>CM053276.1:109285141-109885141 GCA_028583415.1 Protea cynaroides
TCAAAATATGAGAAGAAATACCTCTAGTATGATTTTTGAAACATAAGATACCTCTGAAATGATATGATTTTTCATAACATCAGATATCTCTGGTGTAAATTATCCTTCTAAATGTGAAATTCCAGGCTAGTTCTAAACTCACACCAGCGTCACATGTGAAATCAAAGCCTTGCGTTTGATCAGAAATAGATTCTAATCAGACCACTAAATTAAACATTGTTAATTTTAGGGTTCTCATACTAATTATGCCTTTGCTAGAAAGAGATGGTATTCTTCAGAGTAGGGAAGCCAAAAAAAGGGTCACCATCATTCATCAATGTAAAGGCAAAGTTGGTTGGTTTTGACACTCGAATCCGGAGGCTACACTAGTCAGTCGTCACATACCAGAGGCTGTCTTTGGTACTACAGGTCACTTTCCTTCCCATAATGAGGTAGGCCCACAGGGAGACAGATTTTGGCCGGACCCTCCTCTTCGCAGGCATGAACCCACTAATACAGCAAATCCGGACAGTTGACAGGTTATAATACTTTCCCGAGGCTCTATGCTCCATTATTGCTCTCAAGTCTCTATCAACTCTGAAGATCACTCTTGAGAGTGAGAAAAGGTGTCTGTCAGAAACGGAAAATCTTTTTGATGTCATGATAGCAATGATATTTGCCTTTTCCATTTTTCCTGGTGGGAATCTCAAATACCGCCACAGTTAAATGTCATTTAACCAAACAAGATTCTAAACACAAAATACATACAGATACCATCATCTCTTCCTGCTTACCAAATCAATAATTCTTTGCTCAAACTCAATACCTCCATCACTTATGTACTGTGAGGCTAAAAGATGCAGTCTCATTCACTGTTCTGTGATATTACTTCCCCAAATTTAAAGAAGAGTTGAGCATCAGAGGTGCTCAGGGATCCACAGTTCACCATGCTTGGGTTCTTGAGGTTTGCATACTCATCCACGTAACTTACCACTTTGGGGGGTGCCAAGGAGGTGTCGGCGACGGCAGCCGCTGCTGAGGGTGGCAGTTGTGGACTCAATTGCTTAGCAGTGATAGGAGCAGTGATAGGAAGTATAGGCACCTCAAGGAGGCCGCCTAGGATACGGCTCACTTCATGCATTGTAGGCCGCTCGGAGGGTTGTTTCTTGGTGCAGAGAAGGGCAAGCTGGAATATCTTCTTAACTGCACCAAGATCTTTACATGTGGCTGTGACATCCGGATCAATGGTTTCCATCACGGAATTGCTGGCAGCCTTGGACATGATCTACACAACCATTGCAAAAAAAGTTTTTAGATCACTATATGTTTTGAATGTCAAGAAAAGAAATCCTTGGATTTTAACACATTTGTTAAAGAGAACTAAAAAAAATCTAAAGGATGAGTAAGAAAATATACCAGCTGATGCAGGTTGGAATCATTGTCCACAGCTTTCCTTCCGGTAAGCAGCTCAAGCAGGACAATGCCGTAACTGTAGATATCAGATTTCTCAGTGAGGCGGGTAGTGCGGGCATATTCAGGATCAATGTAGCCAATTGTGCCCATTATACACGTAGAGGTATGAGCCTTGGATGCGCACAGGCTCTTTGCAATGCCAAAGTCAGTGAGATGGGCCTCAAAATCCTTATCCAAGAGTATGTTGGATGATTTCACGTCCCTATGGATTATACGAGGATTACAATCATGGTGAAGATAAGCCAGTCCTTGAGCTGCTCCTAATGCTATTCGGAGGCGAGCTTCCCAGTCAAGTTTCGTTTTCTTGGAAGGGCCTGCAAAGCCGAATGGTTCTTACAAGGAAGAAGCTAATTAACTGGGTCAATCCAACACAAACATGCTAGGAAGACTTAGCTCACCATGTAGGAGATCCCAAAGGCTTCCATTCTCCATGTAGTCATAGAAGAGAAGGTTCCCATTGGGGGACAAAGAATAACCTTGGAGGCTCACCAGATTACGATGCTTGATGCTTCCAACTGTTCCAAGCTCAGTCTCGAATTCCTTCAGGCTCTGTGGGTAGTGAGAATAGAGTCTTTTGATGGCCACTGGCTTGCAGTTCTTCAGCACACATTTGTACACTGTACTTGATGCACCGTAACCAATTATATACTTCTCACTCAGATTCTCAGTCATCCTCATAATGTCCTCGTGGACATGAAGAGCCATGTTCATGTGAAGGATCACCAACTTTGGTGATCTATAGTTAACTACAGGTATACAAGCATTTCCCAAGGAAAATAACTTATGAGATTTTTTTCTTCTTTGTAATGGGTAAACAAAATAGGGCCTGTATGAGAACTATTGCATATTTAGCACGAAGAAACTACCTGGTTTGTCCGGGGATCCTTCCAGGAAAAGTGTTGGATTTTGCGGTCGACATGCTGCCACTAAGATCATAAGAAGGATCACAAGGGCACCCAAAGCAATTCCTAGGATTGCTGCTTTAGAGATGGAAGCTGCATACACAATCGAAAGATTAAGGAAACATGGAAAATCGATGGCTAACTGATTTCAGTTGAAATGCTCCAAGTGCAGAAATCAGATTTTTATGAGGCAGATTGTTGAAGTAGGTGGAGAAGAGAATGATTTTTTTCTAGATGAGAGAACCTTCATACATAACCTGGAACAGCCTCTTGGATAGCATGTTACCCAAAATCTATGCTTATATTTTTTCAACCAAGATCATCAGAGAAATTCAAGATGGTGCTATGGATATAATGGTCTCCCGTGAAGAATCATAACCCTACCTGAAAATTGAAATAAATAGAAAATTTGACAGGAAAAATTACTTTACACGGCCCTTTCCTAAACGACTCTTATCGTGACATGTTGATGAATGATGTGGCTATTCCAAAAGTTTGACAAAGAGGAGATGGTCTAGATAAGTCACGTATCAAAATCTCAAACTCAAATTCAATCAAATACCCCGCGTTGTGTCCATGAACATCCTCATTATGTCCATGCATGCCTACCAAACTCCGACCATTATTGTGTTCTCTCCAAATTATATTGGATTTTCCAAAGCTCTATTCTGCCACTTGGCAAAAACTATTTGGGCTAAAACTTGACACGTGAGTAGGGATTCTTGAAGTTTATCGGTCCATAAAATTACAGTCAATCTGACCTGCCATGTGGCAACTATTAATGGCAACTGCCAAAAATTTGACACTGATCCTATTATTGCATCAAGAATTATGCACGTTATATACCATTCACTTGCTTAAGAAGGGACATAAAAACCATCGACTTGTATTTACCTCGTTCTGGTAGTTGTGATGCATGACATGAACTAAGCCAATATCCGCAAAGACCAGGATCCCCTACAAAGCTGCTCACAAGATTATCCAGTTCATAAAATGGAAGATTGAGAATGGAGACAAGAAAAATTAATAAAGATAAAGTCTTCCAAGTGATCTCTAAAATTCATGGCATCAGGACTATGGTACTTGGAATTGGCTGAACATGTTTTGCAGTGACTAAATATAACCAAAATGGAAATTAACCATCTTTACCTATCAGGTTTAAATCTGGAGAAGTTGTTGCCAGTAGGAATTTCACCAATTAGGTTGTTGTAAGATACATTTCTGCCCAAAACCAATCATTCCACTATCACACTAGTCTATCTAAATTGAAGACAAGCCAATAAATCCTGTGAAACCAGATACTTACAGAATGGTGAGACTGAAGCAGTTAATCAGAGGCAGCAAATCTCCTGATAAATTGTTGTTTTCTACTCTCCTGTCATCATTTTGCGCCCATGGTTATAAATTCAAAAGACAAAAGAGGACTGCACCAGTTAAGCCACTAATTTGCAGAGCAATACAAACTATAAACAGAATACCAGAGCAACCACTACTTCATATCCAAATAAAGATCAAACCATCCAATCACCAGACATTTTCATGGATTTTCAAATAGCCACAATTATTACAAAACACCAACTCAATGTAGTTGGTGGGATCAATGAAATGGTGGGACCACTCAGTCCATATTATCATCCCTAATTTCTTCTTAGGACCATCTAGAATATCAGGGACACATTATGGAAGGATGACCATAAACTACAAATGTTTTTTCCTTTCCTCACCCCTCCCTAACAAATAAAGAACAGTCACATTCAATGGAAAAGTAGAGGAACGCACAGTGAGTACAGATTTTGTAGCTGACCAATCTCTTGTGGAATCGGGCCTGCAAGGTGATTATTTGAAAGATCTCTACAATGCAAAACAAGATTGACTTAGTGGCAGAATAAAAATAGTCATAATCAGTCATAACTGTTTTATCCATCTTACATCTCTGTCACACTCCTCAGATTTCCAAACTCCATTGGAATATATCCAGTCAAATGGTTCTTGCTCAAGTTCCTATTCAGGGAAACTTAACATCAACAAGAAGTCAAAACTCAGAAGCAATCACATCACTGGACAGTAGAACTCACAGTTTTAGAAGATGCTCCAAGTCACCAAGGGAAGAAGGAATGGAGCCGCTTATCTTATTATTAGAAATGTCCCTGAAAAGAAAGGAAATGATAAGACAATTAGAAATAGCACCAGTGAGGAACTAAAAATTTGATTAGGCAGTCAAAACTTACAGTGTATCCAAATTACCAATTCGGGACAGCTCAATTGGAATGTGACCGCTGAGATAATTTGAGGAAAGATTCCTGAATATGGAAAATTGTGACTACATCAAATAAAGAAGGATAAGATCATGCACAGCAGTGTGATGTAGAAGAACCAGAAAAGGAGAAAACTAGACGACGCAGGGAGAGAGAAGAGAGATGAAGAAATCGTGAGAGGGGAGAGAGAACAGAGTCATAATGATCTCCCCCTCATCACACCTTTATTTATAATAATCAAAAGAAAAGAAAAGTGGCCTCAGCTAGACTCTAGCCGAGAGTTACAATTGCAAAAGGAAACTAAAACAAACTGTTCTCTAAGTAACACTAGGTTAGGTGACACTTAGACAACAGAACTAGAACTTAACAGAAATTAAAAAAGAAAAGAAAAGTAATTAGCTACCACCATAAGTAGCGGTTCAGAGTCTAGTATGAATTTTATTTATAAGCCAAATCAGCAGTGAGCTCAAATATGGGGAGGGATTTCAGAATAGAAAACTTGTATGCAGCAAACGCAGGTATTTAATGAGACAACATGAGAATGCATGCTTTTAATGAGACAACATAAGAATGCATGCTTTCACCGCCATCCGCCAACTTCCCCCACAAGGAAATGAGGGATTGTTTAACCATACAAGGGGTTTATCTACCAAAAATTCTTTAAACAGGACATAGCCCAAGTGCATGGCTTGACTATACAATGAGGAAGTTTCCAATAAAAAAAATAGATGAAATATTTGTTACTCACAAGTAAGTCATGCTCTCAAGCCTTTCAAATTGCGGTGGGATGGTTCCATTCAAATTGTTGCCATGTACATTGCTGCCATTGTATCAAAAGAATCAACAACATTTTCAACTACTCAAGAATTTCAAACAGCTGAAGAACAGAATAAAAGTTGAAAAAAATCCTTACAGACTATTGAGATTTGTACACGAGCTAAGATTAGCAGGAATTGGCCCTTCAAGATTGTTTCTTGCAACATTCCTACGAGAATATTGAGTCAATATCATTCTTATTGGAAGCTTTTCCTAACTGCAAGAAAAATTTAAAAGTAATCATGTCAAGTAGAGTGGTTTATGGATTATCACCCACAAGTCAAACAATTCAGTGAGCTTCCCAAGCTCAGGTGGAATATGCCCAGTGAGGTGATTGTCATTCAATTCCCTGCACATACAAAATTTAACAATGTTGAACAGTAAGTGTAAGACAAGGTATTATCATATTGTAACAAAATAGAGAAGAAAGAGAGAAGGAGATGCAGCAGAGCAGCAATGGTGGCTGCACACCAGAACAATGAATTTAGAAGACTCTCAAAATGGCAGATCAGATCAACTGCTCTAATACAATGTGACAAAGTAAAAAGGAAAATTTAATTTACTTACCCAAAAAATATAAAACTAACCCAAAAAAAAAGGAGGAAGAAGAGGGAGAGAGAAGTGAATGTGTGTTCTTCTCTCCACCCACTACCACCTATATCTTTATAATTTCTTAATAAAGAAAGCAAGTAGTTACAACCTAGTAGAACTCTAGAAAGTAATTATAATGAAACTCTAATAACTCTAATGACAATAGAACACCTCACTATAAGACTAAACAAAATAGGACTCTATCGACACCATATAGTGAATATTGACTTTGCTATCTCAACACATATAATAATAAAACTCCGGTGGTACAGCCCCACATTCCCAAATTAGGTATTTACTATTACAGGGCAGCTTTCAACTTCCTCCAACCAGCCTTCAACATTATGCATATGCAGATCAACCAAACCATTAGACTGGTGATCTCAACTAAAAATTGTCCCACGACTCTCATACCAACAAATGCACTTAGCAGATGATTCTAAAGATCATCATTAAATGAAATGTCCATTTGGAGTGACTCACGGCCATCAAAATGCACTAAAACTGAACTTCGTGATAGAGTAAATGGTTCTACCAATAAAATGATCAAACACCCCATGCACATGCATAGGGATAATGAGGCAAGTAATGGAGGCAGTACACAGTGCTGTGCAGCAAATCCCTGTGATACGAAAACTTCACTAGTATTGAACACTTATACTTACAGATAATGGAGATTTGTCATGTTTCCAAGCTCCGGCGGAATTGATCCTGTCAGCTTGTTACCATGCAAGTACCTAGAAAATCAAACAGCTACCGGTCAAGTTCTTGTTAAAGGTTTATAGAGGTGCAAGAAGAAGAAGTATGAATTTTCAGGCAACTCTGTTATAGAGTAATTGTTAGATTGATGCAGTCCAAAAGAAAGTTAAGGTTCCATCCAGTTTTGCATTAAAAAAATACATGACGATGGGTAAAAGTGAGGAAAAGGACAACCCAGTTATGGCTAAAAACCAACAACATGTTCAGGAAATTGATTTTTTTAGTTTTTCCTTAGAATATTATGTCTTCATATCCTTGAAAAATATTATTACTGTTTCTTTGGATGGGTGAGGGAACGCATGCAATCTACATAAATGTTTACGGGAAAGGAAAGACTCACAATTTTTCTGTGTAAGTCAAATTGCCAAGAATGGGAGGAATACGTCCACTTAACTGGTTGCAGCTTAAATCTCTGCATCCAAAAGAAGGAAAAAAAATAAGGTGACTAATTATAATCCCTAATACACAATAATGAGGTTAGGATGGATCACAATAAATGGAAGACAACACCTCCTAAGGGTGAGACAGAGAGTTAAGATGGCAACATAACCTAGTAATTCATTGCATTTCCAGGTAATGTTTCTTGAAAATATCAGAGGTTCCAAAATCAGTAGAGTGAGTGCTTACAACACGGCAAGGGCTTGCATGAGACCGATCACTGATGGAATTTGCCCAGAAAGTTGGTTCCCTTGCAGAGATCTACATACAAAGATGAATTCCAAGAAATAATTATGCAGAAACTTAAATACCCAAACTACTTGTTATAAAACAAAAAAGGTTATTCAAAGCACTTGTAGCAAAACAAAAAAGGTTGCAGATGACATACAATGTAGCGATTTGCAGGAAACCTATATTGAATGGAATCTCTCCAGTAAGCTGGTTGTAGGACAAGTCCCTACCAATTCAAACAACAGAGAGAATTTCAGATCTTCCCACTTTCTGCATTGAGAAACTTAGGTTATTTAGTTTGGCAATGTACATACAAGACCTGGAAGCCGGTACAATTGCCAATATTCTGAGGAATGCTCCCAGTTAAACTATTGTTTCTTACATCACTACAAATACAATAGATAAAATTAAGAATTAGTAAAGCCCAGGGAACATCATAGGACATATAGAGTATTTGAACATTGGAGAGAACAGACAATGACTTACAAATACCATAAACCAGTCAATTGACACATATCGGGAGATAGAGTTCCTATTAAATTGTTTCCTCGCAATCCCCTGAATAAGGTGTCACTCAGGATCAGAAGTTATTAAATCAGAACACTGAGTGAAGTAAAAGAAAAATGAAAAGAATTAGAAAAAATACTTCCAAAAGAAAGTAATAATTTGCATGGAGATCAATTTTAAAAATAAGTACTTACAGATACTGTAAAACTTCATTCCAGTAAATGAGTCGTGGTATTTCACCACTCAAGTTATTCTGGGCTAGATCTCTGGATAGTGGTATTGAAACTCATGTTTGTCAGCCGTAAATTCTTGAGAAATAAAAAAAGAGAAAAGACAAACCACGAAAAAATAAGTTAACTTACAAAACTTTTAAGCTTGGAATCTGAGACAAGGTTGAAGGAATGGGTCCTATCAACTGGTTATTTTTCAAAATCCTGTAATATTAATCAATTTAAATATTACATGCAAGACTAGCAAACTGACAGACTAATAACATCAATGCATATGCAGAAACTTACAGGTTTTCCAACTGTTTCAACTTTGAAATTGAAAATGGAATGTCCCCATAGATGTTGTTCGTTGACAAGTCCCTAAGAAAATACCAGTTAAATCCACATACAGCCAAATTCTTCATAATAGAGAACTAACATGATAATTCAAACACAATGAAACAGTACAGCATAGTGGAAGGACCCACAAGTCCCTCACCATCAAACAGGACTTACAGATTTTTCAAAGATGAACAGTCCCCAATCTCATCCGGGATCTGTCCAGAGAGACGATTTCCCTTAAAATCACTGCCCAAAGAAGATAGTTAAAAAATAATCCACATTGATGTCACCCATACATCAAATCCAATGTAATTCGCTTTTCTCAAGTTTTTACACCTTAATTTAATCTATATAAAAATGTTTTTTTATAACTACAACTTCAAAATAATAGATACAGAGATGAAGAATAATACACAGAGAGTAGGCCTTTCAGATTTCCAATTGCAGGTGCGATTTCTCCTTCAAGATTTAAACCCGACAGATTACTACAACAATCAATGGGGGGTGTTCGGCGGCGTCATAAACCTTCAAACTACAAGGTTCGAACACTAAAATCAAACGAGCACTAAAAAGGGGAAAAAAGAAATCAAACTGTCATGAATCATGATATGGAACAAAGAACAAACTAGATCACTACATCTCCATTGAATAAAAGCTGAAGGAAAATCTTACAGTGCAATGACATTGAAGGTCACATTGTCACATGTTACTCCTCTCCAGAAACAATAGTCTGAAGAAGGGGAATCCGTCCAATCATACAACACATTGTCAACATCACGAAAAGATGTCTTGATCTCCAACAGCGTTACACCTTTAATAAAGTGTTTGGTATTAGAAACAGAATATGAACGAGCAAGCGTCGTACGGAAACGGGAAAAAATAATAATAAATAAAAGCACGTATGTTGGGATCAAGAGAACCAGAATAAAAAAGAAGAGGTAAGTCCATTATCTTTTAAATAATGGCAGTAACTCCTGCAAATCTTTCAAAACAGAAGGAAATCATGAGACCAAACTAAATACACGGATCCCAAAAGCAAAGAATAGAGCCAGGCATTATTAAAATCCAAATTAATCTCCAACAGAAACAGAAAAGGCTAAATTAATCGTTCAGGTACTCTCGTTCGTTCGAGCTTTCAAGGTATGAAAACAATAGATCACTACAGGCATCGCAGCCACGAAAACAGAGGGGAAGAGAGAGATTAAACCAGCAAGAAACAGGATACCGTCAATAAAACAGAGAGAAAGAACACCGAGACGAAGTAGAGAACAAGAACAAAAATGGAAGTAATAAACGAGGAAACAAACGAACCTTCATTTATAAACATAAAACCTTAAACAGGGGAAAAAGAAAAGTAACGAGTAAGTTACCGTCGTTGGAGTCGGAGTCGTCGGACGAACCGAAGGAAAAACAGAAGAGAAGAACCAGAAGGAAAAGTGGAAACCGAAATGCCATCACAAACTCCACAACAGAAGACATTCTACAGCAAAAAAAAGTACACAACAAGCGTCCTTATAGGAACATTTTCCTACTGAAACAAACCAAACCAAACCAAACCTCACAAGCTCACACCTCTCCAGATTCCGGAGTCTAATGCGAGCGAACAAGGGAGAAACAAAAACATCAGAACCTAGCTTAAAAAGCTTTCAGCGTCACTTCGGAGTATAGCTGAGACGACAGCTTGCAGGATTAGAAGAAGAAAAAGCTCTTGTGCCACCAACATTGAAGCGACGTCGTTTAAAGATTTCAGAGAAAATTTCAGAGCGCGAATGAGAGAGAGACAGAGATGCGTTTTCTGAGTGAGTTTGTTTAATTTTCTCTCTCTTATTGGTGATTTGTTTGTGCCATCACATCGTTCTTGCTGTGCTATGAAAATGTAGGCCAATGAATTACTCAATAAGAGAGAGAAAGAGTGAAAGAGTGAACGAGTGAAAGAGAGAGAATTATATGGAAGATAAAGTTAAAAAACGATCTGCCACCGTCTGCCATAAAACCTGCAACTCTACTCTACACAGTTCTCTCTCTCTTCCAGCTCTGTCTCTGAAATTTGCAGGTGGGAGCTACTGAAAGGACTAACAGGTAATCCTTTACAGGTTGACAGCGACGACCTCTTTCTCGTTTTCTTCTATTGCATGCCCCGTTTCTCTCTCACACATTTACTCACTTCATTTCCTTTTATTTTCTGATGAGCCCTTTTAAATTCTTATATCTACAATTCTCGACTCCCTACATACTCTCGCAATATCAATTTTTATTCCTTTTTTAAACTTTTCACTTGTGAATACCTTACTTCATTGGGATAAAAATAAAATAAAAAATAAAAACTTCGGAAATTTCAACCCTAAAACCAAAACCGGCTTGCAAGGGAAAGGACGCAGCGAAGTAGGGTAGAGGAACGACCACTCTTGTGCCATTAATACAAACATGGGAGAATTCGCTCTTAAAATAAGGTTGTAAGGTGAAAGAATCTAAAACTATATCAACTCATAAGGAATTTCATACAAACCAAAATAAAGTTAATATGATCATAATACATTCGCTCTAAAATATGATTTATGAGGACCAAAGAGCAAAAGAGTATGGATCCTCTTCCCCACATGGATATTTTGTAAAAAAATTTTGATCTCCTCTGATTTTTCCATGAGATTTTTCATGAACTCTAACGAACACATCACACAAATGACTAGAATACAATAAATATTGAAAATAGATGATAAAGACACGTATCTTTTTGTTGATGGTTTCCCGTGCATTGAATGCTTAGATCAAAATCTTCCACAGTAAGTCAGAATCCCTTGACCTTCTCTCTGTGGATGAGAACTGAAGAAGAAAATAATACGATGGTTATGGGGACCCTAACCATTAGTATTTATAATAACACCCCAACCCTAGCCATTGGGATGATGGTCATCTAATCATACTTAAATCAGTCCCACAGTGGACCAGATTGGTCCATCTCTAATCATACTTAAATCGGTCTATCTGTAACCATACTCCCATTGAACCAACTAACCTTATAATTAATTTAGTCCATAAAATATCTTATAATTTTCCACTTGGGCTATATTAATTATAAAGTCATCATTGACCCAGTGTGTCCATGAAATCTAATTACATCAAAATCATCATTTACTTTGATCCAGTTATCAGATCTATCAATGTCGAACAACAACGTAAAGTACTCCTACACATTCGGTGTACCCCCTTCTATCAACCACATACAGAAGTCTACTTAATGACATAAATCACTTTGAAATGAATACTTTAGTCCAATGATCGAATTACCATGATCTCGTTACCTTATAATCCTTATAGGTCAACACACTTTGATATTGTCCAACTTATAGGCAAATCTCATCTAGCTTAGACTAATATCACACTTTGGCTTACCACCTTCTTTGGCTACATACCATCTTGTAACTTTGACATGTCTTAAATAACCAGAAATGTATACAAATAATGAAATGGATGCTCACCAATAATCCTACCCATTAAACCATAGGTAGAATAAATAATCACAGATAAACTATAAATTATCAGATCTCCCACTAACCAAGTTGATCTAAATACACTTATTGACTGAGAGAATCCAAAGATTCTCACTGACAAAACCTTTCAATTATTCCAAGAAAAACTGTCTTAACCTGTCTTTACTTGCCTTAGAGATCAACACTATGACAAGTACAATTAGAGAACCTAAGATTGCATAGTCAAATATGAGAAACTATTCACCACATCAGAGAACAAATACGATCAATATTACATATAGTCATTTACTTTGTAACATCATAAGCACCATAACAGCATAATTTTTTTCTACTTAGTTGAAAGGAAAAACCTCCATTTTTGTATTTCAAATAACATCATTACATTTTCAATAGGGGAAACAATATGTTAAGTCAAATAATAAACATAAAAACAAAGTAAAACCAAAAACAGAAAAATAATTTGAATGTAAAAAAAAAAACTTTACAATGAGAAACTTAACATTTTCAACTTGTATTCAAGCCAACAATCTTCAAAACCCTCCTACTCCAAATGCCTAGAAAATTCTGTAATCTTTATCCTCCTTCTAACTATGCCTATCTGACTCAACAGTATTTAGTTAAACTACCCATTTATGGTCAATCTATCCATTTTTTAGCAATCCACCTTGGATTTACCCAACAACAATCTTATCACTAGTAATTTTTCCCTTTGGTAATATAAGCCACCTAGATCTGAACAGTATTCTAATCTGTCATTTAGCTTGGTCTTTAAGTCCTTGAGCTTTTCAATAATAACTGATAGCTCCTAAAAGTACTTCCTCACATTACCATTTCCAACAAAATTGGTACTAGGGAGCTAGGTCGATAAACCATCTTTCGACCTTTTCTGAAATATTATTCTTATCTTTTAAATTTTTCTTAGATAATCTTATTCGCAATATTTCTCACATTAATACTGCTACACATAACCTCAATTGTAAGACCCACACTCCATGAACCTGATCTAAACCTTTAATTCATGTCGTAACAGGTCTTCCAATCATCATCGAGCCAGACGGGACGACTGGGTGACGATCAGGTATGAAAATAGATCAAATTTAGGATAAAATTCTATATCGATCTATGGTACCGATCGATGGTACAGGTCGACCGATATGTCTACGTGGGTAGACTGGTTAGATCCATAAACTGATCTCCGTGGGTCTCGCTTACCAAATCTCGAGCCTAAGGACTTTCCTAACATAGAAAAATTTTCTAAACTCTATCCTAGTCTATTTAAGGACCCTTAAACCTTCTTAAAACTCCTTGATTGATCCTCACAAAGCTTAGAGAAGAGAAAGAGATCGAAAAAGGAAAAGGAGATAAGAAAGGTGGGAGAGGAGTCGTCGTTGGACGAAGAATACCATAGTTGCGAACCAAGGATAAGTGCTTGAACTTTTCTTTAAGTTAAACATTATAGATGATTAATCATGAATTGATCAATACCATGCAAGGCGAGGTATTGATCTAAAACCCTTAAATTTTTCGTCAAACCCTAATACAGTCGATGAAACCTAGATTCGCATTCTAGGCTAAGGATCATCAAAACTAGGACTTAAATGGAACATGAAACAACTTTAACATGTTGCTCAGGCCTAGAATGCATATGAGAAACCCTATAACCAATAGGGGGTGACCGACGGAAGGCGAACACCAAGTTGGTGGTCTTCTCGGAGGCATACCGATTGACCATACCGGTCGCACCATATGCGACCGGTACTGTGATCGGTACCTCTCAGGAGCTGGTCTGTGGGGAACCGGTCAACCATACCGGTCGTGCCTTGCCCCACAGTGCTGCAACCGGTATGCACTGTGAGGGTGTTTTCAACACCAGTTGGTTTTCGATCAATATGAACCCTACGAAAATTATTCTAATTCAACCCTAACATCGTATAGGACCCTGTGTTACCAAGTTTGGATTCGGTGACGCGGAGCAAGCTAGCAATCAAGCGTCAGGTAAGGGAATCAGACCTAAACCCTAATAACTTAATAACAGTAAAACGTTGTTAATAATTATGATTTTATGGAATGGTGTTTGTGCATACTCATATGTCATCTTTACTTTCAGTTATATTATTGTTCATGCATACTCGCTATGCTAGGATGTGATTGTTAGGCATGTGATTATTTTCGTTGGTGTGTGGAATGGGAAGGGCTTGGGGTCTTGGATCATTATTCACACTAGCACCTTTTCGTATCGTTTCTGTCTTAGCATACTTGGTGCGGGTAGGGTATCAGGGGGAGGAAGTGGCACTGTGGTCTCCGACCTGACCACTAGATTCTAGCTCTATCTCTATGCCATAGGGAGCTATGTTGGGATAGGGCCTACTGTGATGACATATATATTTGGTTAGTTGCGAACCCAGTTTACAAGCCCTCGCCAATAAGGGTTTGTGTTGGTATGGGTAGGGCATCAGGGGAAGTGTTGGCAGTGTGTGATTCGGACACTTTACCTCTATCTCTATTTCATGGTGGGTGCATGTGAGATGGTAGTGGTGTTTGATCCATTGGACAGGTTCACACACTCGTGTATAGAGATGCGGTGGCCGCTAATCCTTTCTATAGCACATTGCAAACTTAAAACCAGACCATAATGTGAATGTTACTCACGCATGATGTGTGTTGCATTGTCTGATTGTCTTACTGAGCTAAGTTGTGAGCTCACCCTTGTATATATACATATTTTTAGATGTTGATGCAAGATATACTGTGGAGGACTATGTAGATGCTCTAGTATTTGGAGGTGTTGCTGCTTTAGAAGTGCAAGCAGGGGAGGATGAGCATGACGCTTCATGCGAGTGCCATTTCTACGTGTACCTCTAGGATATTTGATTTGTTTATTTTATTTATTTTCAGTTGGATTTATAAATGATATAAGGATAATTATTTATGTTTTGGTGTTTTGAGTAATTGGATAATTTATTTAAATTTTCAATAGAGTACTCAGTTCATTTAATTTAAGACTTCTGTTGTATTTAATTATATTCTGATTATGATTATATACAATGATTTGTATGAGTGGACACAATCTTATTGAGATCCTGGTGTGAACCATTGGTTCAGTGACAGTTCACTCACACTTCTAGTTCAGCCAAAATTGAGGTATGACAACTTGGTATCAGAGCACTTAGGCTCTGTCCAACAGACCATATTTACACCTAACAGAGTCAATGAACTGAGATAGGTAAAATTTAAAAGTCTTAATAAAAATACACATTAAGCACATGTTTGATGCCTAAGACTAAATAAGAAAGAGCATAACATATTATACTGAAATAAGAAGTTAATGAACAGTCATGCTCTAGATAGAAAACCATGTTAAACAGACAAAAATAATCATAAACACCCAAAGAGTAAAAGCTAATTGTACCACAGGATATAGTCCACAAACTAGATAGTTACCCTATTATAATAAACTGTATTGAAGCATGAGAGAGAAAATGAAGTGATCTATCATGGGGTTGGGGGCATTGGAGGAATAGGGTCAGCGATGTCATAATCACGCTCATATGCGACCCTGAAGTAGTATACCTGCTCCTGAGTGACTATGAGGCTGCGAGAGAGGCGCCCTAGGTCACGGTTCATCTCGCGCTGGTGTGAGGACAAAGGGGTGCTTACAGCTGGGCATCCCAAATCTCCATAAACATACCCATCACGGTATTGAGAGGAGGCTGGAAAGGTCCCGCTGTAGGTATAGGCTACGGTTTCGGTGCAAGAAGGTCCTCCATCTGATCATCATCATCATCATCATCCCCTGCCTCTTCTACATAAGCTGCATTGGCTGCTGCTGCTGTTGCTGCCGCTGTTGCTACCCTCCTAAGCGGACGAGGACGAACCTCTAGCTCCTCATCATTGATCGACAAGTTGTCCTTCTTCATCTAGACAATGGCATCCCAGTCAATGTCTGATGTCATGGTGTCCTCAACCGCAACCTCATCCCTCATGTCTACTCGAAGGAGCTGCAGGAGTGTAGTGATAAGCCGGCCATAACGAAGGTTGCTTATCTAGTCGGGCATGGAACCAGGTCACGGACCGAGGTAAAAATACAATGGAAGCT
Source organism: Protea cynaroides (assembly GCA_028583415.1). Lineage (NCBI taxonomy): Eukaryota > Viridiplantae > Streptophyta > Magnoliopsida > Proteales > Proteaceae > Protea > Protea cynaroides. Next base: position 109,301,228 of record CM053276.1, read on the forward strand.
TTAAATAGACGTATAGTCTTGATGATAATATAAGGAAATAAAAAAAAAAAAAAAATATAAAAAAAAAAAAAAAAAAAAAAAAAAAAAAAAAAAAAAAAATAAAAAAAAAAAACCCCCCCCACACACCCCCACCCCACAAAAAAAAAAAAAAGAAACCCACTCCAAAAAAAATATATACAAAGGGGAGCACACACACGCCAAGAAGAGCAAGATAGCAGGTAAATCATTATTTGTGGTGGTTTTGTTTGCAATGCTAGTGTAGAAAGGTTGGGGGCTCCCCCCCCCCCCCCACGGGGTTGGGGGGGGGGGGGGGGGGCAACCCACCCCCCCCCCCCCCCCCCCCCCCCCGGGGGGGGGGGGGGGGGGGGGGGGCCCCCCCCCCCCCCCCCCCCCCCCCCCCCCCCCCACCCCCCCCCCCCGGGGGGGGGGGGGGGGCCCCAACCTCAATAAGTCAGCGGCCGTCTACGGTAGAGATAGAGGGCCGGGGTGACATCCGAACTAACCCACGTAGGAAGCGAGATAACTCGAATCCTGGGTACCACCCAACGATGGTCGGGACAACATCAATATCGGAGCAGACCACGACTCCCGATACCCCACCCGACCAAGCATGTTAAGATAGAATACACAAAGCAATCTCGGGCCCATGCCCCACTCTACACACCAACGAAAAACAATCACATGCCTAACAATCACATCCTATGAATGCATGAACAATAATAATACGAAGTAAAGGATGGCTGTGAATACAACCCAATGTTACAAGTTATGTCCATTAATTATTAGGTTGCGGCAATATATGTCCAAGGCAACAAGTTTTTTAGGGTCTCAAGTCGGTCGGAACAGCTGGTTAAAAATTCATGGGCGCCCTGCGGGTTGTAAGGATCTACTCGAAGACCATACATGGGTTCTTTGACTGTCGTCGATCATCCTCCATGGATTTGGTCCCTATCCATTCTAAGTCTAGGCTTTGAGTCAAGCTCGTCGATGAATATATCTCGAACTCGAATCTAGGGTTTGACGACAACTTAGGGTTTTTTGGTGGGGGATCATACCTATTACTGGACCACCCACACCACTATCATAGGGAAGAAGATGGACAAACACTTACCGTGACGGTGTGCGAGCCACGGAATGGGCACCTCCTTCTTCTCCAGCTCCTCCCTTCCAAGGAACTCTTTCATCTTTTTGGGGTTTGTGGGGGAGGGGGGGGGGGGGGGGGGGGGGAAAGGGGGTTTTTTGGGGGGGGAGGGGGTTGGGAGCCCTACTAGGATTAGGAAAGAATTCAAATCGGGGGGGGGGGGGGGGGGGGGGGATTTTCTTTTTCCCCGTGGGGGGGGGGGGGGGGGCCGCGCGGGGGGGCGGCCGTGGTTTTGGGGACCGACCATTGGGAATCCCCAGGCGGATGACAAGACTGTCCGCACAAAACCAAGGTTTAGGCGGGAGTGGGGGGTTCGGAACAATATCTGCTGGATAATGGGGACACCTTTGACAAAGGGTGGTTCTCTTGGGGGTCCCCATTAGGAATCCCCAAGAGATCACCGAGCTGGTGAGTGTCGAAGGATATGGGGACACCTTTGACAAAGCTGGTGAGGCGGAGGTCCCTACCGTGGCTGAAATCGTTAACATCCCCCTCGACCTCCAGATTAGCATAGAATTACTTGACCAGGTTGGGTCGGGTAGTCACTGTGTAGGTGATAACGGATAACCACCCAAGTGCACCAAAGGCTGCTTCAACATCGAATCGCTGTAGCTGCTCCAGGTTTACGCAACGCCCAAATTCTATGTTCTTATCTTCGAACCATGGGAAACGGACCTACGCTGTCGTCGAACGAAACCACCACTCATCAAACAGAGGAACCGGCAGGTGTGGACGGTTCATGCCTGGAGCGTATGCGTGCTTACCAGCACCTCGACGCTGAGACATTATTTAGCTACAAAACAAAATAAAACAATAAGGATTAGTAAAAAAATTTCAAAATTTCGGTAGCATAACGACAGTATTTCAAACAAAGGCCTCGAACTCACCCAAAATATGGGGAGGAGGACTTACGTAACAACTTAGCAACATATAGAGACCAAACAATCATCAAACAAGCAAGAAATTCAATAATTACAAGAAAAATCGATTTTTTAACAAAACCTAGGTAAAAAAAAATCCCAAATTTCTGATTTTGAGTAAACAATACGGTGGAACCTCAAATTGTTGAGGGCTTTTGTTCATAGAGGTCCCAAAACTATTACTAAGCCGAAGGAAAAGAGTTCCTAAGGTTAGAATCTTCTAAACCAAGAAAAATCTAGTATTTGGGCAAGAAACCATGAAGAAACGATGTAAAATGGAGAGAAGAAAGAATAACCTTACTTGGAGATGATGTTCAAGGTCTTGATCGGAAGAGAATTGCTCCTAAAGTCACCGGTCATACTGTAGCAACTCACCAAGTCAGAGAGGAATCGCCACCGAAAATAATGGAAAGAAGAAAAGTGAGAAATGACTCAAAATCAAGATTTTTAAAGCTTATTAGGGCATACCTGTAAGACCTGTATCGAACTAACTGGTCTTACCACCTTGTTCCAGGTCTACCTATAATGGTCAAGCCAAGTGGACCAAGTGCGTGAAGAAATCACAAGACCAGGTATGAAGTCTAACCAAAAACAGCAAATGAGAGGATAAGGTCGCATGCCTAAACAGATAGGGTCGACCCCACCTCAACAGAAGTCCAACCCATGACTTTCTAGTCGTAGGATCGCATGATTAAGAAGATGTAGGGTCGACGGATTCTACGACCCTACGTCCGACCCTACGATGACAACCAAAAATTGGAAATTAGGAAACTTTTCTAATTCAAAAGGGGATCTTTTCTAAACTCATTGGGACTTATTATGGAGAATTTCCCTCTATAAATAGGACATCCCTTAGCCTCTCTCACTCCTTTAAAACCCTAATTGAAAGTGAGAGAAAGAGAAAGAGAAGGATGAGAAGAAGAGAAGGAACTTGAAGAAAAGACTAAGGAAAAGGAGGAAGTTCAGAGAAACCTCTAAATAAAGGTATGAACATAATTTCTTACCTGAATAAAAGATCCTCTAATAGTTATGATGAACATAGGATTAGGAGAAACCCAAATCATCCATCTATGGATAAGTTTCAAGAGATTCCATGGAGGAAATCATTATGGACTATGAATAGTGTATAATTTGTAGTTTTGAGCCATAGAACAATCATAGAATGGACCATAAAAGTAAGCCAAAGGATCCAAATGTGAAGGAATGGACTTTAGAAAAAGGTCGACTCAGAATACGTGTAGTCGCACGTAGGGTCGAATAATATCTGACCCTATGAGACCACAGGATCTACCACATGCCCTCGGGAAGTCCCAGGGAGGGTGTGGTCGCACGTAGGGTCGAATGGAATCCGACCCCACGTCCGACCCTACACCCTAGGTGTAAGATCCGTATCAAACTAACTGGTCTTACCACCTTGTACCAGGTCTACCTATCATGGTCGAGCCAAGTGGACAAAGTGTGTGAAGGAAATCACAAGACCAAGTATGAATTTGACCCAAAAACAGTAAATATGAGGGTAGAGTCGCATGCCTAAACAGGTAGGGTCGACCCCACCTCAACAGAAGTCCAACCTATGATTTTCTAGTCTTAGGGTCGCATGATTAGAAAAACGTAGGGTCGACGTGTAAGACCCGTATCGAACTAACCCGGTCTTACCACCTTGAACCAGGTCTACCCATCATGGTCGAACCAAACGGATCAAGTGCGTGAAGGAGATCACGATCCCAGGTATTAAACTGACCCAAAAACACTAAAAATAGGGGGAGGGTCGCATACCCAGCAAGGGAGGGTCGAAACCCCTCAGTATAAAAGTCAGACCCCCAGTTTTATACCGGGGGTCGGACATTTTAAGAACCAGGGGTCGACGGGATCTCCGACCCCCCCATCGACCCCCGGTAATGGGTAAAAACAGCACGAATTGAAAATTAGGAAACTTTCCTAATTTCAATGGGATTCCTTTCTAATCTCAATGGGACTTATTTTGGGAGTTTCTACTCTATAAATAGGACATCCCTAAGCCTCTTTTACTCCTTTTAGAACCCTAATTGGATTGAGAGAAAGAGAAGAGAATGAGAAGAGAAAGAGAAGAGAAGAAAAGTGGAGAAGAAGATTAAGGAGAAGGCTTCAGAGAAATAATGCGAAAGAATAATGACTCTCGAAAATCCCACCACCTTTAGGTTAATGAAACACCCTAAAGTCAAAATCCTTTCAATTCACGTGCATGAACATATCTTTAAACTTTGACAATGTCATCTTTGGACTAATACTGTCTTTCTTAGTTACTTTTCACACCATGAAAAACAGTGTATTAATAGCCGTCGGCACGTGGATCTCATGCGCTTTTTCAAGAGGCACGTGAGGGCGCGTCAACCACCTCCGACAACCCACATTATGTCTCCGGTTCCCTCTATCCAATACCTACAATTCTATATAATTTATTTTATTTTTTAATCGTTCGAGAAAAATTTTCTAGAGTTCAAACCCTAGACAGGTTCGTATGAAAATTTTGGGAGAAAAATCTCTCCCTTTTCTAATACAATCAAACATACAGTTTTTATAATGCTTTCCCATCGATCCTAGGTCTGTGTGGGAGGCTCTGATACTACTGTAAGATTTTTTTGATCTCCCATGAGTTTTTTTCATGGGATTTTTCATGAACCCTAACGAACACACCACATAAATTACTATAATACAATGGGTATTGAAAAGAGATGATAAGACACATGTCTGTTGCTGTAGATTGATTTTCGACTATTTTTTTCGCTTTGAATGTTTGGATCAGAATCTTCCACAGCCTGTCGGGATCCCTTGACCTTCTTTTTGCGTATGGGAACAAGAGAAGAAAATAACATCATGGCTATGGGGACCCTAATCATTGATATTTATAATACAATCCCAATTTTGGATGAGTCTCACAGGGGACCAGGTTGGTCCATCTTTAATCATACTTAAATCGATCTATCTATAACTAGACTCTTACTGAACCAACTAGCTTTATAATTAATTTAACCCATAAAATATCTTACATATTCTCCCTTTGATCTCACGTTGTGCATGTCTAATGGGACCTATGGTCTAGAGGTGGGTCTGCATCCAAAAACTGTGTGAAATGGGTATCAAATTTGGATCATCTCTTGTTGGAGGGACTTCGGCTGTGATCCAGTAACTAAAGTTCATTCAATAGATTTATGATCTAGAGGTGGTTTTGCACCAAAAAACTGTGTCAAATGGGTACTAGATTTGAATCCTCTTCTATTGTTGGAGGGATTTCAATTGTGATTCAATAACTGAAATTCACTCAGTGTTCATACTAATACTTTGGTATACACACCAAATGACCTCTAACCTGATTAGATCATAACTTCAAGAATTAAACAAAAGAAAGATGACTTTTTCCCAAGATATCCACCTAGGGGGAGGGTATAGATGCAGAGCAAAACAGCAAAAGTGTGTAAAGCAATAAATTAGTAAATTAGGAGAAGAATTGTGAAAATGACAAATACCTGAGTGGTCCAATTGTAATTCAATGGTTGATTCCAGAATCCAGGTACGGAACTTGCAATCGCTCCCCTTAAGCAGGGTTTTCGGGATCCGGATCGCGAATTCGTGATAGGCTTAGCTGGATCGGCAGGCCAATCTCATAGAGTACTCCAAGTCGATACGAGTGGAGCGGGCTCCAATATGGGGTCAGCCGGGGCCCAGCCGATCCGTTCCCTAGTTTATGTTCTTAAACCCTATCCCCTAGTGGATAATCCGATCCCAATCCCAACCTGGATCTCCCTCGTCTTTGGAGTACGAAATTATAAAAAAAAATGCTAAGATATGACGTGGCAGGAGATTTGACATTGGATATATGCCATATTTTAAACTGTTTAGGATAATTGTCTTGTTGGGAATTAGGATATAAGGTCCACACTGTTCTAATCATTGTATATTATACATTTAAAAAGTTAGGCACCCAGTTCCCGGGAATCAAACATGTTGGGCTTTTCTCCTTAAACATGATTAACCTATATAAATCTTTTTTTTTTCTTTTTTTTTCTTTTTCGATAATTAAAGGGTAACAAATTATTGGGATATTAAAAAAAAAAAAAAAACAACATACATAAATCCTTATTTTCTTTTCTTTCTTTTTCTTAATTTATTTGCAGTTGTATTTTTATTAAACCAAGAAATTCATTGAAGACCATGAACAAAAAAAATTATGTAGGTAAAATCAATTAAAAAAATTTAGAACGCATTTTGAAAAATAAGTACCCTATTACGCGGTTTTACTTAAATAGAGATGAGGTTTTACTTTTTAAAAGGTCGGATTGAATTCGATAGACTATTGATCTAACATCGTGAGTTAGATCGAGTCTAATAGACTTTGGAACAATTTTGCCCAATTTTGAGCCAAATTGATTAGGGGTCGATGGAGACCAATCTCATACTTGTTTCTATGCCTTTAAAATTTTACATATCAAAGTCTTGAGACGAGCTACCCCATTTCGTTCGAGCATCATGGAAATATCGTCCTTGTTGACTTTCTCCATAAATTCAAAACGTCTAGGCCTGAGCCTATTGCACGAGTAATTTAATTGCATTTTCAACTAACACCAATCCATTGTCGGTTATGTTTTTCCTCTCTACTTTTTTGTTTTTTCGTTTGGGGGGTGGGGGTGGGGGGAGTCCTTAAATCCCTAACCCTAATGTGAACCTAAAAACTATAACCACGAAAATGAATATTAGCATTGATTAATGTAATATCTCGTAAATGTATGGTGTTAGGGTTATTTAAAAAAATAGTGATACTTAATTTATTCAAGTTTTATTGCTATTCAATAAACTATGTTCTCCATTTTTAGTTAGACCCATTAATAATATCCAAGCATTTAAAGTTGAAGCTTACTAGTTTTATCAAAGTTATTTTCTTGTGATATTAATGTTTTTTTTTCTATTTATATTAGTTTAATTTAAATTTAAATTTCATTATTTTAAGTTTTTCTCTAATAAGGAATTGTTATTACCTAATTATCAATGTAAGTGGTTTTCTTTTCATTTGATTGTGCTCATGGATTAGGTTTAAATTTCGAAAACCAAGGTTGTATCATATATATATTATGCCATTCATAACTGCAATGTGCGAAACTGCAGCTCAATTTGTGTTTAAATCAATTGGATGTGTTATCAACATCATCATATATCTTTCTTTGTCCAAATTTAAGACCTTTGACATCAACATGTGTCATCGTATGAGTTTGAAAAATATGTATAACGTTTCTAATTTTTTTAAGAATCACCATTGAAAAAATAAGGGAGAAAATTTGCATACACAGTAACGGGTAGATCATATGGTTGAGTTAGACTGCTACAAAATTAACAAGTGGTACATCTAAAACATCTTCCCACTTATCCAATGGTAAAGCTTCGAAACCTCAACCCATGTAGCCAAAAAAATGTCTAGGTCAATCCATATGACTGGTTTTCTTCCCTCCGGGTGAAGAGAGTACATGTTTTTTTTTTCCCACATATTTTAACACTTGAATGAGACTCCGGGAATTATAGCAAAAATACTTCAAACGTTCAGAATACGCTATTAGACTCTCGACTTGTAAAGACTTGAAAGATTTATGTTGCATTTACGGATTTACCACAGTTGGAATACACCATTGAATTCTCAAAAAATATTATATTATTTCCAACTTCGCATATCTTATAATACACAAGTTAATTTTTATAATTAGATATTTTAAAATTTTAATATGGTATTAAAGTAACCAATTCCATTATGTTAATAATATATTTTTATTACAGCCACTTAAAAAGAGGACAATATGTGAGAGAGAGAATGTCTGAAATAATCCTAAATGGACCACTGAAAACGAGGACATTTCACTTAATTTTGCATCCAAATCTCTTGTGTTTAAGAAGTAAAATAAAAATTACATCTAAAGAATGAAATTACTAAATGTATTTAACTAGTTTACACAATCGTGTCGGATAATGATTATAAAAGTTTCATTTTGATTTCATATGCAATCAAATATAGTTATAAATAAATTCATGTATAATATTATTTGTAAGAAAATTTTTATAAATTCTACGAGAAAACAAACAAGACTTAAGTCCTTTAAGGGTTGTATTTGTTACATTCACAACACTCTCTAGTGGATAACTATCATGGTTGAAGCCACGATTTCTTTGAGGATAAAAATCATCTTCTATTGTCAAGTTTCTCCAACTGCGATCATAATGGCTGGAGATCTATCACATGATTGTTGAAGGAGCTTGTCTCAAATTGTGCAGTCTCTTCAGCCCTGATCCAACGGCTGAAGTTCACTCCGCATGAATACCAATGTAATGAAATATACACTGCATAAATCCGACCGCTGAATCACTCACTGGACCGATTGTTCAACTTGAAACGAACAGACCCATTATTGTTGGGTAGTGGGCCATCCCAATGGACATTGTTCTATCCTTCTAAGCAGGCCCTGTCTTCCAAATCGGGACGACCCGCGCACAAATGAAAGACATGCCATGAGGTGAGTTGTACCCGCACCTGCACCACATCACGAGGAGAACGTCATTGGGACCACCTTTAGTTTGGGCTTGATCACTTGAAAAAAAGGTATTTGTAAAATAAAAAAATGAAAAAGATAAATATTGATCCACGTGGCAAAAGTAGATTCTTGGGTTGGAATCTTTTTTATTCCTCACCAGATTCACATCCTCTCCTCCAAGTGATTCGGGAAGAAGGGGAACGCCCCCATTGGATGGTCAACACGTAGGGGTCGGGTGAATCCGAGCCCTCCATCCGAGCCGACACCTTGTTGGCTCAGCTTGTAGGCTTAGTATAGGCTCTAATGGATGGCTCGGATTCACCCCAACCCCACGTGTCGGTCATCCAACGGGGGTTCCCCCTCCTCCCGAATCATTGGGAGGGGAGGATTTGAATCCATTCCTCACCCTCTTACAATTTTTCCCATTTCGAAAATATTTACTAGTCCGGATCACTTGTACTTACTAAAAAATTAATAACTCTTCTAGTACACTCTTTGGATGACAAGTGTCCTATAGAATTAACGGTGTGTTAGTTAAATAAATTGTATTTTTTAATTCTTTTTATTTAGGTAATTGATTTTGAATTGACAATCACGTTTTTTAGGTAAGTAATCTATTAAAAATAAAACTCTAACTATTTTAAAGTAAGTAAATCAATTACAAATAAAACTCTTAATAATTTTTAATAAGAAAAACAATTAGAAATAAAACTCTAACCAAAACACGATTTTTTTTAATTCAACAGAGCATTATCTCATTAAAAAAAAAAACGTTTCTTGATTAAGTAAATCAATTACAAATAAAACTCTTAACGATTTTTAAAAAGAAAAACAATTAGAAATAAAACTCTAATAAAATCACGATTTTTTAATTCAACGGAGCATTATCTCATTAAAAAAAAACGTATTTACCTTTTTCTCTCTCTCTTCTCCAACTTTTTTTTCTTCTTTAGATTATGTTGTTTTAATTCAATAGAGTTTTATCTAAGAAAAAAAAAAAAAACGTTTCTTTAGATTTTGTCTCAGAGTTTGTTTGTTAGGTTTTACGGAGATTTCAAAAGATACCCAACTTAATCCCCATATTATCGATTGCTAATTGTATACTAAATGCTGAATGTTGGTTATGTATAATCTATCGTTAAAATAATTAAATATCTTTATCTCTTTTTTAATCATATTTAGTTTGTCAATCAAAGTGGAACTCTCTGTGGTTCATCATTTCATAGTCCAAAAAGCTCACTTCACTGTGTTCTATTCTTGTTTATCACTTCGTGATTCATATTTCACTGTCCAAGTCATAATTAATCGAAAATAAATAGAATATTTTACAAAAGATGATGTACCCTCCTCAATATTTGAACAATTTTGATTTTCTAATCTACTTATAAAAAAAATATTTCACAAAATGGAGGCTCATTCCGGTCTGTATTTTTGAAGCTTTCATATTGTAGCGGCCATAAGACAAAAAAGAGTTGGAGAGAGAGAAATGGGTAATCACCTTTTTTTTTTTTTTTAATGAGATAATGCTCCATTGAATTAAAAAATCATGTTTTGATTAGAGTTTTATTTCTACTTTTTTTTTTCCATCGTTAAGAGAGTTTTATTTGTAATTGATTTACTTACCTTAAAAATAGTTAGAGTTTTATTTCTAATAAATTACTTACCTAAAAAAACGCGATTGTCAATTCACCAAATTAATTACCTAAATATAAGGAATTTTAAAAAATACAATTTATTTAACTAACGGAAGTTAACACAGATAACTCCATAGGACACTTGTTGTCCAAAAAGCGTAATAGAAGAGTTATTACTCTTCTAGTATGTGCAGGTCATCCGGACTCAACACTTACCACCTTTAATTGTTGGCGAATACTTGACTTCCTCAAGTAGTTTGATTTAGGGGTGCAAGTTTAACTTAGTCGGATCCAACTCTCCCTAGTATGGTATAAGCTTAAATTAGGCATGGGTTGAGATATAGTGACTCTGAAGGTAGTTTGGGATTGCAAATTTCTAACCCTGGGTCAAGGTTGGGCTGGACCAGGAAAGGGTTGAAGCCTCGGGCTGAACTTGCCCGGACCAACCTAACCGTGTCTTCATCACCATCTTCTTCTTCGTCTTCTTTTTTCTCCTCTCTTCCTACACTTTCGTCTTCTTTTCGACTTGGCCCAGCCCATGCATTTCTCTTCCCCCTCCCCATTATTAGGGTTGATCAAGGTCAACCCAACCTTGCTCTAAAGGCGGATCAGGATTAGAACCCTAGTTTGCATCCTTGTTTGTCGTTTTAAGGCCTGAGCCTTGTTCTTGTGTTTGGGTTCTCCCTCCCAAATATTGGGTGTCTGACTAATGGCAACCCACCCCCACAAGCACCACATCTCAATCATGTTTGTGTGGCCCCTTAGCTAAAAAAAAAAAGCTTGGGATTTACGCCAATACAAATGGAGGTACTTAGGCTCTACAAATAGGTTAGAAGATATTTATCATTATTGTGATAATCTATTATTACTTTTGAAAAACTTTATCCATCAAACATCCTTCTTTAAAATATGTCCCTCAATCGATGACGCGGAATCATTTTAATTTAATAAATGATAGAACTACCCCTCTCTTTTAATTTTCCCAACTTAAAAACGGATTTTCTTGATTTCATATTAGGTACGTAATATTACATATTATGAAAATAAAAAAAAGGCAAAAGTAAAACAGGATGGTTACTCTATTTCTAAGCCTGGCCTAAGAAGACTGGACTTCTCACCTCCGACGCCTCTGTGTAATCATCAACTCCGATGCCTTTGTGTAATCACAATTTACCCTTCCTCTTCGGCGAGTCCATGGTAATAGACTGAAATATTAAACGCCCTAAAAACTTGATCTATTGCTAAAAAGTGAAATTTTCTTATGGGATTTGCATTTGGGAGTACCCGTTCTGCTAAGGAACAACCTCCGCTTTGTGCTCCATTGATGCCATGAACTGAAAATTCCTTTGATTAGTTGCTCTAGTGGTTGTTGCCGATACTGCTAGAGACTTATCAGTGATCTCGCGGAGATCAGGTGAAGGAGAACCAACACCAGCACCACAAGACATGAACCTTGCAATTAGAACCTTCATCCTCTGCTTTGGCTCCTACTTTGCTTATTCGATCAAGATCAGATGGAATTACCTTGAAGAGAAGTGGTTGTACGCCTTGAACCCATGTGGACAAGCGACCTTGAAGAGAATATGCTTGTTTTCTTATGGGTTCGAACGGAAGATTTATATATGAACTGGACGGGCAGCCCGTGACTCTTCACTCTGTAGATTCACAGTGTTTCAGTGTTTTGGAGCCATGATTGAAATTGGAGAGATTGGAGTTTTTCAATCTTTGTGTGACAGTGTGAAACACAAAGACTTTTTGTTTAGTTGTTGTGCTCTTCTCTCACTCCCTCTCGCTCAACTTGGACTTTCCCTTCCTCGAACTCTCCTCCCGACCCTCGGTTTCTCAAACCTTATGCCATAGATGATTTCCCAATGATTTGAATCCCTTCCAGTATATTCAATCATAATTTGAGAATTTTTGGTTGTTGGATTCAGGTTTTTATACTCTAGTGCTATCATTTTTTTTTGTCTTTCAATTAATGCTAATTTTGGCTCTGTTTTCTGTAACATTTTTGGAGGATTCCAGTTCTCCCCTTGGGGAGCTTGCAAATGGCTTTTGTGCATCACTCCGCAGTTACATTACCTACAACTATGGCTTCCGATCTTCTCCGAAGTTCGACAAATGGTGTCAATGGTATTCCTTTGAAAGCTCTGAGTAGGTCGCGGTTTGAAGTTGAGAGGAAGAATTTTACTGTCACTGATAAAATGAGGAAGGTGAAGAAGTAGGATTATTCGTGGGCAGATGGTGCAGACTCTAATGTCAAAGGTGGAGCACTAAGTCATCTTTCGCATTTCAAGCCATCGAAGAGAGGCCAAAGCCAATCACTTTGGATCTGGAAAAGAAGATCATTGATGAATGCTTACCTCTTCTCTGGTTTCAGTTGCCGATCGGAGAAGAAAGAGCTTTGGTTGGAGAAGACAAGTTACTCCCGTCGCCGGAGGTTAGAGAAACCAATAGACGTTGGTTTGGTAGAAAAAGAAAAAATAAAAAACAGAAGGGAAGAAAATAAAAAGGGAAATCCCAAAACGAAAATATAAAATTGAAATTGAAAAATATTAAGGGTAAAAAAAATCTTTTTAGCATCTAAACAAGGTTTGGGTGTTTTCAGGGGATGTTAGGTTCGCAAACGATGAAGGGTGGGTGACATTAAGATAACCTACAATGGGTGTGGCAGATATTTTCCCTAGATTTTAATACAATTATTGGACATCAATCATTGAACTTGAATGATCCAATGCTGATACAATTCCAAGGTTGAATGACAACTGTTCTACTTACACCTAAATCAAGAAAGAAAGAGCACTTAACACACCTATGTGAGTGGCTATAAAGCAGTAAAAGGAGTTGAACTTAGAACCTGAAACGTATACTCTTTGCCAACTAAACTATACTCTTTGGGTTTTATCTTCTTTACACGTAAAGACCTAACTATATGAGACCCGAGGTACCATGCCTAAGGAAGCAGAGGTCCTAAACTCGACTCTTCTTAACTCTTGGAGCCACCCACATCATGGGAATGGCTCATGGTGTTTTCATGGCTCTAGTTTTTCTTGATTCATGTAAAATTGAGATCTCACATAAATCCGTGGTTTACTTAAATCCATCCGATGTCCAAACCTTTGAATCCATGACCTAACCCAATGGGCCCTTACAAAAAAAATCCAAATGGGCCTTGAATGAGTACGGGAAGAAGACAAACAAAGAGGACCAAAGCTAGACATAAATCAATCACGTGACTATTTAATGAGGATACTTAACCTTTAATGGTACCGGGACACTGCATGTGCATGTGTACACTGTGCAGCGTGCCATAAGCAGTACGGCCTATAGAGTGCGTCGGTGGCAGGGCTAAGCCGCCAGCACCGTCCCCGGGCAATGAGTAGTACTAACGAGCAGCTGCATCCAATGTAAAGACTAGAGACCTCAGACCTCCAGTCATTAATTTAGATCCAACTGACCCCTTTCTTCAAAATGGGGATCCAAATCTACTCCAGCCAGGGGTTGGACAGGATACTGGAGTGTATCTAATCGATGTCCGATGCGTGAGTGTCGATGGAATTCAAATCGTCTATCACAATCGATAAGGTAAAACCCAAAGAGGTATCTATTCGGTGATCAACTGGGATTAACGACTCGGATCCAGCCAACACCTCTTTGTCAGGCATCGACTGGATGCAGCAGAGTCTCTTGCCGAATCCCTGGCAAGAGACGATTTCTATACTGAAACTTGGGCCTTATGTCGATAGGCTGAACACTAGCAAAATTGGACCGAAATTGTCTTTTGTTGTCCTGTTGTTCATCGAACGAACCGGGATGGATGACATAAATGCCGAAGCAACTTAACTCGATTGATGAACCGTTAGATGATTGGACGACAGGAGACGATCTCCCCTGAGTTAGAGGCTATTTGGAGGCTGATGGATGTATACAAATTTTTTTGATTGGACGTCAACGTTTGAAATTGGGAAAAAAATGTCTCATGTTGTCCAGTTTGTGTATCCGTGATTTAATGACTCGAGTTCATTAGATGCACGTACTTATGTATTGGTATGCAGAATGCACCCTGGGTGAGCTCTAGCTATCGGATCACTGTTGGACGTCATCCAACGATAGAAGATGAGAGTCTATGAAACTGGGGTTGGGATTTTCTCCTATCGTTGGAGGTATTATAGTTGGATTAGTATACCCATTGAGTGAACTCTAATTATTGCAAAAAAATCCTCTCCCGCCCAACTGCCGCTAAGGGTGGGATTTCAGCCGGCCCACCTCCCCATGTATTGGTAGGCGGGCCGACTGATCCTCAGCCCTTGGATCAGCGGCAGGAACCTCCTGCCGCGGGAGAGGATTTCAGTCCCTAATTATTGGATTAAGATTGGAGGACAACAAGAAATGATATTTTTCCCATTAAATTGAAAACAGTTTTAACGGACAATAGCCCCAAAATGAAACCTAAGAATTGTTGGTTTGGTGTCTTTAAAATTTCATGGATAGTAGTAATATGCATAAATATCTTCCGCCAATAGATGGCCATCATGTAGCAGTCCAGGCATCAACACTCGGGGGCAGGATCGACCTTACCTGCCCTCAAGGGGTACAATTGACAATATGATCAGATATCTAGGGACATAATCATTCTTAAAAGTTTTGGAAGCTACATTATAAAGAGTCCCAACTCATATCATATGCATAAAATAAACTCTCTTACCAAAAAAAAAAATAAATAAATAAATAAACTCATCAAATGTTATATCATTTTGTCTCATTTTCCACTTATTCTTTTTCTATTATTGGGTCTTATTTTTCTATTAATTGTTTGGATCTAACTTGAACATCGGAGTATACCTCTAAATCCTTAGTCCGACGCCAATGATTTTTATGCTCATCTTTATCATCTGCTGTATAAGTTCTACTATGAGATCCCACCTTAGAAGATAAACTCGAATTCCAATACCAACAGACAAGTGGGATCCACATCCTCTCCTCCAAGAGAATCTGGAAGAGAGAATCTGGAGGAGAGGTGGCGCCTCCATTGGATGGACGACACCTGGGGCTCGGGTGAATCTCGGCCCTCCAAATGACATAGACATAGCAAAAGATATCATCTTCCATCTCATGGGCGCCATCACTGTCATCATCATCTGCAACGTCGTGGAGATCTAAACTTCTCGAACCATCCCTTCTTCAAGCTCTATTTTTTTCTCCGATCTGAGCAGTGCTTCTAGTCCCGGCTTGAACGATGGCGACCCTAAAGAAGGCGAAAAACAAACGGCATAGGAGGAACGACAATGGAACCATTGTTCTGTTGAAAAACAAATTAACATAACCTAAATTTATGTTGAAATCACCAGTATTCGGAAAAAGATCATCTCCTATTATCCAATCCATCTACCCATAATCTAGCGACTAGAATTCACCCAATACGCAAATCAATGTATTGAATTTAATTGAAACTGTTCAATTAACTAAAAACTATATTCTAAAATAAAAAATTAACCCATATATTAAAACTCACCCCCTAATTACAAATCACGGATAATATATGCCTTCTTGTAATCCCATCCCTTGATTTCTCTGCTTGCCCAATTGGAGAACCTCTTCCCACTCTTATATATATTACCTATAAAATATGAATATTTCAACCTCTGATATGGGCTCCTTGGGCTTCCATGAGCCCACATTTGCTGGCTCGTAATCTGAGACCCATCTAAGTAGGAATCCTGAATGTTGTATGGCAGTGTTGATCCCAATTGTTGAGAGTGAACCGATCACATATTTCGATGCACTTCTAACAGTCAGATCAGCACTGCTCTCCGACCATATGCTACCCAATAACCCAATGGTTGAAATAGCCACGTCATCTGACAACGTGGTAATATTTAAAGTGACTGTGTTGGAAAAGTTTCCTACACGTGGTTGCGTTCGAAAAGAGCGGTCCAATGATTCAAATTTAAATAAAATCCTTGGAAAACCCACACCTAGCCGTTGCAGTTTCTAATGTCCAACGGCCAAAATCTAACTTTACCTTTTTCTCCATATATGTTATATGTCCAGATTTCTTCTCCTGTCATTCACAGATTGAAACCCAAAATGGCATCTTCGTCTTCCTCGAAGCTCAGAAGCTCTTCTCCCATCCCAACCATTCTACTCTCATGCCTCAATTTCATTCTGTTCATCCTGGCATCAGCATCTCTTGCTCCTGTCATCCTTCTCAGAAACCCACCAACTTCACTTGGCTGGGCACTGCTACTGGTGTCTTGCCTCTCTCTTTTTTCTTCCCTTGTGAGCTGCTTCTCTCAGCTCACCAACATGTGCCTCATAACCCACGTCTCACTAGTCCTTGCATCGTCTATCGGCCAATTGCTCGGCATCCTGGCTCTTTTTACTCGAGAGAAATCGAGTCTCCAATTGCTTAAATCAACTAGAGATCCTAGGGAGGCTTTGTTCCTGATCAGAGTAGAATGTGGGACTCTGATGGCCATGTTTATATTGCAGTTGGGTGTATTGGTGATGACTTGTGCTGTTCACAGTTCTTGGGTGAAAGAGTATGAAGGGTGGGAAGCAGAGAGGGAGGCAACAGCAAGGAAGAGGAGTAAGAGGATGGCTCGAGTGCAGGAGGAGTCCATGGCCAATGCGGTGAAGATTGCAGAGGTAAGAACTAAGGAGTTGGATGAGAAGATGAAGAACAAGTATGGGCAGTGGATAAAAACTGATTTTGAAGGTGTTTGATTGAATTAATTATATAGATGAGTAATGGTGTTGTTTGTTTGAGTTGGGAACTTGGGACAACCTCGTGTTGTTGTATTTGGGAGTTGTTACTGGGTTATGGTGGCTTGATATTTATGTGTTTATGTATGAAGTGTGATTTTACTTTTTGTGTTCAATGATTAAGCTCTGTTTATACTTGGTACTATGGTAATGTGGCGTAGTTGCAGACCTTGGTCTTATAAGGATTTTTTTGTATTTTTTTATAATGTATTTAAAAATGGAGATTCAAAATATTGTTTTAACTGGATTTGGGTTTCGTGTGAGTGTTGGAGAGGTGTGTTTTTTCCAATGAATTAAATTTAGGTCGGTTTCGACTAGGCTGAAATTGGAGACGTGTTGGATCTCGTGTCGAGGTTTTGATTCCGGGTTGAAATCCGTGTTGAAACTTGTGTTTTTGACTATTAGTTTTGATCCTAGGTTTTGTTTTGGCCAGAACCGAAACCGAGATAACTCATAGATTTCGATCAGTTTGGACGGAAATCTAGAACTGTGGCTTTTTCTTAATAGGCTTTTAAATGAACAATGGGTGTGACTACTATTGACTTGTCTAGTGGGAAGAAAATGGTTTGTGGGGCTTGCTTTTGGGAGATAGCCTTTGGGGATGTCTCTTTTTCTCTTATATATATATATATATAGAGAGAGAGAGAGAGAGAGAGAGAGAGAGAGAGAGAGAGAAAAGTCGTTTCTTTAGCATGAAAAGGAAGAAGAAGTGGTTTAGCCTATTTCTCTAATGGTAGATTTCAATCTGTGACTTTGTTTGAAAGCATTTTATTGTTCAGTTTGTTTATATCGATTGAGTACGACATTGCATACGAATGCACGTTACTGCCGAAAGCCTAAGCTGCTTAATTTTGGAGTCAGTTTTGTATGACAAACTCGATTGCAAAAGTGATTCTCTCATGGGTAATTACTGACTTTAAGATAATGTCGATGTGGTACAAATATGCCTTGAACATCATTTTAATTGTTTCTCTCACAGTTTTCATCAACAAATTGTTGGATACATTACTGAAATGATTCTCATTTATAGTGCTACCTTTATTTTTTCAATAAGCCTAAACCCTCTTCTGGTTTACAATAGTTGGTTTTTTCACATAATAGTATGATAAGGTGGAATTGAGAATTTAGATCCAAATCTAGTAGTGGTGGGTGGGAATAGATCGTAGGGCTTAGCACCACCTCGCATAGACAAGTAAGGTAAGGGTATCTGGCGTTTTTAATCAAAGCGAGGGTCCAAAAAAAGTCAACGTCAAAGTAGGAGTGTATGGTATAGTTGTTCAATATGGGGTATGTTATCTTGGTGTATGTGTAGTAGTAGCTTTGGCTAGCTATTTCCCGAAGGGTTAGCGAGTTGATCTATGACCACCCTCGGGTGAGCGTTCTTAGTACTGATTGAAAGCCGGTCATTTTAAACCCTCTTCTAGTTTAGTTTATAAACGGTTTAACGCATCCGTTCTCCTGATGGATTTCTAAATGATTCGTTTATCAGTTAAACAATTACTTGTATTATTTTGAGAGAAATTCACCCCAATTGCTAACCTACAAATAATGGTATTATCTTTTGTAAAAATTCTCCCATAAAGACACATGATGGATAGACCATCAAAATCCTCAAGAAACATTGCTTTTCTCCCATTCTCTCTCTCTCTCTCTCTCTCTCTCTCCCCTTTATTTTTTTTAAATATGAAAGACATAAAATAACATTAAAAAAAATTTGCCTTCCATCCCTTGATCAGAATTTATTCATAGTCTAAATAATTATTTTCCATGACATTTCTATGGGTATAATAATCACAATACTTGATGCTTCAAGACAGATAAAAGAAAAAGAATCTAGCATAATGGACTTACTACGGTAGGGATATTTTTTTTGGATAAGGAACAGATATAACAAAAATTGAGAAACCAACAATTTATAACAACCGTACAAAAAGTTTGATTACAACCAAGAGTCGAAGCAATAATAAGAGTCGAGTGTGCGCGTGATTGTGTATGTGTGTTATGTTTATGTTACTTAGGGTTTAGTTTAAGGTTGGAAATAATAGGGAATGACCCTTTAATAAGTAATTGGTTTAAAAGATCCACTTTCATTCCGGTTAATTGGTGCCTAACAAGTGTGAACCCGTCAGTTTAAACAGTCTAAAAGTACATTGAATCGATTAGCTAAACAGTTTCCCGATAATGGTTCATTTTGATTTCGATACAAATATTGCACCCTAAATTAGACAGGATTAGGTGTGATAACTACTAACCTTACAGCACAGGGCCAGCGCAACCCAACCCTCTCAATCACCATTGTTCATTTGTTTGATTCAAAAGGCGTGTAGATCAGATCAAAGGGATTGGCATAGCCGAAACCCTATCCCGGAAGATCTTGGGATCTACATCCTCTCTCGCCTGAGTTTGGGCAGGAGAGTTGGCGGCCTGGATGGATGGCTGCCACCTGGCTCTCGGGTGGATCCGAGCTCTCCATCGGAGCCGACACCTGTCGGCTCAGCTTGTCGACTCGGGTGCCGGCTCTAATGGAGGACTCGGATCCACCCGAGAGCCAGGTGGCGGCCATCCATCTAGGCCGCCAACTCTCCTGCCCAAACTCAGGCGGGAGAGGATTTCTATACAAGATCTTGTCCCTGCGTGACTTCAATAAAAAAATAGTTATTGATTTTCTGCTATTTTGATTTATGATGATTCAAAAAAAGGTTGCAAAATCGGATAAAACCTGAATCTCGATTCTCAGATCGACCCGATTCGATTTCTGAATCCATGAATGAGAGAGATGATGAACATCTGAAAAACCAAATTCCCTCAAATCGAATTGGGCGGGTTATCCGTTAAACTTGCAGCACTCCCCGTGCCACGTAGGCGAAAAGTTGGAAAGCTGTTTCTATCTTCTCAATCTGAACGTTATCATCTTTCAAGCCAAGACCCAAGAATCAAGATATTCGTTCTGTCTTTTTCTCTCTCATACCCCCACCATTTTCTTAGTTACAGTTCAGGATTAACTCTGTAATCTGTGGAATTCCAGAAGGACTAAGGCAGTATACCATGGCTCCCGACTCTCCTTCCGACGAGTTGGCCACTCCTAAACCCATTTGTGCGGTTAAGTTCGTCTCCAACTGTCTACTTTTGCCGGCATTTCTTCAAACACAATTTTCTCCTCCACCATTTTTCCGACCTTGGAATTCGAAGCCCAATCACTTGTCAGTGGTTCCTGATCTTATTCAGATCCTACGTACTTCTCTTCTCTCAACCGCTGATGTATGTTTCAGAACATTATCTTCTGCTGCTGCTGTTAATCCTGTCTTTCAGAAATTCTTCTCTTTATCGGCAGATTTCCGCAACTTCTCTCAAGTAAGTGTCGTGTGTTGCAATTCATAAATCTTTCCACTATCCAAGTTGTAGTATAGAAACAGTTACATTTTGGTACCTCAATTTGTCAACTTTGTTTTCTGGGAGCATCTCTGCCCAGTACCTAAAATTAGCGTAGTTAGAAAACAACTGTTTCACTATTGAGTTTCTAGAAACCATGTATTGCAATCCTATCATTGAAGATTTCAGAATTGGAAGTTATTGATGAGCAATATTGATTTCGACAAAAAAGGAAGCTGAGTTTGGCGAATTCCCTCTCGTATTGGGCAAAAGAAAACCCTAATAAGGGAACCATTTTTCCAAATAGGAGCATATATTGTTTTCATCCCATCCTATTGCTACCACAATCGTATTGCAAGCTACGTAATAGGAGCATATATTTTTTTCATTTTGTCCACATCGACCGTTTCATATGTACCATTGGGCATATCATTCTGTGTTTTTATTTTGTATTATTGTTTTTCCACCTGAAAGGAACTAACAAAGGAGGAAGAGATTGCCTGCATATTCATGGGAAAAACATAATCAGTGTTTTACCTGTATGAACTTTTGCGTATCAGACATCTCATGTGTGGTGGACGTCAGATCACATACCCATGTCCTTGTTTAGACTTTGGATAACAGACCATCGCATATAAAAAGGGTTGGAAAATCATCATTGTGCATTGCAGTCGTGATATCATGGCTATAAAACAACAAGGAAATTAAAAGCTTCCGGAACATACAAAAAGTAATGGAAATCTTGAGACCAAAGCCATGATTTCATGGTCATTGTGTATACATGGTTTAATATATGTATTATATTTAGCCTTGGTTTTGTGATCCATCAAGGAATACTTTTCCATTTTATTTTTAATTTTGCTTCGAAAAATTGTGTCAATATTTTTACCCATGACATGCATTGCTGTTTTTCAGGCATTTTAATAGATATAAGAGTCTTTATGGTCTTGTGGGGTCTGTAAGAGTTTGCTTAAACCTAGAATCTGAACTAGTGCCTTTGTTCGGGTGAGATTTGTGGTCCATACCACCATAATCACCTTCAGCTCAGAGTGTGTATGGTTCTGGTTTGTGGTCTTCCAGTTAATTTTTCTGTTTTAGGCAGGGTTTTCTTTCACCAGGTCTTAACTGTTCAAAGTTAAGATATTTGAAAAGGAATAATATACTTATATATATATTCTAATTTCAGGTTTATGGCAGAAATTCCAGGACATCAGACTCTCTATCCATGCATAAGTTTGCTGCCATTTTACCTGGTGATTCAGTTGCAGAGATCGTAGTGACTAACGGTATCCTGAACTTCTTGAACATCTATAACTCAATACTAGTTGTCAGGCTTGTTTTGACCTGGTTTCCCAACTCCCCTCCGGCCATTGTTAGCCCACTCAGGTATGATTCCTCGGTCTTTGTGAGTTTTCTCTAATATTATTTTACTTAAGAAGTTCTGAACATTTTAAACAGTCTGCAGGGTCTAGAATATTTACTTAAAACACTGAAATGCCCAGTAGGAATACACAACTGTTTTAGTGTCATTATTTGAAAAAAATTTCAATCTAAGTTGCCACAATTTTGCAAATATAACTTCTTGCAATTTTCAACAGACAGATGCAAAACCTTCTGTCTCTGACAACTCTGCAGGCTTTTTAATCCAGATGATATAGCTGATGTTAGACTGTTAATTGTGATCTTTCAATCTGAAGCAAAGGCTCTTCCTGCTTACCATTTGCTTGGGGAATTTGATTAGAAAAATGGAGTTGGTAGGCAATGTGAAGTTAGCAGGGTGGAAATACAAGTCCCTAAAAAATCTCTATTACATTCCATTTCTTCACTTTAAATGTTTCTCATATGTTTTTGATTGATCTCTCTGTTTCCTGGTTCAGCACTTTGTGTGATCCTTACTTGAACATCTTCCGTGGTATTATCCCACCTCTTGGAGGGTTGGATCTGTCCCCAATACTTGCATTTCTGGTCCTGAATGCCTTTACCAGCACTGCATCTGCTCTTCCTGCTGAATTACCCATTAGACAAGAATCTCAAAATGTTGCTTCTTCAAATCCAAGGTTTTGCAATCTTACTACAACACAGAAGAAATGGATGAAAAGGTGCGCAGCAACACCGTGAGTGAGCTCTGTGGACCTCAATTTGGCATTTGAGTTTTCAAAGTTGAAGATTTCTAATCATCTTGCTCATGAACCCCACATCTTCTCTGGAAATAATAAAGGTACAGATTCTTTATGTACTCTTTTATTAATGGCCAGTACCTACCAGGTGCTAAATTGATTTCAATTGGATTCAATATATATGTTTTTCTTCACCTTTATTGCCCTGTTACATGCTGGTCATGATTCATGTAGTATCCTAAACTGAAGTTGAGCTATGACCTATTTTGACATTGTGTAGCATTGATTCACACAAAAAAGGAAATTCCTCTCAGCATTTCTCATTCTTTGGAGACCTTGTGGAATCCATTTTGTGATAGTAGTAACTTTTTGACTTGACTTACTAATGTTGTCATTCTGCCATTTCAAGATGTAGTTATACAATATTTGTAATGCATGGAGTACTGGATGTTTGTTGCTTACTACTGCTTTCTCTCATGGAAAAATTTCTCAATGAGACATCTGCTTCTTTACAGCTTCAAATAATAAATATCTTGACTATTGTCAATTAGAGTAAATGCTGTTGAAAAATATTGATTCATCGGGGATTCCAAAAAGGCTGAACTTCATCACGGCCTCCCATCCTTGTGTAGCTCATCGATTTTTAGCCATAAGGTGTTATGATTCGGTTATTCTGACAGCTGGATAGATTGGTCTAGGATTGTATTGGCCGCAAGTGAAATTTCAGGTCCTAATTCAATCAAGTACCCTCTTTTGTATTTGCATGCATCCTTATTTTTCATCTGTCTCCTTCCATGCCTGTGCACCCGTATAGTCCCTTGATTTTCAGAGCTTTGTTTTGCCACTTGGCGAATTCTTTTTGGGTTGAAACTTGACACATAATCTAGGACTTTGCGGTCTGTCCACAAAATTTTGGGCTTCAGCCATATCTGCCACATGGCGAAAACTTGGGCCATCCTGACAAGCTTACCAGGCTGACATGTCTTAGGTCCCCCAGCCTTACAGAAAAAGGATAAATCTAATTGAAAATATCTCTTTGTCTTTCTTTGCAAAAAAAAAATCATATTCCACTCGCCCCATGCATTAAGATTGAAAATCTTATCCCTCTAGCGTACCACTACCATGTGAAATATACTTAGCGTATTAGGGTTCATTTTGTTGCCATTTGGAATGAACTTTTTTCATTTTGAAGTTCCACATATATATATATATATATATATATATATATATATATATATATATATAGAGAGAGAGAGAGAGAGAGAGAGAGAGAGAGAGAGAGAGAGAGAGAGAGAGAGTGTGTGTGTTGTAGGACAATGCTTCAGACCCCCCACCCTCTCTCAACTTTTTAAAAGTTAAAAATAAGGTCAAGATAGGTTTGCATGAAAACATTTACCTTATTCATATTCTGGTAATGGAGGTGAATCCATCTTTTCTGAAGATCATGCACTCAGATGCTACTGCAAAACAAAATCAAACCATTTCATTCAAGGTGATAACCAAGTGTTAGTTGCCATCCATTTGTTACTGTCCTCAAATATGTGCCTAAAGGAAGTATCGAAGTTCCAAGTTTTCCAGGATCAGAAATTTGAAAATGGATCTAAACAGTCTGATGAATGGAATGTTTGTCAATATCTAGTGGGCACCTACTTGATTGTAGGACCTGCAGATCTCACTAAGATACAATTTGGAGGAACCCATCTGATTCGATCAATAGATTAATGCGGTATGAAGTACCAAGTGTCTCTGCAAAATTCCAAAATGCCAACATGCAAAACACGATCAAGTAATTTGGAAGCCTCTACCTGTTTTGACACATGTTAAGTGGATTATACCACTTCCACTGGAATACAATCCAGTGACAGGAATTATACTGTCCATGAATGTTGATGCTTGATTATGTTGTCAAGCTAACACAATCTAATAGATGTGGAGATGCACAGACCATGAGATTTGGAGGAATATTTTGACATCGATCTCTCAATTAGAGGAAGGATTCATATACAGTTTATGTAATATTTGAAAGGGAAGCATGAATCAGATGTTCACAGGTGCTGAAGCCTGAAATAAAAGAGACATGAGTAGAATTGTAGAAGCTGATAACAGCATTCTCAAGTTATAAGCAAGGGCAAAACTGGTCATACATTTTCCTTGTCTTTCTCTGTGCAACCAAACAACATTAGAGAGAAACGTCTTCCTCTGTTTCCCCTTTTGTTAAGTTCGGCCAAACAATGTCAAGAGAGAGAGAGAAACCCCTTCATTTTTCTCTCCTCTCATAGGTACTTTTCAGTTTTCCCATACATGTTCTGGGGAATGGAACCAACACATTGTGACTGAATAGTCTTTCTTTTATCAATTCTGCATATTACTGTGAAGGCCTGTACGTGAGAAACTGGTGAATCATGAGATTACCAGTACGCAATGGGGGGAAAGAGGGACCATATTTCTTGTCTTCCAACCATGGGAGAAAACATGGGGGCCTGGGGTTCAAAACCCCCCCCGGGCGGGGGGGGTGGGGGGGGGGGGGGCAGCCAAAATAGCTTATGGGGAGCCTGGTTTCCAGGTATTGGATTTGATCCGGATCAGTCAGTATCAGTTAGAACCGGCTGAAAAAGTACCTCTTTTTTTGGGCATCGGTCCAATTCCATCTGATTCCATGACGACTCGTTTTTCATTTTATTAATAAAAAATAAATCTTATTTTTATATTCTTAAACCTTGATGATCGTCACATGGCAACCTTATCTGTTGGATGATTAACACATGGTATTGAATATAAAAAAAATAAATTAAAGGGGTATTGGATCTGAGACTGAATTGGCCACAGCTGATTCGAATATGAATTGATCGATCAAATCGATTACTAAAACCATGACGAGGACAATAGAAACATATTTGAGCTTACAAGGAGAATAGAAACATAGTTAATCTTCTTGGCACCATGTTGGTGACAAATGAATTGCAACTATGCCAACTTGTTCTCTCATGTGCTGCTTAAATGTAGTTAAAATTTTACGAATAAATGGACTCAAATGTTTCCAATTCACAAGGTAAGTTTCAATCTAATTAAAATTTGAGACAAGGCGGAGCAAAGAGAGCACGAGAATATAAGAAGGTGCATAATACATGGGAGGTATGGCATCCTACGAAAACCATAAGTGAATTTAAAACTAAAATTTTGACATATGATCAATCCAAATCATTTCCTAATAATCCAATTATCTAATTCATTCTTCCACGTGAGAGAATGAATGATCATGGTTGCAACTTGCAACTTATTTTTCATTTTGTATGGTGACAGTAACTTCCAAAAAGATTCCAACAAGAAGAATTCCCAATTTTTTTTTTGTCAAATTTAGAATATTGCTTTTCGAAACTTTATTCCAAAGCCCCTAAATGCCATCTCCTTCCCGGAAACTTATCTATCAATCAAAATTTTCATCTCCATTCCATCATCATCAATCATTTTTTTTTCCCAAGAGCTCATAAGGGGCAGAGTTTTATATATATATATATATATATATATATATATATATATATATATATATATATATATATATATATATATATATATATATATATATATATATTATTATTTTTCACAAACAAAATTAAAGAAACATGAGTCTGATAAAATCCTCTGGGAAAGAAGAGTCCAAAACCTAAACAGAAACACATACATAAGATGGAGATAAGATTGAGCACAACTGCTCAACCACAAACAAGAACAAGAACAAGAACACAAACACAAGGCCTAACAAAAATGCTCTCCCCACAAACACAAAAACAGGAATGGAAAAAACTGCTGAAGCAACAAGAAGGGAAGGAAAAAAGCTGGTGGGTGGGACTTTTTTGTACAAAGCGAAAGAGTATCAAAAGGTTGACAATTGGAGTCGAAAACACGTGGAGCTCCTAGCCGAAATGTTAATGCAATCTTAATGGAAGTGCAAAAGCTTCACCAACAATAACCAGCCGGATATGGGCAGTAGATAAATGATGCCACCTATCCCAGTTTTCCACTACAATTGTGCTTGGAACATATATGTGCTTCACTGAAACTGCAGCCATAGGAAAAAGGCAGCCATATCCGACCATTAAAGAGTGCATCTCCACGTGCACCAATGTATTCTAACGGTCCAAATCTAATGAGGGGCTGCAAGACTGCAGAGAATCCAGGCCTCAGATCAGAACATGGCTTAGGTGAGGGGTGAAAGGGAATAAAGGATAGAATAAAGAAAAGATTTGGTTCCACAATGTCCATGTGAATCGAATCCACGTATTTGTCTGATCCCTCTCTAGCTCCTGGTTTTTCGTCCACTCTGTGTGTCTCTCTGTCTTTACTTTTGAGTTCATCCTCTCCTTCTCTCTGTAGGACTTCCCTCTTCGTGACATGGCACTATTGTATCATAAAACTGTTACTGGGTTTCCAAAGTCCGTTATTCTTTGAATCCCTTGATACCCACAACCGTTAAGTTGCAGAAAGCTGGTTGTAATGGCTTAGACTGTTACCTTTAACTTACCAACTTTCGCGTGCTTGTTGCTGGGAATTGGGATTGAACCCTGTAATCCGTTCTTGGTTTTTTTTTCGCAAATTTAGATCACTTTCCTTCTCATTTTCTTTTGCTTTTAATTGCCAGACAATTCAAAATCTTGAATTGGTCTCTCTCTCTCTCTCTCTCTCTCTCTGATTCATACAGAGGAGCTTGAAAGAAGTGTTTTTGACGTACGAAGAAGCAAGCTCTGGTGTCAACCGGGATGGTTTTCCGCAGTCCTAATTTCTTAGTATTTTCTTGCCATGGTTCTGGAAGTCAGTTCCAACCTCGCAGTGTGTGTGTCTCTCCAGCAGTGTGAGTTGCTTCTGTCTCTCCTTTCTTCCATTTCAAAAATGGTTCTGGACCTCTGACCTTCTGAATAACTTCCTTCTCCCCTAAGAACGACACAGAAATTTCACGGAATTCAAATAAGAATGTCAAACTCCTGTCATGCGTTCCCAAACTCTGTTCTTGGGTTCAGAGAAGAGTATAACAAGAGAGAGACAGAGAGAGAGAGAGACAGAGAGAGAGAGAGAGAGAGAGAGAGAGAGAGCAATAGGGTTAAAGATTTGCTGGAATTGTATCAGTTGGAATTAAATCCTCTGTTTCTATTGTTTTTGGAGCTCAAGCATTGTTCTGAAGTTATTAGTAATTAGCTGCATATAGTAGACTACCTCTATTCTCTAATCCAAGCAATCTACATTTAATTTTCAAGTTTGGCACATGTTTTCTGAGTCCTCATTGATTTTGATCCATAGGAAAAGCAACCTAACATCTCCGCAGATGAGGAAGGAGGCACTATCTGTGGAGATTCCAATAGCATCTATTCCTCTAGTTGAACCTTCAAATCCATCAGATCTTCAGTTGGATCGGCTGCAACATTTGGATCAAGAGTGTATTAATGGCAACGGAATGGATTTTGGATGGTTTGTGACCCGGTCAGCAGTAGTTGATGAAGAGTATTGGGTGAGTGATGAAACTAAATTACAAATCAAAACCTTGAAATTGAGGTCATTTTCATCTCTGTTTCTTGATAAATTGTGGTGGTGGCTGGCCTTTGATTTTGTGGTAGATGGCGGCATGGTTGAGAGCAGAATGTCATTGGGAGAATAAATCAAATGAACGGTTTGTATTCAATGTCACACCATGAATTTTATGGCATATCCTCTCTCCATTTTTTCAGATAATCAGAAAACGAGATGGAGAAGTAGGAAGGAAGCATTAGAACATGTGTCAGAAATTGAATTACTAATCATCACTTCAATCAATAAGAACAAGCTAATTTTGCAATGTTTTTGCTAATGCAGCTTTGTTGATAGCTTCAAAAGGCAATTTGCAGAGCAGGTAAGGCCTAGATGTCATAGTTCAAGAATTTGTAGTGCAAAGTCAGACACAAGATATTTTCTTCTCATATTTGCTAATCCTTCCCTGGGCTGTACAGGAATTTAATGCATTAAAGAGGCGATGCAAAGGGCCGTATGCAAAAAAATGCACCTGCATTGTCGCGGTAGGCTGTTTTATGATAATATTTTCTTCTGTTCTCCATTGTTCTATCTTCTAGTGATAGAGATGAGAAAACAGAAAGTGCAGTTCTCATCCATTCTTCTTCAACATCATCAGGTAAAGAAGGCAGAGAGGAATGAAAAACAAACCATACTGAAGAGTGTCGTTGGAACTCTGGATTTAACCATCCAGTACCTTGTACAAGGAGAGGAGTATCCTGGGGTAGAAATAAAATGTGCTTTGATTCAGAGTTTCAATCCATTGTTGAGGGGTAATAGTTTAGCTGTCTGACATATGGTGGGATAATTCCTCAAATAGGAACACAAGAAGACTCCAATCTTTAATTGCTCCAAACGAACGAGACCGTACATCTATGTGGCAAACTTATGTGTGCCCAAAAGTGCACGTCGCCGGGGCATTGCAAGCAAAATGTTGCAGTTTGCTGTTGAATCTGCCAAATCAGATGGTAAGATGAACCCCCCTCACCCCCCAAAAAAAATCACATTTAGGTTTCCATGGAAGCATGCATATTTCAGGGTTTATGAGGTGATCTGAATGTGTGGAAACATGGACTTTTTGAACTCCCACCACTGAATCCAATATCTTACTCTCCTTGCTGCAGGTGTGGAGCAGGTATTTGTACACGTTAACAAGGATAACATGTCCGCAAAGGAGCTCTACCAAAAGATGGGTTTTCAGGTGATATCTTCTTGATTGTCTCATTTGAATTTGTGTTTCTGGAAATGCAAAAATATTGCATTTCCAACATATTTATATATCAACATGAGCTAATACAGCTGCAATATTTCTTGTTCAGAGAGTTGAAATGGCAACACCTCATTCCTTAGAACAGCAGAATTACTTATATTGTTTGAAGACATGAAGCATTTCTGAATTGAGGACAGTAAATTAGCTTCCTCTACTGTATAAAACAGAACAAATTATTGATTTCTGGTAAAATTATCCAAAAGGCTATTCCTGAATTTTCTGACCACTGCAATCTGGTCTCAAAATTATAATATAGAAGCTAAATTTCTTTCTTTTGAATTTACAGAAATAGTGGCAATGAATCCAATTAGTCTATCGGAATGGAAAGAGGAGATATGATTATTATATAATACAAAAGGAATGGGACTGCAACATCAACCTCTGATACAGATTAGCTTGAAAAACAAGATAAGCAAATGGATCATGATCTGTCCAATTAAGGATCAGTTAAGTGTTAAATACATGGATACTCTTGGAGATGGATATGTGGTCCAAATGTTATATTTCCATTCTGGCATAAAATAAAATAGATCTTCTCTTTAGGATGGCCTGATTGAATTTTCACTTCCACCATTTTACCTCTTGGAGACAGATATTCTTAAGATGTTAAAATCATCTTAGGAGCCTTTTTCACTTGAGTCCAACTGTTATTCTCATACTGTCCCCCAAATAAAAAACATGTTAAAGTTCAGCTTGTTCTGGACCACCACCCATACTAGGTTCTTTTTTAAATGTCAAAACTCTTTTATCGTCTTTTTGAGTTCATCAGTTTCAGTCTCAGGGAAGATAAACCAACCTATGTTCTAGGGTTTTGAAAGTCTCTCTGTATTTCACCAAAAAAAAAAGTCTCTCTGTACCAAATAATACTCTAGATTAAGAATATTTAAGAGGTGGGTTGGTCAATCTGGGTTTGTCCATCCAAAAATGAACGTGCTACTATAACAATCAAAAGTGTCTCTCTGGGTTTATGCAACATCTAAGTCAGGTAAGGAATAACAATTACCATTAATACATGTCCAACCATTAAAGCTTCCAAAGTTGTAAACCTAAACTACATGAGGAGATCATCTGGATTCATGTGGAAGGAAACAAATCTAAGGCTCTTTTCAGTTACAAGGAAAGAGAAAGAAAGAGAAGGAAATTTATTTAATGATGAAAAAGGAATTTTTTGTAATAATCATTGCCTAACATCATTATATAATCGATTTTAAATTCTTACCAATATTTAGTAATAAAAATTTATTTTTAATTTCTAAAATTGAAGGAAATAAATTGTAAAGTAAAATAAAATTTAATAATAAAATTTGGAATGATTTGGAGCTAGTGTCAATTATTTTTAAGTTTTAACATTTTCATTTTCTTTCCCTTGCAACCAAACAGAGCCAATAAAGAATTTTTGTCAGCAAAACCCGAAATTGATAATTTACCAAAAAAATCCTCAAGGTATTTGACAAGCCACCATATGAGAGTGCAAGATTCCCAATTGCATATAAAGAAAAGCAAATTGTAATCTCCAGTATTTCTTGTGTTGACTAACACGAAATCAAGCTCCTGATGGAAAAATAAATAAATACCCACTAAGAAGAGCATCAGATTCCAATTGATTATGCAGCAATCCTTGCCATTACCATAGTGTAAGGAAGCAGAATCAGCTTTTCCATGGCCTGAATATTGATGTGAAATGATACCCAACCATCCTAAAATACCAAGCTTCATCAATAAGCCCAAATCTTAGCTTCTGTAGTTGCATAATTGATGGAGGCATAATCTAGAGCATCTAGAAGGCGTTTCCTTCTCTTTTTCTCCACCAACTAGCAATTGTAGCTATTTTAGCATATGGACTAGAGTGGAAGGTACCAGAAGGTCTTGTTCCCTCAAGGAGTATGGATCTGCAATTCTGCATGAGTGGCACCAGCAGAGCTTCTTACCACAAGAGACTAATGGCCATTTTTTTGGGTCTTCTTGCCGTGCTATCACCTCTGTACATCGACCGGAAACCAGAGGTTGATCTGGAGTCAGATGAAGATGGCACCATCAGCCTCGTTTCCTGGGCCTGGCTACCTCTGTTGCTGTTTGTCCTGATCGTTGGCATCAGCATGTCTTGTTACTTAGACCGCAGCTTTACAAGGTTCGACCCTTATTGGATACACAGAGTTGGAGGTTCTCCATGTGGTATTCTAGCCATTCTTGTATTGCTTACTTTAGTTTTGAAGTGCAAAGCTTTTTCCATCAACAACTGAACTTGGAGCCCTGACAGGTGAAAATCAGATTCAATCAAACACCATTGACAGATAACAACTATTAATTCCTGTAAGGGTTTCTGTATATTTTTTATGATATCATTTCATGGTTGTTCTGTTCTTTTTTTCTGTGGAAGTGGTCAACTTCCATCCTTCTGATTGTAGCCTATACAACCTGTATAAGGCACTATGAAGTATCCATCGAGTGTCCTGCCCAGCAAGAGGCATTTTACCTTTTATAAAATTCGATTGGAAAATTTTGTGAATTTTTTCCTTCAAATGGTGATATTTTTGTTGTTGGTTTGCATCATTTTCTCTTCAAGTAAAAACCCTAATAATTTAATGTTTGCAAAACCAGTGGCTAGCCATGTGTTTTTTCACAGAGATTTTTTATTAATATTTTCTCTTTCTTTTAAAAAAACAATTTTTGTTAATTCTATAGGAGTGGACTCATTGTCGCAATAGACTCTAATTTTTTCAAATTTTGATTGTTAATGGAGAGAACCTGGTTTAATTTAACCACATATCAAATTTCAAGATCTAATTCAATTAAATATCATTTTGTATTTACATACATCTTGTGTATATCTATGCATATGCACCAATACTTTAAACATTACTATGTATTTTTTCAATTTTAAATGATTTAGATTAAAAAAATATAAAAATAAATTACTTAAATTTGTTGTATGAATTTTTAAAATATTATATTCCATCATTACATAGATAACCATCCAAATAAAAAATATATATATATACAAGTGTTAGTGCTTTAAGCAAACCAATAACCTTGCATTGATTGTAAGAAACCACAGCAAAACCAAACAAAAGTCTCTTTTTCTTAAAGTGAAAAATAAAACAAATGTCTGAAAGAGGTGGTCCTTTCTCTCTTTTTTATTATTATTATTTTCTTTGGTATGAAAACTGAAATTATATTAAGAGAAAAGAGAAGGAACATCAAGAACCTACCACGAGATTTGTTTAATCAACCTAACAGAGCTATACTATGTGCTACCATCACATCATTCCTACAAAAATGTTGAACTGTTAAAATCTGCTTAGTCCGATGGTTGGTCTTTTACTTGTTTAAACAGATTCATGTGGATATTAGTGATAATCTAGTTCTGGTGTTATTGATAACCCATCCCAAACTAAGTTGTCAACCCTAGTTTTAAATGATAAAACGAACAAGCACCACATTTTTTATTTTTCAACATTGACCAATTGAACCGGGCAGGTGATACAGCCCCAACCCTAGCAATGACAGGAAGTACTGAAATTTGCAAGAAAAACAAACAAACAAAAAGATAAAAGGTTGAAATCAAGGTGCAGAGAGGAGGCCATTCATTACCCATGCTTTGTTAATAGGGAGACATGGTTTTGTTCACTTTCAAGGGTCATGTGGAAAACAGTGTTAGACATCTAATCTACTCACCAGAGCAATTTTTGCCAATATTTTTTTTTGTCTACTTCAAAACAAACCCACTGAATACTCTTTCACCAAAAAAAAAAAAAAAAAAAAATCCCATGAGTCCATTTAATTTGGCATAATATGCAGGATAAACTTCTTACCAAAAAAAAAATGCAGGATAAAATAAGGGGCTGACTATTTTCTTGCTTGCAATTTTTTGAAGGAAAAAACTTACAATTCTTTTCACATAACCAACACTCATTTTCCTGATATTTTTCTCCTCCTGACCTTGTAAGACCCTCATACTGGTTTAGTATGGCGTAGAAGATCCCTCCTATTCTAGTGGCATGGGAAATCCTTTCCCAGTTTTTTTTTTTTTTTTTTCGTCAGGGTTCTCGGTGGTTATGCCTATTGCATCCTCATATGAGGTGACGAAATAATCAGAAGCAAAATGGTCATTTCACCTTCCAATGCAAGAGCACAAAGAGCACAATTGAACAGAGAACTTTCTCCTTTATTTTATCATAAAACATAAACTATTTTTATAGTAAAGACAAAACTTCCAAGTAAACAACCCATCCGATACTCTTCCTCCCAAAAAAAAATAAAAAACATTGCCTAGCTTCATTTAATTTGGCACAAAATGCCTTGAGCTAAAATAAAATAAGGACGATTTTACACCCCTTTTTTTCATGGAAAACTATTTTTTATAGAACTTTATGATCATATCTTTTAAATCCAATAAAACAAACTCCATATTTTGAAAAACATATTCCTCTTTTTACTTCCCATCATTTTACATCAAAACAAATGGAACCATTGCTTTTCACATTTTGTATTTTAGGGAAAACGAATGCTCCTCAGCAGCCTACCCCAGTGCCTTCACATGGGTTAATGAAATGACCAAGCTATCGTGTGGGTGTTCTCATTGGCTCCCACAGTCCCACGTTGACCAGAGGCCACACCGCTGGGCACTAAACCCCTCTCTCTCTTTTTTTCTTTTTTTACCAAAAAAGAAAAAAAAAATCTAATTTCTAATCAGACAGAACCTTCTCCAAAGTTAGAGTGAACGTATAAGCTCCCGTTGTCTAGTCACAGACCAAAATAATATCCATAAAAAGCCAACCTGCAATACAAATTTTGAAACAATAGATAGATTAGGCAAGAGAAAAAGCAAGGAAAAAAAAAACCCAAAAAAAGGGTGAGGGGGGAGGTTCTAAATAGATCCAATGAAATCTCCGGGTAATGAAGTTGCAATGGCCAATCAAGCGGAGAACGCCAGAATTAAAAAATGAATCCCCCAAAACAGAAACAGGTATCCCATTAAGATGCAAAATGAAGGCAATGCCTTGTCTTTACATTGCAAGGAGAAACGAAGTGAAAACATACACTTGCCAAAAAATAAATGAAAACATACACATGATGAACGAGTATAGATTTTTTTTCCAAAGCGATTTCTGTATTTTCCAGTATCAATTGTGCAAAGTAGTTATACCAAGCAACAGGAACATTTGAAATTTGAGGTGTAGTTGAAGAAGCCAAAGGTCAGTATCCGGATGAGGTTTCCAAAGGATCATGAAAGTCAAGATCTTCTAATATTGGAGTCATCTTCAATCCAATGATTCGCACATAGGGATTCGAGTGACCCTTTAGAAACACATTACTGATCTGCAAAGAAGAACAAAATGAAACATTATGCCCGCCACAGATCATACATTTCAATTCAGTTTACCCCCCCCCCCCAAAAAAAATTACTATTTGACGGTTCCAGAATGCAAGGAAATACAGTGAAGATCATGAAAAATTATTTCAAAAAATCTACACAACAGGAGCAAAAGTATTAGATGTATTTGGGTGGTAGGACAACGAACTTTCAATTCGTAAGACAAGGATCTTTCAATTCATAATATAAACAAGACACTAATTAATCAAGACAGAACATCCAATCAACACGCCCCCTGGATGTGTCATAGCTTAGAAAACAAGCAGACAGGAATCATTGAGTCCGGTCTCTGTCCAAGAGGTCACATGGGGCACCAATATGATGGTCAGAACCTATAAGTCAGTAAATCATAAACACCTCTCAGGATGTAGAAAACAACTTTTGTGAGACAGAGATACAATATCCTTCCTCGTGTGAAGTTTTGTTTTATTCTTCCTTTATTACATTCTTCCCCAGCAATGTGGACTAACTGTACATTGTGTCACCGGTCTGTTGTTTGAGGTCTCACTTAATCTTCTACAGTCTTTTCTTCTTGGGTAAATTATGCGGACCTCCCCTTGTAAAATGTGTTAAAAACAATGCACTACCCTGAGTTTTCAAAAATAACACTCAATTACTGTAAACAGACGGTGTGTCAAGAAAAAAAAAAGTTTTTGACCACTTTACCCTTCCACATCCCAATACTTAACTTCTCATATTAGCTTTCCCTTCCCACATTGTCACCACAAAGAAATGCCTCTGGCGAGAATGAAGGCCAATCTCGGCAATCATCCAAAGAGGTCCACCGTGTTTTTTCAGACCCTGGCAAATTATCACAGAAAAGAGATTTGATGTTGTTGGGTGGAAATTAGCCACAAAAGAAAGGAGCTCACCAGAAATGGTGGTTTTGTGAAACCTGCCCCTCTCAGAGACTTTCTGCTCTTCTCTAGCTATGGACATCGTCGACCGGAAAATTGAACTGTACCACTGATTTTCTCTAACATCTGTTGTTTCCTTACATCTAGCATAATAGCTGCCAATCTCTCAAAATCCTCCCAAAACCAGAAATTGAGAAGCAAAAGGAAAAGAAAGGAATTTATTCGTTTTTGTGCCCGACGGCGAGTCAGTTTTCCAACGGCCATCACGTTCTCGTTGTGCACGATTATTAACCTGCAAACACCCCTTCGATTGTTTTCATTTCATTATTGTCTCTTTGAGGCAAATTTATCCAGTGCTTCATCGGTTGCTCTGTTTCTGCTTATTGTGACCAGTTCACTTAAATTTCATAGTGATTCAAGGCTTCTGATTGTCAACTTAGGGTTTCTTAATGCTATGAGGTTCGTTAATGAAAGTTTAGTAGGGTTTGGCAGTTAAGTTTCATTGGTTTCATTTGCTCGATGGCCAATCCATAGTTCGTACTACTGGATATTTTGTTTGGTTGTTAAACAGCATTGGATGCTTAACCAATTCGGATCGGATTTGTTTCTATTTGGGACTATTTTGTTTTCAAATTGGATTATCAGTTGGAATGTGTCTGAAAAGTTCTGTTTCTGTGCTTGGGAATGCTAGTTGCGTTTGTAAATTAGTTTGAACTTTCATGCTCTTTACTGTGATGCTTTAGTGTTTTTGATCAATTTTTTTATTCAATAAGCTTCTCACCAAGCAGTTTTATTGTTCTCAGTTCTTTAGTTAGTCTCAACACCAAATTTGCCCAAAACTCACCTTATCAAAGAGCACATTATAGACTTTTTTCCCGTTTCTGGTAGTGATTGTTTCACTGTTTCACAAAGAGTTCCGACCATAATAGGATGACTGATGACTTGGGACTGCATGGTTATAACTAAAAGTAGCTCACCAGAAATGGTGGTTCTGTTACTTAAAAGCGGCGGAGAAACAACAATAGGCGAATGATGATGACTTTTAGGGTTCAATCGTGCCTGCCACATATCTGAGTTAGTCCAAAACCCTCTCTAACTTGATTCCTCATTTTCCTGGGAAATCTATAGCCCATCTTCTCTGCAAAACCCATCACTATTCTTCTTTAAAGCACAAATCTCTGACCCGTTCCACGACTTTAGGTGTGTCGACGCAAGTTGTTATGACAAGTTAAAGCAGCATATTAGAGTCTTTATCCTACTTTAATTTGGTTATTTCATACTTGTACACACTGTTGTAGACACAGTTATTTCAGGATTCTATCTTTATCTTTAGTTCCTTTTCATAGTAGGACTCTATTTTGGTTATCAACTAGGACTCCAACTTATAGAGTCCTAGATCTGAGATGTTTATACTTACTGATTTAATAAATACAGCTGATAGGGGGAGAGGTGTAGTTGATCTTAAGCTTTCTGCGATCTCTCTCTCCCCCTTGATATTTCTTATTCCTGATCTCTTTTGCAACATGGTATCAAAGCAGAAATTTAGTGGATAATTCAAGGAAGACTTCTCTGCTGGTATGGCTTAATAATTAAGTTTTATTGCCTTTCTTTCTTCCTGTTCATATATATATATATATATATATATATATATAGGTTCTGGTTAGTAATCGATTCACTTTACTGTCTAGATCGAGTTCAAGTAATAAGAACTCAGATCTAGGTCCTTTTGTGTGAAATCGATACTGCCCTCAGCCTCTTTTTTTTGTTGTTTTGTTTCTCGATTCTACTTATTGTCTAGATCGAGTTCAGTTTATAAGAACTCAGGTCTAATTTCCTAGAATCAATACTGGTTTGCTTTTTATTCTGCTTACTGTCCAGATCAAGTCTGAATTATAAAGACTCAGGTCTGTGTTTCTTTTTATTTCTCTCTCAGAATCAATTATTTCAGACGTTTGTTGTCGATTCTCCTTGCTGTTCAGATCGAGTTTGAATTATAAAAACATAGATCTAGTTTTTTTTTGGAGATCGATACCATTATATTGTTCTTTGGACATCATGAGTGAGCCCAAGACAGCCGTGGACAGAGTCCACGTACAGATTACCTCTATTAAATTAAATGGATAAGGACTGCCTTCTATGGAAGCAAGCTATCACCATCTACCTTACAGCTTGTGATAAATTGAATTTTTTGAAAGATGATCCCCCTGATCCTAAAGCTTCAAATTATGCTATATGGGCTCATGATAATGCTACTGTTATGGTGGGGCTATTTAATAGTATGGAGCCTTCTATTGCTACTAATGTCATGTTCCAGACTACTGCCAAGGGTGTTTGGACTGATCTACAGGAGAGTTATGCTCAAGATACTAATCTATCCCGTGTTTATGACTTATATGGTTGTCTATCCTTTTTGTTTTGGGTAAGTCTTATATGATTGTCTATTCAATTGCAAACAAGGTGACAAATCAGTTGCAGAATTTAACAGCACTC
Organism: Protea cynaroides; assembly: GCA_028583415.1. Lineage (NCBI taxonomy): Eukaryota > Viridiplantae > Streptophyta > Magnoliopsida > Proteales > Proteaceae > Protea > Protea cynaroides. Next base: position 109,339,242 of record CM053276.1, read on the forward strand.
TAAAAGGTATACGGGAGGAGTTAAATTTTTATCAGCCTCTCACTACAGATCTTCCAACCCCAAAAGCTCAAAGGGCAAAATTTCAACTCTCTACATTCATTGCTGGCTTCAACCCTGAATTACAACTACTTAAAGATCAACTTCTAGCTGATGATAAAAATCCTACCTTGAATGAGGCCTTTGTAGGGTTCAACGACTTGTCGATCCCCCATTCTCCAAGTTACATAGCTCCCCTTCCACTGACAACTCGACTCTCCTAGCCTCTAGTGCTGGTCGTCGTAGTGGTGGGGGCCGTGGTCGTGGTGACCGTGGCTCAGATAGAGTTTGCTCCCATTGTGGTAACCAAAATCATATGATTGATCGTTGTTGGGCATTACATGGTAAACCTCCCTGGTGGGGTGCTACATCTACCCCTCCAATTGCAGGTGCAGCTCAATCTGACAACGACACATCTACTGCATCTACATCTGCTGAAGGGGCCTCCCCATCTGTTACTGTTTTTAAAGACGACTTCCACGCCATACTCAACCATCTTAGACAGCTTGATACTCAAGGCCCCTCTTCCACTTCCGTTACTACCTTGGCTCATTCAGGTACTGTCACCTTACTTGCATCCTCAGCCAATAACCAGTGGATCATTGACTCCGGTGCTTCATCACATATGACAGGTAAGGCCTCAATATTTTCTACCTTTACCTTGACTGACAAACCCACTTATATTTATCTTATTGATGGATCCCAAACCCCAAGGGTAGGGACAAGTGATGTATACCTGACCCCCACCCTCTCATTATCATCTGTTCTCCATGTTCCTCGCTTACCTTTAAACTTACTATTGGCCAATTCTTTGGCTAAAACCATTAACTGCTCTGTCACTTTTTACCCCACTGGTGTTTTTCAAGATCTTCAAACCAAGAAGACATTTGGTGGGGGACATGAGAAGGACAGGTTGTACTATTTGGACCACATACCATCTTCTGCTATTGCACTTACTACAACTACTGGTGTTTCTCCTCTCCAATGGCATGTTCACTTGGGTCACTTATCCCTACAAAAATCACGGATCATGGTTCCTATGTGCAAGTCTACTACTACCCTTGAGTGCAAAACCTGCCAACTAAGAAAACACCACCGTACTTCATACCCACTTCATGATGTGTCCAGAAGTCCTGCTTTTTTTTCTTTAATTCATTTGGATATTTGGGGACCTATTAAAGTACAGAGTCGTGCTGGGTTTTATTACTTTGTTACTTTTGTAGATAACTTTTTCGTACCACTTGGTTGTATTTGTTAAAAAATCATTCAGAATTTCTTTCTATTTTTCGCCAATTTTATCTTGAAATTAAAACTCAATATGGTATTAATATTAAAATAGTTTGGTCTAATAATGCTCTTGAATATACCCAATCTGCTATTTCTTAGTTTTGTGCCTCCCATGGGACTATTCACCAAACCAGTTGCTCCTATACCCCTCAACAAAATGAGGTAGCTGAGCGTAAGAACAGTCACTTGTTAGAGGTTGCTCATTCCCTCCTTATTCATATGCATATGCCTCGATATTTTTGGGATGATGCTATTTTAACGGTCTGCTACTTAACTAATTGCATGCCCCCCTCTGTTCTTCAGGATCAATCACCCATATCACTGGTACACCCATCATCTCCGATGTTCGCCTTACTCCCTCAAACCTTTGGAAGCACTTGCTTTGTCCATGACCTTCAGCCGGGCCTTGATAAATTATCACCTCATGCCACTAAATGTGTTTTCATTGGCTACTCTCACACTCAGAAAGGGTACAAGTGTTATGATCCTCATACCAGGCAGGTCATCATTGGTGCTGATGTTACATTCTTTGATAATACTCCATATTTTCCAGTACCGGATCTGAGTACACCAATTCTGGCCCTCGTCCCATTCCCTGATAAGGACGTTTCCTCTGTTCCACCGACGGCTCCAGCTCCACTACAAGTGTATCGACGGCGTCCTCGTACAGCTCCGCCTGCTTCGGCTTCACTGTCCCCCTCCTCAGCATCCATGTTTGAAGATCTTCCCCTAGCTCTTTGCAAAAGTAAATGTTCATGTACATTACCTCCACAGGTAACATATCATTTTACTAAATTTGTAACTACTTCCCATACTGACATCCCCAGGTCTTATACTGAGGCTTTATCTCGTCCTAAATGGAAGGAGGCTATGAATGTAGAAATGGATGCACTTATTTCTTGTCAAACTTGGTTTATTCTTAATTTACCTGTGGGTAAGGAGGTGGTCAGTTGTAGATGGGTCTTTACTATTAAATATCTCCCTGATGGTTCTGTGGAATGCCTAAAGGCACATTTGGTAGCCAAGGGCTTCACACAGACATATGGGGTCGATTAATTTGAGATTTTTCTCCTGTGGCTCGGCTCAATTCTGTTCGTCTATTTATCTCCTTGTTTGTCAATCTTGAATAGCCATTATTTCAGTTGGCTATCAAGAATGTGTTTCTTTATAGTGATCTCCATGAGGAAGCATGTATGGAGCAACCTCTAGGGTATGTTGGTCAGGGGGATTAATACCAACAAAGTATGTAAGCTTCATAAAGCTATATATGGCATCATGCAATCTCCCCGTGCATGGTTTGATAAATTTACCAAGGTTATGGTTTCCCATGAGTTTCGACCTTGCTATTCGGATCACTCTGTGTTTGTGCACAATCGTAATTCCAAGGTGGTTACCCTTGTGGTATATGTAGACAACATTATTATTTCAGGAGATGATGTTACAGGCATTGATGAAACAAAATCTTATCTCCATCAGCACTTCCAAATGAAGGATTTGGGGGCTCTCAGATATTTTCTTGGCATTGGAAGTGGTTCGTCCCTCACAAGGTATCAGTCTCTCTCAACGCATATATGTTATTGATTTGCTTACTGAAACTGGGATGCTTGGATGCAAACCCACTGATGTCCCTATGGATCCTCATCTCAAATTAGCTACCTATGAGAGTGCTGCTTATAGTGATGCTCACCAGTATCTCCGACTTGTTGGCAAGCTTATCTACGTGACTATTACTAGGCCTGATATATCCTATATTGTTGGAGTACTCAGTCAGTTTATGCAAACTCCTAAACAAGTATATTGGGATGCCGCATTCCGGTTATTGCGGTATCTAAAAGGGGCTCCTGGTAAAGGATTGTTTTACCAATCACATCAAAATATTGAGCTATGTGGTTATTCTGATGCTAATTGGGTGGGTGCTGATGATGATCACCGGTCTACTGCTGGTTATTGTATCTTTCTTAGAGGGAACCTTATTACATGGCGTAGTAAGAAGCAGACAACTGTTGCTGGATCAAGTGCGACCACTGCTGAGTTACTGTGGATCAAAAGTATTCTTGGTGAACTTGGCTTTCCGATTTCTCAGCATATTCTTATGTATGTGATAATCATGCCGTCATTCACATTGCTACTAACCCTGTCTTCAAAGAATGTACCAAGCATATTGAAATCGACTGTCATTTTGTTCGTGATGCTGTTATGCGACATATTATCTCAACTCCGTTTGTTAATTTGGAGTCTCAACTTGCTGACTTGTTTACTAAGGCCTTATTCAAGCCCATGTTTCTTCATTACTGTTCCAAGCTAGATCTCAAAGATATTTATACTCCCATCTCCAGCTTGAGGGGGAATGTTGACGCAAGCTGTTATGACGATGCTGCTTTGACTAAGCAACATATTAGAGTCTTTATCCTACTTTAATTTGATTATTTCATACTTGTACACTGCTGTAGACGCAATTAGTTTAGGATTCTATCTTTATTCTTTATCTTTAGTTCATTTTCATAGTAGGACTCTATTTTGGTTGTCAACTAGGACTCTAACTTATAGAGTCCTAGATCTGATTTGTTTATACTTACTGATTTAATAAATACAGCTGATACGGGGAGAGGTGTAGTTGATGTTAAGTTTTCTGCGATCTCTCTCTCCCCCTTGATATTTCTTATTCCTGATCTCTTTTGCAACAAGGTGCGTGCTTTTATCGGAATAGCAGGAGCTTTACAGCAAGGTTCAAAATCTCAAGTCTCAAGGGTGTCTCGACCCTCTAAGAATCCGAGATTTCTGATGTGAGATCTCGACGAGACACTGAAAAAAAAAACTGTGAAGGCTTAAAAGTCTCTCGGGGCTTAAATGGTCAATTTTAGGCATGATATTACACGGAATCACTCTTTTAACATACATAATCACATTTAAATAATAAGATTGCAAAAATAATCACATGGTGATTGTTTAGGTTTACACCCATGTTTGACAATGTCGATCTGAGGTTCAAATGTAAACCTAGGGCAATATTGGTTATTCTACATAATGTTACACTAGTGGAAGGTCAAAGAAGGCCAAATGAATCAGAAAAATAACATTTTAGAAGAAGAGTAAACATAATAACACTTAATTAGTTAATTGTCATAGTCAAAAAACCCAAAGTAGTCAAGTAGATCAAACAATCATAATTCATATATTATGTTGAGACCAGTCGAGAACTGGTCAAGAACTGGTTGAGATTGGTTGAGACCAGGTCTCGTATTCGTCTTGACCTGTTCGAGAAATTCGAGAACTTTGAGATCTCACAAGATTTTGAACCATGCTCTAGAGGTGGAGTAACGGCCATGGCTAGACCTGGTTCAATCATGCCTGCCACAAGGCATCTATTATAGTCATTCCCTAATAAATTAGGGCTGCACGGCACCAAACAATACATCTTCTGAAAGTGAATTGGGTAAGCGTAGAAAGCTCTTCCCGCCCCACAAGAAGAGGAAGGAGGAACAACTTGCAAAATAAGAAAAAGAAGAAGGGGGCCAAACAGGTAAGTTCACACCATCCTTAAGGATAGTTTTGTCAAATAGATATAAAATCTACATGATGTCAGCAAGTAATGTTGCAAGCCTAATGAAGTGGACCTCATTGTCACTAATTTTGTGCATTAAGGAAGTTCTGTGTCATTTCTTACAAGTCAGGGTAGTGCACTGTAATTAACGCATTTTACAGGGGCAATCCGTCTAATTTACCCTTTCTTTCTTTACGTAACCTAAATAAGTGTAGATGTTTACTAAACCTAGATGAGCATAACATGAGATGAAAAGGCCTGTAATGTTTGTAAGAAAGGAATTCTATGTATGATAACAAAAACTTCATGTAGATTCTACAAATAACACCTAGGCTGCATTTGGTATCCATTCTTAGACTACATTCTAAGTCGAGAACATATTCAGAAATGAAAAGAAAAAAAAAAAAGTGTTTGCTATGCATTCTCATTCTTGGATCATAAAATGTGTTAAGAAAATGTTTCCCATTGTACATTTTGAACCCAAAAAGGAAATGCCTTACACTTTAGCCCATTCTCATTTTACAGTAGGAATGCATTCTCAAAATTGAGAATGCATTCTCAAAATTGAGAATGCATACCAAACACAGCCCTAACGAGCAATCTGAAAGATATACCAGGCAGTCACAGGGACGAAATGTATCACAAAATATTAAAAAAAAGTTAAGAACGTTATTATGTTCGGGAGAATTATTTGTTTTGGAAAAATTACTTGCGCCTCCCCTGAACTTACCCATATCCAGGTCCTATCATTAAGTTTCAAATAATTACAACCACTTCCCATTATATAAAAAACTTGTTATAGGCAACCCCAATCCATTTGCTTATTTTTGTTAGTTAATGACATCACCTCAACTTTAATGTTTTAATGACAAAACTACCTATTGTCGAGTTAGATATAGTTAGCGACATAGCGCTAGTGCTATGTCATAGGGGTATTTCTGGTATTCTGGTATCTTTAGTATTTTGTTATTATTCTATTTTCTGTTATTAGGGTAAGGGCTATTCTTGTAATTCTGGTTTTCATATTTCATTATAAATAAAGGTGTGAGGAAGAGGACAATTCATTCTCTTCCATTCTTTTCTAAATTCATCATGGTATCAGAGCGTACCTAGGCTTCCGCCCTCTTCTCTCCTTTTTCTTCTCCTCTTCTCTTTTCTTTTGTTCGTGCACCAGATCTACCCTAAGCCTTCATCGAAACCAGCCACCATCAAAACCTGAGCCACCCATTGAACCAGATCCATTACCGCGATCGAACCAGGTCTCTTACCAGTAATCGACTTCTTCCAACATAGGTACGTCACCCTATTCCCTGCTACAAACCCTGCCGGTCTTCTCCCTTTGTTACCGCCACCATCAAAACCTGCTACAAACCCTGCTGCCACCCTATTCCTTGCTGCAACCTTTTCTTTCATCAACCTAAAGCTACTGCCAACCCTGTAAACTCATCTCCTGTTTCCAGCTTCCCTACCCTCACGGACATCACAAGGCCTCTCCTACTAGTATTGTTTTTGTATTCCCTACCATCAGCATCCACTGTTTTGTTATTTCAGTCCCTCTCCACAGGTTTTAACTTCCCCATCCTCATCGCCAGATTTTTCTGGTTCAGAAAAAAATTTTCTCTGGTTTTATCCTCACCACCAGATTTTTCTGGTTCAAATATTTTCTGGTTTTTTCCTCTTTTGAAGAGATGAACTAAATAATTTAACCAACTTTGTGTTATGCCTTGCCATGTATCTATTATTGAGGGAATGAATTGTGAAGAGATCAACCTGATAGCCAACCTCGAGTCTTCCATATCAGTTTGAGGATCGAAAATTGCTGCATACGTGTCTCTTGTTCCTGTCAGAGTGATACACGGCATCATAGTTGAAGGTATTTTACATCGTTGAATATTTATTCTCATGATTGATTACTTTGAAGTTGATTCCCCTAATATGGAGTCCTCCAAGATTGAATTTACCTCTATTCCTCTCATCAACCCAATTAAGTTGGATGGAACCAACTATTTGATGTGATCTAAGACAGCACAGATGGCTATCTCTGCTAGAGGCCTTTTGGGTTATATCAATGGTCAGAAAAAGCACCTATTTTGACAAATAAATTGTATGACAAGTGGGCATCTGAGAATTCTATTATAATGGCCTATTTGATTGATTCTATGGATCCCAAGATTGGTCGAGGGTATGTTTTGTTACCTGATGCTACAAGAATTTGGAAGGCTACCAAGGAGACATATTCCCAGGTTGGAAACTACTCATTGATCTATGGCCTCTATGTAAAAATTGGTGCCACTAAGCAACGAGATATTACTGTGCCCCAATATTACTCTGAGCTCAGTAGTTTTTGGCAGGAATTGGACTACTATGATACCTTAACTGTTGCGTGTTCGGCTAATGCTACTGCAGTAAAGAGTACCAAAGACAAACTTCGAGTGTATAATTTTCTGGCAGGCCTGAATTTTGAATTTGATCAAATTCATGCTCACATCCTTAGTAGAGAGCCATTACCATCTTTAGAGCAGGTCTATGCTTTGGTTCAATCTGAATATATGTGCCGTACATCTATGATGCCTCTCCTTCCCACAGAGATGTCAGCTCTCCAGACTATCCAACCTCGTGGTCCTACCTTCTCTTAACCAGTTCGTTGTGAACATTGAGGGAAGGACCGGCATACTAAAGAAACTTGCTAGAAATTGCATGGTAAACCAACTGATTTTGAGGCCAAGAGGCGTGAAAAAGGACTCTAGCGAACAAAGAACTTCAAAGCACCACAGGCCAATCAGACAGAAGCTTGCGTTCCTACTGGCACTTTACCCACATTATCAGCGTAAGAACTTCAGGCTCTTAAGAATCTCCTAAAGCCATCAGCTCCTGCCACTCCAGGTTCTTATTTTGTACAATCAGGCATTCCTCATGATGGTTTGTGTGCCTCTTCTGTCTCTAGCCCATGGGTTATGGACACTGGAGCAACCGACCACATGACTAGTTCAAGACATTCGTTCTTTCAGTACTCTCCCTCTTCTGGGAAGGATACAGTCCGAGTAGCAGATGGGTCTCTTTCTCCTGTATCTGGAAAGGGCTCCATTCGCTGCTCTCCTACTCTTACCTTACAGTTAGTCATTCATGTACCTAGTTTTTCTACAAATTTGCTTTCTATTAGTAGCTTAACTCGATTTCTTAACTATAAAGTAACATTTTTCCCTTCCTCGTGTGTAATTCAGGATTTGGAGAGAGGGAAGACGATTGGACATAGTAGATTGCATGGTGATCTCTACTTGCTTGTAGATGGTCCTTCAGTATCACCTCCTCCTTCCACCCCACCTACTACTCATAACCTCTATTCGGCTGTGAACACATTACAACAGTAGCATGGCCATCTTGGTCACCCTTCTCCTGGTGTTTTATCCCATTCGTTTCCTTCTCTTTCCAAGCAATGTGATTAAAACGAGTTATTATGCAGAGCTTGTATTCTGGCTAAGCAAGCTCGTACAACTTATTTATCTACATTTAATAAAAGAAAAAGTATGTTTGATGTGATTCACTCTAATGTTTGGGGTCCTACTAGGACAACCTCAATTTCAAGCCATAGATGGTTTGTCACATTTATTGATTGCAATACTCGGACTACGTGGGTCTATCTTATGCATCGCAAGAGTGACGTTTTTGAGTGTTTTTCACTGTTTCATAAAATGATACAAAATCAGTTTCAGACTCACATCAAAGTACTCCGTAGTGACAATGGGCAAGAGTATCTTGATGGGCATTTTCAACGGTATCTATCTGGTCATGGGATCATATATCAAACGAGCTGCGTTGACACCCCAGCTCAAAATGGGGTTGCCGAAAGAAAGAATCGACATCTCATTGAAACAGCTCGGGCTTTTATTTTTGAAGGGAATGTTCCAGCAAAATTTTGGAGTGATGCTGTCCTTACAGCAACCTCCCTCATCAACAAGTCGCCGTCACGTGTACTCAACCACAAGGCTCTGTCGGACCTCTTAATTGGTGATCATTCCTTTGCACTTTCCCCAAAGGTATTAGGTTGTGTCTGTTATACTCGCAACCATCACTCTCCTGGTAAACTTGATCCTTGGGAGGTTCATTGCATTTTCATTGGTTATCCTGCTACACAGGAAGGGTATAAATGCTACCATCCTCCGAGTCGCCGAACTTTTATCACTAAGGATGTTCTCTTCCATGAAGACATGATGTACTATCAGTCCCATCTTCAAGGGGAGACAAATATGGATCTTGAAGATGTGCCTTTGATTATACCGATGGAGATGGAGACAGACAGAGTTCAAACAAGACCCACAGAGATACTGCCACCTACAGAGCCACCTACAAAGATGCCGCCACCTACAGAGCCACCTACAAAGATGCCACCACCTACAGAGATACCTGGTTCACCTAGCACGCCAATACCTATACCCGCTACTAAGCCTCTGCAAGTCTGTAGCCGTGCAAGAAACAAGCAAGGAAAGACCACTACCATCAACCTAAAATCCGAATCAAGAAAGAGCGTTGCTAGATTCCGATGGATTCTACTAGTAAGATTCTAGTGGGTTCACTGTTGGCTTTCGGCAAGTTCACTGGTCATGGAGGAGGAACCCTAACAAAGTCATTCATTTGTCTCAGGGAAGGAGAAGAGGGAATATTCATTCTCCCGATTCTCTAATATTATTATCATTAATAGAAAAGGGAAGGTTAAACTAGTCAATTCTATTTTATTTTCAACACAGTCAACTGAAAGGGAAGCAGTTGTAATTGTTTGAAACTTTAAGGCAGAGCCTGGAATTATGAGCAAGTTCAGGGGAGGTACGAATTATTTTTCCTTATTTTTTTTCATTGCATTTTGGACAAACCCAAATACCTGCAAGCACATTTAGGATATAACTAGGCAAATTTGCATTGATAACTTTTTTCAGCAATGATTCCCTAACCAGTAGCTTTACCATTTGGATAATAGAGAACAATGATCAAGTGATGCGGACCCAATTCGAGATAAAACCCAATCGGGTCTGCTATGGGCCCACCGAAGTTAATATAATCTTTAATTGAAGAATCAATGGCAGATCTCGTAATAACTCAGAATTTGATAACTTTGAAAACAACCAGAGCCTTGGGACCAAATAGGGATTAAATATAATGGGATAGCCAAACAGAACTTAGGACAAATTAGGGATTAAATTTAAAGGTTATGGGATAGGATAGTGGAAGGGCAATTTTGGAAACCTAATTTAATACTTTCCTTTACCCACTCCCGATTCTGGATAAGAAAAGGTTTGTCTTCAACCTTGCATTGAAGTAGAGTGGGAATAACCAGATTTGTTTGGAACGATAGAACTCAGTCGATAGGGGTTCAATGGAACAGAAACTTCAGATGAAGGTTCGAAATATTCAACACTACCGTTTCCAATTAACAGTTGCCCAAAACAGCAAGGAATGGAAGAGTAATGAAGGACTGAAACAGGGTTGGGCAGAAACAGAGAGAAAAGGTGAGTTGCAGGTTTTGTACTCCAATGTAGAAGGGTTTTCTGGTTATGGGTTTTGGGGGAGTTAGGTCGGTTATGAGAATGAAGGTCTCAGCCAGGATTTGAGGGTGATAGGGAGAAAGAGGAGAGAGATCGAAGGGTTTATGTGAGGGCTGGAACTACCTGCCAGAACAGAAAATCAAAACAGTAACAGAACCAAAAGGAAGAATAAGGGTTTAGAAAAGGAAAGAGGGTCCAAGAAAGAAGGGAAACCAGAGGGTTCGAGAATAGAACAACTACCAACAGAATAGTAGGGGAAGGATGAGCTTCCACAGCATTGGGGAAGGTAATCAGCCAAGAGAGACGGCCCAACCGAGAGAGGAAGAGGAGGAGAGGGAGAGCAGCAACTGCTCAGCCCGTGGGCACCAAACACACCACTCAAATTTTCATTCTATTCTTCATCATATGTTTCATTGATAAAAAGGTCTATAAATAGACTTTACAATCTAATTAATTGCTAAATAAAAATTCTAAATAAAAACATGATAATTAAAAGAATCCTAACTAAAGAAAACTCCTACCTAGTCTAAAAACTCCTAGTTAAAGGGTAACTCCATCCCTTTTTTTATGGAAAGAAATAAAACTAAATCAAATTACAATGATTTCCTTAATTAAAATAAACCCCGAAAAAAATATTCCCAGCCAACGGTTCCAGCCTGCATCATCAAGTTCTGTGCATGTGGGGTACCAACATGTGCAACTCTTCCCTAGGCCCCAACCAGAATGTTTCTCTAGAATTTTTAAATAGAAGTTATGGTTCACAAACTGGTGTTTGTGACATGAGGAAACATACCTGAGTACAGCCAAAAAGTTTTAGCATTTTCAGTGCTAAGCAACTATCAACGATCAATCCCAGTGCTTCATCAGTCAACTTAGGGCAGAAGGACAGGTCCAATCTTTGCAGCTTTCTTGAACGTCTGGCAAGTGATATAGCTGTGTGGGGGCCAACCTGTGAAGTTTAAGTATAAGTCATGAGAAAGCAGCCAAAAACACTTTCAACTGGATGGATTCTTAAACCCCCCCTCTTCTCTTCCCTCTCTTTTTCTCCTCAAGGTGGAACTTAAAACCAGTCTAATTATTGGGACTAACATGTTGTATGTGAAAGGAGTAAAGGGCACCATGGTGAGCCATAATATGGACAATCAAGAGAGGGTAACAGGGGACTGTTAGCTCAAAGATCAGTCCACACACAAAACAAGACCAAGTTCTAAGCCAAGTCGCAGCTTATAGATTCATTAATTAGCCATTCAAAATCAGAAGTAGACTAACCAAAGATACAATCGTAGAAAGTCACTCAGGAAAGAATGAAAAATAGAAGAGTTTGCATTGCCTTTATGTTTGACATTGAACACCATAGTCATAATAACTGCAATAAACTATTAACTTAGGCTCTTTAGATTTCAGGAGCAAAACATGTTACGTTAGTAGGATTTTTGAAGTTTTCCAGAATAAAAAAGGGCGTCCCAGTGCATGAGCCTCCCGCTACTGCAGGGTCTGACGAGGGGCAGAATGTAAGCAGCCTTACCCCCACAACATGGAAAGGCTGTTTCTGTGTTTTGAACCCGTGACCACCAGGTTGCAGTATGACAACCTTACCGTCACACCAAGGCTGGCGCACATATATATATATATATATGAGAACAAAATACATGAGCCTAAAATTTGAGCCTACTTGGCCATAAAAGCAAAACTAGAAACCAAGATCTCTCACACACACACACACACACATATATATATTTGGGTTTTGGGGGGGGGGGGGGTTCGTAGGAAAGCTTATAGGAGATGTAAACTATTGAGCTATCAACATTCATATCGACATTTGGGATATACATACATTGGAAACATGGGCATCGGTCACTGAGAGATTCCAATCTAACGGTTGATAGCTCAGTAGCACAATGTCCACACTCTTTTTCCAAATCATTATCCCAAGTATCCCACCTTTCCGTGAATTCAGATAAGCCACAAGTTCTAGAGTTGCAAGTTAATGTGATACCTTATTGACATTATTCAACGAAAGTTCTGTCAAGGAATTTCCAGAGGCTTCCAAGAATGCAGCAATTGCCTCGTCACTAGCATTTCCACAAGTTCCTAAAGTTAGTCTACTGAAGAGGACAAGGAGAAGAAGACTACAAACAACAACAACAACAACAATAATAATAAAAGAAAAATGTTATTATGACCCATAAACATAAGCTCTCTACACTGGCCACCATTTTCAAGCCATGTGGAGGACTCATTTCATCAATCTAACTGTTTGATAGATGGAACACATGCAAATTTCATGGCTTATCTCAAACATATGACCCGCTTCTAGTGGATTTTTCTTGTGTGCTGTCGGTAGACGGCTAATTTGGCAATTCTAACCATTCAACAAATGATGGGGGACCATAAGGATGGCCATCTGCCAAAAATTCAGAGGGGCAATCCATGTACATCAAAGCAGCTTCTTTGTTTTCTTTTTTTTTTTTTTTTTTTTTTTGGGGGGGGGGTGGATTTGGAGGAACAAGGTAGCTCAACCAAGAAAGTAACAGTTGCGCCAACACCTAAAATACCATAAAATGCCCCAGACATTTAAAGGGAGAAAAGAAACAAAGGCCTTCAAGTTTTATCAAAACAGATAGGACATGGACAAGAATAGCAGAAATAATGAATCATACAAAACTTTAGTAACAAAAGATACATATTCTTTGCTCCTTTAGGGCCATAACTCTGGTGCAAATCCTGCTTTTGCAAGGTCCCAGGAGGGATGGACCTGAGTTGGTCCTAACATTCTGCACTTTTGCATGAAGTGGCCCCCTGTAGACTCGAACAGTCGAACCTGCACCTCCATGCAGGCAACCAGAGTTTTTAACATTGGACTAAATGATGGCCTCTCTAAAGGATCAAAATGGACAGAACAAAGATATTACATTTAGTTGGAAATCTTCTAAGTTAACTTATCTATTTCCTGTTAACCTCATCTTTCGTATTTCTTGATAGAAACATAAGAACCATATCGGACCCACTAAATGAGAAAAGAAAAGAATAGGGGGAATAAAGGCATAGAAACCCCAAAAAAATGGCTGACAGGAAAGGAAAAGGCAAGAAAGATTTTTAATAAAGAAAAAAAAGAGTAGGTACAACATATCCAGACACCCTATGGATGTTATGTCATCCCTCAGCACCTTGATCATTATCTGCCCATAACGCGAATATTCATGAGATTGACATCACTACATCATAACGTGCTACTGGCACATCCAAGGGGGACCGCCCAGTTGGTAAGAGATCACTCCTCAAAGAGGTAGATGGTAAAAGACCATTCATAAAAAAGGTCATGAGTTCAACTCTCCTCGGTTTATCTATCACAAAAAAAAAAAAAAAAAAAAAAAAGGTGCTACAGCACTCATAACTGGAAGCTGGAAGCAGAACCAACCTGAATGCATTGCGACATAGCTTGAGTGTATGAATTGAATGACAGCCATTCGCGAGGTATCTTATTGCACTATCAGTTAATTTACACAAGTTAACAAGATCAAGAGAACATAGTCCAGAACAAGAGTCTGCAATGAATTTTAATGAAGTATCAGTCAGTTCCCTGCATCCATTGAAAGACATCCAGTGTAAGTGAATGATTAGTGCCATTAATTGATATGCTAAGAGAGAAGGGAAAAAAACAATGGTAAAATGAATCATTACTGTTAAGCTACTCTATCATGTAAATGGATACGTAATAGGTGGACCAATTTCTTCCCCAAAATACTGTGTTACTCCGCAGACAGTAGCAGTCCTTCACTAATGTGGATTAGAGAATCATGGAGACAATATCAACACGGTATCAGCCAATCCTAAATGGATATGCTTGAGCTGGCGTAAAACAATACACTTGAGTGTATGATTTGTAATATCTATACCAGTGGATCAGGCTTTCCTCTGGATCAGCTGATCCTTCATTTGGATTATCTAATCTATATCGGTCCGATTCAGTATTCCCCTAGAATGATCTGGGTTCCAATATTTAACTTTAAATCCTCACATGCACCTCCACCATCTAGAGAGAGAGAGGGAGGGGAGGGAGGGATTCATTATACTGCCATCCCCTACTCCAAATCCACCACTTCCACTGTAGAGGGTTGTGGGTTCACATTCACAGTCAGGAGAGCTTCCTAGAAGTCATATATATCATGGGTTCAAAGTGCACAATGTCATTCCCAAAACATAGAAGTAGAAAAATAACAATGAGCTTACCTGCAACCGGATAAAACAAGTTCCTTCAAATTAGGACCATGAACAGCAACTAGCTCACTGACAAAATCATCACAAATGTTACGAACACGTGCAACAGACAAAACCTCCAGGTGTTTTAGCTTCTTCAATGCAGGAAGAATCTTCATTGCATCCACATTTTGGCAATCATCTATATATAATTCCCTCAGTGATGATCCCAAAGAATTGGCCAGAGCGTTTATACCATGTGAGGTGAGAAGCGAGCACTGTCCCAAATTTATAGATTTTAATGCGGGCGCTGAAGCAACAAGTGCTTTAAGTCCAACATCCGAAAGACGGCATGCACCCATAAAGGATACAGTTGCTAACGCAGGCAAACTATTAGGCGATTGAGCTAATGTAGCACGCAATATGTAATCAGGCATACAACGCCCACACAAGTCAAATTGCAGATCCTGATTTCATGAAAACATTCAGCTCAAATCAAAAAAGTAGTCATCGGAGAAAATAAAATCAACATTCTACCCGATCAGAACATAAGACTGTAAACAAGAACGAAAAGATCCATTCCCATATGTCACAAACCACCCACATGTCAAGAACAATCCGTGAGTCCTTTGAACTCTTTCTCCATAATATCTTCTCTCTTTTTTTTAATAGATTTTTCAACTTTCCTTCTTAAGTAGTATCCTTTGATATAAATAAATGGACACCGATTAAAAATAATCCAAATAGATTTTCTAGAAAAGGTATTTGACAAGGAGCTATGCCTTGTCCTCTATAATTGCACTCAAGTTTGCAATTAAAGGATCTGGAATCTACCTCAAAACTAAGAAAGACTAATTCAGTCATTGTCTTCCTAGGGAATTTCTCAATGCCAAAGGGTTCGTTAAATAATGAATATCCCATCCCACAGGAGGACCCAACCCTGTATAGTGTATATCGGGCCCATTGAAAAGCAGAATCTCCACATGTATTAATGCATCCCTAGCTCTCTAATGATTCATTGCTAATTTACCAGTGACCGATCCCACTAAAAAGTAGGAACTACACATGTATTAGTGCATCCCTAGCTCTCTCCTGATTCAAAAGCTAATTCACCGGTGCCTGAGTTACTAACATCCTCAACCCCCACAAGGCCACAACTACCAAGTCCCTCTCCACTAGAAACATGGATAAATTACTGATTCACTTAGTGAGCTACTTAACTCGTTTGGCCCATTTCTTGCTCCAACCTTCACCACAAAAATAAATTCATAAACTTTACCCAGATATTCACCCACCAAAGCATGTATTGTTGATTAAGAAGAAAGATGACTGGAGAATAGAATACAATATGACACAATTTAACACCCTTAAAACATTCATTCCAGATGCGCATACTTCCTTACAGCCACTCATACTGAATCAACCTTATATGCAAGTGCGGGCAAACATGATACACCAACTATCCTGAAAGAGCTGTGGTAAGTGCAATTCTGTTCTTTACAGGACTGAGGTTGCACAATTATGTAGCCTAACCAATACCCCATTCTATTACATCTCCAGTGTACGAGTACAACACATAATTATACCTTAGCATTTAGCATCATGTATAGAATCAAGGACATTATCTAATCAACCTTAGATAAATATCTAATCAACCTTAGATAAAGCAGTACTCAAAACCAAAAAAAGGAAGTCATCAGACAAGAAAACCAACCATTAAGTTTTCTGTTTTACAACATTCTAGCATCCTGCTGAGCTCGTCCTCGGTTATGGATGAACAATCATTTACTCGTATCTCTGTTGGAGACCCACGAACGAGGAGTTCCATATAATGGCTATTCATTTTTCGAGAATGACATATCAGCCGACTAAGTTTGTGCCTCAATACATCTGGGACAAGCTCAAGTGAGACAATCGCATCAGAATTCTTAGCAAGAACGCTCAGGCAAAGGTCTTGCAATGAAGGAACGAAGGGGTTTGAATGACTGCGAGACTGGTCCCTTGAGGGGATCCACTCAATTACTGGTACAGAACTGTTTAAATCTGAAGAGAAATTTCCTGTTTTCAGACGCTGTTTCGTTTTTCGCTCATTAATAATTTTCATAGCAGTAGAAAAGGGTCCAGGCCAATCTTCAGGTTCCTGAGAAGTTTCCAATAGTGGCATTTGCCTCTCAGGCAAGTTGGGCAAATTTTCATTCTCTTCACGTCTAAAATGGGCAAACCGAGAAGCATTTTCCCTTGCTGTACGGCGGAACCTTTCAATCCGGTCGGTTCTGTTCTCCCTTCTATACCTCATCTCCCGTTTTATATCCTCCTTAATATTCTGCTTTTTTTCCTCCAACGATACAATTTCCTTCTGCGGGCGAAGGCCTGAAACAGCATCCTTCATTAAACGCTCTGTCACAGGGAATAAATCTAGCTCCACCGGAGTGCCCTTAATCAATATCCCCTTCCCTTTTTCTTCTTTGCTGTATCTTTTGCCACCATTAACACCACTACTTTCACCGTCAATAGGGTCTCCCTCCAAATCTTCCACATTAATACCTTCTCCACTTTGGTCGGACCCTCTTCCCTCTCCCTCTCCCTCTCCCTCTCCTTCTCCCTCTCCCTCTGTCTGGTGAAGTAAAAACTGGATACCGTCATTCTCAATTCTGTTAGAATGAACACCGGTCCCTTCCATTTTTTTTCTGACAATTCTTGCTCCCGACCGCAAATTTAAAAACACACTGCCATTTCCATCGTCCACCATTGGGTCCACGGCAGGACAGTTGAGATCAATATCCAATTTTCTCTTCCCTTTCTCCAAGCCCGAAGTCATTATCCTTTCACTAATACCGGAACTTCGTAGTCCAGATTTGCTGGAATCCATGTCCCTAGTTTCTTCTATTTCATCTCCACTGGAACACAAATTCACCAGCTCAGTTCTCCTCGTCGCCCTTGCAGTTCCATCACTTCCCGTTAACCCTTTTCCATGATCTACCTTTTCAACAGAGTCAGTAAGAGTCAATCTCCGCCTTTTGGATTCCAAAACCCTAGAATCAGGTACCTCCTCACTCTTTCCCTTGTCATGATCAGGATCAGGATCAGGATCAGGATCAGCATCAGAATCAGAATGCAAAGTGGTGTCCTGCTTATCTGCCGGGCCCCTGGCGTTTTTGCCGGAGCCAGTCTTCCTTGCACGTCGACTAGCAGAAACAGAAGTATTGGCGATAGCATGATAAGGGCGCTTCGGCATTGAAGCGAGTCGAGAACTCCGCCTTGGAGTAGTTGCTGAAAAGGGAGATGTAGATTTAAGTGAATCCGATTTTTGATTGGGAGAAGAAGATGGAGAATCGGACTTCATCGCAGAATGAGAAGGTTCGTGGGTCTTGCTAGGAGTAGAAGGTTGGATTTCGACGAATCGGCTTCTTAGGGTTTTAAAAATAGGAGAATTCTTGGAGATTACCTCTGAAAGCGTCATGGACCAAGATTGAATTGCACAAGTCAAAGTGACATGGAACGAACGTATACACTGCTTCCAGACAAAACTGCGGGAAAATGACAGACGGTATGGAGGCGAATCTACGGAGAAACCTCCCCGACCTGCTCTCTTTCTTCCCTCTTTCTCTCAGTCTGAGTCTCGCTCTCAGGCTCTCAAACAGTTCCAGACGGAACCATTCGTAACACTAAAAGTTACTTCTTACTTTTTGTACTTTTTGTGGGCCACGCCTACACTTTCCCGCGCAAATGAAACGGGAAGGATATACGGTTGTGTTATTACCGATTCAGGTGGAGGTGTAAACGATCTGTGATGGGACACAACTGTGAGTGAATTTTAGATTTTTTTCGGATAAGTTAAAAAAAGACTGTGTTATTGTTGGAAATCGTTTCGTCAGTCTGTGATCCGAACAATATGCAATCACATAAGGTAAACAAGAGAGTTGAGTGACTAAGTCTCGGATACACTATAATGCCTAAGTTAGATTCTCAATGTAAATAGTCAAGAGACAGCAAAAGCTATTTCTAGTTTAGAGAAAAAGGGGATCGATGAAAGAGTTTTAGCATATGAAGGAACGAGTGAATAGTGAGATTGTGAATGAATATTACTTTGGAGATTCGTCTTTTACTTAGTGTCGCTCTGAGGGACACCCAGGTCATAGACTCCGAGTAGGAGTGGGAGACTATAGCCAAGGAAGCTAAGTCGGTCAGTAACAAGAGAGACACGTATCACTATACGAGTGGTCGTATAGCCACGAAGATCGACATCACGTTGTACTAGGAGAAGGACTCCTACGATGTAATCCAATCACCTTAGGACTCTCGATTCCGACCAGAAAACGTAACACAATAGGATTATGCCTCCGACCAGACGTCATGTCCCGATAGGACTATGACTTTGAGCGTGCAAGACTGAGCGTTACATTATTCGTCTGGTCGGCCTAGACGACTTTGGGTGTCACGTGTAAGATTTTAATTGGATAATGTTTTTCCGCCATAATAGATTGGTAAGGCCATTTTTTTATTTGAGTTTATTTGCTGAAAAAGATTCTCTCCTATCGTCTATTTCGTCGGTTATTTATTTAAATTATCTCCTCCCAGAATTATCTCCTCCCAGAGGTTCCGAAGGAGAGGCGGTGGCCTTTTTAAACGGTCGACATGAGACTCAGGTGAATCTGAATTCTCCATCAAAACCAACACTCCCTGATTTTGGATGTCAAAATTGGGCACAAATCAAAAACTGAAATCAATCCAACCTGATTTGGCCCAGACCAAATCGAAAACCAAACATTGGTTCACTTTTTTTTTTCTTTTTTTGGGGTGGGGGGTTGGGTGTCGCGGCTGTCGCCTGGTTATACACCTCCCCACACAGTCCGATGACGATGGTCAGTGACCGAGGATGGTCTGTACCTGTAACACCATAATGTATGATTTTTTTATATTTATTTATTTTTCCTGGGGAAGCGTTTGGATTATGAAACATTGAATTTTCCAAGGGGAAACGTTAGAGGATGAGTATTTTTTGGGAAGATTAGACAGAAATCCTTAAATCCTGGAGGAATCTCATTTGAGCTTTACCACAGTGTTTCCACTCAGCAGGTTCCATTTAAACAAACCCTTCGCCAACCTTTTTAAGATAAGGCGGCGGCTATGCAAATCCTTGGTTGAAGTGTACAGAACAAATCAAATATTAGGTTAGGGTTGGTACTTGGTCTTGTATTTGAGATATCTTTGATCATATTCTCATAGATCAAGATACATTTTTTATCTCTCCATAGCTAAAAAATGATACTTTGAGAGATCTGTTCTGGGGCCCTTCGGATGGTAAGAAGTAAGAAGTAAGAACTAAGAACTACTCCCACACCTGCACATTTACCAGAGTACCCATAGCTTACAATCAAGTTTTTACCAGGTTACCCACTACTTATAAGAATGGCTCTTACTCAAGTACCAGCTCTTAATCAGTCGCAGAGATAGGGAGCTGAAGAGTTAGAAAAAAAATCAAGGGCACCTTAAATGCAGAAAGTGGTACAGTTACAATTCAGGTAATCTCACAATCAACACAAAAAGAATTACCAAAAAAAAAAACTGATACAAAACAGGTGATGCAGCCTGCAATCAATCCTAAGCAACCCAATCCAAAGATAAAGTGATCATAATCCCAGTGTGTAAGACAATGCAATCAATACTCCAATGGCAAGTGACCAGGAAGAGCTATGCCATGCATTAGCGTCACTGCAGTCATCATTGTTTCCACTAAAGCAACCAGGTCGCTGTGTCTTTGCCACCCCACCATCCAAAACAAAGCTGCTGTTGGCTGAGCCATTACTGAAGAGCACACACCAGAAATACGGGGATCCACCATCAGAACCACTCACGCCAGCCCCCACTTCTGTGTGATTTTTACTGTACAGTATTTCCAAAGTCATGCTGTCGTAAATCAGGAGGTTTGAGAATGCTTCTGAAGGACTGACATATTTGGATTGGCAGCCAAGTAAACGGCCCGTGATAGGTCCAAGGGTTGAGACTTCGACTCCACAATTGGGTGCAAATGTGTCTGCAAAACTGGATTCAATGGGCTTTTTGGCATCTGCTCCTCCCGCTTCCTTACAATCGCCCTGGTAAGCTTTTATGTACTGCAATGCAATGCAGCCGAGGCCTGGATTGTCAGCAAGTGCAGAAGATTTATGGGCGGTTCTGTTACTGTTAAGCACTGCCACAAGTTCATCTGCTGGATTATCTGTTTTTCATTTTGTGGGCAATAAAGGTGAAATTTTGTCAGAGTTAATAAAGCACAAAGAAGGCGAAGGAGAGGGGGAAAAAAGAAAGACAGAGTTGAACCCTCAACTTAAATTCCAGAGCTTGACATGCACACAACATGGATATAAAGACTATAGGATTGAATAGAGTATGAGGTTAAGTAGCACTGGGTGTCCAATAACTATAAGTTTCCAGTATCATTAAAAATCTTACTCACTATGATAATATGCATGTGTCTGAGGACCACATTTCTTACATCACAACTTAACAATAAGGCAACTGACTTCCTAGCTCAGTAACGACTAACCAATAAAACAACTGAGCTCCCTGGTAACCAAGTGTATGTTTGGATTCATGAACCATCTACAAAGTACAAACTCAATACTAAAACCTCATATGCAAAACAGGATAGCTTGCATTCAAATTACCATCCTTCATATTATCTTTTCCACCATTCTGAAACCTCTCTGAACCACAATCTACCGTTCGGTCCAACCCCCAACACCCCCCACACACACACACACACAAAAAGCTATGCAAGCAATTGTTGATTGTTTCCCAGTTCTGCTTCCCAACACCATGTGCATAGAAAGGTTCTGAAAAACCCAAAACCAAGTTGCAGCATCGAAATCATATACAGTAAGGCATATGGAAGTATTCATTTTATCAACAAAGACATCAGAGCTCCTATAAACTTGACTATTTACAAGAAAATGATAAATCTCTTCGTAGTCCGTGACATCTAACCCATCAAGAACCTTTCATTACCTGGACATGTTTCCAGCAGCCTTCAAGGACATAGCTGACATAATTTCTTAGTAAAATAGTCAAACTTCAAGAAATCCAGATGTATCGAAGAGCTTTTATTGACGAAGAAGCAAAAAACTGTGTAGTAAAATTAAAGAATAGTCTGTTGTTGTCAAGTTTCTCAAGAAATCTAAGCTTACATTGTATTCAATCGTTCAATCCATTCTACATGTGCATCATCTTTATATAGATCCTCTGTCTAACTCATAGTTGGGCCTATATTATCTAGACACATTATCTGGGCCTGGTATATTATGAACTGGACTATCCTTAACATCCCCCCGTAAACTAGACTAGGGTGGAATCCACAAGCCTAGTTTAGAATGATGTCCATAAACTATCTAATGCCAAAGGCTTTGTAATCACCACTGAGATAGACACCACATTCAATATTGAGCATGTTGGTGGATGAGAGGATAACTGTTTGAGTCATAATCACGCATGACGCAAACATTGAGATTGGCCCGAAACTCCAACACATGAAAGTCATTGCCGATTGAGGTTAACTATATTGATGTTTTTGTCTCCAGCTAGGAACACTTTTGTGGAGAGACATTCTGACAAACTTCCCACCCATGCTCCTATGAGAGAGCTCATTATAGTAGTACCCAAGTAGACTGCAGAGAGATAATCAGAACTCCCAAAGAGAGGAGGAAGCTTGTGAGCCACAGCCCATTCCTTGAGCACAGAACTCGGAGTTTTGACTGAGGCAGAGCATTTCACAGCTGAACCACCATTTTATTGCTGATCTAGGGAAGGATCCTCTAGAGAGGAATAGTCTTCAGGTACGAAGTAGTTTCCTTTGTCTAGGACGATGACCTTTTCACCTGCACTCACAAGAACTCCACCAGCAAATCCTCCACTACAACCAGCACCAACGATGACAACATCACATTCAATATTGTAGAGGTTCTGTTGAGGATCTTCTATGACTTTCAATCCCTTCTATTTGAGAAATCTAATTAGTGTTGAATCTGTTTGAGAGGTCTCTCCCTCTCGATTCTGTGTGAGTTCTCACCGGTCTCTTGATAGTATCCCATTGCATTCCAAGCTGGGTTTTCTGATTTTTCATCAGTCCTTGAGAAGAAGATGAAGAGGTAGACGGCTTTGATAAACTGAAATATTCCTCTAGGAGGGACAAGAAACCTTGTTGTTGACCAGTTCTTCATAACCACTTCCCTCTTTTGCAATGACATTTCAGAGAACTTGTGAATGAATGGCCATTCCCACCCAAGACACAGAGCCACAAGTCTGATTGATTCCATTTGATATGAAGAAAGCCCATGACTGTAATTTTTAGTCCTTCTTCCACCTCTCAATAAAGGGTGACATTCCATGCTCAGTGGCTCTTCGGTGATACACTAGCTTCTCTTGCAGCGCCACCAACAAGAATCTTGCAATCTCTCCACTTCGGTTACTTCGAAATTACAATTCTTGGAAAGCCCTTCACAGGAAAAATATCTGCGCGCAGCCTTCGGAACAATCTTCTACATACAAAGCCAGTGGCCCCTGTTATTCCATAATTTCTTGGTCCGACAGATAGCAGATTCGGTATTCTAGGATCAACGATGGCTTAGAAGAGATGCAAAACTCAAGAACAGAGATTGAAGAAACAGGAAAGAAAAACGACAACCAAAACTGCAAAATGAAATTGAAAGACGAAATGAAAAACAGAAACAGAAAGATGGAATTAGAAAATGTAAAAGAAACTGAAAAATATCAAGAACAATTGAAGATACGCTAGAAACTGAGAATTTTTAGATCTGAAACATGACAGAAATTTCAGATCTGAAACATGACAGAAATTTCAGATCTGAACAGAGCAAATATAGAACTAAAGAATTGAAGAAGAAAAAACCGAAAACTAAAGAAATCAACCTAATCGCTGGATGAAACAAATTCTGACAACAAATGGAATTTCTTGAACTGAAAACTGAAATCTGATCTAAGATCTGAGATATACGAACCAAGAAACCAGAAATTGCCATTGAAAACCATTGAAACATCATCAAGAAAATGAAACTAAAACTTAACTGATGAAGCAAGAATCATCGCGGATGAAGCAGGGACTACATTAAACTACATTCAGCTGGAGATTCACGACCACGAACAGATCGAAGAGAATCACCACTAAAGAGAATCAAAACTGCATTAAACTGCATTCAGATGGAGATTCACGACCACGAACAGATCGAAGAGAATCACCACTGAGTAGAATCAAAACTACATTAAGCTGAACACGGCCGGAATTTGTCGCAAACGACCACAAACAGATCTAAGGAACCACGGCCGGAGATATTCTCAAACAGATATTCTCAAACGACCACAAACAGATCGAAGAGAATCGCCATTGAAGAGAATCACAGTCGGAGAGATTCGTAGACGACCACAAACAGATCGAACCGAATCGACGTCGGAGAGATTCGCAGAGGAGCAGAGGCGAAATCGCCTGCTCTGATACCATCAAGAAATCTAAGCTTACATTGTATTCAATCGTTCAATCCATTCTACATGTACATCATCTTTATATAGATCCTATGTCTAACTCATAGTTGGGCCTATATTATCTAGACCTACATTATTTGGGCCTGGTATATTATGAACTGGACTATCCTTAACAGTTTCCAACTCAAAAGTTCGAACTAGTAAGTGGAGGGACCCTCCATATATAAGACCCCAAGATTTCAATCTCATTAGCAATGTGGGACTATTCTCAATACTCCCCCTCACATGTAACCCCACCGTTAAGTGATGTATATGTGGTAATACATTGCACTTTTCAGGTGACTGGTCCCTCTTTTTCATGTGACTGGTCCCTCTTTAGAGGTGACATAAAGTCCCTCTTTTTGGGTGACATAAAGTCCCTCTTTTTGGGTGACATAAAGTCCCTCTTTTTGGGTAACTGATCCCACTTTAGGGGTAATATGAGAAGGAACCTGGAGCTCTGATACCATGTCAAGTTTCCAACTCAAAAGTTCGAACTAGTAAATAGAGGGACTTTCCATATATAAGACCCCAAGACTTCAATCTCATAAGTAACGCGGGACTATTCCCAATAGTTGTTTACAGGGCTTAGGTTTGTTGGACTGAAACTTATTTAAAATAGATGAAATAAAACAAAGAATTAATAAGACAACGAATTTACTCGATAAGAATAAAGGAAATGAAAAATGGAAAAAAGAGGTACTACTCTTGAAATCAACACAGTTCAGAATGAAAAACTACAAAATACAAGGAATTTATGAGGAAAAAAAATTGAGGCCTTTGAAATCTTTGCCCCAGTTTTTGTTTCAGTCTTTTGTCCCATCATTTCTTTTCTCTGAAGTTTTAAGTCATTCCAACATTGCTTTGATGTTTTTGGTTTTAAAACACATTATACATTGGATCCATCAGAGAATTCACTCGTTCTCATTCTCACACAGAAATACATTTGTTCTGTTATTCTCCTATATTACATAGTCCTTAAGTCTTACTGACTTAGAACGCTTTGTTTCCCCTCTTCGTGGTATAACTCCAGCTATTGTAACATCGGATCCTGTTCCCATCACGTAGCATTGCATAGTTCCCGTTACGGAGTTCTTGATCGGAATACTTTATAAGATATACAGTTGAGAGTTGAGACAGTTAAAAAGAGCAAAGAAAGGAAGGGGGGAAAACGAAGAAAGATGTAACATGAAAGAATCGAAGACGAGAACCTAGCTAAAGCAGACAAGAGGAAAAAATAAAAACGACAATCACTAGAACCAGATCTCAGCAAATCTGCAGAAACGATCTATTAAAAGGACAATGTAGGTGTCAAATTGAAGATCTACGAGGTATTACTTCATAAAATACCACATTTAGAAGTAACTAAAAGAAGAAATCTATCAGCACGCAAAGTTGTAGTATTGTTGACAAGATCTACTGAAAATAAAGTGCATTAAACCAACATAAATATAAAAAATCTTTGTTCTGTTTCAGTTCTTGCGCACAAAAATAAAATGGAGCTAAGAAGAGGCAGGCTTACTTTTACTATCAGCTTGAACGGAAACGATCAGTAATGAGGCAACGAGAATCCAGGTAATAACCGACATTGCCGCCTCTGGCTTGTTTCGATGAGAGGTCTCAGGTGCGGAGCTGATTAACCATTGCAACTCGTAAATCCCAACTTGTAAGGGAGGGCTTGCGGAAATGGATCTTAATTTGTCAAAAATTACGGAAATGCATCTGATTTTTCAGCACTTTTTTTTTATTTATGTAATAAATAATTAAAAATAAAAGAGAAGAATCTGAGCCACATTTATTTCAAATGTGTTGTCAATATAAATGGGTGTATTTTGATTGAATTATAATTTAAAATTTGATAAATGATTAATTAAATCATGCATTTGTTATCTAATTGTTAAAATGAACACATCAATTGTTCAGTCTTACCATGTTTGGAAAAAATAATATATCATTGTTATAATAATAATTTACTTTTTTCCACAAAGACAAAAATCTTTCGTGCATTTCAGATCGAAACCATATGAGAAGGATCAATGAAGAAAACGGTCAAAATCAATATGACAGTTGTGAAAATCGACCTTGCCCCTGCACTGAATCAATGTGTGACTCAGGAACAACCCCGACTGAGTCGAAGCCTAATCGGCCAATCCTGAGTCTTAAAACCATGATGAACGCTTTCTAGCCATGCCTATCATTTTTAATAATATAGATTAATAATTTACCAGCATAGTAGTTTGATAGCTTTAGGACCTCCATAATAGGTTCTAGATGTTTTTATTTTATACATTGACTTTCAATTTTAATTTTAAGGTAATTTTAATCATTTTACCTTCTCATGTAATGATATATCGTCTTGTATACATTCAGTATTCCTTAGATCATGACACATGGGATGTTTAATTGGTTTAAAATGTTAACTGTAAATGATGATGTAGACAGCTTATCCATGTTTTTTGAGCCGACTTAATTCCCACATTGCACCAAATTAAAGGTTGCTATGCGAAGTCTTCCTCCTTTGATAAAATTATTTCAAACGAAATTTCAAATTATATTTGGACTTATTTGGTGAACACTAATATGTAAACCTTTATTTCACACCAATCTTACTATTTCACAATTTGAAGTTTTTTACCCATGGACCAAAGTAGTAGGGGTGGGGGGAGCAATCACTGAGGGATCAAATCGGCTAAGATCGATTAGTCCATGCAGCAACTAAGTAGGCAAGGATTGCAAAAAACCGATATTAAAATGACAATACAAAAAACCACGAAAGACATGATTGATCCCAAAGCGATTCCAATCCAGATCCAACTTATTATTCTAGGAGAGGGGGTTGCAATGGGATTTGATAATTTTCTTAATTTTATGAAACATTGGACTAATTCAGTGAGTTAGTGTTCTTGCTCAATTAAGATTTATAACACAGGATTTTAGCAGATACGTTTGTTTGATTTTCTGATATTTTATTAAAGGAAAAAGAAGTACACATACTTCTGTCTCTATCAATCTTCTTTGAAGTCTAAATTTATTTCTCTGTCATCGAAGTGACTGATACTCTCCTTTTTTTTTTAATAAATAAACCCGAGGAGAGTGGAACTCAAGACTTCTTTGGCGGTGTTGGTTATTGTTCTCTTATTTTTCTATTAATGTATAAGATTTCGATATACTCCGTTAACATGTAGATTCTTCTTATAAAATAAAAAAATTATAGAAAAAATTAATCATATCACCCCTGGACTATTCGTCAAATACAGACACTATCATAAAGTTGACAACAATTACATGTATTACCCCTAAATCCTAAGTGTTATTACACATCGACTTATTCTGTTAGTTTTTTTTTTTTCATCAGTTGCTAATGTCAGCACGAATTTGAATTTGATCAGTTGAAAATATTATTTACGGGTAATGTGAAATGACAAAAGTAGTCGTCTATACTAAATGCCCTAACACTTCTTCGCTTTCGTCTTCGTTTTTCCCAAATATTTTGGTTCTGCAATTGAGATTTTAGAAGGTAAAATCGTAGGTGACAGCTCGTGATTTCAGGCAACTTCCTTGCCAAATTTCATCAGTTATCTCATGATCGCAGGCGACGTAGGGTTATTTATTGACTTCAGTGGCCTCTGACAAATTTATAGCTTTATAGCTTGTTACGAAGAAGAATCTTCTCTAGTTGGATTGTTTTCTATATTCTTCTTTGGAGACGTAGGGTTTCAAAGAAGCAATCCAATCTTCGTTCCTTCCTTGACGGTAAGTTGTTCCTTTCCTTTTCTTCTTGATTTTTCTCTATGAATCTTTGCAATCGAACTCTCACTAATTGAGAGACGAAGACGTAATGTTATTGCCAAAGACGAAATGGGTTTGATTTTTTGGATTCCCCTATTCTTATTATTATTACATCTGAACAAGGTTTTCTAAATAATTAATAAAACGTATTTCTAATTTCGAATTAATGATTGTTACCAAGTGGCATTGTAATTTATCATTTAACAGTGGGACGTTCACCGATTTCACGGCTTTCATTATTTCCATTAATGGAATTCAAATAAGAAAAATTTAAGATTTGAAAATCCTACTTTAATTTCTCAGGATTTTCCTATAAACCTTAGAGAGAACCAATGTCTATTACTCTAGTTCTCTAGATTTTGATGAATATTGTTTCATGTATTACAAGAGGGAGAGAGAGAATGTGGAATAAGTAGTTGGGAAGAGAGAGAGAGAAAACTACTTGAGACAAACGCAAAAACGAAGGAAAAATGAAGGAGCAAAAATCGATCTTTGCACCACCAGTGTTTGTAATACCAGATAGATGAAAAAACAAAGGAAAAAATTGATCGTTTTTACATAACGTTCTAGGGTTATTTTTATATTTTCATCATTTTTCATTTGATAAGGTTAAAAATATATTTTCTATCCATTTTGTTTGTAAATACAATAAAGATAAAATTGTTTTTAAATTTTTATAATTGAAAAATGCGACTGTAATTATTGTCAACTTTAGGATGTCTCTGAATTAAAATCATAATGGAAAAAAGGTACAAATAATTTTCCAAAATTGAATATCGAATAACTATCCAAAACTGAGATGCAGCTTATTTAAAAAAAAAAAAAAGAAGATCAAATAGAATTCATGGCGGTAGACTCCAAAAGTAGGTTGTGAGAATTGACCAGCATTTAAATAGGTGTCGGTCGATTCCCCATTCCAGATCTTTAAGAACATTGAAGAGTTTTGGGAGGGGTTTCAGAGGAATCTCGCATGCTACATTAATAATAGTGCCCACGTGATCAAAAGGGAAAAAAAAATCCCAGAATGTGAGCTGTGGGGATAGACAAACCCTATTCTGGTATTTTTGAAGTTCACGGGTCATAGATGGGCAAAGTTGTAGGGGAAAAGAACAAAAAACCAAAGATTCGCCCTGGTTGGGCTGCGATTCAAGGAGATTATCTGGGAGGGGTGCTTTCGTTCCTGCTGTACATGGACTGGTTCTCGATTAGCGGTTATGTTGTCAATTTCACAGGACAAATGAGCTGTGTCTTACTTGTATCTCAACTGTAGTTGAGTCTGATGTTTCTCCTTCCAGTAGTTTTCATGAATAAAATTGTGGACTTGTTTAAACACTAGAGATTAAGACCATTCACCCAAGAAACAGCAAATTGAAATGGCCATGACACCAAATCAAGTTTTTATTCTTCTTTTCTTGTTATCTATCTGGGTTTTCCCTTTCTTTTCTTTTCTTATTTTCCAATTCAGTTTCTGACTGTTAGGTTTGCTTCTTCTTGTTGCAGACTTTAATGCTGCCAGCTTTTTGGATAAGTCCCTCAAGAGGTCAGTCCCTGTTATTGAATCTCTCCTCTTCCTCTACCATCATGTTTTCCATCTTCCTTCGAATATTCTGAAATACTTTTGTCACTGGAAACAATGTTTGGACAACATGGAAATGGTGGGTTTTGGATTTCGCATGGAACTAATACGTCCCTCTATAATTGGATTGTGAAATGGAGCGTACCATTGACAAGCTAAACTTTACTTTATCCTTCCATGCTTTTTATCTGTGAAACATAGTGCTAGGCTAAATCGGGAGAACCTGCTAATAATTTTTTGTGTTGGGAGTGAAGCTACTAAACTTAATTTTTCTTAGGATGTTAGGGTGCAGAAAAAGTGTAGGGGTACTTGATGGTAGTTGCAGCTCAACATTCTATCCTTGAGACAAACGGACTCAGAAAGTTCAGTTCTTATCATTGGTAGAGACAAATGCCCTTCCTCTTATCCGATTGCACCAAAGATCAGAGATTAAAATTAAAATTTTATCGTGTTATAATTGAACTTTGTTCACTACAACCAGTACTTTGATAAACTTTGGAATCACTATATGTTGCTGGATTAGTGCAAGGGCAAAGTGTTAGAACAAACACCAAGAAACACGAAGAAGATAGAAAACGATTCAAGCAAATGACATAGAGATTTAACGTGATTCACACACCATTGCGATGTGCTACATCCATGGGAGAAGATAAAGATGATTCACTATGTTAATTGAGCTAGTACAATGGAGGTCTCTCAAGAACAAGCTATCTCTCAAACCCTTGCTGAAAACCCTCTTTCAGTCTTGGCATTTTTTTTGTGGTTGCAGCTAGGGTTACAAGACAAGAAAAGAACATTATACATGTGTTCATATCGGCCCAAGCCCTCTGCTTCCACCACAGACCTCAGAAAAATTCCCTTTCGGGTTGCCACCAAATTTGTTGGAGAATCTTCAAAGCGGGTCATGAATGCAAAATTGCTGAAGAATTCAAGACACATAACACAAAGCAATCATATGGACTCATTGATTGGCGGGGGTGCAAATCAATCACAGGGAACTCTACTAGATTGGTGTGAGTTGGAAACAATCACACAAATGCATACCAGAATAATTTAAGGAAATGCAGGTGTCTAGGTCCCTGCAAGTGCAGGTTTTGAGAATCTTTCTGGTCCTTCAGTTAGAAGAGGGCTCAGGTTCTTTTCTCCTGGTCTTGGTTCTTCAGAGGTTTGAGCTGAAACTTGGGGTTGTCTGTCATGTCGGACAGATTTCATCCTTTTCATCCTTTTCTCTGTGCTCTGTTATTTGCTCTCTGTATTTACTTGTGAACCTGTTCCAAGCTAGGATTAAATCATGGTGTCAGAGCTTGGATGTCAGATCGGCCACTAGAGATACCAACATGGTTCAGCTCATCCCCCCAGATATTGGCTGGTATGGGTCAGATCAGCCAGATTGGTGACCAGCTATATTTATATGGATCGGCTGATACGCCCATCTAGATCCTAATTTTAAGACTTTGGCCCCAAGGTTCTCCTTTTACAGAGGCTTAGAGCTCAGTCAGACTCAAAAAGCCACATGCACATAGATTAGGTGCATCTCAAGTCTCTATTACACTGTGGGAAGTATGCAAAGTTGAAAATACATAAAATGCCTTTGCACCCTAGCCCTTGCCTAAACTCATGCATCTGCATGTGCACTTGGTGAGTTAAGGTCACTAGGCATGAGAGTCTCTATGCCTCCGTGGATATGAATGGGCAAGCGTAGAGAGGATTTATATGTCACCAGCTTCTCACGGCTAGTCAGTGTGGGTCTACATATTTCAATAAGAACAGAGAGGCATTCTTCAATCATAAAGGGGTTCCAACCTCGAGTCATCCTAAGAAAATAAGCATATAAAGCATTTTCATAATGGCTTTTAGAAGACCAAAATTTTTTCATCTACATGGTTGTGATTCCAAATAATCCTTTAGAGAACATAAAAGGTGGCAGAGGTTACAAAAATAAATAGAATGGGTATGGTCAATCAAAAAGTACTTTGGGATTTTATTTCTTTTCCCTCTTTGAAATTTACATTATAGTTAAATTTTTCATAAAAAAGAATCAATTCCCTCAAGGAGCTTTGTTGTACAATATGTAAAGAAGATGCTACGGTTTTGATATTAAGGGAGGTGATGGAGAGAGGGAGCAGTTAGGAGTACAATAGGACCACTTTTTGTGGAATGCTTTTAATGTAGGAACAGTCGCCAACTCAACAAATTAGGAACCAACCCACACTGGCCACTAAGATCAGATCAGGTTCCTCTTTGATTCACTCAACAATAACAATAGCACCAACAGAAAAAGAGAAAAGGAAATCGATGGAAGGGAAAAGAAGGATGGAAGGGAACGGGGATATGACCTAAGGCATCTCACCTTAAGGCCTAGGCAGTCTCTCACCTCATGAGTCTCTCACAGCAATGGCATAAACCAAGTTTTTTCATTAATTCAGATCTGAGGAGCAAAGATCCATTACAAAATACTCTATGAACCTCTAAAACTAGGCACCCGAAAGACAAGGGTACTGTTCACGTGAACAGTACTTGTGAATAGTACCAAATCTTTGGGCTTTAATACAATATAGGAACTGAAATAAATAGCAACAATGAAATAGAAACTCTCTAATGGCTAAAACTGAAAATAGAAACTTCCTAATAGCTATAAACTGAAAATAGAAACTATCTAATATTCCCATAGCTATTAACTAATAAGACTTACTATTCTAAGAAATAGAAACTATAGAATATAAAAAGGGTGTCCCAGCGCACAAGGCTTATGCTACTGTAGGGTCTGGGGAGGGGCAAAATGCAGTAGCGGGAGCCTCGTGCACTGAGACGTACGAGGCACAAGACAAGCTGAAAATAGAAACTGAATATGCTGCGTTTGCTTGTGACATGATAGAAGAGGTCCCTATGAGGTCCACTAGTACTGTTCACGTGAACAGTACCTCGTGAACAGTGTCGCATGACATGTGCTGGCTAGAATGGGATGCAACTTGCTGGTCGAACCCCACTGGCCTATTTTGGCTGGGCTAATACTGCATCAGCCTTTAGTTTTAACAACGAAATTTGGCATGGAGGGTGGATTGAAACTTGGGAGCTGCTTTTCGTACTCTTTTGTATAACCGTTTGATGAGGTTCGTCTTTCGGATTCTGAATCGCAGTCCAAAGCCTCAAGCAGCATCATTTGGGACTTCTGGCTACTAAAATCTGTCTCATCAGCAGCTGTGGGAGAGTGCAAAATATCAATCTAGGTTTGCTTGGGTCATGACTTTGGGCTTAGGTAAGGTTAAAATTTGAATTGGTCATTGTTTATGGACTTACACTTAGGCTTCATTTGTTTGCACATCAAATAACACAAAAACTTTTTTTATATAAATCACTTATTCTCACATAAATTGTTATGAATTTTCAGTTTTGATACTTTGACGTTGTGGTAGTCACAGATATTAACTAA
Source organism: Protea cynaroides (assembly GCA_028583415.1). Taxonomy (NCBI): domain Eukaryota; kingdom Viridiplantae; phylum Streptophyta; class Magnoliopsida; order Proteales; family Proteaceae; genus Protea; species Protea cynaroides. The sequence continues at coordinate 109,372,160 of CM053276.1, forward strand.
TACAATTTTAGGATGTAAGTTATGAATTTTCAGTTTTGATACTTTGACTTTGTGGTAGTCACAGATATTAACTTATACAATTTTGGATGTAAGTCATTTTTCACATTTCGACATTCAATTTTACTGTGCTCCCCTCCCCTTTCTCCCTGCTTTCATCTTAACAGTGTACCAAGAAATGGTAGAGTGTGACATGTTTAAGACAATCAATTTGCTTATGTGGAAAAGATTTTATATGCAAATAGATGGATCTTGATTGTTTACAGGTTCCTATTGAGTTAGCAGGAAAAAGCTTGACCCACTGGTAGTTTATGTACCTGCTGTTCTATTGACCCAATCACAGATTAAGGACTTAGCTATTGGCCTTTATCTTTTCTCGTGTTTGTTTTTTCATGAATTCTTAATTTCGGGGCATGGCCTGTCTTATTCTTCTCCTTCTTTTCAAATTTTGTTTGGTACTGACATTTGCCTTGATACTATTAATTATAGATAAATGCATGCATGGTTGGTTAGATTTCAATCATGCTACCTTTGAGATTTATTTGTTCAATGTTCAATATAACAATGTAATCCTTGAGATACATCCTAGTAGCATCTTATTTAGCTGACAATTTTTTGGTTTCATTAGAATTACACTGAGTGGAGTTTGAATTTTGTTTTCTTTCTGTCTTTCATGCAGAGAAAACTTTGGAATCTGAACTACCACAATATGCTACCTGTCGGTCTCTTTTGTGTTCTGGCCCTGCAGCATCTTTGCTTGTAAATATTCAAGCTGTAAGTTGAAACATCTTGAAGCTGTCAGGTGTTCTTTCTTCTCTCTGATGAACTTTTATCTTTTTCTGGTTCTCAGAGTGGCTGAATGCCTGAACTTTTCCCTTCTTTTAAATTAGTTTGGTTGCATTCTTTTGCAGGAAATTCATTGATCTTGCTTGAAGTTGTGTTTTAGCTATGGAAAGGTGACCTTCTGCATTTTCTAGATCTTCGGCTGGTTTTTGCAGATCTCTCTTTGTTGTCCTCTCTTGTGAGTGAGTGTGTGTGTGATACCAGAACAGAAAACTTTGAGTATATAAAGACCATGAAGGTGGTATAAATTAACAACCTAGCATTTGATTATCTGATTTTTTTTTTTGGGACTACTACATGTTGTATTTGCTCTTCAAAAAGAGCAAGTTAACTACTAGTTAAGATCATTCTGTTTGTTATAATGTAGCCTATGATTTCCTCCACCAGGTAGCCTTCAATTGGATGGCCTTCTAGGCCCCTTGATCAGTAGCATCCAATACAAGCAGCAATTTTCTTCTATTTATGACAGTTTCAAGTATTTTCGTCTGCCTAAGAGAATTGAAGGGAATATTTCACTGGGTTGTAGTTATATCAATCTGGAGGAGGATTGTATTTACATTTTGGAAAGATAGGGAGGTTGAGTTTTCATTGCCAGGGTATTTTGGCAATTTTTGTAGTTGTGAAGCTCGCATATTTTTGTAATTATTTTGCACCTGTGAAACCCCTGACTGTGGTGGATTCAGTTCAGTTTTTAGTGAGTATTCTCTCTCTCTCTCTCTCTCTCTCTCTCTCTGGTAGTCCAGAAGGTTTCTCTTTTCTTTTAGTTTAAAGGATAGTCAAATTGTGAAGGAGAATCAGAAATCAGAAGTGAGAAGGGCTTGTAGCTTATAATATAGGCAAGGGGGCAGTTGAACTATTATGATGAGATGTTGTTGCTTTGATGAATTGAAGTGGAGTTGTTGATTTTCTTGCTTATCCTGTGGTTGGTGCCTTTGAGTGACTAACTGGTAGTTGTTGCTGCTCAACTTCCTATGTGAATTTGTAGCTCTTCTAATCCAATATTAGTAGTTATCTGTCAATGCAAGTTGAAGCGTGGGTGCGCTATTATGACACATCTGACTGAATGCTTGTCCTGTTCACCAAGGCTGTTGATACTAAGCACCTGTCCAGCTGCTTAGACATGAGAGCTTTGGTCAGTTGACCAAGTGAACCATAGCTCATTCGACAACAAATCCAGTAGTTTTCTGTTAATGACTTACAAATTCTTTCATTCCATTTGACCTCCTTTTTTGCACTCCCCCTTCATTCTTTTGGAAAACTTCAGGCTTTGTTGAAATCCTAACCCATGATTTTTGGTAATCCTTGATGAAACCTATTATATCTTCATTGTTGTTAATTTTTCTTTTTCTTTTTTCTTGATGAACATTTTGATTGTTGTTATCACTGTAAGCCCCATGTGACTGGAGTCATCAAATTGGTGCACTTTTACTCTTCATGCTCCATGAATTTGCTTCAAGGAAGTAGTCTTGAAGTAGTTATGTACCTGAGTCCCTCTAGGTTTTAAAATTCTCTTTGGTATTATAGGTAATACATTATGCATCAGAAGCTGGCAATGTTAAAGCTGCTTTTAATGATGTTGGCTAATGCCTCAGGTATTGCTACTACATTCAGAGTGAAACCTCATACTTTCTCTAGGAATTACTTAATCTCAAATTCTAAGTCAATATGCCATTTCCCGCGGTTAGAAACTGGTTTCATAGTTTGGCACTTAAGGGTAATGTATCTTCCAAAGGGAGCAACTCGCATGTCCTTCATGATAGCTGTTGCTGTCCATTAGTTTTGTGCTTAAGACCTGTACATATCCATTAGCCCTCTGTCCAAGTGAACCAGTATACTTTGCATACATTGCAGGGGCTAGGATCAAACATGTGGAAGACCTTTCATGCTCTTGGTAATATCGGAGATGATTGCAAGTTTTCAACCAACTGGCAATGAGGACCCATAATTTAAAATCTGAGTTGACTAAATTGCCGCCATCAATTTCCAAGATGAGAGCTTCATATTGTAATATGTACCGGTATCCCATTCTAATGGAGTACTTGGTGTTTTAGTTGCATGATTTAGTTGCTCACTCAAAGCTCCATCCCCGAATAATTGAACAACTAAAGCAAAGTTCTTATGTCTTTCTCTCATGCTATGGGTTTCACTCCATCCCCGAATTATTGAACAACTGAAGCAAAGTTCGTATGTCTCTCTCACATGCAATGGGTTTCCACTATAAGATGTGGTCAATCCCTAAAACAAGCTGGTTACGGATGCCCTTGAAAGTATGATCCCATTCAGATTAGTATTGGAAAACTTAAATTCACAAGAAACACCCTTTAGTTGCACTCACTAACAATAGATGGGAGCTGGGGGTTTTTTTTAGCGGGCAGATGACTCGTCTAACAACTGATGTAACTGGTCCAGTGTACCAAATCCAATCACAGTACCCTTATATCAAGCCAACTTCTTAATGTCAGAGTGGCAGTGTTTTTTTTTTCCTGAAGAGCCTTGGCTGAACTTGATTCCCTGATTCTGCATGCATCAAGAAATGATCCAGAAGCTTTGCCTGAATTGATGAAAGAAAGGAATGGTATTGCTTTAGATGCATTGGAAAGGTATATTGTATTCCTTCCCTTCAATAACATTGTTCTGCCTTTTGGGCTTTCCTATACTTGATTGTCCTCTCAGATCAAACTTCAGAAGAAGGCATAGATGTTTTCTGAGAATCTTTTTGCAGTCTCCTCCAAACTATACCACTACCAGTGCTAGATGAAGGGAAGAGTATTGCAGATGCTTATAAGATCCACGAAGAAGATGTCGGAGCTGTAAGCTTGGAGGAGATGGAAGTAATATTATGAAATCCTTGACTGATATGTTGCTGTGTTTCTTTATCTGGTATTATTGATTGAGGTTGAACTAACGCTTGGGAGATGCTCATCATGCATATTAAGTTCTAGAATGATTCAGTGTTTTTCAAGTTGTTAAGTTTATGTTTTTAGTGCTGTTATCTAGGTATCACCTAGTTTTATGTGACTTAGTAGACACCTTATTTTACTTTCCTTTTTGAAACTGTTAACTCTCTCGGCTACATGATTTCTCCATCTCTTTTCTCACTCCCTGCACCATCTAGTTCTCTCATTATCTGGTTGTTCTACATCAAACTGCTGTGCATGATCTGGTCCTTCTTTATTTGATATTGTCCCACAAGTCACTTTGGCACATTGCCTTAAGAGTTTGCATTATTAGAGGTGGAAGAGAATTGTTAATCCTGTAAAATGCACCCTCGTGTATTCCAATTGTTGGTTAATGTAAACAGCCATTTCATTTTGAAGATGGCTTCAGATATATGCTTCTCTTGCACCACTGGGTGGTTCTAAAACCTTGGTAATCTCAAAGTACTGGCTTAAATTATTACATGCATGCCATGTCCACACTTTTGAGGCATGTTGGCCTATCCATGTGGATGAAGTAAAGAAGCATGAAATAAGGCTGTGTTTGGTATCATTTTTGTTTTTGATTTTTATTCAAATTTATAGTTATGTAGAAGTTTGGCATAATTTATGAGTGCTATTTATGAAAAATAAAAATAAAAACAAGTCAAAATTCAAAAAGATGTCTCAACCTCTTTTTGATTTTTGGTCAAAAATTATTTTTGTTGTGTTTTGCTCAAAACACTTAAAACATGTGTTAAAATAAAGGGTTAAAAAGTAATTTAGTTTCTTGTTATAAAACCACCCCAAATCAAGCCCTCAAACACTCTTCTCGTTGACGAACGGAAGTAAAACACAGAGACGCAGACCTGCAACTTTGTCCTAGAGACAGCTTTGACGGCGACGACGACAATCATTTCAATGGAGGCGACGTCGTTTCTCCAAAGACGGTTCCTGGTTTGATTTCTTTCCATAATCCCTATGTATTTGATGTGGGTTCTTTTAGGGTTTCATTCTTCTTCTCAACTCCTTTTCAAACAACATTTTATTTTTGAATAAAAATTATTTTCAAAATGATTTTTGTTAAATAGATAAAAAATAAAAACAAAAATGATACCAAACACAGCCTAAGTTACTATGAGAGAGCTTAATTTAGTCTGGTCCTTTGGATAAGGACCTTACTAATTAAGGGGCCTCAGTTTGCCAAATAGTTCAAGTGAAAAGCTGACAGATATTGTGTTGATTCTTATGGGCAATCAGTTGTTTCAAGTATTTGAAAATCATCTAACATTTTGGACAAGAAAATGAGATCATCTTCATATATAGTAACCATTCTCTCTCTCTCTCTCTCATGCCTTTTCGTTTGAGAACCGTAATCCAATATGCAATCCTGGGAGTGTTAATGCTGTTGCTTCTAAATCTGCAGGAGATTTGGTTTGACTGTGCACCAGAATGGCTTAGAGAGGCATTTAAATTGGGACATGGAGATCTAACCCTTTGTTTTGCCATTAACTAATAGAGTGATATGTTACAACTTACATGTCAAGATGAGGTGGGCCTTTTTCTTTTCTTCCTTTGTTGCTTGTTGTGCTACCATGTAATTTTTTTTATGGAAAAAAAATATATCCGCACAAGTGGGGATTCTTTCCCACAACCTCTCACATAACTCACACATTCTCTCTTCTTCTGATAGTTTCTATTTCCTCCCCTGACCTTGTGGGCCCCATTGAAAATATTGATTCTTGCATACTTATTTCTGCATTGTATGTAGTAGATTCTCCAACGGTGGCATTGTGGGGAACCCTCATCGTATATTTAGGCTTCGTTTGTTTTTCTATAAAATTGTGTGTAATAAGACACTAGATAACCATGAGCCCCAAGGGACAGCCATGCAATCAATGTGTCACGTTCAATCCTCTCCTGTAATCTCTCTTGTAAATCTCTTATATCCTCAGTTGTATAACCATAATACACAGTTATAAATATAGTGGATGCTCCACGCTAAAGGTGCCCTAGTGGATCAATTTAACATTACTTTTACACCTTTTATGCCACTAGGCAGGCAGGCGATGACAGAGATATATCGGTGAGGAGTGAAGCCTGAGGATCAGCTTTGCATTCAGGGCGATCCAGGAGAAGGTGGAACTTGGAAGGGGGTAGAGACTCCTCTAGGCTGGACTCTGGCCTACCTACTCTGTGTTCGTTGGACCAGGTTCTTGTCATGTTGCCTAGTTCTTTCGGCTGTGATCTCACGATCGATTGAAGGTTAGGAACTGGGTGACATGAGATGATCTTTATCCATGTTTGTTTATTCCTCAAAACACAAACATAAGATCAGTGGTTTGTTTGATCAAAATTGCTGCTGCCTCGTCGGTTTTCCAAGTAAGAGACTAGGTGCTTTTCCTTCAAATTTCTAAAGATGATGTGCCTATTTTGATCGTTGAATTATTTCAAATTTTAATTCAATCTAATATCGTCTTACGTATTTGTTTGTATACCCATGAATGTATATACACATCTACAATAGTCTCCTATAACCTTTAGATTTCAAGCTCTGTAGTGTCACATGGCTAACTCTGAGACCGTTGACCATGACATGTTAACGAGGAACTTAGGGGTCTTCCTATTCACAAAATTTGAGCTCATCTAATATATCATGTGACAATTGTTAGTATTTTAAATTGATATATAGAAACCATAAAATTAAGAGGAGAAAATTTGTTGTACAGTGGTATAAAATATTATATTGTTTTTTCATTAATCATAATTTTTTTATTCTGGATCATTACATAATTTTTACTCTTCGAACCCTATAAAATGAAAATTCAATGATACCATCTACTTAATTTATGACCCTTGATAAAAAAAAATAAAAATAAAATCTGCACATGTTGATGATGTTAAATGATGATCGGATTGTAATCATTTGAAGTGAGGTTACCTCTGCAGTGAAGATTCTATCCATTTAAAGTGGATCTGTATGTATTCTAATATATATTGAGTAGATCAAAATACGTAGTGATCCACTTTAAATGAATGGGATCCTCACTACATGATGGTTTCACTACAGAGGATCATTATCCCTAACGACCAGTCATCCGTGATCCTAATGATGATGATAATTATTATAAAATTCTCACGTGTTGAATCGTGCAGATTGCAGACCGGACTGAGTCACCGGAGTGAAGGCTGGAGACTGGGGACCGAGTCAAGACTCAGAGATCCACATTATGTGATACATGTGAGCTGTAAGGCATTCCCCACCTACCCTTAATCATTGATCACCGCATTTTCATGTGCTCTTGTCTTGAGGAAAAAACAAAGAAAGTGGATATTGATAAGCTAATCATATTCAATTATTGATGAAACCCTAAAGGCCTAACCCTTTCTTCTGCCTGCTCATATTGTTTTTTTCCATGGTTCAAGGTATTAGATTAATTGATTCGATTGATTCGTATTGGTTTTAGATCTAATTGATTCTGATTCGATCTCATTGTATTTTAATACTATTAGATTCGTATATGATTGAATCAGTAGTTGATATTGTGTCCGAAATTGGGATTTAGAACCATGTTTCATTCTAACTTTGTCTTTTTCAAAATGAAAGTGAAAATATTCAAATGTATGTAATAAGGGTGTAAATTTGGGATTGGAACAGGGAATTGGATCAGAATGGCCGTCCCGTTAGGAACCGAAACAATCTATTCACTAGTTTATTAGGATGGTTCCGAGAATGGATTGTGAAACCGATTGCTTATTGAAACGGATTGTTTATGGGATATATTTCCAATGGATCCAAGATTGAAAGGCCAAAAAAAAAAAAAAAAAAAACCCCTTTGGAATTAGAACTACGGGAACCATTTAAAAATAAAATAAAATAAAATAAAATAAATAAAAAATAAAAATGATGGATAGCAAGTAGGTATGATATTCCAATTACCCAAAACTGTTTTAATTTACGCCCTTACATGCATGTGCACTGCTTTAGTCCCATACTTAAAAATAAATTAAGTTCTAATTGATAACAAGTCTATTGATACAATTAGGCTTTGAATTCATTTAGTCTCCATTTATTTCGATATAAAATTTTACAAATTTTTTTTAATGTTTCAAGAGGTAAAACATAGTGATCTTATAGGGGAGGGAAAATGAAGTTTGACTTTCTCTTATCTATTGAATATTGAAAAAATTTCAACATATTAAATACTATATGTAATAAACAAACGGAGTCTTAGAAAAAAATTTCCTTCCTCAAAATAAAAGAAACCCATGACATAATGATAATAATAATTTTTTTAAACGAATTATCAAAACTATCCACTCGACTGTAGTCAAATTTCAATTTAATGTTTTTGGGCCAATGATTGAGATGAGTAAAAACTGCCCACTCATTGTATCCAAATCTTCTCTTCCAAGTGTTTTGGGAGGAGAGGGAGTGTTCCCATTGGATGTACAACACCTGGTGCTTGGGTGAATTCGAGCCCTCCATTAGAGCAGACAGTTTGATGGAGGGCTCGGATTTACTCGAGTTTGCTGGGATAAAGGACTCGGATTCACTCGAGTCCTAAGTGTTGTCCATCCAATGGGGGCACCCCCTCACGTCTCAAAACAATTGGAGGAAAAGATGTGGATCCCCATTCATTTAGCAGAATACATATGCTTTCGATTTCTCAAAACTTAAAAAAAGAAAAAAAAAAAAAAAATTACAAACTTTGAATGAATGGTTATAAATCGTTAAACCTGAATAAAAATTATTAAAAAAAAGAAGAAAAAAAGAGTGAATCTGAAACGTTCTTGGACTTCAACTTCAACCATAGTTGACTGTTTTTTAATTAACAAAATAATAGCTTAAACTTCAATTTAGCCGACATCTGCTTTTCGTATGGATTACGAATTAAGGAAAGATCAGACACGATCCATTTTTAAGTTGACGATCGATCACGTTATTCAAGTCCACCAATGTAGAACCGGCCCGGGCCAGGCCAGGCCAGGCCAGGCCAGGCCGCTTTTACTGATTACTGATTGCTGATTACAGCATGTGCCCACGAGGCTCCTGCCGCTATGGCCACTATGGATTCGTAGAGAGACTGTTTTTAGATTTGAATGCATGATTATTAGGTCACAATGATATAATCTTGCAGTTGCGTGGCTTGCGCCGCATCGCCCACCCACTGATATCATATTACAATATGGTTTTGGAAAGATTTCCATACACATTTTTACAATCTAATACAATTAAAGACGTATTTTAATTTTTCCATAGGATTTGTTTGGTTGAAAAGGGAATTGAAAGAAAGATAAGGGAATTGAAATGAGATTTTTTAATTTTAAAAGGAAATTTTTATAATGATTATAGTATATGTTATCACATTATTATTAATTAATTTTAAATCACTTTTATTCTATATTTAGTTATTTAACATACATTTTATCTTATTTTATATTCAAATTCGTTGTATTTGAAAAGGAAAATAAACTTTATATCTAATAATTATTATTATTAAATATGTTAAAAAATTTAAATAGATTATACAATTATGTTATGTTATAATTATAAAAGTTTCTTTAGTTTCCGTTCCCTTTTACAACCAAACAAGCCCTATCGGAAATAGGATAACGAGAAACGGCTACAAAACCGGTGATAACGTTTCAACCAATGTTCAAGGTATTGTGGTTCTAGTTAATTCGTTTTAGTTTTAGTAACTGATCTAGGGTTGTTTTAATATTATTTTAATAAAAATTGAGTATGTGTTGATTTTCCATTGGATCCGTCAATCAGTTTTGGAAATGGCCGATAGATCGGGACTGGTGAGGATCCTCTGTAGTGAGCTGTAGTGAGGATCTCCTCCACTTAAAGTGGATCCACATATATCCTGATGCACTTTGATTGCCTTGGGATACATGTCGATCTATTTTGAATGGATAGGATCTTCACTGCACGGGGGTTTCACAACAGAAAATCTTTTTCCGACCCTTTCCGATAGACCCGCCGATACCCTGGATTTAGGAAGCCATTGTCTGCCGCCTTCTGTAATGTGAGTTGTTTGTTGTTGGTTGGTGGAAAAGAGAAATCATAACGACTGATCTGAGGAGGAATGGGGTGTAGACGGTAGACCCCCTTCTGTGAGGTGAGTCAATATTGGTGGGCGCTCCGCGGTTTTGCAGTGGAGAGATAGAGGGGGAGAGGGGGAGAGGGGGAGAGAGAGAGAGAGAGAGAGGATAAGAGAGATGAGTTCACATTCACAGTCACGCGTTCGAAGAACGAACTGAGCACATGCGAATAGAATCATGGGGACTGCTCAGCACATCAGAATTTAGGAAGGGTTGTGGTACCAATAATTAGCATGAAGAAGGTTCCAGGAACGAGATGTCTCCTGGATCATGTCATTCAACATTCTGTGCTGTTGAAATTTTCACAATTGTAGATAAAATACTGAAACCCTGAACCAATTCTTTCGAGTCGTACTAAATACACGCGGAGTCGGATTCAGACAAGTTAAATTGCAGATTGGGATTTACGCGGTGGCGGAGAGGTAGTTTTGATCAGGGGCATTTTTAAGCGTTTTCCTCCCTAACTGAACTGAAACGGGGGAATATCCCTTTTCTCATTGCTTTGGAAGTTGATAATTTTTGTGTTTTTCCTCCTCTTCGGAGACTGAACTCATTATTTTAGTTTTAGTCTTACTAAATTAGAAAATCCAACAATATAAAAACTCCTTGTCTGGACAAAGAACACTCGGTCCGATCTTCTTAGTCTATGGAATTCCAGCAACAACACGGTAACAGTGATGGCGTTTCTCAGAGAGTCAACAGTCCAAGATTTTCGGGAGCCATGACACGAAGAGCTCATTCCTTCAAGAGAAAGAACAGCGATGGCAATAACAGCCGCAATAGCCAACACGAGATAGATGTCCTGCTCAACTCCCCAAGATCTGAAATTCCGACTTATCCTGCTTTGCATGATGGGTTGGATTCACCGCCTGGCAGGAAGCAGACCCATAATCAGAACCAGCGAGTTCATGCAACTGTTGCTCCTCTCTTCGGAAAGAATCCAAATCTTCTGAAGAAGCCATGTAGGTCTGTAGTTGATTTGGGTTTGCGGCAGAGGTGGCGGCTGAGACGGTGGGTGTTCTTTCTCTTCTGCGGCTTCTGTTTGTTCTTGGGTGTTCTGAAGATATGTGCGATTGGGTGGTTTGGAGCTTCTGTTGAACCAGCACGTCCCTATGTGGTTAGTCCCTCAACATTCTACTTTCTGCTTCATTTCTTCTTCTTCTTCCCAGATGCCATAGATATTGCTTATTACTCTACTATTAATGATGATCTATTGAATTGATTGGCACTGAGTTTATGGTCCTATTGAAATGAAGAATTCAGTTTTATATTGATTGGCACTGAGTTTATGGTCCTATTGAAATGAAGAATTCAGTTTTATATTGATTGGTACTGATTTTATGATCCTACTGAAATCAAAGAGTTTTTTCGTTTTTGTTTTTTTTTCTGGTAAGTGGTGAAATCAAAGAGTTATTTTAACCTTAACTGGCAAAATGGAATTTTGTAGGTGGGAACAGTTAACACTTCAAACTTATTGTTCGATGGTGATTGTAGTTCAAATTTTTGAAATAGGGAAACTTGTTCTTCCTGCTGGAACTTGTAAATAAAATCACATCGAAAGGTTTATCTGCATGGTTGTCGAATGTGGGTAACTTCGTAGATTTAATTGATAAAGCACTGGTTTTTTTTTTTTTTTTTTTTTTTTGGGGGGGCAGGGGAGGTGGCATGCAATTTCTCTTCTTATATATATATATATATATATATATATATATATATATATATATATATATGGGTATACAATTTCTTCTTCTTCTTCTTCTTCTTTTTAATGAGAATTATCATTCATCAGAATGACTGAAGTTCTCAATACAGTTAGAATTGAGCATAGGATGCCAACATGCACAATCATCTGAAATAGAACTACAAACAGTAAACTTTGCTAGTTGATGATCAGTCTCATTGTTCAATCTATGAGCATAAAAAAAATCCAAGGACAAAACCTTGAAGAAGCTGATTACAGTTTTCAATGAGATGAAAAATTCTCCAATGGGGTGGACGTTGGAGGAAAGGCACTTAATTGCCTCTAAAACATCAGCCTCGAACAAGGCAGGTTGAATGTAAAGTTCCAGCAGAAATAAAATTGCTTCTTGAAGTCCCAGGGACTCTAAAGTTATAGGAACCGATAGTTGAAATATCCTGGTTCTAGAATGAAGAATATGATCATAACAGTCCCAAATTACAATTCCAATTTCTCAGCAACTATTGTGCACTGCATCATCAAAATTAAACTTCACAAATGAGGGTGGAGGCAGAATCCATCTTGGAATGGAGTAAATCACTGGAATACATCTTGGAATGGAGTAAAAAACAGTGGGTACTGAAACTTTGCCATCAACACAAGAATTAATATTAACGTGGTATTCGAAATGATGAAAATCAGGTTCAACTTAATAGTATGGAAGATCACTGCTTCTACTTACAATTTCTACTTTGAAGTCTTTACTGTTTAAGTAACCTAATTTTGCTCTAGGTATCTTCTTTCTCTTCCATGATTTAAAAGGTTTCATTTTGTTTTTCCCTTTTCTCTCTCTGAAGGTTATATAATTTGTTTATCCCCTGAAAGAGGTTGAGAGGTGGGATGCATAAGTAGAGTTTCTATATAAACTGTTCTCCTCCCCTTTTAATCAAATTCTTTGTTTACCAACCAAACCCCCCCCCCCCCAAAAAAAAAGGGGGGGGGGGGGGAAGGGGAAGGGGAAGGGGGTGAAAAGTTGATGGCTGTGATTGGTAGATACTGAAAAACTGGAACAGTTGAGTGCATTGTGCTTAAATAGTTCCATCCTCAAACAGTCCTGAAGAGCTGTCTATCATAACAATCCATTGCAAAGAAAACATATTTAAGATGTAAACTGAGTGTCTTACAAGTCCAGGCCCAAATACAGACTAGATTTGGGGTTGCTTCTGTGCCGATAACCAACTGTGAGACATGATATAGTGGTGCAAGTTGAAGCGCTCTAAAGTCTAGATGGGCAGGAAACAACAAAAGATAACAGAGATTGATATTGTGAGGGAGGAACTGATATATTTCTTTTTTGAAAGAAGATAAAGCTGTAGATAGTGGAATGGCAGAACAATATTTTTGAGGCTGTTTTCTAATAGTTGTGATGCTTGGAACTTGGGATTAGTGAACGTTTATACATGATCTACTTATGACTTGTATTCTGCTGTTCTTCGGTAAATTTTGATACGACTTATTGTTAGTACATATTGAGATAGTTTTATTTTATTTGTTCCTATATTAAATTGGATTGGTACTCTCAAGACAATGGCATGATAATTAATTTGCCAATGATTTGGTTGTATTATCAAGATCCATTAATCAAGAGTGTGCCGATAATGAGTTGAGTCAAGCGTGTTGGTCCGCATGAATCACTTTAGGAAAAGCATCTTCCAAACAATGTCTCTGCCTCTCCCTTATCAGACAGAAGAATGTTTCTACTTTAATATGATCAATTAAGTATTATCATGTCTACCTTTTATCATTTCATTGCATTTTTCATATCATGTTGTGTTACATGTTTTTTTTTTTTGGTTGGGGGGGGGGAATAGGCAAATTATCTTCATGTTTTGTTTTACCTAATTTTTTTATGCTTTATGATCAGGATTTGTATGATACCCGCATCATTGGTCAAACTCATCAACATGTACGTGGGGAAGGTGGAACTGATGTTGAACGAACCATAGTGATGGTAGCATCAGTTTTGGTTGACAACCAAAACAGAATGCTTGAAGTAAGTCATAGATCCTGATTTACGATGCATTCATTGTTTCCCTGGTCACCTGGAAAGTACATCTATTGCTTGATCATTAAGTCCCTTCTGCTTTCAGCACTCAGATATTTGGTCCAAGCCCAACAGTGAGAATTTCACTCAGTGCATCGACCAGCCAGAGGGTCACAAAAGTAAGCAATCATAAAATTAGATCTTTATTAATCCTTTAGGCTTTACGCGTCAATTTCAATAAGATTCTAAAGTTCTCTGTGTCTGTTCTTTTGTCCTTTTCTCCCTTCTCTTTTTTTTTTTTTTTTTTTTTTGCAGAGCTGGGCATTAAGACAAATGGTTACCTTCTTATAAATGCAAATGGTGGCTTGAATCAGATGAGATTTGGGGTCTGTTTACTCTTTATTCTGATGATTCAGATATGATACTCTTACAATGTTAATTGCAACTATCTGCTGATCAAAATTTTTTTTTAAAGTGCAGATATGCGATATGGTTGCTATTGCTAAGATCATCAAGGCAACACTTGTCCTACCTTCACTTGATCACACCTCCTTCTGGGCTGACGAAAGGTTTCTTTTGACTTCTGTTGGGTTTGATAAAATGATTCAATTTAATTGTGTAAATAACAGTTACCATTACCATTTTTTAATGAAGTTATTTCAGCCAATATTGTCTCCAGTTAATTTATAATGAACTCATATCTAGAGTATAAAAATTCTTCAGGCCTCCATTCCAAGTTTTGTGTAATATAAGTCAATGACTCAAGTTATAATGACTCATGTCGTTTTTTTTTTAATATTGTCAAGCTTGGTTTTTGGCAACTTATTTGGTTTATGTTAGTAATATTAAAAAATATTTAGTGGGATGTAGTTATTTTCCTAGGATATGTTTTCTTATTAAATAAAACTATATTTGTATAGTGATCCCCTCCTATAGTTACGATTGATACACTTCACTGATAATTACAGTTTTCTAGGTTCATGTCTTATCTTGTGACTTGTGTTTATGCTGAGTCTATAGGACCTCCAAATGGTAAGCAGTCAAAATCTAATAGAATGTTCATGCTTTTATTTACAGTGGCTTCAAAGATCTTTTTGACTGGAAACACTTCATAGAGAAACTGAAAGATGATGTCCATGTAGTTGAGACACTACCACCTAACTATGCTGGAATTGAACCTTTCAGAAAGACCCCAGTATCCTGGTCCAAGGTAAACGCCATTTTTTGAAATTTATGTTTATTATTTTTGAGATTTGCTTCCCCTCTCTGTCTATAATCGATCGACACAACTAATCAATAGATCAACACTTTGAGGGGCTGATTTTTTTGGGGGGGGTGGGGGGTGGGAAATCTGTTAAACACCTAATGAAAGTATGTGCATTATTCTGAGAAGTTCGTCACTCAGATGGTTGTGACTGTCAGATTGATACGATTCTAGGGCACCGGCCACACATTCTAGGGCACCGGCCACACCGCCATGTAGGAGATTGGTGATCCATCAGACACCCTTAATCCATTTTCACATACGCTGGTGAAACATTTGGTGTAAGAGCTGATGCATCAGCATCCATTGCATTCAGTGCCAAACTGCCACCCCTCCATCCTTTATATTCATCTTCTTGTTCTGTTCTCTGTGAGACAACATAATTAGGCAAATTGCTTTTGTTCAGGTCAGTTATTATAAATCAGAGATCCTTCCACTTCTGAAGAAGCACAAAGTTCTGTACTTCACGCATACTGATTCTCGACTTGCCAATAATGGACTCCCGGATTACATACAAAAGCTAAGGTGTCGTGTGAACTATAGGGCATTGAAGTATTCCGACCCAATTGAAAAACTTGGGAACACCTTAGTTTTGAGGATGCAAGAGAGCGGAAGCCCTTACGTAGCTCTCCATTTAAGGTAATTCCCCCCCAAAAAAAAAAAAAAAAAAAAAAAGAAGAAAGGCATTTTTTATCTTACAATACTTGTTTGCATGCGTAATTTATTAATCGAACTCTGCCACTAGGGCCTGTCTCAAACCTGAACAAGACTGATCCAACCAGACATTTAGTTTATTTCAGGTTGCATGTTTACTTGTTCGTTTGGGTATCCTGACCCAGCCTTAACCTGGTGATATATAACCTATTATAGCATTTGTATTTCTGTAAAAGAAAGTAAAGACTTGAAGCTGTTGGCCCAGTGGTTGGGGTGTTGCTTTGCAAGTACATTGACCTGGCTTGACGGATCTAACCCAAACTTGCCCTGCCCAATCTGAGATGAGGCAACCCCATCCAACTGAAGTTGGGCTAGCATCAACTGAAGGGTAATGCTGAGGCAGTCAAGGATCATTGTGTACCTTTGCTGTTGGCTGTTGAATCTTGCATTTTTGACATGCTAGTACAGGATCCAGTAGTTTACTGCTGTTGAAGAGTGTTGAAGATTGGACCTTTGTACCATGGGTGTACATTTAGTGCTATTTAGTATGGTGATATTAGGTATGGCGATGTTTAGTAGATAGGTGATTTATTTGGTTTAGTTTCCTTTATATTTAAGGTCGGCTACATTAGCTTTCCTTTATTTCTTTAGTTAAGAGATGGGAGGGAGGTCCTAATACAATTGATCTCTCCTCTTTCCCCTTTCTATCTTTCTCTCTCCTTTTCTTTCTCTTGTACTTTACTTCTCTCTTATAATTTTACATGGTATTATTCCCCTGGGTTGCTGTTTTGAGAGCCGTTTAACGCCATTCGTTGTGGTGTGCAGCCACCAATGCCATCACTGCTGCATCTTCCTTCTTAGTTTTGGTTTGCCGGGTGAGTTTTATTTTTTCCTCATATATCTGTTTTGGTTACTATTTCGTATTCTGTTTTTTCTCTGTGCTTCCTTGCTTTGGCAGTTCAGTTCTGTTCCTTCTTTCTAGTCCTAGGAGACCTATTGCTAATGTTTCAGACCTATTGGAGTTTGTTTTAAGAAGCTACAGATCCTTCTTTGTAAAGAGTCTTGAGACTCAGTTATGGACGGTAACTGCAGCGCTCCATGACTGGGGATTGATCTCTATCGCATCTTGTTCTTCCTTTATCTTCAGGCTGCTGAATCAGTTGATTGCTTGTTTGATTTAATAGGTCTGTGGGTCAGCATCATATTCCCAAAATTTGGAATCGATTCGAGCCTATTTGGTTGAGTTTCCTCCTCTAAAACCTATTCAGGTTTACCGCTATGAGCTACAAGTCGTGAGGAAAAAAGAGATTGTGATGACCGCAAAATCTTTTATCTCTAAATGTCACCGTGTCTTGTGACAAGGGTTGTGTCACCACAATCATATATCTATTTTGTCCCAGCTTTATTAAGAAATTTTAGAAATACCCTTATTCTTTGAACTTGTTTCTGTTTAACCCCCTTTTTTGATTTCCAGTTTTGTCCCTGTTCTTCATTATTCTTACGGATCAGTCCCCTTACTTCCTTACTTACCATTATTCCCTTGTAAATTTCTGGTACTTTACCAAACTGCCATTGCCTTTTAATATTTTCCATTTTCGTGCTTGGAAGGGCCAATAAGTGTGGTCAGAATTTACCGAATTGCCTTTGGTTCTTACTATTTTTGAAGTATTGATACTTGCATGGAATGGTGGTCTATTGCTTGTAGCTGGTCTATCTGGGATTTTATTTGATACCCTGATTTGACTCACTGGAGGTTCGATTTGAAGAGGAATAGATGTGGAGGAGATAGATTGTGCTCTCTACTTTTCTGGTTCGATTTTTCTGGTGGTATCGAATATTTGAATCGATTTTTCTAATTCAAATTTCTAGTTTGATTCATTGGAGAAGATCGGTTGCTGGAATCGATTGTTTTATTCAGGTTTCTGGTTTGATTTTTTGGAGGAGATCAATTGTTTTAATCGATTTTCTGGTTCGAAATTTGATGTACGATATTTCTGGTGGTGATATCGATTTTATGGATTGATTTTTCTGGTGGTAATATCGATTGTTTATGGATGCAATTTCCTGGCTGTAATACATCATCGATTTTCTGGTGGAAATTTTTATCGCAGCAACCTTTTGTTTTGCATCGATTGTTTTATGCCCATGTGGAATTTTCCACGTGAGGAGGAGAATGAGCATATTTGTTTTATGTTCGTGTTGGAGCTTACTACCTTTTAAAGAGCATATTTGCTCGTGTTCGTGTTCGCTCATGTTGGAGCGTACTACCTTTTAAGGAGCATATTTGCTTGTGTTGGAGCCTACTTTAAGGGGCATATATTTGCTCGTATTCGTGTCTACTTGTGAGAGAGACACTTTTATCATTTGGTTCTCAAGTCTGTTCATTGGTGGTTCTAGTTTGTGATTGGTATTGCTAGCAAGAATTTCTTTATGTGCTACTCCAACAGCCATATATTGAAGACCAGTGTTGCGGTACATGTATGTTTTTTTGTATGTTGCAAGCTGGAGCATGCTCTAGCTTGAGGGGGAGTGTTAAAGAGTGGACCTATGTACCATGGGAGTACATAGTTTTATGAGTTAGTGCTATTTCGTATGGTGATGTTTAGTAGATAGGTGATTTATTTAATTTAGTTTCCTTAATATTTATGGTCGGCTACACTAACTTTCCTTTATTTATTTAGTTAAGAGAGGGGTGTGTATGTAATTTATATTATTATGGATTAATATAAAGCACTGTTGTGAGAGGGAGATACTAGTACAATCGATCTCTCCTATTTCCCCTTTGTTTCTTTCTCTCTTTTTCTCTTTCTCTTGTACTTTACTTCTCACTCATAATTTTACAACTGCTAAGGTATAACGTTGTCTACATGTACCATTGCTTTTACTTAAATTAAATTTAGTTTTGGCTTGGATTTAAGAACTATTTAATATTTGCAGAATTAGTTAAGATAAGACATAACAGCCTCTAGAATATTGTCCCCCTCCCCCAACCCCCCCCCCCCCAAAAAAAAAAAAAAAGAAAAACAAACAACCTGACCCAGTGAAATGTTTTTTATGGGTAAGTTACATCATAGTTACCTGTCACATATAAAGAAATCCAGGTTGGTTTTTCATGTAGGAAAACTCTTAAACATTTGAATCAACAATCCAAGATACGATTCCTAATTGAAAGTAGGTAGATATTCTACATGTGTCCTAGGACCAAAAATAATGAATAATGAAAATGAGTAGGAGCATAGTCTATGCTAGTGACAAATGGTTCACAGCTTTCAGCCACTTCTCTAGGAAATGTACCGCCGACTGGGTTCAGGAGACAACCATCATCTGAACTGTATGTAATGTAGAGACAGTTCCGAAAACTCAACAAATTAGGAACCAGCCTCACAATAGAATCGGTGAACAATAACCCGTGAACAGTAACTCTCTTTTTTATATGTTTGATATAACAAGAAAAGGAAAAGAATCAATGGAAGGATGCGAAGGATGGAATAGGGTTGAAGATATGACCTGAGGCCTCTCACCTCAAGGCCTAGGCAGCCTCTCACTGCTGGAGGTCTCCCACCTCAAGAGTTTCTCACTCCAACCATCATTAATTCAAATCTAAACTTTCCTTGGCTTATACCTTTACATGATTTAAATAGGAATTGAAATAAGGTCCTAACAAAGGTAAGCCTAATCAACTAGGAATGTAAATAACAATGGAAATAAAATATCCTATTAAAATCGATTAAACTTGGTATGATAATATATTAAAATTGGGATTGACTTGGGATAGCTTAACTAGCAACTCTTGAACAGCTTGACCAAATCAGTTCTTGATCTTGATTTGATCTTGCTACTTGATCTTGATTTGATCTTGCGAGATCTTGCGACTATATTTGATATCGAGAGGCTATAATGGGCTGCAAGCTGTTTGGCCCCCACTCCAATGACCCACTGTCGGTTGGGCTGATTCTTCATTAGTATGCTACCAAGTCCATGGGGCCTCTTGGTTGCAACCCATGTAAGATTGGCCTATTGAGTGGTGTAGTTCCCCAAGTCAGTAAATCAAGGAAGTACATGGGAAAGTATGAAATATTGTGAAGATAGTAATTTTAGGGAAGGAAGTAGCCTGTACCAACCTTTGATGTACTATTTTCGGATTCGAGTGATAAAAGACTACAAATGGTTTGTGAATAAATGGCTCCAAAATCAAGTAAGGTCAGTTTCTGATGACAAATGTTTCTAAAATGTTGATGATTTCTGGAAAAGATACCTTGGATTAAAGTGTTTTGCGCTGGACAAAAAGTTTCAAATAGAGTCTAGTGATCCCTAACATTCAATGCATCTCTGCATATGTTGTTCATCATATTCGCTGTTTACTTGTCTTTCTCCCATTTGGACTTAAATTGGATCATATGTGCTTGAGTATGACCAAAAACAATAAGCTCTTAAGATGAGATTTCTTGCTCATCTCCAACCTCTTTACTTTTTCTATTCAAGGTATGAGAAGGATATGCTGGCATTTACTGGCTGCAGTCATAATTTGACAGCAGAGGAAGATGACGAGCTCCGGACAATGCGTTATGAAGTTAATCATTGGAAGGAGAAGGAGATTGATGGATCTGAGAGAAGGAAGCTTGGGGGTTGCCCATTGACTCCAAGGGAGACTTCCCTTCTGCTCAGAGGTTTGGGTTTCCCATCAAGCACCAGGATTTATTTAGTGGCTGGGGAAGCTTATGGGAATGGAAGCATGCAATCTCTTACTGATGATTTCCCAAACATCTTCTCTCATTCCACTCTTTCTACAGAAGAGGAGTTGAATCCTTTCAGAAATCACCAGAACATGCTCGCTGGTTTGGACTATGTCGTTGCTCTTCAGAGTGATGTTTTTGTTTACACCTATGACGGGAATATGGCAAAGGCTGTGCAAGGTCATAGACGCTTCGAGGGCTTCAAGAAAACCATCAGCCCAGACAGGTATAATACTTATCACCCTTTTCCTTTCCCCCTTTTTCTAGTAACTTTTCTCTTCAAATGAATAACTGTATAATCATGTCATAGCATTCCTCTATGATATTAGTGCTGCAAACATACATCTAATTAGAGGTAATTACATTTTGTGTTTATTGAAAATGGTTCAGCATATTTGTAAGTAGATGGTTGCTTTGGAAATAATTAGTGTCAATATTCAACAACAAAAAATTGTTTTGTCAAGAACAGTCTCTTAGATTTATCTATGATTGTTTGCTGAATTGCATTGAAATTGCCCTCTCAAAACTGGTAGGGGTCCTTTTGAGAAATCATTTGTTTACTCATAGATGTGCATGCTCACGTGCATGAGACATAGGTGAAGGGGAATTTGTGAAGATATGTACAGATACTGTTTGCTTTAGATGTTATTGGATAGATTATTTCAGAATTACGTGCTACATGTCTACGAAGGAAAGATGAGTTTTCAAGATTAAATGCAATTAGTCGGTGGAGACATTTTTTGTGACAAGTGAGATTTTCAATTCAGGGTTGTGAATCTGCAACATACCACTTACGGGTATCTCAAGAACAAATGCTCTATGTACACTTAAGGTATTGCAGGAGATTGCCACTTAATGGATGGTTGCCATTTTGGAGATGATATAATTAATGCTGTGGTAATGTAAAAGATGCAATTCAAGGATGAGGGCATATTTGAAACTGTGTTTGTGTATTTCACAAAATATTGTCAGTTTTCAGACTAGTACAGTTTGGTTTCTTTTGGTGCTTTTCTCACTCCCTCATTGTATGGTAGGCTTTATACAATATTGCTAATTTTTGTAAGCAAATGCAGGCAGAAATTTGTAAAACTTGTGGATGAGCTTGATGAAGGAAAGATCTCTTGGAAGAAATTCAGTTCTAAAGTGAAAAAGCTTCACGAAGATCAAATTGGAGGTCCATATCTCAGGGAGCCTGGAGAGTTTCCAAAGGTGGAGGAGAATTTCTATGCAAACCCTCTTCCTGGTTGTGTATGTGAAAAATCACCTAACAAGAAGTAGGGAGTTTTTTTTATTATGGGCTGCAATCTTCTTTCATGGTTCATGACATGAACCACATCAAGCCAAGCAAAGCCAGAAGAATTCTTGGCATGCATGCAGATATATTTTTCCAAAGAGTAGTGAGCTCAGAAGGCCATCTATAAAGGAAATATCACCATGTCTGGCAAATCACCTAGAAGGAAGCTGAATGGAGCCAATTCAAGAATATTATTATGTTTCATACACCCTAATTAAATGGGAAGCAAGAGTTGGCTGTGTTGATCACTTTCAAAAGAATTAACAGAATACATTTACTAAAGTTGAAGCTCCAGAAACTGCGGAACAACATGTAGCAATCATGTGGAGTAGGTTTTGTGCATTGTGCAATCCTGTTAATGTATCTTGGATAATTTGAGAGGGAATACAAAGGGATGGCTTTGGGATGCCATCAGTCTATATTCATGTAATGAAAAGAAGACAAAAATGGAAAATGATCATTCTTTCGCTGCCTTACAATGAAGTGCTTTCAGTTTCTTCTGCTTCTATTTTATAAAGAATTATGGTTCCTCCACCCAAACATATAGGGAAATGAAATAAACTAGTTTTTAGTAGTGATTAAAAATATTGCAGATGGTACCCTGCTTGTAGAGTATAGGTTTCCAGATGTCATCAATTCGACTCTCTTGTCTTCATCGTTTTTTTTGAGGACATTTTTTCCTCTCTTTTATTTATTTATTTATTATTTTTTTTGGAGTGGAGTGGGGGAGTAGAGTACCCTTCCCTATTCCTCCTCTCTAGTACTTGTAGTTGAAAGTCCCATGTCATTCAAACTACGTTTTGGACTTGATTTTTAGGATTGGAATACGTAGGCAGTTTGAGATGTTTTGGACATCTCAGATTCAGTCTAAGATCGAACCTTCATTTGGTTTGGTTCATTGTATAGTACTGTACTCATTGTTTTTTTTTATTTATTTCGGGACATTGTTTGGCTGAACCCTAGGTTAGAAGAATTTAGAAACTTGATTTAGGAATCCCCCATTGAACCCTAGTCATTCAGTTGACCAAGCACAGTCATAATTAGAGTCTAAGGAAAGTATAGGAGGTCGATATTAATCGGACGGTTTGGATGTCTAACACCTTCCCATAACCGTATCTTGAATACTTACCCGATCTCTTGCAGACCAAAGAACTGATATATTGGATCATGAGTCAATAGAAGTCTTACTTTAGGGTGAGGCTACATTTTTAGAGGTCCTAGACCTTAATCTAGGTGGCGACTCCAATAAAAGAATGATCTTCATTGATACTTATTTATCCCGAGGAAGAGGATCATCATCCATGTAAGGTAGATTGCCTCAAATTAAAAGGGGAAAAAATGATAGGGAAGGAGTGGAACTGTGGAAGGCTGGTAAATCAAAGTCAATGAAGGGACAAGGTTATAACTGCTAACGGAGTAAGATGGAATCTCCCACACTCGATTTCAATTGGAGTTGATGGTGTGGGTTCTCTATTCTATA
The DNA here is from genome assembly GCA_028583415.1 of Protea cynaroides. Classification (NCBI taxonomy): domain Eukaryota; kingdom Viridiplantae; phylum Streptophyta; class Magnoliopsida; order Proteales; family Proteaceae; genus Protea; species Protea cynaroides. The sequence goes on from CM053276.1 coordinate 109,395,173, forward strand.
AAAATGAATAGGAAAGGGATGGATGTTTAGGATAATTTCATTTTTAAATTACAAAATAAATTCATGTTTTTCATTGAGTAATACAGATTATGCAGGAATTTTTTTTTCTAAATCTTCTGAGATATATGCTAAATAAAATCTTTTGAACGATACATACCACCGATACATATATTATAACCAAACTTACTAGCTATGGCACCCTCTCCCCCAGGTTGGAGTTTCGGGTGTATAATAAGATTTCAACATAACACCCAAGGGGATAACTCAGTTGATAAAGACGAGTACCAAGATTTCCAGAACAAAGACATCAATGGGGGTGGTTCGTCCTACTCATATATTCACAACCAAGAAGTACTGAATTCTCTTTCAGGTAGGCCTTGAAAGGAGAAGGAAGGCTGGAATGCATCTATTATTGAATTCCGTTATTTTGGGAACGCCCAGTGCCAAAGTCATTGAATGGATAAGTCACCAATCCCTACAAATCTCCTTGGGCCTACTTATCCAAAAAAAGATTTCAGCACAGTTCTGCTAGTAGAAGTTGATTTTGAATGTTAAAAATCTAGGAAACGAAGAACTAACCTTGGCAAGTATAGCAGCTCCCAAGAAACCAAATGCAATTTTGGGAGCCTTTGGTGAGAACAAATAGTCGAAAGTGTTTGATGAAATGCTCTGCAAGCTGAATTTGATTATAGGTATACTAGGATTATTGCAGAGATAGTCAAACAGTGTCAATTTTTTCTTCATTTGGAGGATTCATGCAAGAAGATTGGAGCCGTCATTTTGGACAAGATTCACGTTCGATTGCACAACCATACTTGGAGGAGCATCCGTTGAAGGATATGGTCTTTTCTGGGCAGAATACTCAACAGATTATTTTGAGAATAGTTCACTTGCATGTACTTGTATCCTTCTTGGGATTCCATCATTGTTCATAACCAGTGGGTCCCATACTATAGAGGTGGGTCTCACACCATATCGATAGTGATAGGATCCCACGGAAAGTACATATACATGCAGATGATCTTGATAGGGCGATCTTTTATGTGAGCCAGGGAAGTAATGCACAATATCCACTTCCATGTATTTTTCAACCATTTTCTTCCCAATTATAGTAGCATATCATTGACTGGTTGTTGTCTAATCATGGATTTTTTAAAAGGTTTTTATTTATTTATTAATATTGGGTGCAAAATAGGATTTTGTTTGTTTGAGGGATGCAAAATAAAAATTTTCATTGTTTGTTTTAAGACAGATTATCCTTTGTCATAAAGAAATTTTATTTTTTTCAGCGTTACAAATATCTATTTTGGCACATGGACAAATGATATTTTCGTTACATAGAGAAGATATAGTCTAGAGTAGGCACGTATCCAATTTTCGAATTTAATTCTATCAAATACTCCGTTGTATTGATATGCATTCTATGTATGTCATCGCATATCTACTAGTACTCTTACCAACTCTGTTCAAGGATGATTTATATTAATAAAAAAACTTAAAAATGAATGGTTTAAGTTTCTCTCGTGATTTCCAAAAGCATCACATTCTATTGTTACATGGATAATTACCATTGTGAAATGCATTCGAAAAAATAAAATATATATAAAATATCATTTGCAGAGAAAATTTTATAATCAAACAAAGATGACCTTCATGAAAAAGATCCGCACTATATATGTGAATATTTTCCCACACTCTCTCATGTCCTTGACTTATTCTCTCCTCTCTAACATTGTCCTTCTTCCTAGGCTTGTAGGCTCTCTATAAATGAAACCTTTCTCCGCACCCACACAACCAACCCCCCTCCCCCCCCAAACCAAACACAAATTGACCATTGATGCGGCGTAAGAGATTACCTTCATTCTTGTGGTGTGGGAACCCTCTCTTTTAATAATAAACTGTTACATTGTTTTAAATACCCAAGTGGTTAGATGTTGCAAAACTTATCCTTGCCAGCACAAATGCACATTTGTGTTACGGAGATGATGTCCTTAGCGATGCTCTGATTGGTTGCAAGCGGAATTACAAGGAAAGGAAGTGAAATTTTACATTTCTAAGTATATCATTACTAAATATGATAAAAAAATTAGAGAGTTTATACACACATTGTATTACAGCAATAAAAATTTTCTTTTTAGGTTTAAAAATTTCACTTCTCTTCTTTTTAATTTCCCTTGAAACCAAACTAAGCCTCAAGGAATCCCCACACAGCATTTGGAAAAGAATAAGCCATAAGGGACCATTACCCAGTGCTGACTCCGCTTATGCAGTCATAGGAGGGGTGAGTTCTGAGATGATCCTAACCTTCGTCATTTTTTACCTAAAGAGGTGGTTCTCAAGACTCGAATCCAAACATTTGCTTTAACAGCCCGAACCTTTTACCATTGTTCCGAGAGAGAGAGAGAGACAGAGAGAGAGAGAGAGAGAGAGAGAGAGAGATTTTATTACCAATCAAATGACCAAACAAGATGTTTACAAACCCAACCACCAAACAAATCAATACAATCACCTCGCACATCAAACACTGCCCACACATTATTGACATCATCAAGTTCAGCCATCATGATTTCTATCAATAAGAATCCCTCAAATTGAAAGGATCGACTCAATAAGATCATAGAGAGGTGCAAGCTCTCCCTTGTCGATCAAACGAAATTCCTGTATCACAATAGAAACATTCAGAGCCTGAAGCATCAAATTTTTAAATGGTGCTTCAGCCAAAAATACAAAAAAGGAAAAGGGGAAGAGTGGATAAAAAGAGCTCAAAATTTTTCAGCCAAAGTGGGAAGTGCAGTAAATTAAAAGACTTAAGAGCCAATAGGATTGATACAAGCTATTTTATGACTAGATCCATGGGATCCATGATTTTTATAGAACATAAGCTACCCCGATTTGAAGCATTACCATTCCACGAAATGCAACAGAAATTAAAAGGCATATATAGTTCATCAAGTGAAGAATAGACAACTGTGCAGCTATGTCTAAATGTCAAACTTTTTTCTTGGGTAGAACAGAACTTCACAGTTCACACTGAGAGAAGGTAAAAAAACAACTACCAAGTCTAAATATCCTCCAAGGAGCAAACCACACAAAGTCACATTCCCTATCAAAAGCAAACTTAACTAAAAGATGGGCAGGATGAACAAGTATCCTAGAAGACCGACCATACAGAGAAACTTTGGGCGAGTACAGTTTTTCTACACCAAGAAATTCCTCTCTAGGTATGCCCATGCAGAATTTTTTTTTTTGTTTTTTCAATTATCTGTCATTTCATAAAATGTGTATCATATCCTAGAATGTTGGAGCCTGCCATTTAACAAGAAGTGGAGCACATTGCCATCAGTGTTTTCACATGCCACTGGACAGGGAAACTGGATCATGATTGAATCATTTAGCCCCTCAATTCCCAGGGCTCACTGGCCCTATTATCATTTTTTTTTTCTTTTTCATCCCCAAAGATTTCAGGTTGGACCTTGTGGATTGATGATTGGACCACTGAGCTGAATAGGCTGGCATCCACTCCATTTTTTTACAACACTGATTTTCATTTTTTTAGCAAACTCTAAATGTCAGCACCAAGAGAAAATTTGATATATTATTGCTCAGATGAGAGATTTACTTTCTTCTAAGGGACCAAGAAATTGATGGAAAAAAAGGGCGTCCGAGTGCACAAAGCTCCAGCTACTGTAGGGACTGAGGAGGGCAGAATATACGCAGCCTTACCCCCACAATATGGAGAGGCTGTTTCCAAGATTCGAACCCGTGACCACCAGGTTGTCATACACCAGGTTGCAATATGACAACCTGGTGGACAATGACAATAAAAATTAAAACTATGTCTGCACACTGAGAACTTGTTTTATAATTTGATGACTTAAAAAACAAGCAACGCACTGACAGAAACATTTATCAGATTCTTACAGTAACTTTAGAAAGGCATTCTTTATTTGTTTACAATCATCGAGTTAATGTAAATCAACTCAAATAAAATTAACATGGTTCATATCCACATGGAGGGTAGTCTTATGACTCCCTACTCCTATAGTTCCTAGTTGCTAATATATACACAGGATATTAGAAATGCATGACTTCAAGATTTAACATTAAAAGTAAATAGCCAATATATAAGTAATCTGGAATTCATACCTTTTTTTCACCTAATACACCTGAAATTGAAACCATAGATCTAGTACAACTGCATTGTGAATTCATGACCTTCTAGTAAAGCTTACAAAATAGCAAAAGAAAAGCAAACAGAAATGCAGAAGAGACTCAAAATTTAGAGAAGATACTACCAGATAAAACCCATTTTCATGAGTGAGTAGAAATCACCATATTATTGCTACCTATCAAGGTTATTGTAATGGTATTAGGAGTTGGTCTTTCTAGTCAATCTAAGAATCGATATGTACAAGCTATAAATCTTGAATAAAAACTAAAAAGAACAAAAATATTTTGTGTGCTGATATGCATCAATATGAAACCATGAAGAATGCCTTTTTTTATTTTTTAATTGAAGGCTGAACAATGCTGAAGTTTTGAAATTATGTGAAGAGTTCCAATAAATCATAAGAGAGTCATTCTTTTTACCCAGAACTCTGGAAGTAAGAGGATCATGTGGTTATCAGGTCAGTAGTGCATGTGGATCTCAAACTTAGGTCTAGCCATCAACATTCAATGATTCCAATACCTAACCAAAGGACTGATATTGGTCACATCGATCTAAAAGGTTATGATAAACAAACTGCTGATATCAAGCAGGGGGATGGGGAAGATATCTATCCCGTCAAGACCTTGTTAGGGCGCTACATCGGCCAAAGAGAATTTGTTCAGCAATTGACCTAATTACTAGCTAGAAAAAAAAATCATTGGAAAAAAAGGGGTTTAGAGGGTTTTATAACTAAAGCTAAAAACAAAAATTTCCTACATTTTGTAATTAAATAAAAGTATAAGGAAACAGCTTCACAAAAGACATGTAAAATCAATGTGTTTGTGCACCTGTGTCTGTGTACCATCATAAGTTATAACACAAAAAGAAATAGATAAGTCACTACTACCATTTCATTTTAGCTATTGATTGAAAGAAATAATACCATATCATTAATAACACTTGAAATTTGCAAAAAAAAAAAAAAAAAAAAAAAACGAAGAAGAAGAAGAAGAAGAAGATCTTACCCATGTGAATAAGATAAAATGCTTGAAGCAAGTATTCAAATGAGCTTCTTCCTTGAGACTCACAATCTTCTGAAAATGTGAATGATAGATGTGGGCATATACCCGGAACAAACGTTTGAAGATAGTCTTAACAACCTCACGGAAATTAGAAGGAAAAGGTGTCCCTGTTGTAAAGCAAATATATCAGAACAGAAACTTTTTCTGTTTTTATTGAGAAAAAAATCTTGAAAACATAAATCAAGGACATTCACATACCCAATTTCTGAGGAAATATTGATTCATCATCAAGCTGAGATTCTATCCAGTCCATCAAATACTCAACATATTTTGGTGCAGAAACCTCTATGGGTTTCTTTATTTGAACTCCATCAGCCCATCTGTACTCGTACCTACAAGGATTTTCACTTGCATTAGTACAGTTACTTTTTTTTCTTCTTCTTCTTCTTTTTTTCTTTTTTTTTTTTTTTTTTTTTTTGGGGGGGTGTGGTGTGGGCACATAACTCCAAAATAAGTGCTTTAGAACAACAGAATTGTAATATGTGATGCATAAATACTCGTGGCTGTGAAAGAGCATAACTTCCGATTACTTATTCCAATAAAAATCAATCAACCACCTTCACATAAAAATAAATAAAAATAAAAATAAAAAAGACAAAGAAAACCTCGGAGATCTTTCCTTACTCTCTTTATGACCCCAAATCTTATCCTCACCTCCACATTATGAACACCTCTTTTTGGACCCTAAGATGAACACTAAACTGGCGGGAGACCAGATACCTTATAAATAGAGCAGTGCTAGGGAGGCTGCCTCTCAGGACCAGATTTTGGCCACCCTTAATTCACAATCAGGGCAGAACTTTGGAGACCCTACAGTTGCCCTAGGATTGCCCTGATTCTATACATAGGCAGGCTCAATTGATGGTCAAGAGATGAAGCGATCCCCTTAGCATTTACCGTATAAAAATGTCTATTCAAGAACAAATTCTTTGTGGCAAAAGAACAACCTGATTATACATCATTACAATCAGAAAGAGAATTTAGGCCAGGGTCTGATAGAAAGATACTTTGGTCCTGCAGTCATTGTTGGACAGTTGGATGGTGTGCAGAATTCAGCAAGAGTGCCATACAGAAGGTTCACCTGATTGAAGAAGTCTACAGCTGTAAAAGAGAAATCACAAGACATCAAAACATCAAATGCAGTAACAAATAAATTTGCATGCCACTTATGGAAACAAAGTGCCAAACATAACAAACATTGTAAAACCAGAAAAAACAAACATGCCCCTTATATACCTTATATAATGGCATTGACAGATGAAACAACACAAACAGTTGTTTCACGAAAGCATCAAATGTAAAGAGAATAAGTTTACATAATAGTGGCAGTATAAATGACGCTCGAAAGCAGTAAAAACAATTGACTAAAGCTGTTCTTCAAACATAGCACTGTCAGACCTGTCATAAGCTATTACAGTGCCATGGACACTGTTACCAGATTTTATTTTTTAGCAGCAGAAAGGCATTTCAGGTAACAAATAATAAGGTTGAGATCATACTGTTTACAGCCAACCACTCATTAGGATCTTCTCCAGGAGGTAGTCGTACCGCTTCCCTCAAGTTCCCACTACCCAAGGTAGCATCAATGTGTCTTTGGAGCTGTGCACCCTGCATGTATTACATCAACATAGTGAACCAAATATGATAATGAAATAGAGGATACCACATCCATCCCACCAGTCAATTTTCAGCACCAAAAGAGAAGAGATAGAGATTCAAAAATCAATCCAAAGTTTCACATAATTACAGAAACGCCATTTTATAACAAATTTAACAGAGTTTTTGTATTTTGTTCATTTTGTACTCATTTTTTATAGAGTAATATACGTGCACTAAACAGTAAATCGGTAAGAAGAATGACCAACCTTACTTCCTGATGGAGTACTCTTTTTGGGACGAAATGTCTTCTGATTCCTGTTTCATTTGATTGATACATCAGAATTTTTTCATGAAATTATGCATTTTGATGAACATAACAGTGCTGCAAAACTAAATCCGCGGGGGAGTAATTTCCCATCTCCACATAATGCATCACTTTATCAATGTGCCAAAACAAGTGAGAATTATCAACATCAACACCATGTCATTATCTATCAATCCTGCTAATTTGAAAATTACAGTTTCTATACTGGCAATAAGTAAAAGTGTCCAGTTTTCTTAGTAATCACGATGCTTGTTTTTCAAGTTTGATGATTCTAACTTTGGCTTCAAAACTTAACTCTGATAACCATCATCCATCAAGTCAAGGTATCTGATTGTTGAATTCACTTGCCTTAATGTACAATCTCAAAATACACAACCCCCCCACCCCGGCGCGTGCAAAAAAAAAAATCTCCTTTTGTTCATTTCAATGTTTAGTAAGTAAATTAGCTGAACAGAACCTTAAAGTAAGATTCCCACCATCGTGGTTTAAAACACCAATACAGAAAATGAAAGTCACAAAGCTAATGGCACCAAATCAATTGTGGGAACCAAGCTGGCAAATACCCTCCCCGTTTACAAGTCAAAATTTCAGTTTCCCTTTCAGAGCCAGATATCCACATTCATGACAATGATTTTACAAAATTAGATACCCGTTCTCACAGGATATTTCCCTGCCCACCTCCACCAATAAGGTCATTTCAGAAACTTTAATTGCGGTCTCTACCTCTTCGTAGGAACAGAGGAGCGGCGTGCCATACTCCACAGCAAAGTGATCGATCACAATTATACAAGTGCATACGAAAAAATCCAGACCACACTTCAACACAAAAGGCGTGAAGAAGATAAAAATAGTGATATGTCATTTTTTCTCGAAGAATTCACCATAGTGAAATATCGTTTTTTCAGATGAATTCACCAATTACAATTTAGAATGACAAAAGAAATAAATGTATCCATATATAACAAACAAAACAATTTGGCAGAAGCATGTACGATCATGAAAATTTTCGACCAAAATAATTAAATTCATGTTTTTTTTATTTGATACGGATTGGTATATTCACTTACCAAGCTCTCACTCATGATCTAGAACTTCAAACAACTAAAGCACTAGAAAGCCCTCAGCTCCCACAGCAATTCATGAAAACGTACGTAAAGGAGCAAATAAAATGTAAATTGGAGTTCCATAACATCATTAGGATATAAAGTTTCGGGATAATCGTGAAGCAAACAGAAGCAATCCAGATGCATCCATTAGAAAGAATAACTCCCCAATCATCATCCCATCGGGGAGGAAAATTGAATAAAAGCGCAAGCAATCACGAAGGGGAAATTCAACAAAAAATAAATAAAAATAAAGGAGAGAGAACTGCTGTGGTACCTGCTGCCGAGGCCGAATAAGCTCATATTGCCTCGATGGGGGAATCGAGAGAATGTTTTTTTGTCGTTGCTTCCCCGTAGGCTTCTGTTACTGCTGTTGCTGCAGCTGTACTGCTGCCGCCTGCAGCTTCTTCTTCCTCTTCTCTCTCTCTCTCTCTCTCTCTCTCTACAAGACTCCAACGTACAAGAGTGGACAAATGAAGAAACGTAAATATCATATGGGCGGTGACAAGTTGGAGGGAAAAAGCCAGCCTGGCATGAGAGAGATAGAGAGAGAGAGAGAGAAGACCCAGGCCATTGCCAGGTCTTCTCTCTACTTCTCTCTATGCTAGCCAACAAGACTTCCAACCAGAGTTATTCAAGACGATCTTTCTATATGACACGTCAGATGGACAAATTTTGTGAAAATACAGTTTTTTTTTTTTTTTTTTTAGGCTTACTTGTCAAACTTGAGTCTTGGTGGAATTTACCAAATAACAAAATAAAATTTTAAATCATTTTTTGATTTTGTAGAAAAGTGGGGTTTGGATCATCTCCTCTTGTCAGGATGCATATAATATCAATATATTGGTATATACGTCAGATAAATTTTAATCGTAATATCACAATAGTAAAAACTTGACAGCCGACTATGATTTTTTCCTCGAAAAATGTTATGGTATATATTAAAAAATATGACTTATCTCATAATTTTATTAAATTTAAATCATGTAAATACTAATCCAATGGTTAGTTGATCAAAACCAATTTATCCATGTGATTCAAAATGATGGAACATTTTTTTGATAAGTTTATCATGACAAATATTTTGTCTAAATATAAATAATAATAATAATATAAATCTTTTGTGTAAAGGAAAATTTAGGTTAAATATAATAATATAAATAGATCTAATATTAAAAACTAAAAATGAGTTCTTAATTTGTGGATAGGACAACTAGGAAGTGTTTTTTAGTGCAATCCAAATATCTATCATGTGGTTGGTTGATTGGGTCAAAATTTCTATGGGTGGTAGACCTAAAGTCCCCTCTTTACATGTCAAACTTCAGACCAAATGAGTTTGTCGACAACAAAATAATAGCTTCCACATCATCTATCCATGTGGCAAAACAATATGGTTGCACGAAATATGGAGGGGTCTCTGAAAAATGCATTAAAAACATAATCATATAATATAATAAATAAGAAAGAAAAAATTTTGATAGGTTTCCATCATTATTCATCCTTAGCATAACTCACAATCACAATGCCTAGTGCGAAAGACATGGGAGTAAGGGTGTTAAACGATGTGGTTCCGGTTTAATGGTACAATTTAGTTTCGATTCGATGTGTAATAAGTAAAACCAAAATCAAACCACTTATTAAACGGTTTCAAAATGTTTACCAAAACTAATTATTAATCGATTTCAGTTTTTCAGTTTTTAAATTGTTTCGTTACCCAGAGGGAGAGGAGGATAGTTAGGAACAAAGGAAAGGGGAAACCAAAGAAAGCATTAAAATAAAAATTAATCTTATATGAAAGTGGATTTACTATATAAAAGTATACAATGTAGAAAACATTAAAATGAAATTTATTTCTACAACTATAGACATTTAATACTAATGATTCTTTTGTTTTAACGTAAAATTTTATTTGTAATATTTTATATATAAAAAAAATTTAATATTTATTTCCAGGAGATAAAACATAGTGACCTCTGTCAGGAATGGAAAAGGAACTTTGACTTTCTTTTACCTACCGAATGAAAATTTTTTATACACGTAAATTTTTACGATAAAATTTTACGTTGAAACAAACGGAGCATAAGAGATTAAAGCACAGGATTAATCGACTTAAACGGTTTCATTTTTGAAACAAGAATCGAACAGTTTAATAATCGGTTTCATAGTTTCAATTTAAACCGTAAAGTTCGGTTTTTTGACTCCCTTACATGGGAGGCTAGCATGATTTCTGAAATCGGATAAGAATCAACGAAAATGCCCTTTGGGATGAATTGGAATTTATAGACCTAGATTCCTTTGACCTTGTTTTGAATTGACCATGAATGTACTTACATCTTCATATTTTTTATCCATTGCTGTTCTTATGGATAATAGAATCGCAGAAAATCTTTACTTCTTCTTCTTGAATCCAGTTTCTTAGGTTCCAACCGATTTTACATCAATTTTGACTGATTCAAATCAGTTAAAAGGATGGCCTTGGCTATTGGTTTTTAGTTAGGGGAATAATGAGTTTTAATTTTCTCTATTTTTATTATTAAAAACTTAGAATTTATATATGGTTATCATTTTTTTTTTTTTTTTATGAGATCTCGTTTACCCGATGACATTGATTCTCTTTCATGAGACATTATTGGGTCATCAGGGAAACCTAAAAAAAATACAAAGAGCATTTTAGTATTTAAGACAAAAAAGGCGAAGAGGTTTTTAAAAAATCTGACAGACACTGATCATCTAGATCAACAATCGTTGTCAATAAGAATATCCCATTAAGAAATACTTGAAAAAGAGATTCTTAAAAAAGGATTTTTTTTTTCTAATAAATCGTAATCATACTCTTTTCCCTTTACCTACAACCTTTTTTTTTTTTAGCGAAATCTATCATTTTACATGTCTATAAAAAATTTGTCGAGACAATGATAAAATGATTGATAATTTTAATTTTTTATATTTATTATAGGAAAAATATCACGTACTATCCAGATAGTTTGATAAGCATCACCTACCATCCACACGTTTCTGACATCATCAACTATTTCTCAAATTTTTAAAACGCTTAATAAAGAGACTCAAGCTGTTCAGATATTCCGTTAGATGCTGATGTCAACTTAAATCGATTTTTCTATAGATAATACTGCCATTAGTTCATCCTTCTTTCTTCAACCTTTATTTTGGAATCATGGATTAGATTTTACGGTGGCACTGATTTAGAAGAGTATCGACCATGTCTTCGGTGCTCTGGGAGTTCCGAATCCACTAGATTACACATATAGAAATGTCATTAAGATACTCCCCTTCATCTTAATAACAACATTTTTTTTTTTGGTAAAGATTAATTTTTTTTGGTAAGATTTGGTAAAGCTTAATACCCACATTATATTTTACCAAAAAAAAAATGTCAGCATGAAAATAAAATGGTTTAAAAAATGCAGTTCAAATCGTCTTATCCCTGAGATTCGGGAGGCGTGGCGGCGATCCCACTGGATGGTCGCCATGTGGGGGTCGGATGAATCCAACCCCTCCGTTCGAGCCAACACTCTCTTGTTGGCTCGAACGGAGGGGTCAGATTCATCCGACCTCCACATGGCGACCATCCAGTGGGGTCGCCGCCACGCCTCCCGAATCTCAGGGATGAGACGATTTGGATCCTAAAAAATGCCATGAGACAAACATTATCTACAACTGCTGCTCCTTAATTATGTGCACCCATTTGGGATGATGGGAGTGTCTTCCATAAATAGTATAAATAAATTCATTCTTTCATATCCACGTGGATCTGGTTGAGTCTAGCAACTCACTGGGTCCCATGCCTCGTGAGTTGGGTTTGATCACTCACGAGGGGATCGAGGGGTTATATGAAGGATATAAATGGATAGTCTAAAATTCGGATCTAGTTCTAATTCTCATATTTTTAGGGGAATCTGAATTCTAACAAAAGGATTTGAATTTAAATACAAGATTGGATTTAGATGCGAACTTGGATATCAGTCAAACGGATAGGATTATATCCATTAATCGACTAGTCTTAATGTTTATATAGTCATTTAGGGTTTCGTTTCTTATTCTCTTAAAATAGACGATACATTTATTTTAAATTATAATTTTCTCTCATTTTTCTTGCAATTTGTATTATAATTCTATTTTCTCGCAGTCGAATTTAGACTGAAATCACATTTGTAGTGGTGAATGTGATTCGAATTCAAGCTGTTTACATCCTTACGCTATGCCGGTATAATTCATAAACTGAATTTCAAGTATCCCAACCCGTTTGATAGACGACTAATGACTGGAAGAAGACAATTTCTCCAGGACTGAAATCTCCCTTTTTCTTTTTTCTTTTTTAATTAAAAAAAGAAAAAAGAAAAAGGAAAAAAGAAAAAAACCCTCTATGTTCCACTGCTAAAAAAGCCGAAAGTCTCAAACCGTTTATATACTTTTTTTAAGAAAAAAGAAAATTACGAAAAACTCCCAATAGCCAATTGTCGCTGTTCTTATCGGATCTCTTATTTTTATTTTTATTTTATTATATTTTTAAAAACTTACCAATTTTCAACCACCGTTCTTCCGTCGGCTTGTCTAATTCATTCCTTTTCCTCAGACTCAAAGGAACGTCGTCATCCTTCTGAAACTGAGACAACGTTGTTCTTTCCGTCCATTCCACATTGGCGATCTCTAATCCCGCGAATTTTGGATCGCTAACGTCGCCGGAATCTAATCTCACTTCGGAGAGCACACGCAGTTCTCTCAGGTGAGTTCCGATCGCCATCGCCGCCCAAATCTGTTGTTTCTACCTTGGAGCTCGACCTGCTAAGGTCTGTCTCCATTGGACCTCCTAAATACTATTCTCCGTTGTTCTTATTAAGTTCATCGTTGTCGTTGTCCTTTTTTTCGTTTTCTATTTTTCGTTTTGCGATGATTGGAGATTCTGATGCTTCATCTTTGGAATCTGCATATCCGTGGACCTTTGCTTCTGTATCTAATGATTCCTTTGAGAATTATCTTTTGCATCTCCCCTCATGTAATTTTATTTGAAATATATGCGTTTCTTTGTGTTGATTTTTTTTTGTTGGTTTTCTCTGCTCTGATTCTAGCTGATTCATGGTTTCCTTTATCTGTATTTGCATTCTTTTCAGTTTTCTTCCGAACGATTTTTTTTATCTTCTTTGCTAGGTCTAATACAAATAGTCCGAGTTTGGAAAAAAAAAAAAAATTTATCTGCCTGGCTGGTTTCAGAGCAGGATTCAAGACTGTTGCTGTTGTTATACTCTTTCTGGCAAATTTGTTTTTATCGATGAAGAAAACTCCGTTGGATTGTAAAAAGGCATTTGTCCATCTGACAGAAGGTCAAATATGTGTATAGAAACGCTGCAATTGTATGGCGTATTTCAATTCCTTTTGTCTATTGTTAAAGAATTTTTGTTTTTGCATCGTGCGCTCAGCTTGTTTGAATACCAGTAAGTATTTGGGCATTATATCGCATGTATATAGCTTGTTATGGTTAGAGGAAACAACAGTGTTTTGAGATTAGAGTCAAGTAAAGAACTTTATGCGTATCCAATCCTGTATCCTAATTCAGGATTTTTTTTTAAAATTTTAAAAATCGCTCAATAATTTTATGTATAGCATTAAAAAATTTAAGAGTTTCTGGTCAATTTCAACTTTGAGTCCTGCTGGATGAGTTTTTTTTTTTTTTTTTTTTGCTTTATTATTTGTCAAAATGGAATTTATTTAGTAACTCCATCTAATGAGATTTCTGAGATCCAAAATGGATGATTAAATATTGGTGGTGAATGCATCAGGATCCTTGCAGTCCTTGTTGTAGGCTTTTTTAGCCCAGAATTTTCAAAAACTTTAGTTTGTCTAAAGCTATAAACCAAGTGCATTTAACTTAAGTTAGAATACAGGCGGGAATCAGATCAATGAACACAATAATTGCGACTTGGATAAAAACAGATTGCTGCATATATTAGGAGTGAGAAGCAATTTCATTGCTTGATGCTTGTTTTCATCTGTACACCTACCCAAATGTATCTACCTTGGTTCATGTTTTAGTATTTTTTTTTCCTTTGGGGGGGGGAAGGTTGGTTGGGTTGAAGTATATGAGAATCGAGACTTTAGGACAGTGGTGACACATATTAGTTTTGAACTTATAGAACTTTGGAATAAGGATATGACAAAATAGAACAAGGTTCTAGGTTGTAAATCCAGTGTAAAAACCATTGGGCTGCTTTTTTTTTGTGTGGTGAATAAAAATTGTATTAAGAAAATCCAAAAAGGATACAAAGCTGGTATCCCCAAACGGCATCACCAGAACAACCAAGCATAAAGATACAAAAGGGAGACACAGGACATCGTGTCCACATTAGAGTTGAATAGGTAAGTCCCAAGCATTAATAGTGAATCTATTTCTAAGAGTGTCTGGGAAAGATCTAGCAACTGGCAATAATGACCCTCGGATATCAAACTCAATTGCCTTCCAGATTTGGCTGAAGCTTCTAGATTTGGCAGTCAATAATCTCGTGTTCATTTCCACCCAAATATGGTAAATTGTCTTACAAAAAGCAAGTTTGCCAACTGTGTCACACAACAACTTCCCTTTAAAGAAATTTCTAATCCATCTCCAATCCCTCTCAAGCATGTGAGCCTGTTTCTACAAGGGCTGCAGTGACTGAGGATCCTTTTTTAGATGCGGGATGAGAAGGGACAGGCAAAGAATAAGTGGCTAGTGTCTTTTGAGGTGGGCATGAATATGAATCTGTCTTTGCAAGAGTAAAATCCATGTGGTAAGGGAACCAGTCAATGCTTTTCAAATGATGAAGCTATGACGAGGGATATGATCCTGGAACCAAACCACATCGTGTCAGGGTACCTTGGCAGCCCTAGATCGAAACAGATTCCACACAGAGGATGAAGTAAAAATACTTGAAGATATTTCTTTCCACGTGACGAGGTCTCCGCTAACACTGGGTTTTTTGGAGATGGATGGAGGAGAGACCAAGCCTGGCTTAGTCTATGAGAGGAAAGCTTGTCTTGCCACCATGACCCTTAGGAGAATGCAGGATACTAGAACCAAATTGTAGTGGCCCGAGTCAAGCCTAATTCTTTGCCCATAACAGAGAATGAGAACTCCACGAGGGTTCCAGTTATCTAACCAAAGAAAGGTTGTTGAACCATCATCAATTCTGGTCTTAATGATCTCAGAAACTGGGGGTCTATATTCCAAGATCTTTCTCTAAGCCTAAGAAGTGTCATTCCCTCAAGATGTTGTCCAGATAGAATCCTTCTTCAATTATCTAGTATAGAGCCAATCCACCCAATTGTTCTTTATCTTTTCTTCTAGTCTTCAGATAAGCTTTAGGATCCATACTTTATTGCATAGTTGTCAAGGCGCCAAGGCGTTGGACGCTTGACGGGGCGCTCGCCTAGGCGACCAAGGCACCTGATTTTCCAAGGCGTCACAAGGTCGCCTAGGCGACGCCTTGACAACTATGCTTTGATGCCTTGACAACTATGCTTTCTTGACATCTTTAACTCTCCTTAGCACGAGGCCACCTTCATTTTTGGGGAGGTAGACAAAAGCCCAGCTAATGGTGTGCAACAATTTATTGTTTTCACTTTTCACTTGCCTTCCAAACGAAAGGACTCTTAAGGGTTTCAATCTTATGAGTTATTGTACCTAATAGACCAGAGGCTTGTCTAATAGATATAAGAGCTTTTCATAACCGATTTGACAAGTTCCAACCGACTGAAGTATAGAGGAATCTTGCCTTCTACAACTGTAGCTTCTTTTGGAGACGATCAAGAATCAGAGCAATGGTTAAGAGATATGGACGAGATCAGATAGAGGCCTAGATATCTCACAGAAGGGACCCTAGGGAGAAATCCGAGATGCTTCTTAGATGATCTCTGGTGGCTTTGTCTACCCTTGCATGGAAAATGGATGACTTCTGATTGTTGACGCGGATCCCTGACATAGATCCAAACGATGTAAGAGGGCAAGTAATCGAATGGATTTGATGTTTGCCTAAGATCATGATGTCATCCACAATGCTAGGTGAATAAGCCCAATGGACTTTCAATTCATAAAGAAATCATTGCCTTTGAGGGCAGCCTTGACCTGTAAGCTTTTGGACAAACCTCCATGATAAGGGTGAAGAAGTAGGGGGACATAGGGCATCCCTGTCCGATCCCTCAACCTCTGCTAAAGAATCCCACTGAACTCCCTTTGATTAGGGTGGATAGTCGGACTGAAGATATACAGTTGTGCACCTAGTTTACAAAGCATGGGCAGAATTGCATTTTTGACAAGAGATCAATAAAAGATTCCCATCTCACAAAGTCGTAAGCGTTATGGATGTCGATATTCAATAATTCTGCCAGAGGGTGTTCTCAATGATGTTGTGCCCCTCAATGAACGCTAACTTGTCCAAGCTTTCCAACTCATCCACCCTTTTTTTAGTCTGTTGGCAATGATTTTAGATATGCATATGTAGATGGTGTTGCATAGAGCAATGGGTCTGAAGTCAAATAAAGAGCAAGCCCCTTACAACTTTAAGGATCAAGTAAAGAAAGGCTTGGTTACATCCCGAATCTAACTAGAGGTAGAGAAGAATATCTTTACAACTTTGATCTGATCCACCTTCACAATATTTTAGGATGCAAGAAAGAACCCCATACTAAAACCATCAGGCTCTGGGGCCTTGGGATTTTGTTGACTTGATGGCAAGAGACCAAAAGGGCTTAATTCTCTACTGATAGGATTTTGTCAAAAATTCAGCAGAGATATCATCAAGGGCGGGCAAGGAAAGAGGGTTGTATGTATTTCTGAAATACCGTTTCACTTCCCTTTTGATTCCATCAACAAAGGAGATTGAGACACCCTCACTAGAAAGTAAAGAAGTGAATGAGTTCTTGTTCTGGTTGGTTTTCAAGGATTTATGAAGATAGGCTGAGTTCCTATCTCCCAACTTGAGCCAGCTGATGTGAGATTTCTGTTTATAGAAACTCTCCTCTTGACTTACAAGAGAGGTCAGCTTGTCAGATAAAACCTTCTCATGCTCCATAAGGAATGGGTCATCCATGGCTCCTTGGAGCTTAAGTTGGACTGATTTAAGTTCACATCTGCAATCCTGAACTCCTGAAGAAATGTTGCCAAGGGAGCTCTTGTTCCACGTGTTTAAGACATGCTTATCTCTGGGCAAAACATACTAGTGGAAGATTAGACTCCTTGATAGAAGTCTCCCATGCTTCTCTCACCATCGTAAAATAAATTTCATGTCTGGCCCACATATCAAAGAACTTGAATGGTTTAGGACCAAAGGAAGCATAAGAACTGATTGAAAGGAGGATTGGCCAATGACCGGAATTCGGAAATCATAGAACTGTCAAAGTGAGCCTCAGAGGAGCTGAAGGTTCCCAACCACCTGTCAATCATCAATGCCCTACCAAGTTTACAAGCCATTCTCTGGTTTCCAATCTTCTGTTGTTCTAAGTAAATATAATAGCAACCCATTTTTACCGTTCATCTCTACGTCATCAAGGCAAGCATTGAAGCCAACTGCTGATCCCTCATCCATTTTACCTCCCGCTTTCTCATGACCAAATCTTACCACATTGAAGTTGCCAAGAATACCCCATGGACTGTCTCCAATGGTTCCTGCTAGACTAATAAGATCATCCCATAACTGCCTTTCCGTTGGCAAATTCAAGGCATACACACCTGTAAAAATGGTCTTGACTGTTCTCAACCTTTCTTGCATCTTGAAATGGATGAATTGGTCTGAAGAGCTGATAATGGAAATGCTGATCTTGGAATCATCCCACAATCACCACAGCCGACCATTCCAATGATGGACATAGTTAAATTTAGCATCCAGCTGGGAGCGCTAACTGTAGCTATGGAATATGCGTTTTTCTCTTTGACTAGTTTCCGCTAAGACACAAAAAAAAGGCTTGAGATTCCCATAGAAGAGATTTCACTTCAGCCTGTTTTTAGGGAGTATTGAGCCCCTAATATTCCATAATATGTCTTTGTTCATGGAGAAACAGGAGTGAGTGCAAGTCGTACCTGATTCAGAGATCAGGACAGTTGGGGCCTGATAAATTCATTTGGGAGGAATTACTAACCATAGTTGGGCTTGCTTACAGTTGCCTTGGGACCGCTTTGATCCTCTTTGCTTTGCAATGGACTTCTTAAAGGTTGCCAAAGCAGCAGTCAAATTGGCGGTAGGATGATTTTCGGCCGATGGCAAACGAAAAGGAAGG
This sequence comes from Protea cynaroides, assembly GCA_028583415.1. Classification (NCBI taxonomy): domain Eukaryota; kingdom Viridiplantae; phylum Streptophyta; class Magnoliopsida; order Proteales; family Proteaceae; genus Protea; species Protea cynaroides. Next base: position 109,413,692 of record CM053276.1, read on the forward strand.
AATTATGAATTCCAGGATCCATAGTGGGCAAGCGGTTAACCTAAGGGGGCAGAGGTTGAAATAAGATTCACTTGCTCAGGTGGGGTAAAGCTGTAAAGGTAAGCTGCCAAACCCCACCTCTGAAATATATTAGTTTGCACTTAGCAGACAGATAAAGCATGATCATCAAGTGATATGCACAACTTCTAGCATCTTGTACATGAATATTGTGCTTCTCACCATACAAAACATCAGGACTCGGGAATAAGGGCAAAAGCCTTCAATTGAAGAAATGATGCCAAAAAACATCGCCCTTTTACAGCCACACCATATTGACTGAAACTCCATATTCCCAAATTTAGACAACAGGTAATCAACAGAAAGAAGAAGCTATCAACATTTCCAAGGCTGAACCGGTCTCTTGCTAATGCATTTCAGTGCATACATAGAGTCAGCTGCGGCCACTATATTGAAGCCAAGCCCATTAACTAGGAGCAGACCATACTGAATTACTTGAAGGTCTTGCAGAAGAGTACTGTGAGGTGAAACAGTTGCAGCTATTTCCAACTATAGGATATCCATTTCCATCACTAATTATCGCAAACGGCCCCCTCCCCAGGAAAAAAAAGGAAAAAAGGAAAAGGTATGAGATAATGTTTATCTGAATTCAAGACATAGTATCCCCTTCTCAGAGTTGGACGAACCAGTTCCAAGCTTTAGGGGTCTTCAACTTGAAATCCACTCTAATCTGCTAGCTACTAAAGAAGCTTCTTGCTTGAGGAGAGCTGAATCAGCTTCAAGACAACATTGCAAAAACTGCTGGATAATCTTCTCAAGAGGGTTGAAGAGGTTTCTTAGACATCAGCCATCTTCCTCCGCCATGTATGCAAAAAGGTGCTTGGAAGGAAGCTTTTTGTTAACAACTGAAGTCTATCATTTCCTTTCCTTAGATTCAGATACTCAGACACCTACAAACATTAAATCTTTGTCGTTTTAAAAATTTGCTTTATGATTCAACTGTGTAAGCACATGCAGAAAAGACATGTGAACTAGGTTAAATCAATTAAGTACATCTGGATCATTTCAAGACGAAGCACCTTTCCTGAGTTTTGAGAATTTTCTTGAAAAGAAGCCAAGAGAAAAAGGGAACCATCTGAGGGAAATGATGAGATAACCTAACCGTGGAGCCCATTGGACTCGATCCTTTGGTGAACCGAGGGCTTCTTGGGTTGCTCCTCAGAGAAAACTTACCTTTAACAGAAGAGGACCTGAAAAGTTTCAAATACACTAATGCTAAAAATTAAAATCCATCCCCCCCCCCCTTCTTTCTCTCCCTTCTAATGTAGCTCTGCTATTTTAGCTGGTTAATCCTATCAGTCTTCAAGAATAATTCACAAACTGTATTTTTTGCGTGGGTCAACCATGGATTCTCATTCTATATTGCATCACAACTCTGACATGTAATCGATTCAGGAAGTAGTACTGAGTAGAAACATGTAAATGGAAGTCACAAGCATTAATATTGAAAGGTGTAAATGAATATACAATTAAATTTCGTAGTACTGCCTTCTTTTAAAATCACATTTATCCTGTTTTTAATATATTTTGAGATTTTTATAATTTCTGTGAAATTTCAGGAAATAACAAAGACCGTTGGATTCAATTGCCCACCTTTTCTCCAACAAATCCTGGTAAGTTCTTAATTGTTTTCGTCTTCCTTCATTTTAATTTCAGTGTTTTATTTAGTTCAAGGTTTAGTTAAAATTCCCTAAAATCAGCGTACCAAAGGAGAAAAAAATCTTTGAAATTATGCTACTGAAAATCTTTAGGTTAGCTAAAAATATATATTTTCTTTAAATACATGTGAATGGTATGACAGGATTCAAGTACTGACCCCGTTTAGTAGGAATAAGGCTTGGTGTGTTGAATTGATAATCTTGGTTTTTTTCATTGTTGTTGCTTCTTTTTTTTTTTTTTTTTTTTTTGGTATGGACTCAGAAAAGATTATTGCGTATCCCAAAATTCCTAGATTAATTAAAGATATTGGTTGAGATTTTGTGGTTCTGGTTAGGCTGTTTTTGGGAATAATCAGACAAGAAATAAATTTTCACATCTAAATAGGTTAGTGTGGCTTCCATATGTTTCTAGAGTTTCCATGATATTGCTGTTAATCTGTGGCCGTTAATCATTATTAGCATTAAGAATTTACTTCACAATCTGCAAACATTATGAATTAACAAGTATTTAATCCACAAATAGAACTCTTATTAATTAATGACAATGTGTTTTCTAATTCGAGATAAGACTAGATCACCTATTGGGTAGAAAAACTCAGCATTCAGTTTCATTGTCTACCTCAGGTTAGGTTTTGGTCTCTGAAATCATTTACATACTAGAACCATGACGATGAGTTAGAAAATTTTCACTAATTTTCACTATGTGATGATTAAGTGAAAACACGTTACACGTAGCTCAGTATGTCAGGATCCGCATCCTGTCCTCCCAGTGGTTCTGGAAGGACAGTGGCAACCTGCCCTGGATGGCCGCCACGTGGCTCTCAGTAAATCCGAGACCCACGTCCGAGCCGACACCCAGCCGACAAGCCGAGCCGACAGGGGTTGTCGGCTCAGACGTGGGTCTCAGATTCAACCGAGAGCCACGTAGCAGTCATCCGAGATGGGTTGCCGCGTCCTCCCAAAATCACTGGGAGGAGACGATGTGCATCCAGTATGTCATACTCAATCTCTTAAATCATGAATTGATTTTTTTCTCATATTTTGCATTACTTATGATTTTTCTGTTGAATCTATTTACAATGTTTGTGCAGAAAAAACTCTTGAGAACTTATGTATTTCTTCAGCAAAATGAAAATGCTCCTTTCTAACCTTAACTTCATGTGTGATTTATATTAGCGTTGGTCACAGAAAAAAAAAAAATTTAGACTCAATTGGATAACGATTAAATGCTTGCTTGCTTGGTTATTTCTTCCTTCGTCCCTTTATTTCTTGTTTTGTAAAATATGAATTTTTCTTATAATTTCTTTCCCCTAATGAATGCGAGTGAAATGGCTCCTCTTTGAAGACCCTTACGGTGGTCAGCATTAAGGAAAACTGCCTGGTCCATCTTTATTGTTTTGTGTGGAAAGCTTAGTCTGGGAACTGGATTTCAGGTTCAGGGATGTTGGATCTTCAAAAGAAGTTTTGGGTTTCAAGATGGGCATATTGTATTTGCATTGTTTTACTAGATATGTCGTTCTGAAGACACATAGTTTTGGGTTTTGAGAGGAGCATATTTTATTTGCATTGATTTACTAGTTTTTTCCTGCCATAGACGCATTTTGCACTTCTTGAAATTGGATGTTGCAAATGGACTCTAGTTCCATTTCCTTCCATTGGCTAAAGTTTGGGATGACTATATCTTATAGGAGAAGTACTACAATAGGACAAGACTGGTTGTTGGGAGGATTGAGGATTTGTTATTAGTAAAAGTAGGATTCTTATGCGAAGGATATATGACGGGAAAAAAGGTCTTTTGAAAGGAAGTATTCCCACACCTCAAAACAAACATGTTCTCTCAATGTTATTGTGCACAGTTATCTAAACCTAACTAGCTTTTCTCTGTTTGGAGTCCCTTCCATCATTTATTTTACACTTCTGTTTAACATTTTTTACAAATTCATTTCTTCATTCAATGCAGACATCATTGAGATGCCAATGGAAAGAAAAGGAAAATAAAACAAATGAATTACAATTACGTGCAAAGTTATCCTTTAAGAAATGCAGTTATAATTCCTAAAATTGTTCTTCTGTCTACATGTTTTCTGTAAAATCTAACAAAAAGAAATCTAATGAAAAAAATTGCCCATTTTAGCTTTCTTGATGAGAAATCTCCTAATAATTTCTATTCTAGCCTGTGAGCAGAATGATATGATAGATTTCAGTGTTTTTCAACTATTTGTGCTGCAACTCAGTTTCCATTAACTTTTTTCCCTTTTATTTTACATTTCTTTTTGTTTAACTTTTGATTAGAGATCTATTTGCCTATTCTGTTTCAGTATGTGATTATGATTTAGATGCTTCAATTTATATATCTTTCATCCGTCATCTCAAATAAATGCATTAGACTCTTAAACCTTTTGTTTCTGGGATATGGATGGAGAATCCTTTGCTCACTAACTTAGATTTGTTTACTTTTAGTAGATTTCAAGGACTCGGTGGGACTCCTTGGCATCAAAGTCTATGGAGGAAACAAATAACATGGGAGAAAATTTTCCTCCTGAATCTGCTGCATCAAAGTCATTAACTTTGCCAGATGGTGAACACACTGAACTGAAAGTTTCAACTACCCCAGTTGCTAATGAACCAGCAGAGCCGGTAGAGCCTGATCATCCGAGCAATGTGATAGAAGATTCTGAAATAGCAATGGTGCTGGATGGTTCTGATCACTCAGTACCTGCCCAGGATTCGCTTAATCCAAAAGAGAATCCACAATCAGTAGACTCAAAAGGTAAGCAAACTGTACCAGATTGCTTAGAAGCTAAGTATGGCCTCCAGCTCCCTGTAAAAGAATATTCTGACATGGAATTTATGCAAAGTACTTCTGATTATTCTGCAACAGGTCCACAAACGATAAAGTCCGAAGAAGATGAGATGGTACCTGGACCCTCAGAAACACAACCTAGTGATGCTTCACAGCAACCTGAAGACTGCAGTTCTGTTAGCCCTGCTGATCAGGTTAACAATGTATCAATACATTATATTGCCTCTGGTGAAGGAAAGGACCCTCAAGATGATCATCATTTTGGGCCATCTCATGAGCTCAGTCAGCCACTGGCAAAGGATGCAAATATTGGTAATAAAGGACCAGAGCATCTTGATGCTTCTCCACTTGCAAAGCGAGTTAATGTACACGGAGGCCTTGTTGATACTGCAGCACCTTTTGAATCTGTCAAACAAGCTGTTTCAAAATTCGGAGGGATTGTTGATTGGAAAGCCCATAAAATCCAGACTGTTGAGGTACAAGGTTTCTCTTGGATGGTTGCTTTCTTCTTTTTGGATACCTAATACATTTTAATTTGTCTTCAGTAATTTAGATTGGTTTCTAAGAAACCAACCATTTAGGTAATCCCAATGGTTTTATTCATTTAGTGTTAATTAAATTTATAAGAATATTGATGGAAATCATATTAGGTATTTCACTTTCGTATTAAAAAAAAAAAAAAAAATTAAGTATTGCTTACTCTTTCGTCTGCTGGACCCAAATTGGATCAAGCACCATCCAAGGTTATGGTGAGAAGGTGACCCAAGGCATTGGAGGGTTGCTGGACACACGAGGTGCCTGCCTAGACACCTTAGTTTCCAAGGCACCTGAATGCCAAGTTGTCGCGTAAATCCAGGCAATCAAATTAGGGATTTAACTTCCAATCCTGTAACTACTTAATATAGCAGTCATCAAATTAGACTATGTGCCTTCACCAGTTTATGATAACTTAAGGACATTGATGTGGAAAACTCCCTGCTTTTGATAATGAGGCGACTTATTCAATGAGAAGACAATCAAACGAGCAATAATTTTGGCTTTTGCATTGTCCCTTGCCTTTTAGTTAGGAGTTTTTGCCCAAATTATATAAATAAGGTTTCCGAATCAATGCCCGCATTTCCAGTGGATTCCACTAGAGAATCTTAAATTACATCTTTGGCTTTGCAGAAGCAGAAGCATGTAGAACAAGAACTTGAGAATGCAAAAGAAGAGATTCCTGAACTCAGGAAACAGTCTGAGGCTGCTGAAGATGCAAAAGCCCAAGTACTGACGGAACTCGATAGCATGAAGAGGCTCTTAGAACAACTGAAGCTTAACCTGGAAAGGGCACAAACTGAAGAACACCAAGCAAAACAGGACTCTGAACTTGCCAGGCTCAGGGTGGAAGAAATGGAGCAAGGAATTGCTGATGATGCGAGTATTGCTGCCAAGGTGCAACTCGAAGTTGCCAAAGAAAGGTATGCAGCTGCGGTTGCAGAGCTGAAATCTGTGAAAGATGAGTTGGAAGCGCTGAAGGGGGAGTGTGCTTCTTTAGTCACTGAGAAGGACATGGCTGTAAAGAAAGCCGAAGAAGCTATTTCTGCTTCCAAGGAAGTTGAGAAGACAGTGGAGGATCTGACCCTAGAGTTGATTACAGCAAAAGAAGCTTTAGAATCTGCACATGCTGCACATTTAGAGGCAGAGGAGCACAGAATTGGAGCCACCATGTCCACAGAGCAAGATTATCTCAGTTGGGAGAAGGAACTGAAGGAGGCAGAAGAGGAGGTACAGAAACTAAACCAGCAAATTCTGTCGACAAAGGATCTCAAAACAAAACTAGATACTGCATCAACCTTGCTACTTAATCTAAAAGCTGAATTAGCAGCTTATATGGAATCCAAATTGAACCAGGAAGCTCTTAAGGAAAAAGGAAATTCGCAAGGTGAGCTAGGAGAATCAATGGAAACAACACATTCGGATGCACAATTTGCAGTAGCTTCAGCAAAGAAAGAGCTTGAGGATATGAAGATCAACATTGAAAAAGCAACAGAAGAAGTAAATTGTTTGAGGGTTGCAGCATTGTCTCTCAAATCAGAACTTGAAAGGGAAAAGTCAGCTCTTGCTAACATTAAGCAGAGAGAAGGGATGGCATCAATTGCTGTTGCCTCTTTTGAAGCAGAGGTGAATAGAACTCAATCTGAGTTAGCTCTTGTTCGAATGAAGGAAAAGGAATCGAGGGAGAAGATGGTGGAGTTACCCAAACAACTACAGCAAGCAGCTCAAGAAGCAGATCAGGCCAAATCTCTTGCTCAATCTGCCTTTGAAGAAATGAGAAAGGCCAAGGAGGAAGCTGAGCTAGCCAAGGCTGGCATAACAACCACCGAGATCAGAATAAATGCAGCACGGAAGGAGATTGAAGCTGCCAGGGCATCAGAGAGATTGGCACTTGCAGCAGTCAAAGCCTTGCAGGAGAGTGAATCAACCAGAAGTAATGAAGGTGAGGATGTCAGTACTGGAGTGAAAATTTCTGTAGAAGACTATTATGCGCTTAGCAAGAAGGCGCATGAGGCCGAGGTGCAGGCCAACATGAGAGTAGAAACAGCCATTGCCCTTATAGAAGTGGCTAAGGAGTCTGAGTTTAAGAGCTTGGAAAAATTGGAAGAAGTGAATAAAGAGATGGCGGCTAGGAAGGAAGCATTGAGAAGTGCAACAGAGAAGGCTGAGAAGGCCAAGAAAGGGAAGCTGGGAGTAGAGCAGCAGTTGAGGAAGTGGAGAGCTGATCATGAACAGCGGCGGAAAGCTGCTGATCAAGGAGTCGTAAACCCCACAAGAAGTCCAAGGAAGAGTTTTGAGGACTTGAAAGAACAAAAGAACATCGTCGGAGAGACAGAGGCTGCTGAGCCTTTGCATCATGTACCAATTCAAAGGGCCTTTGTACCCAGAAATGACTTGGCCACCGATTCTACTCCAGAAATGAAGGTCTTAAAGAAGAAGAAGAAGAAATCACTGTTTCCACGGATCATCATGTTTCTGACCAGGAGGAAGGCCCAAGCATCAAAGTCATAAGCGCATTGTGCCACGTGTTTTATTGTTGTGTCTATACTTTTCTCTTTTGGGATTTTGAGCCCAAACTGCTGGAGTTGATCGACCGGATTTGTCTGTAGAGTATGAACTGGTGAGTTTCCTGTATGATAAGTTGATCTATTCAGAGTTTTATGCTTCACGCGTGTTTTATATATATATATATATATGAAACACAGGTTTTATGTTTGGTGGGTGGGATGTGGACAATAAGGTGTGCACTTTTTACTTTTTTTTTTTTTTTTTTTTGGGGGGGGGGGGGGTGCCGGCGTGGGGGAGGTAGGAAGGGGTCTCTAAGCTTGTAATGTAATGTAATAAGATGCTAAAAGGGAAAATGGATGACTGTATTGGCTTCCCGGTTATGACACCCCTTCCCCCCCCTTTTTTTTTTTTTTTTTCTTCTTTCTCCTCATTGTTTCTTCCTGTTAAGAGTGCACACAATGATATATACACTCATTGTCGTCGTTATTGTCATCATAATCATCTTCTTCTTGTCATGGAAGGGCCAGCTTAACCTTGAACGGTTTATGACCCTTGAGCAACTTTACAGCCGTATTTCATGGATCCAAATCGTCTCCTGCGTGGGTATCAGCAGGAGACTAGGCTGCTTAGTGTAGATGTGCAACATGTGGCGTCAATTGAATCTGACCGTGAAGAAAAGCGTTGATGTATACATTCAAAATTGGTGCGCCATACACGGTATGAAAAAGTCTTCTTCTGCCTCTGCTCGCCAATGGTAAGAGGAAGGAAGAAGAAGGAAAGTGAAGAAGGTAGGTTGTTCACGAAAAAGCAGAGAAGAAGAAAAAGCAGAAGAAAAGGAGTGAGCAGAGGTGGGATTCGGAGGTAAGAAGAAGAAAAAATCAGAAGAAAAGAAGGAAGAGAAGGATTTCGTAGTAGCAAAATGGGGTGGCGGTTGAAAGTTGCTGGCGGCTACAAGAAGTAGAATGGAGAAGAAAGAGTCTCTTTTTCCTTGTTTCATTGCTAAGCAAGAGTTTGGGGATTTTTTTTGCAAGAGGAGCTAGAGGGCTGGATCTGAAAATTTCCATAGATTTTTTTCTCTCTTTTGATTCTGGTGATTTATCGTTCAAGTATTTCTCGTAATCTTTGTCTCACCTATAACTTTAACTTCAACTTTAACTTCCTGCTTATCAAGTTGCTGTAGCTATCTGTTTTTTTTTTTTTCTTACATCTGCTTGGATCTGAAAATTTCCATCGATTTTTTTTTTCTCTTTTGATTCTGGTGATTTATCGTTCAGGTATTTCTCTTAATCTTTGTCTCACCCTATAATTTAATTTCCTACTTATTAAGTTACTGCTGTTATCTGTTATTCATTTCTTCTTCTTTTCTTTTTTTTTTCTTTTTTTTTTCCTTACACCTGTTTTCTCCTTTTGCCTCTATGCAAGTTATTTTATTTCCTTTAATTTTTTTTTATTTTTTTAGTTGTCCTCCACCTCCAACTTTGAATTCTATATATGATTATGTTCAGTTTCTTTCTCTCTCTTGTCAAGGGAGAATTTCGATTTGTTCAGTCAATGGCATGGAACAGAGGAAACAAAGGACGGGTTGTCGGAGACAGCATCATGCTCCTGTTCACCTTTACCTCACTGTTGGATTTCAGAGGAGAGAAAGAGGGCAGAGGACGAAGAAAATTGAGATAGAGAGCGGCGGAGGAGACAGGAGAGTCAAATCGCAAGCAAAGGAAGAAGAAGAATTTTTCATAGCCTGTATCGGGTAATAGATTTGAGTGTGTACATCAACACATTTCTTCACTGTCCGATTCAAGTAACGACACGTGTCGCACATTAACATAAAGCAGCCTCGTCTCCTGCTGATATGCACGCAGGAGACGATTTGGATCCGTATTTCATACTCAGTGCCAGTCATAAACCCTTTTTTTTTTTTTTTTTTTTTTTCTTTTGGAGGGTGAAAGTGGCAGTCATAGACCAACCAGGTTATATTGCTGGGTGATATGTTAAAATTCAATTAAAAGGGTATCTGTTTCTGTATTTCACAGTACCAAAGTTATTTAGATAATATCGGCTGATTCGTTTAGAGCCCAAGGCAATGTATTAAAAACTATGGATGTTACCAATGCCTGATAGAATGATTGGATATTTTGAATGAAGAAAGTAATGATAATGGGTGTTGTGATCAGATAAGTCATTGAAAGAAAAAAAGGAGGAAATGTGAAAAAGAAGAAATGGATGTTCACCTTTCACAGTGAAGAATAACTAACTACATCCCTGTTACTAATGAATTAGATTAAAAACAAGTGTCATCCTCTCATGTAGCCCAGTTCCTCCGGCTGTGATCACATGGCTGGAGGTCACTCAGCGCTCATATCAAGTGATTGCACAGCTGGAGGTCACTCAGCGTATACGCGATCATGATTGGAGGAACTGAACGACATGAGAAGACTGTGGTCCAAGGTCATGGCAGGTCAAATGAGGGCTAAAATTTTATATTCAGAAACTCTTCAAGTTCCCATGCTGACATGTCAAATTTCAGTAAAAATAAAGTTTGCCAAATGGTAAATTAAAGCATTTAAAAATTCAAGATTATGGAGTTGTGCATGGACATACATGCGAGGATTTATGATCAAATTTTCTAGTTCTCCCATAGTAAGAGCTACCACATTACTCTTCCACATAACACAACTAAGTAGCCTTTTTGTAATATGAATAAAAAAAAATTTCTTCTTTTTTTGTGCGTGTGTGTGTGTCACCCTGTCATGAGCGTAAAATCGAGTATGTCCAACCAATGGGAGTGTAACCAATGGGAGTGTAGAGAGGCTGGAAATACAATTCGTATATGGGAGTGGGGGTATTGGAGGAAGGAGAGAGTCTGTGGATGGAGCACCAAATTCAGCTACATGGAAGGGTACAATGGTAAATCTGATCATTGAATCATTTAACTCCCCTGACCCATATATATATATATATCCATGCATACTTATTGATATGGGGACCACTATCAGATCATTTTCAAATATTTTTCAGAGCTTTGCTTTCCACATATCAAACGCCTTGATTGAAACTTGACGTGTGATCATGAACCTTTGGGGTCTACATCTCCACAATTTTTAGCCTAATCTAATTTCCCACCCACCATGACTTAGTTATGTGGACTCCCATCCAGACAACCTTATTTTTAAGCCTAATTGATTTCCCTCCCACCATGACTTTAGTTATGTGGACCACCATCCAAACAATCTTATCCCTTAGTAAATAGCTGCAGAGATTTTGTTTTTTTTTTTTTTTTTTTTTTAAGTAACTAGGCTACTAGCTATGTGGATTATGTGGATTAGATGGAATCATAGAGAGCATTTGTTACCATGTAGGGACAGCAAAATTTAGAGAACCATTGGTTAAGTGCCAAGTGGCTTATTTTGATGGGTTGAAAGCCATAGATAACATTATCTGTTGGGATACAATTGTATATTATCAAACACTCCCTCCCCCTATCTCTATGGATATTCCCTTTTTCTGTCCATTACATTGAAAACTTGATTAGAAGAATCATTGACATTTTGACCTCAATGACAAGAAGTCAAGAATCCTTATCTTTGTCAGTTGGATGATTCTAATTTCTGAATTGGGGATTTAGGTTGTGTTTGGTATATATTCTTGGAATGTGTTCTTACAGCTGCATTCAAGGAAATTTTTTTTTTATTAAAAAATGAAAATGGAATGAATAGCAAGTCATTGCTGCTCTAATTACAGAATGCAAAATATGCTGAATAGTACATTTCAAAATGGGATCCATTAGAGAACGCATTCCATGATCCAAGAATAAGAAAATATACTAAATACTGTTTTTGTCATCTAAGAATTTGTTCTTGAACCTCTAGTTCCCCACCCCTGCTGCCCTTGTCTTTTCACCTTTGTTATTTCTTTTCAGTCCTTTTATTTCTTGTACGTATTCTTTCCAATGATTGTATGGGATACTTTCGTTTATGATCACAAGGTGGTGCTACAGAACATATTTCAAGAATACATACCAAACACAGCCTTGAAGAGTAATGAACCATAAGTTAAATTGATTTTTCTCAATTAGAGAAACAAATAAAAGGACTGATCAGAACTTCCACAATTAAGCAGAAGAAAGCTCAGATTTTACAATATCAATAACATGAATCCTTAGCAGGAAGAAGGAAATTACAAGCTAGAGGAAAAGAAGAAGAAGAAAAAAAGGAGGATGGATCTGCATTCTCCACAGAGAGAGAGAGAGAGAGAGAGATTTAGCCAGTACCACCTAGAACACCCTTGAGCTTCTTGACCTGGGCATCATCAAGGAATGTTGTTTTCTCCACAAGCATAGAAGGAAAATCATTGGCAAACAATGCAAAATCAAGTATTTGGAGACCTGGACTTGGGCTACTGAAGCTAACAAAAGCTATGGCTTTAGTTCCACCTGCATTCACCTGAAAATGCAGCAACCCTTGTGGGAAGACCATGATATCTCCTTTTTTAAGGGTTTTTAAGTAAACAGTATTAGCAGAAGAAGAGATGAATCCAGCACTGATTTTACCCTGTATCACCACTAGAATCTCTGAACCACCGGGATGAGTGTGCAATGGTATAACACCACTAGGTGCAAGATCTAAACGAGCTATGGAAATCCCAAGCCCATTCACTCCTGGTAATTGGGCTGCAAAAGCAGGGGTCACTGCAGCATTGATGATGTTGGTGGTGTTACCAGACTTAGCTAGGCTGTAGACGAAATCAGCAACAGTGACATTGGCAGGCTTCTTGCAGGAGTAGCCTGCAGGGCCTTCTGGAGCCAAGTAGTCAGCTACACAGAAGTCTTGGACAGAACCATGAGAAGGAACAGAGGAGGAGAAGAAGAGGCAGAGAGCAAGGAGGAAAATGTGGACCATTTTCAGTTTTTACTGAGACTCGCGTGTGTGTTTGGGGTTGTACAATTAAGTTGGGTATTATATAGAAACCAAAGAGAATCTCTCTGGGTTGAGAGAGAGAGACAGAGAGAGGCAGGAATTCACGTACATGGTGAACAGGTGAAGTCAAATGAGGAGAAAGGACGGAAACTGATGAACTGTGAATCATGTGACAACTGGGGTCACTGGATCATGCTCTTAATGTAAAACAAGAACTCTCTTTTTGTCTCAGAATGGATATTAGAATTTAGAATTTAATAAAAACCAAAAGGGGAGAACATTACTTATGAGCAAATGATATGTATAAACATGTAAAAGTAGGGGAGGCATGCATGTACAACAACCAACCATGATCATCACCACAATTAATTGCCGCAATCTAGCATCTTGTGCGACAATTAATTGTTTTCAAATTCCTATTATTATAGAAGTATATATGGAGATTCTCCTGACTTGAAGCCAATAATCCAATCTCAATTCAGTTCATACTCAACTGGAATGTTCCTATTGGTAACTTACACAGGAATTCAAGACCTATATTAGATTTAAGTTCATCAAATTTGTTTAATTTTACTGTTTTAGATTGTGTAATATTTAATTTCCATTATTTAGTGAATCAATTCAATGAGAGTCATCCAGTTTAGGTGAATTGGTTTCAAGGTTTTCAAGATTTTCATTTGTGGTCCATGGGCACACGGGAAGAGTGAAGACAAACCCGTAAGAGGACATATGACAGCTAAGGGTCCTCTGCTGAGTCTTCTTCTCGCCATCACTCTAAATGATGACCACACATTAATCTTGTGGATCGTAGGAATGCCCCTTCTTTCCAGTCTTTCGTGGTTCATGTGAGTTTGGGGTCTCACATGGACCCGGGGTTTACCTGCTCCACCCATCAAAATAAAGATGAGTTGGAAGTTCCTCGCCACAAAAAAAAAAAAAAAAAAAAATTGTTCTTCTTGTACTATCAGCTTAAAGCCTTAACCTTACAAGGCAGCTTCTTCTGGTACAACCAAACCTGGAAATTCCATTAGGCTTTCCGGGCACCGTGGCTATATTATTAACTGTTCTGCTGAGGATTACCAGCACTGAGGGAAAAACACGTAAAACAGTTACGAATGACCCGAGAGATGAGGATCGGTCGAGAAACCTTGTTTTTCAAGGATTAACCTTAGGCACCCATCCTAAGTAAGTTTTCCAGTGGGGTGAAGTTTGAAAGTAAGAAGAGAATAGAACTTTCATTTTCATACTTACATACTAGGAAAATAAAAGTAGACGAGAATTGGATCTAGCTTTTGTAGAATCCAATCACAATGAAGAAAATGCTAGTAAAGTTTGCAATTCTTAAAAAAAAAGGCTGGCCGAAGGTCTACCTTGATGGGGCCTTCGAGATTTCATTTCGACTAAGGGAGGCTGTATCGGTTGAATTTTGTTGAGAAAATGGTAAATGAGTGGTGGCAGTAGCTGGTACCAATAGACATGGAGATTTCATCCCGATACCAGCCTCCATAATAACAAAAATGAATTCATAAACGAAAAATAAATTTTAAAACCAGAACATATAATTCAGATTACCAAACAACAACAGATATTCATATAATCATACATATTAAAACATTGTTTATTTCGTTGTTTACAAATAGCCAGGGCAGATCTGTCTAGGAAAACACCCCCCCAAAAAAAAAAAAAAAAAAAAAAAACAACATATAGAACGAGGGAAAATTGGTTATTTACACAGACAAACATGGTGATAAATTACTAGGCTAACTGTAGGTGGCCAGGATAACGAACATACACTGAACATTAATAATGTCCTACCATTTCAACTGCAAGTCAGTGGTCTACTGACCCCATTACGATGCACAGAGGCTGCTGAAGATGCGTTTTAGACTGGGACATACCGCACGTAACCTTCCCATGTATACAGGGTAGATCTGTTCACCAGAACATATAAATAAAACAATGAAGGAACAGAGGGACCAGATTTAAGAGAAATAAACCCAGAAAAGTCATCTAGTAAGTTACCTTTGGACAAAAGCGGACATCAAGAGTTTCCAGCATGTTACAATGTAATATTGCATCTTCCACAACTTCTTCAGCAACGCTACACGACTATCAAACACTCGATGTCAGCAGCAAAGAACAGAAATTGAAATCAGAGCAAAAACAAGGCTGGAGATTGGAAGCAAGCATATATAAAATTAAAATATAAGTGGGTTTGAACCATGTTCAAAGATGAATGGGGAAAACCAGACATGAACAGCCTCTAAGGCAATCTGCAGAAGCAATTAGTTGGGTAAAACTTCTTTTATCTTTTGGGTATTGACCAGGTAAAACTTGAGATGTGCCTTTCTGGCCTAATAGCACATCCTGACGGCAAGGTTAAAAGACATGGGTTAGATACAAGCATTGAAGACATGAACTTGATATTCAGGACCAACCACCAGGAAATTCAATACAAGTAGAACTTCAAAAGATTTGCATATTTAACTTGTGGAATGTGGACCATTAGGAGAAATCTTACACGCATCTGAATGAAAGGAACAGATTGGATGGTTATGAAGCATCCAATTATTTAGAATTTTCGGCCATGCAATGTATGTCAATTGCCAAGCATCTAAGCATAGAGATATTTTTCTTTCATGGTAAGTATATTATCAGTAATTCCCAGACTGAGAAATCAAGCAACAAGAGAAATTTTTCATAATTGCATTTTTTTATAGCATAATAAGAACCAGGTTACTCCCAATCGCCACCAAGGATTTTGGTTGAGTTTTGAAGAATGCATACCTGAAGGAAGAGGCTAGTCAACTTTGGACATTCAAGCTTCAAAATTTCCAAGGAGTAACAATTGCTGAGAAGGTAAAAGAAAGGGTGAACAAATTTAGCTATAAAAACAATGCCAAAGTATGAGCACAAATCACCAAAAGATAAGTTTGTCAAGGAGAAAAGACAAAAGGAACCTCAAATTGAGAAAGCTCAGATTGAAACAGGCAACATCTACTTCCTTCAGATTTGCAGACAAAGAAAGGTTTAATGATGACAAATGGAAACAACGGGCCCTCGGAGGAATGACAACTTTCTTAATGTTTGAACACCCAACACAGTTCAGATTCTGCAGTAAACGGTCAGGGTGCACAAATGGCTCCTGGATGATCTCTGGAGAACAGATTGAAGATGAGCCGTCCATGCTAGAAAACTCAGAAAGCTGGCCACCAGTGTGTTCCCAGTTAAGGTCATGCATATTCACACATCCATTCAGGCTCACATGGGTCAGATGTGTACAAGAAGCAAGAAGCTCCTCTATTGCAGACTGGCAAAGGCTCCCATAAGACAAGTCTAGCTCACAAAGGGCCGGGAGAGCACCATCTTTATAAAGAGCCTCCAAAGAAGAGTTGGTCAAATACTTGCATGCTTGCAATTTTAAAACCTGTCGAATATGAAAATGAAAATATACAAACAAGATTATCAATCATTACATACAACTCAAACCCCAAAAATAATGAAGCATAAAAATGGGAGTGTAGGAAATCTTCTACACCTCATCTGTATCCTATTCATCTGCTCCTATATCCCAAATTATTTCAAGGAAAAGGTCGCAAAGCAATACTGAGCTGGGCCTCGCAAAATGGGCACCTGGTTTGACCCAAGCAGAGGATATGAACAATCTGAACCATTGTATAGCTCGGTGCCCCCTAGAACAGCACATACCAAATTTGACAGTCTGACTCAACCATATTCCCCACCTTGTATTGGATTTTTTGTCCAATAATTTTCAGCCATTAAATCACATTATACACTTCCCGACAATTTTTTGAACCTTAGCTTTGCCATGTGACAAACTACATTCCGATTTAAATTTGACAGGTGGACAGAGAAGGATAAGGCCTAACCGCACAAAAAATTTGGCTGTAAGGCAAGCTGTGGCAGTCACTGACAGTAATGCTGCACCTGCCACAACACACAACCACCACTGCTATTGCATCCCTTAGACTAATAAATGTAACTCAAATAACTCATGACTGGGGCTGTGGTAGCTAAAATTTGACTTTACTACATTTTGACTGGTTAAATTACTTTATGAAAATATGATTCTACCTTCTCTCTACAAGCATACAAGGAAAACATAATCACATACATGTTTTAATGAGCATAAAGGTAGATCATTAAGATTAATATTCACTGCTCAAGTTTGAAATCTGGCCTGTACTAACAGTGTGCATCTTAACCCAAAAGCCCAAAAAAAACCTCCATCACGCAAAACAGGAGCCATGCAATAGTGTATAAGACAGTATCTACTATCTAGTAAGAAGGAAAGAAAAGAAAAGTTGGGGGGGGGGGGAGCATTCATAAACCATACCCCCCAAAAAAGTAAAAATGTCCTATTTCGGGTTGCAGTATGTAAGAATTACCTTCAGTTGCAAACAGGACTCAAAAACTGGCTGCAAGTTCACCAGGAATGTGTATGATAAATCCAACAAGGTTAAATAAGAAAGCCAGTGCAAAGAAGAGAGCCCATCTGGACCAATGGATGGGCATGACATCAATACTAACGACTCAATGAGAGGGCATGAAGCAGTTGTTGCAGACAAGCAATCATCTTTAAGTTGGCTGTGTAGGGAAAATGTATCAGCATGAGCAAATAAAGCAAGAAATTTGAAAGTGAAATTACATGACAAAGAACATGTGAATACCTGCAAAAGGAAGCGTCCAGAGAAATTAGGCACGGGCAATTGATGGCCGCTTCAGATAAAACACCACATCCCTTCAACTCCAAAACAACCATATGAGGAGCTTCAATTTGGAGTACATTCAATTTGGGGCATATACCAAGATTAAGGGATCGAAGTCCAACCTGCAGCAAACATTTTCCATTCAGGTTTATCAATAGTATCTACAAGCATATATCATACTCATGCGTGACCCCTTGCTGCTACATATTCAAGGAAAAGATTCATAGATACATAACATAGCAACAAACACCTTAGAGTTTATAAAAACATATGCTCTCCCTTTCCCACCCCATCCCCAAAAATAAAAAGTTGCTTCCACTTACAGGACAAAATGATGCTCTCTCAAGATGATCACAATTATCCAGAAATACTTGCTCAAGATAAGGGCATTTGAGTTCCAAAGTAGTCATGGCACGGCAACCAACCAGGGAAAGACTGACTAAGGAGGAACTATTGAATTCCACTTCTGTCAGAGACTGTAAAAATTAAAATAGGCCACTTTAGAAGGAAAAAGAGGACTGAAGAAATATCAACATCCTTAAAACAGTAATCATCATCCAAAATTCAATCAAGTAACTGGGATCAGACAGCCAATTATTCAAGCAACATAAAGAACTGAACAGGGTAAGTTATTTAGATAAAGAGATATGCATGGCACCACAGAGCACCAAAATCTAAAGAAGTACATAAACGACACATGTATCCAGCACTCAAAACTTTTATTTATATAATTTTCCTACAAAATTATGTTTTCAAATAACATCAAGGTCAGCATATTTTCAGGCTTCAAAATTTTGTTCACCTCCATCAATTTCCTTAATTCCAGCCCTATAGGAATTTACACCTCAAGCCCAAAACTAGAAGTGAGCATTGCAGAATACCACTTCAAAAATCAGAAATACTCTTAAGGCCTGCACTTCTGCCTGACAACATCTGTAATAGAGTTCAATAATATGGTACTTTCCACACCAGGAAAATTTTTAAGTTGTTTTACTTAATTATTTATTGACTCATTTCATTTTTCTGAAAATAACTCTTATCAAGAACGTGTGATGCCACTGTGTATAAGTTCTGTCTAACTCAGCACCATCTTCCTTCTAGTTCATCTTATAAGCTCATCTCAACTGAACTAATCCTTATCCCAACTAAATGCAGTTATCTACACAAACTCTGTTTTTCCTTCATCATAATCTCATAAAGTCCATTAAATTCTATACAGAAAATCAAATTTTGAAATCAAAATCAGCAAGATTGGTCTCTAGCACTTGAACACAAAAGAGAAGAAGGATGTTATTTCCATTACAAGAATGGAAACATTGTTCCAAATATATGGAAGCACAGTTATGCTAGCATCAACTTCACAAATATGGAACTGAGCTACAAAATCAAGAAAATCATCATATTAGAGGTTTAACGAACAAATCCTGCAGAACAAATGATGCTTTAAACTATTCTCCTTTCCTCAAATCAAAGGAGATGGCAGATATCTTATCTGATTAGTTGCACTACTTTTAAGCTAAAAATATTATTTAATTAATTCCCATATAAATCAAGTGTTATTCATCTAATGATAAAGAAGCGATTGGTCCAACTAGGCCGGGTTTCTGAAAACCAAGGCCCAGTCTCAGTTCAATAACCCCCATCCGTTGCCCAGCTTGAGAAAGCAACTCAGGCCAGGCTGAGCATAAATTATAAAATGAAGTAGATCATGAGTTCCAAGTTTCCAACTCACCTTGGGGCTTACCTATCGTGTGTGTGTGTGTTGGGGGGTTGGGGGGTGGGGGTGGGGGTGGGGGGGGGATATATGTTCAAAAATCATTTTAGTTAAGTAACAACTCCATACTTTCACACACACGACTGGTATATCACAAACCTCACAGTTGTCAAGAACAAGGGATCTAAGCATTGGGCAACCCCCGCCATCACTAAAAACCTCGCAAATAGAATTTGTCAAAGATTCACATTCCGTGAGGTCCAGTTCTTGCAAAGACTGGCACTGCAATGCCAAAGTGCTCAAACTTTCCTGCTTCTGCAACATTAGTTTCTGCATTACCAGGAAACACTTTCAAAACACAATTCTCAAAAAACAAATAGAGAAAAAGAAAGGTGACTACTTTGACACAAACCTGAAGTAAATTTGATGTGATGTTGATACGATGGAGTGCGGCACAATTAGAAACTGTAATGGATGAAAGCATAGGACTTCGCAAATTCAAATCAACAAATCTACCAGGAAGAAGCAAAAGGATATTATGGACAGACCCAAAACACATATTAATACCAAAGAAGCAAGAGGGGAGAAAGAGGAAGACAGGAAGAAGAAGACAAGGGCAAAAATAAGTACTTGCGGCAATGCACTAATCTGATATTCTGCAAGTGTGGAATATCCAATGAGACTGATGTCAATAAGCTGCAATCATCAAGCTCTAGAACCTGGAATAGAATGGATATAACCTTTTAGAGACTGAAAACTTGTTAATCAAAACTGGCAACAATAAAAAATAGGGCACACCAATAATTGAGGCAATAAAATAAGACCAGACCTCAAGCATATAACTATGAGATATCGCAGCCATTGATGCAGAAGTTATCCCCTCACAACCACAAAGCTTCAGAACTGCTAACATAGGCAGTCTCACCGACTTCCATCAGAAAAAGTATTACATGATATGTCAGGTAGACATAATTTGAATCAGGGACAAATTTAAGTCAAAGAGTCAGAAAGCTTACCTCAAGTGATATGTTTGGACAGTATGATGCATTGAGAACGCGAAGACTAGGACACATAAGTGCTATTTCACGCAATGTTTCATCACTAACACATGAACAAGTTGACATATCTAATGAGGCCAATAAAGGGCATGATGTTGCTGCTGAACGAATTCCAGCATCTGAGAGCTTGTGGCATGAGGCTATATCTAATTCTTGTAATTGAGGGCAATTGAGTACAGCATGTCCCATGTTAGTACGCTTCAAAGATAGGGTTTCCAGTTGGGGGCACCTGCAGAGTACAATTTACCAGCTTAGAAGTTCATAAGACATGTACTAGACGTTCATAGTTCATACAGCATCAGAAATATTTTCACCTCACAGAAATGCGAAGCGCACGGCATTTCATAATTTGAAGATGACGCAATCTATCATGGAACACAGGTATCTCTTGAACACCATTGCCTAGAGTTGCATCAGTAACACTCAAAGTTTTCAACAAAGAACAATCTGCTAGAGCATGGAAAAAGCCATCCTCTAGCTGCCCCTTCCCCACTATCAAAGTCTCAATATACCTGAGGATCAACCACAAATATAAGCAAACATGCACTGAAAGTTAAAAGTAAAAACTAAAGGGAGTGGTTGGGGTGAGGGATAAGGGTAAAACATCTAACAGGGGAGAATTAAACAAGAAGAAGACAAATCGTACTTTAAGGAGGTGATTGCTTTCATAACAAGTAAGTCAATAGCAAGAGCACCACAGATATTCACTTCCGTGATGTTAGGATACCGGCGACACATGTCAGCAACTGCAAATGAATAGATACAACAATAATTAAGGGCCCATTTGGTCACCAAAAAAAAAAAGAAGAGGGTAAGACTTAAGGCATTTATGGAGAAAATATGACTTCCTAAAACAACCAAACCTAGTGAAAGCATTGATAGTTGGTAATGTTGGGATGTACAAACATTTACAGACTCATCAGGTTTCAATGTCAAGCCAATGAAATATGATGTTTTGCCTCTTTTATAATCTAACTCATTATGAAAATATGTGAATTTGCTCAGAATAAATCCTAACCAAAAATACTAACTAAAAAGCATTAGTAACCCAACTACACAAGGTGGATAAATGACTCACATTGTATTGGAGATATATTCCGACTTTCAAAATTCAGACACCTCCAGAAGTCTTCATGAGCAGTAGCTGCACGCCACTGCCTGCACACTCTAGCAGCTCGGCAGCGATTAATGTGATCCAAGAAAGAGAGAACCTGGAACAACGTTAGAAAATTGTGAGGATACGGTAACTCAAGATTCAAAACAAATATCAATAAAATCTTACTGTCAGAGAGTCCAAGAATACCATATGCAATAAGTCATCTGTAAGATCCATCTTCACTTCCAAATCTTCTATCTTAGAAGAATTGCTCCCACCTCCATCATTGTCTCCACCACCATTAGAATCCATGGGATTTCTACTACCCCCACCATTTGGTGCTGAACTAAGACAAAGGAGCATCTCATTCCCAGAAGTTACAGAACCCTGAGATATACTCTGAGCCCCATCAGCCGGTAAAGTGGATGTATTAGCACATGGGGACATTGCAGTTGCATAATGGCATTCCCTGGTAAAAGATATGCAAGAGAAGAAGGGGGAGAGAGAGATTGCATAGCATTAGTATTCCACCATATAAATAGAGATGCAACAATCAGAAGAGTAGAGCAAACACACAGCTAATCCCACTGGTCCTCGTTAAAGTCCAAAGCCCCTAACACTTTTACAAAATTTGTATATGATAAGGTACATCCAAATTTTAAAACAATTGAGTAGAGTTGGTTTAGTATGGATAAAGATTAACCAGCAATTCAAAAAGGAACCTTCAACATATTTTTTCTTTTATTATTTCTCTTTTCTTATTTGCTTCAGGCATTTATATTTTTCTTAAGGAATAAAATATACAATATTGAAGCTTTATGTTGATAGTTTAAATTGGCATTCGACATTCCCTAGTGGAATAGGCCACAGCGAAGATTTCCTTCCTGATATTACATTATTACTGAAACAATGTAGAACCTCGAAGAAGAACCAGCAGTAAAGAGAGAAAACCGAGAGGGAAAGAAGTGCGCACGTGTGTGTGTGTGTGTGTGTGAGAGAGAGAGAGAGAGAGAGAGAGAGAGAACTGTGAGACGGGAGAGAGTTGATTAGATTAATTCTCTCCCCCTAATCCCCATCTTATTTATAATAACAAAAAGTAACCAAAGGCTAAGTCGTCTTGGACAGAAGTCTAGTCCAAGTCGACATTGACATAACAAGAGACTGAATTAGAAAAGAAATCTAACACTTAACTACTAGAGAGCACTAAGTGACAGCTAGACCACAAAATTGAAACCAATAGTAAAACTAAAACTGAAAAGTCCCCCTCAAGCTGGAGCATAAATATCACCAAGACCCAGTTTGGAACAATTTGGAAGAAACAAGCTTAAACATTGCTAGCAATGTGAATAGCCGCCTGATTATCACAATACATAGAAATAGGCTGTGTAATCAGAAAGCCAAGTTCACCAAGAATATTCTCCACCCACATTAATTGCATCATAATATGAGCCATATCACAATACACAACCTCAGCACTAGACCAAGCAAAGGTAGTTTGCTCCTTGCAACGTCTTATTCACCAAGTACAGTAACCTGTAGTAGGCCGACGATCACCATCAGCACCAGCACAAGCACAATCAGCATCAGAATAACCACAGAGATCAATATATCGATTAGGACGATGGAATAGACCCTTACCGAGAGTTCCATTGGGATGCTGAGATGCTTCAAAATCCAACAAGCTGCATCCCAATGAACCTGTTTCAAACTGTATAAACTAACTAATAACTCCAACTGAAAAAGAGATTTTAGGCTTAGTAACAGTGAAATAAATAAGCTTCCAACAGGACGTCAATACTGACGGATATCAACAAAATCCACATCATCACAGGTAGTTAGCTTAAGGTGAGGATCGATAAGAGTATCAACAGGTGTGCAGCTTAGCATAACGTATAGACCTCGTCATGTAAGTCACAATATAAAAAGGCATTCTTAATATCCAACTGAAAAAGGGGCCAATCCAGATTGACCGCAAGGGATATAAGAACCTGAACAGAATTGAAGCAAGCAACCGGGTAAAAGGTCTCAAAAAAATCAAGCCCATAAGTTTGGGTAAACCTTTGGCAAACAACCAAATCTTCAGACGTTCCACAGTACCATTTGGGTTACACTTCATAGTGAAGACCCAACGACAACGAATTACCTCCTTATCTAGAGGTAAATCAATAAGGGACTAGGTCCACCAAGAAAAAAGAGCATCCATCTCGTTATTCATGGTCTTCATCCACTCAGGACGAGTTAAAGCCTTAGTATGAGATTTGATTATCTCAGTATGGGACAGGACATTAGCAAAGGACTGGTGAGGCAATGGAAGATGCGATGTAGACACTAATTGAGTAATGGGATATGATACCTATGCTGGCCAAGTGCAAGAGTGTTTACCTTTGTGAAGTGCAATAGGAAGATCAACAAACAAAAGGTCCAATGAGGACAACGATGAGGTGCGGGTGCAGGTGACGGGGCAGGTGTTGGGGCTGGTGCCGATGAAGGCCGTGGGTGACAACTGTAACCTAGAGAAGAGCCGCAGCCATGGCCAGTGCCGTTACGAGTGAGGAAGCCACATCAAGGAGGGAAACCAAGGCCAAGATCGATGTGTCAGAGCCAGAAATCGGATAACATAGTGTGTTCTTAAAGAACGTGACCATTGTTGTCAAGGCGTGGCCTAGGCATCCAGGTGCTTTTTTGAAGGTTGGCATTAGGTCGCCTTGAGAATATTAAAAAGGCAATCACTTAGGTACTCTGGGCACAGCCTAGGCATCGTCTTGGGCGCCTGGGACGCCCAGAATGCCTAAGTGGTTGCCTCATTGCTTATGTGTGTATATAAGTCATTAATTAAATGAAAATTTTCACGTACCACCCTTACGGTTTCCGTTGACTCGCAATTCAATTTCAACAATCCTCTATTATCGGTCACATGCTGTTAAATTCCTAACGAAAAAGCTGAAAATAGTTTTTTATCCTTATACTAAAAAGTAAAATAACATTTCAGGATTGGGATGCCGATGTTGTCGAAAAATTTATTCCCCAACAGTCGATGTACTTCAAAGATAACGTGCTCTCCCTTCTTACAGACAAAACTGCATTTCATTCAACAAAATTTCATGTAACGAAGTAGTGAGCCAGTGAATCCGATATCTCCATTCTCCACATAAATTGTACACATGGTTGAAGGGAAGAGAACTCTGACCCCGAACCGAAACTTTCGAGTCCTTACAACTTCCAAGTACAAGTTGCCGCTTACAAGTAACTCTGGTGAAATAGCAAGGATTCTGATTCGGCTGCAAGTTATGATTCTTATGAAGCACGCTGGAGTCCAAAATCGTACCTTTAAAAGATTGAAATTGTTGAGCATCGTTAGCACCTCCATCAAGAACCATTGGCATTCGGCATCACATTTTCGAAAATCGGGTAGGATGAATTAACGTAAACCTCAAGGAAGGCGCATGAAATTATTTGTAATATATTATTATATTAATTATTTTTTTAATTTGATTCTAAAATAAACCTTTAGATTGGTTTTGTGTACAATAATATATTGTACACAAATACACTAAATCATGGTTATAAAGTAGACAATGGACTAAGGTCTAAGGGCAAACCTGTTTTGAAAATCCAGCTTGAAACTCGCGATTTAGGGCTGCTCTTCCTCTTCCTCTTCCTCTTCCGAGTCTCCGACGACGGTCCTCTTCCTCTTCTGGGGGTGCACTTCCCATTTTGGCGATTGTATTTCAGGTAATGTTAAGTCTGTTATTTTATTTATTAAACTAATGTTGTTGATTGTTGTTCATTAGTTCATTGTCCTTCTCTCTACGATCTGCTTGTGTATTTTTTTTTTTTTGTCTTCTCTGCTGCACCTCCAACCGAAACTTACAATTTCTTTTCCTTGGGTTTTTCTGCAACACAGCTTCTTTTTTTTTATTTTTTATGTCGACTCGTTTCTTCTTCTTCTTCTTTTTTGCTGCACCTGCAGGATGCAACTGAAACTTACAAATTTTTTTCCTTCAGTTTTTCTGCAACGCAACTTTTTTTTTCGAATGTCCACTCATTTCTTTTTCTTCTTCTTCTCTGCTGCACCTTCAACTGAAAGTCCCCATTCCTCAAATTTTTTTTCTTCGGTTTTTCCACCATGCAACTTTTTTTTTTAAATGTTTATTTTCTACAAATGTTTTCTCTCTAATTGTTGTGTTCTAGTGGGCGAAACCCTTGTCATCGACAGGAGAAGCCCGTTCTCACACTCGCCTATCTGCAACAGAGTACAAGGGAGACACGCTACCTCTTTCTCACTGTCTGAGGTATCTCTCTCTCTGATTGGGTTTTTGCAAATGTTCGGATTTGATCAATCATGATTCTTAGTTGCCAAGTTGTCTTGAATTGCTGATTCCATATTTTCTCTGTAATCTTGTTGCAGAGAATGTTATGTTAATGTTAATGTTAATATTAATGTTATATTACCTTAATGTTTATGTCAATGCTAATGTTAATGTCAATTAATGTTATGTTAATGTTATTTTGCTTTTATTTATTTATTTATTTATTTATTTAAATCTGAGTTAATGTTGTATGTTGTATTTTTCTATTTGTGCACTGTGCAGTCAACAGTGTAAATATGGATCATGCTACTGGTAGTAATTCTACACCTTCAAGTGTTGCAAATCCAGACTGTGATACTAGTAAAGATCCAGCCAGGAAAGCTAAATCAAAAGATTCTGACTGAAAGTATGGCTATTGGTTAGATCTGGCAAATAAGAATATAGTTTGATATACTCTATGTGGTAGAGACATTAACCAGGGGATCAAAAGATTGAAGCAACACTTGGGCGGTGGCTTTGGTGATGCAGCCAAATGTAGCAAAGTAACTGCTGAGATTTCAAGAGAGATGCATCAATACATAGTAAAGGATCAGAAGAAAAAGATAGATGATTTAGATGATCCTATTCAGAATGACGATTTGGATATACCTATTGAGGAAACAGAAGGAAATTTACACCCCCCCCCCCCTCTCTCAAGAATCCAGAGCTGTCCCAACTCCAAGCTCTGGAACAGCTTTTAATGAATGTTAATGTGAGGAAAACTCCTGAAAAAGTTGTTACATTGCATAGTTGGTTTCTATCACCTGAGCAGGAAAAGAAAATTGATAGTCACATTGCTGCTTGGATGTATAAGTGTGGGATTCCTTTTTATGCAGTTAAGTCCCGGAGCTTTGAGATAATGATTGAATCCATTGCACGGGCTGGGTCAGGATACAAGCCCCCAACCTATCATGAGGTGAAAGTGCCTTTGTTGAAGTCTGAAAAAGAAAAAATTGCAGAAATAAGAAAACAGTATGAAGTGTATTGGAAACAGAATGGTTGCACCCTGATGTCTGATGGATGGACAGATAAAAGAGGAAGACATCTGATTAATTTCCTTGTTAACCGTCCAAAGGGAACATTTTTTCTTGGATCTGTTGATGCATCTTAGCATATTCAAGATGCTAACATGTTGTTTAAATTGCTAGACAATAAAATTGAAAAGATTGGAGAAGAAAACATTGTCCAAACGATTACAAACAACGCAGCAAATTATAAAGCAGCTGATACACTACTCATGCAGAAGATGGCAAGATTGTTTTGAACACCTTGTGCAGCTCACTGTCTTGATCTTATGTTGGAGGAGGTAGAGAATATGAATGAATTTAAGAGTTCAATAGCCAAGGGTAGAATAATCACAACTTTTATCTATAGACACCCGTTTTCTTGATGCTACAAGGGCTAAAACTGGTGATCAAAATCTTGTTAGAGCTAGAGTAACCACGTTTGCAACAGCATTTCTGACACTTCAGTGTTTGTTAAAACACAAAGATGCTTTGAAGCAACTATCTGTTTCTGATGATTGGACAAAAAGCTATATGGCAAAGACAAAGGCTAGAAAACAAATAGCTGATACATTGCTTTCTGTCTAGTTTTGGAATCGTGTGCAAGATTGCTTGAAAGCATCCAAACCCATTGTTGTTGTATTGAGGATTGTGGATAGGGATGAGAAGCCAGCTACGCCTGAAATATACTTGGCAATAGAAAAGGCAAAAAAAAAATACAACATTTTGGTGGTCAAGAAAGATTGTGAAAAAAAGTGACCAGCATTATTGATAAGAGTTGGGAGTCTCAGATGGGGCGACTATTGTATCTGGCTGCATTATTTCTTAATCCTGGAAAATTCTTCAAGTATATTAATGATGAGCCTGATGATACTAGGAAAGGGGAAATCCTAGGGAAATTCCAGTTTGTATTCAATGAGATAGTTGTAAGAATGGTGTCTGATCCAAATTTGCAAGAAAAGATATTGATCAGGCAACTTCTTATACACTTGTCCGAGGCATATTTGGAAGTGTAATGGCAATTAGACAACGAGCTACATTTAGTCCACGTAAGTATTATTTTAATTTAAAAAGTTCAGTTCAGTGCTTATTATTTTTAAATTTTAGCTTTATAATCTATTTTATTTTATACTTTATAGTCAAATGGTGATGTAGTTATGGATGCAACACCCCTGAACTTTCGAAGATTGCATCCCGCATTCTAGGCTTGTGTTGGTCTTTTTCTGGTTAAAAGCACAACTGGAGTACATTTGAGTTTATAAGTACTAAGTACAATTTTTATTTTGTAAATATTATATTTCTTTGTTATGTACTAGTTTTAGTCTTTTAGAGAAGAATGACATAATCCATATTGTTTATAAATTCAGATACACACTATGAAGAGGAACATGCTAGAATATCAACGTCTAAATGATGTTGTCTACATCCAATACAATAGACGTCTTTAAGTAAGATTTTATGAAAGGCGTGAACAGAACAGAAATTATGATCCCCCCGCTCCTAGATGAGTTGGACTGGAGTTGTGAGTGGATGACTGGCCAAGAAGAGGAGGAGATAGTCCATGATGATCTCACAT
The DNA here is from genome assembly GCA_028583415.1 of Protea cynaroides. NCBI lineage: Eukaryota > Viridiplantae > Streptophyta > Magnoliopsida > Proteales > Proteaceae > Protea > Protea cynaroides. The sequence goes on from CM053276.1 coordinate 109,441,695, forward strand.
GGGCTGATGTAAATAGAGCAATTGGGGCATTAGACTCTATTGAGGGATGCAATAGAGTAACAAGAGCCCAAGCTTCTGGAAGCAATATCCACTACACACGCCGTGTGAGGAGGGGCTCAGTTGAAGATGAGTCGGATCATAAAGATATTAAAAAAGAAAAAGATGTTAATGATGATGAGGATGTTGAGGATGACTTTGGACAGAGACCAGAGGATCATAGGGGAGGGGAGCAGCAAGAACAAGCAATGAACATAGTTCACTAGATGATTTTGATGTTTGATTTAACTTATAGAATTTTTTGAATTTATATGTGGATTTTTATTAAGTTATTATTTCTTATTGCATTGCCCATGATAATTTTAGATATATGAGAATTTCCTTCTTGCAATCTTGATGCATATATATTTAATACAGGATTTATTACTTTTAGAGGAATAGAGGCACAAGCACTTATTTTGACATCATAAAAGTAAGTATATTATAGTTTTCCTCTTTAGAGTCTTGCCTCTTACTTATATACTATGATGTTCTAACTTTTAACTTCTTAGTTTATTGATTTGTGCTTTTTCGTTTTTTATAAATATGTTTCTTTATATCCTATACTTTATTCATTATTTGTTGGTTTTCTCATAATAATTAAGTTGTATCTTAATTGTTGATTATGTAGAATACTGCATATATATATATATACATATATACACACACACACATTAATATAGCATTACTATATATATATATATATATATATATACACACACACACATTAATATAGCATTACTATTTTAGAAATAAAAAAAATACATTGGGAACGCTTTGATCGCCTAGGCGCCTAGGATTAGGATGGCCCCAAACACCTTGGATCGCCTTATCGCCTTAACAACTATGAATGTTACATCAACACTAACAAATTATCGTCAAATGAGATGATCATAACACCGATAGATTTTCTGAGTGCGAGAATAGCTAATAAAGACAAACTTAACCGCACAGGGGAAGAATTTGTCTAGGCCAGGCCAAAGGTTGCGGACAAAGAAAGTGCTCTCAAAGGTACAAGATGGTAAAGAAACAATGGAAAGGGCAGAGTAAGCAGGGAAATAGGGAACCAATACTGAAGAACCGAAGAAGGCATTCGAATTATCAAATCGCATGCGATTAAGACAGCATCACCCCAAAGACAACAAGGTAAGTGCATATGACAAAGGAGGGAACAATAAAACTCCAATAAATGATGGTTGTTACATTTAGTAACTCCATTTTACTGAGGGGTATAAGAGCAATTGGTCTAGCGAATAATACCATCGAAAGCACAAAAGGAAGAAATAGCAGTTTGAGTGTATTCAAGAACATTATTAGATCGAAAGGTTTTAATACCAACACCAAACTGATTTTTGACTTCCAAATAAAATTGTTTAAACACATAAAGGAATTCAGAATGACCCTTTAACAAAGTCTACATAACTAAAACCAAAACAACTCTTAATTTTAATGGGATCCCAAATGTCAAAGTGAACTAATGAAAAGAGGGCAAGACTTCTAGACACATCATGGGAAGGGAAGGATGAGTAGTGGTATTTTCCCAGATGGCAGGCCTCACACCCAAGAGTATTAACAGACTTACAGCTTGAAACCATCTTTTGTAATTTGGAGAGAAACAAATGACCTAGACGATAATGCCATTGCAACAGAGAAACATAAGTAATAGTAGTGAGCGCAGCAACGTAATATGGAGTGTCTTCTAGATAGTACAATCGTTCTTCTCATGTCCCCCACCAATCGTCACCTTTGTCTGTAGATCCTAGAAAGCACAAAAGGTGGGGAAAAATGTGACAGAACAATTAACAGTTTTAGCCACAATACTACCTGAAAGTAAATTCATGGGTAGGTGAGGAACATGAAGGGCAGAGGACAATGATAAAACAGGAGTTATGGAGACATCACCTCTGCCAACACGAGGGTGGTAAAACCATCAGCTAAATAAACATTGGATTGTTAAGGGCAATGGTCAAAAGAGGAAAATACTAAGGTCTTACCAGTCATATGAGAAGAAGCACCAAAATCAATGACCCGATAAGCAGAGGTTGTGGATGCAAGATTGCAAGTAAGGCAGTAATACCTGTATGGGCCGATGTAGCAGTGGAAGTGGAAGCAGAACCCTGAGTATCTAACTGATTGAGACGAGTAAGCATACCATGAAAATCCTCTTTACACACAAAAACAGAGGAATGTGAGTCACCATCATTAGGAGCTGATGTATGAGTATCATCATTGGAACTGAATGTACCCGCAAATTGAGAAGAAGACCCAGAACCCCATTGAGGAGACTTACCATGCTTTACCCAACACAAATCAACCGTATGATTCTACTTGCCATTGTGTGAGCAAATACGCATAAGCTAATCAAAGAAGCCACGACCACCAAGACCACGACCTCCCCCACAGCCTCTACCAGAAGTACCACGACCAAGGCTGTCAATGCTAGCAAACAATGTTAAGCTGTCTTTGGTAGAGGCTCCATCAAATTTGGAGAAGGTAAGATAGATGATACGTTGAAAAAGACAGAATGCCTCATTTAAAATGGGAACTATATCACCAGCAAAAAGTTGGCTTTTAAGAAGTTGCAACTCAAAACGGAGAAAAAAAAAATAGTAGCTACCTGAAATTTTGCACGTTGAGTGATGAGGACATCACATCGACATCCTAGTAGTATTAGGATTTTATTCGTTTTATTTTTTTTATTGTTAGAGGCGTGAAATAGCTTTCTACTGTTTTGTTTCTTTATTCTTTTTATTGTGGACCCCACCTCCTTAAGACATGGTGATTAGTTTTTGCTTTTATTAGTTTATCCTAGTTGTGGGCCCGTGAGTTGTTAGATCAGTCTTTGAGTTAGTTTATTATTCTGTTTTCTGATTTGTTTATGAGAGTCATATTAGGACTGGGAATGTAACCTTATAAAGGTATTTTCATTAATGAAATTTGGAGATGATGATTATTGATTACAGAGAAAAAGAAAAAAAAAACAGCTCTCTCTTTGCAGGTACGCAAGCAACCAACCCCCTTATCTCTCTCTCTCGGCTTCTCTCTCCTTCACTTCATGTACGAAACCTTCCCCTCCCCCCCCCCCTTGATCTGCTGGGACAGATTTCTTCTCCCCCTTCTCTCTTTCTTATTACTGAAATTCCCCTTGCATTGCTCTCGGCATTGCTGTTCCCTTTGTTTTTCTTATATTTATTTTTAAGCATATTATTACCACCCCCTGCTGTATTTCTGGCAGCATATATAACCCCACTGTTATTAGTTTCTTTACATGCCTCCTTCCTCCCTTACCATATCATAGTGACAACCTACTGTTGGGTTATTTATTTTTTGTTCTAGTACATCGTGCTGAGCTGTAACTCCATTCCACATATATCTACCATAATTTTGTCATGTTAATACTTATTAGCATAGGCTGCATTATGTGAAGTTTATTTACAGCTGGGCCATCATTTTAACACTGTTATGGTTAGGATTTCATCTCTTTAATTATTGAAAAGTTGTTTTTACATGTTCATAGGTTTGTCTAGTCATTAGGCATTTAATCTTGTTAATTTTAGGAGTTTTGAAATCATTTGCACATTAGTACTTCTTAACATATGGTCTATTGTGAACATAACATGAAACCTAATTAATTATTGTTTAGTTGATTATGTTACTTGGCTTTATACTATTCTTTACTTGTGGCTATCATAATACTAATCTCGTAAGCATATCATGCGAGTTGCTGCCCATAACAGTCCCTACCCAATAGTTAGTTATTTCATAAACCCTTGTGTTAGTTCGTCGTGTTAGAGTAGATTAAGCTACAGACCCTAGGTTAGCCTACATCATTGAGCCTTCAGAGTAGTAAGATCAGTAGTGAGGCATTGATGGACATTCAATTCTTCCCAAATACTTTTAAAGGTACTATAAAATTCTGCAAAGGACGTGTGTCTGTGTCTCCATGTTTACAATTGAAGAGATGCTCATATAAATCATAAACACGAGACAAGTTAGTATCTTGAGCATAGCTCTCTTTTAAATCATTCCAGACACTTTTGGCAGTGGTGTGGAACATGAAACTAGCAGCAATAGAATGATCCATGTTATTCCATGGCCAAACCAGAACAGTGGCCTTTTCACGTAGCCAAGTAGCATAAGTCGTAGCTTTAAAATCAGGAGGAACATCTGTCAAGTAAGAAAGTATATCCATGGCAGTGACATAAACCTTCACAGCCTGTGCTCAGAGCAGGAAGTTGGAAGAACCAGCCAACTTGAAATTAGTAATCTGAACATGGACAGAAGCCGAGGGAGTCTTGGAATCACTCATGATAAATAGAGAACCCAAGAACAAAACTCCCCATAGGTGGTCTACTAATAAATGTAATAGTCAGAACCAAAGAGGACACTTCCCCAATCAAGTTGGGCAGAAAACAGAGGCAGCAGATCAGCAGGAATAAAAATCGATAAATAGCAGTAACAAACAATACCACATAGCAGGAAATAATAGAGAAGGTAGATCAGATCTGTTGTGAATATAGATCAGATCCTAGCTAGCCAACCAGAAAATATCGATATATTGAACTGCTGTATGGAACAGATATTCAGATCTGCTGTCAGAAACTTACTGCAATATCGAAATCTGCTGTCCAGAAAATAGCGCACCACTGCTGATCAATCAGAACTCACTGCAACATCAAGCTGCCATAAGAGTTCTCGAGTTGCTGATCAATAAGATGTTCTGAACAGAAAATCGATCTGATCCTAAATCTCGATCTCCTTGGTGAATATAGAGCAGATCAGATCCTGCAGTTGGAGGAACCTTGAAAAACAGATTGCAAAACCTTGAAGATTTGAAGGAGCAGAAGCCACTAACAAGGGGAAAACAGAACCAGAAGAGTAATCTCGAGCTGCGGTAAGAGGAACCTTGAAGAACAGATCCAAAAGGAATCTCGATCCAAATAAAAAAAAATTATCTTGATCTGCTTGTGATAGAACCAGAACAAGAAGAAACTGAGGATCTGCTCATGAACAAAAAATAATCTCGATCTGCTTCCGTAATAGAACCATGCTGTGAGCAGAATGGATGATAAGAAACATATTAATCCCCTTGCTGGTAGGCTTGCATGAAACTGGAATTAGTTCTTCAATCCATGGAGACAGTACCAAATAAAAGGACAAAAAAAAAAGAAGAGGGGGAAAGGGTTGACAGGACTCTCAAAAATAGGAATGGAGAATATGAATCAATGAATTTTATCAGACTTCCTCTGATACCATGAAACAATGTAGAAGCTGGAAGAAGAACCAGCAGTAAAGAGAAGTGTGAGAGAGAGAGAGAGAAGCATGAGAGGGGAGAGAGTCGATTAGATTATTTCTCTCCCCCTCACCCCCTTCCTATTTCTAATAATAAAGAGCAACCAAAGGCTAAGTCCACTTGGACAGAAGTCTAGTCCAAGTCGATATCAACATTACAAGAGACTCAATTAGAAAAGGAATCTAACACAACTACTAGCCAGCACTAAGCTAGATGACACCTAGACTATAGAATCAAAACCGACAGTAAAACTAAAACTTCACAATTACTACAATACTACTGTTAAGTTGCTATTTGCAGAGACTTCTCTACTGCAGCAGTTTATTACTTTATTGATGTATGATATGGTTTTGCTATATTAATATATAATTGTACAATATGTATTTGCCAATACCAATCTATTATTCATCATACAAGTCAGATATATAATCAGTTCCAGTCTTTCTTTGAAGATTCAGCTGAGAATTCCTATTTGTATGCTCACTGATCATATGCCTTACTCCAGGTCATCTTATATTAATTTCCGATCTGTTTCCATTCCTTAAATCCGAAAATGTGGCAAACATTTCTTCAAGTTCCAACATATACTCCTCGGTTTTCTTCATCAAACCCTCTCATAGTTGTTATCAAAGCGCCAAGGCGACTCAAGGCATTGGAGGGGTGTCTGCGCGTCGAGGCATAGGCGTTTCCTAGGCATTGTATGGATACATCTTCCATTAGAGGTTACTGGTTAGAGCATCATTTTTTTTATTGTTTTTAATACATATGCATGATTTCATGCATTATGGTGTACAAATGTACTTTATATGTCCAATAAAAATGCTACAAATGGCATCAATTACAAAAATAAATAAATAAATGAACAAGGTGTGATTCAATAAAGCAACCAACCGCCTGGATGCTAGGCGACGCCTTGACAACTATACCCTCCTTCATTAATTCTATTTTAATCTTCTTATTGCACTGCCACAATTGGTGGATTTTCTCCTGTCTTGCTGGCTGAATGTCTCTACCACTGAAAAGATTGTCTATGTCCTCAAAACAGACTCCCTATTTCCTTCTAAGCCCATTAATCCTGAGAATTTTTGGGAAGGGGTTTTGATTGATCAAAAAGAAGAATCTACTTCAACCGATATGCCCTTAGGCACAGCCATACATAACATAGAAATCACACTTGGAAAGGGTTGACAATTAGCAAGAGCAGCGGGTGCTGTAGCGAAACTGATTGCAAAAGAGGATAAATCGGCCACATTAAAATGACCTTCCGGAGAGGTCCATTTGATATCCAAAAACTGCTCAGCAACATGTGTTTAAAGCAGCTATTTCGTTAGAAAAGTGAGATTACAAAATATCCAAAAATGTCCGAAAGTAACATGGACCATTCAGCAAACAATGCATTTCCAAAGTGCAGAGAAACATTAACAATCGCATATTGCACAAGATGATAATAAAACAACCATCAGATGTTACCAACAATCAAAAAACTAATGCTAACAAAATAACGAGCACGTGCCCTTCAATATTAATAGGATCCTTGCAGAGCAAAGAATTAACAATTTCGAAGAACAAGCAAGATAGGAAGGTTTTTCTCAGGCATGAGACTTCAGAAACTCCAATTTTGTGTTTTCTCATGCAAGACAAAGATATTCACTATTCCAATTTCCAGAGTTCCATGTTGACATATGTACAAATCACCTTTTGGCTTTTGGTCATGCTTATACTCTATAAATCTACGTTTTCTCCCCTTGAATTTATTGTTGCCTTAAAGCCTTTGTATATGGTGTGATGGTAAGCTTGTCACATTGCAACCTGGTGGTCACGGGTTCGAAACATGAAAACAGTCTCTCCGTATTGCGGGGGTAAGGCCGCATACATTCTGCCCCTCCCCAGACCCTGCAATAGTGGGAGCTTCGTGCACTGGGACGCCAATAGAGCTTTTGTATAAGTACAGTTTTCTTGTGTATTGGGACAACTGAAGCCTCTTCCTCTTTCTTCAACAAAATTATTTTCATCACAATGCAAAAAACTATAAAAAAAAAAATTCCAAACATCTGATTCTCACTTTTTCTTTTAACCAACATTTTAGTACAGACACAATTAACATTCAAAACCACACAAGGCCAAAAGTCATGGCACAAAAAAAGATATTGTGATTTTAATTTCAGAGTTCTGAAACCCAGATCAGCCCAGTCGGAGACCTGCTACTTCAAAATTGGATGATAATATATTTTATAAAATCATTCCAACTCCATTACTTCAAACTGGTTGAACCGGGATGTCCCATTGACACAGCCTTCAAATGGGTCAATGGGTGTGGGCCAGATTTCAAAACAATATTTACTTCATTGAGCAGAGTTCTCCATTTTACATGCATCACTTTTATTACATTTTGGTTTTACAGCAAATCTTATACCCCTTTGGTTGGTCACCCAAATATTGTAATTTGATGCAGTTTGCATCAAAACATGGAAAACAATCGGGCATACCCCATTAACGTGGTGAGCAAATAATGCTCTGAACCAGTTAAATGGGCCCCCCTACCAACCCCCAAACCAACCCCCAAAAAAAAAAAAAAAAAAATCAATTCATAGCACTATTGCATGGGCTGGATCAACCTGAGGGCAAAGGTAGGAAATCCTATATGAGAGAAGAATCAAGAATCAGCCCATCATTTAAGAATATTTTTGGTGAATTAAAGTATCAATCTTAACTCTTAAGAAGTAATTCAATGGACATTCTTTATCATCATAACGTAGTAAAGAGGGTTAAGTGAAGGTCAAAGTAGTCAGAGGCACTGGTAGACAATAAGGCACTCCTCGAGGTCAGGCAACCAGTCACCTTATGTTACCATAGCACTTAGATTCAGAACCTGATGGTATTACCTTCCACGTGTTATAGTTTAATCATTTCTCATTTTTATCCTCGAATGAGGTGTAATGGGCGGCTGTCTTTAAAAAAATCTGTAACTGCTTTGGATTTTGTAAATTGATATACATTTGCTGATGCAGTTCAGTTATTTGGAACAAATACCTACACAGCATCTCTGATATAGCGTTCATTTTTTAGTGTTCATGTAAAGGTGAATGCTCAATAAAGGACAAAGGGCAAGGTCAGAAATGATAGGATTCAAAAGTGTGACAAAAATATTAAAACATTTAAGCTTGATAAGGCCCTCGATAACTTCAACAGAGGCAGCATTCAAGTAATCAACCAAAACAGATGGAACAAGGACTGATGATATAGCGATGATGATATTTATGAATTGGATTAAATCACATGAAACACAAAGCGACTACCCAAAAGCACTCGTTTTCCCTCAAAGTAAGTCAGCCTGGGGGAGAGTGGAGGGGAAATTTCTCTGACAAAATCCAACTGAAGAGATTACCGACGGGGAAACTAAGAATAGCGTCATCATCGGTGGAACATGTTCAAATTTCCGTATTTATGAACGCAAATTAATAAAAGAACAAAAGAAAAGTAACTCACATAGAATCGGAGAGAACTTTAGCTCGTTTGTACTGGTAATCACGATCGCGATTACCTCTGCCAAACCCCAAGGAAGTTTCTTCACCGAAACCCAACTCATCAATTTCTCCGAGATCATGACCACTGGCGCTGGCATAGCGTTCAAAATAACGAGAATTTCCAATCACAAGCTCCCATGGGTCAGAACAATCCACCGTAATCTCGTCCCCTCCTCCATCCCTTGCAACTTCCATACCCAAAAACAAATCTTCATCCAATTCGTCCCCTATTGAGAACCCCATTCGAGAAGACCCAGCCTGGTCATTTTCCATAGCCACAAACGAGAATTCTTCAGACTTACCTTCAGCCTCAGTAGAAAGTAACCCCTCTTTCATGTCACCTCTGGTGTTTGCTTCTTCTTCTTCTCCAACGCCAAAACAGCACCAAAGCCTCATACACCAGTACGGGATCAAAACCAGAAGCCTAACTGGAAAGCTGTATCCCCGTAAATGTGTGAACTTTACAAACCCTAGATCAAGATCCCATATTTTTCGACCTCAAATCCTAACATGCATAAATTAGTGAACACATTTCGACATTTCCGAAGATCCACGAGGACACGATGGAATGGACTCATCGAACCTTCATAACCTAAAAAATGAATTTTTCTGGGAGAAAGGAAAAACAAGCTTCTTTCTGCAACAATTCATCGAATGCAAGATGATGACCAATAATTCAAAAATATACCACGATTTCCCATGAAATCAAACCTAAATACGAAGATTTACAACCAAAAAAAATCAAAGATCTAAGTTGATCCAATCTTCTCCTCCCACTTCCTCTTCTCTCGTCTCCCTCCGAAAGGCTTTCTCTCAAATAGATCGTCGCTAATGGTGATGCGTGACACCGTATTTATACGGACAATTCTATGCCACACCAAACAAAATAATAAACACTCGCACGGACTGAAAAGTAAAATTTTGAATTATTTTCATTTTTGTTAATCAAAATCTCACTCTTTCTCTCTCTTGATCGTCCTCCCTGGTCTCTGCATGAATCTGTACATAAATGTCAGACAGATAATAGCCATGCCTTGTACCGAGGAAGCATTATCATGGATGGAAGAATATCCATGAATAGATTGCGATATTTTGATAGACAGCCCTTTCAAGTTTCAAAGTTTCAGTTACAGTCGCGATAAATATAATATTTAAATGAGAATCGTCAACATTTTTTTTTTGGTAAGTGCAGATCCGTTTTGGATGGTTACGATCATACAATCGGATCTGTTCCACTATGTGGGTCCGGAATGTCATTTTTCATGGTTAGTTGCTTACTATGGGGTATTTGATGCACTTTTACTATTTTACCCTCCAAAAGGAAAAAGATACACTTTCACTAAGGTCTTGTTTGTTTACATGTGCTTTGATAGGGTGGGAATAAACAGTGGGAAAATCTGCTACTTTTCAACCCAACAAAAAAAAAAAGTAAAGTAGAAAGTGTTTGGTAATATGGATGGAATTCCGTGGAACCCTCCCAAGTCAATGTTTCCTGTCGAGTGCGGGGCCTGTTTTCTTGACTTCCGAATTACGTCTGAAATGCAAGACTTTAGTGGATTGGGATCTGTGTAATGAGGCTACCCATAATGAGGTGCAATGAGGATCTCAGTCACTTAAAATGGATCTATATGTATTTTGATGTACTTTGAGTGGATCGAGATATATGTCCATTCACTCAAAGTCGATGGGATTCTCATTACGTAGGTGTCTCACTAAAGATGATCTTTTTCTGACTTTGGGGCCCTATTTGAAAAACTCCTGCTTTGGATTCTAGATTTCGGTTTAGAATTTAGATTATACTTCAAGTTACTCTAGGATTATTTGGAAGTAAGAACATGTTTGATAATGCATTTCTGGAATGGCTCCAAAGTATCTTTGGAACATAAAATATGTTTGATAATCACTATCCCCTCAATCAAAGTTTAGAAAAATGATGGTGGTAGGTGATGGGTGATGGGTGATGGGTGGGGGTGGTGGTGGTGGTGGTGGAGGCGGGTGGTGCCGGTGGTTGGTGAGTGATGCACCGATGGTGGTGGGGTGGTGGTGGGTGGTGGGTGGTGGCAGTGGTGGGTGGTGGTCATGATTGGTGAGTGATGCACAAATGGTGGTGGGGGTGGCGGTGGGTGGTAGAAGTGGTGGGTGGTGGTCATGGTTAGTGGTGGGTGGTGGTGATGGTGGTGGGTGGTGGTGATGGTGGTGGGTGGTGGTGGTGGTGGTGGTGGGTGGTGGCGGCAGTGGCGGTGGTGGCGGTGGTTGTCAAATGAAAGTTAGACTATTTTTCTTCTCCCAAAAACTTCTCCAATAGTACAAAAACAAGTATTATTTACTCAAAAAAATTGGATTCTGAAGACAATTTGAATCCGGTTCACTCCGTGAGAGCTCGAATCCGACCGGGCTTACCGAACACACTTCTAATCCAAAATGGCTCCCTAGAAGTCAGAATCCATATAATCCAAAATCTAGAGTATCATCAAACAGGCTATGAAATTATCACAAGGAAAGCAAACCAACAACATTCTCTTGCTTCAAATCTCACAGCAAAGCTCTATTGCTCTCGTTAACCACTTAAATGCTTCATCCATTGGGAAAAAACATCTCATGTTGTCCAGTTCGTTCAATAGAAATCTAAAAGTTGGAGTTCACCAAACGCACATACTAGGGCCGCAATAGGACAGGGTTGGACCGGGTTTTTTTAAAACCATAACTGTCACACCCAAATTCTGAACCAACTATAATGGTGTGATGAACCGTCAATGATCCAACGGTTCAACCAGGATCTCGAATAGGTCGTATCCCTTTGCTTAAACCATATACATTCACAACCATAATCAGAGTAAATAAACAATAGCGGAAGTCTTTAATATTAATGAACTAAATATCTAACAGTGATATCATAAATAAAGTATCCAATTATCTCCAAAAGACTAAGACATAAAATAAAATAAATTAATCAATTACATCTTCTAAATAATCCAACAAATAATCTAATCAAAGACGCATGAGTTGCATTCGTACGACGAATCATGCGACTCCATCATAGCTTCTGCATTCATCGTCGCAACATGCCCGTACATTGGAGCATTTATATAATCTTCTACTGTAGGACCTGCATCATCAACTAAAAATATTCGACATCGAAAGGGTGAGCACACATCATGGCTCAGTGAGCAAACAAAACAATGCAACAAATATATGCATGCATTCAATTCATATATTTGGTCTGGTTCATAAATTTGTAATGTGCAATATAAAGGATTGGTGGCCGTCGCACCTCTATACACGAGTGTGTGAAGCCGCCCAATGGATCAAACACCATTGTCATCTCACATGCACCCATCATGGAATAGAGATAGAGCTAAAGGGCCCGGATCAAACACCGCATGACACTTCCCCTGATGCCCTACCCATACCAACACGTAAGCCTCTATTGGCGAGGGCTTGCAAACTGGACTCGCAACTAACCAGTCATAATGTCAAACAGTGTATCCAATGCCTCACCCCAGCATCCCTCAATACGTCTATAGAGATAGAGCTAAGGCCCCCGACAGAATCAGAGACTACACGGTCCGAGACCACCTCCTCTGATGCCCAACGACGCAATAGTTCTGCTAAGGTAATGGCGATACGACGATGTCAGTGGACAAGACTTGAGTAGAGATAGAGCTAGAGTCTGATGACCAAGATGAACCACAGTGTCACGTCCTCCCCCTGATGCCCCACTCACATTAAGTACACTAACCACACACATACATTCACATGCCTATTCCTAGCATCATCATCACATCATGTTATGAATACACAGAATTAAATATGCATGAACAGTAATAATAGGAATATTGGATGACATGTGAAATGCACAATACACGCATACAAGCATAGAATCATTCATGGCATTGGACTCAATAAATAAAAACAGTTTATTATTAGCCAATTAATTTAGGTCTTGTTCCCTCACCTTTAGTCGATAGTAGATCCTCGTTAAAGCTTGGTAAATCACTTTTAAACCACTTAGAAACCTAATAAATTTATAGATTTTAAATTAAAATTTATTCCCAACAATTTAGACCAACAGAAACTGAGGGGTTGCAGGTGTGGCAGCACCTGTGGTCTCAGTTTTTGCGACCACAGGGTGTGTGGTGGCATATCCTGCGACCACACATGCAACCACACCCTCCCTGTAAACTTTTCGAGGGCCTGTGGTCGCATATCTTGCGACCACACATGCGACCACACCCTTCCTGGTCTTCCCAAGGGTGTGTGGTTGAATATGTGTGTCTCGTGTGATTGCATATCATGCGACCACACGTGCGACGACACGTGTGATGGTGGACCTTTCACTCTCAACTCCATTCCTTCATGTTTGGATCCCTTGGCTTATCATCATGGTCCTTCCTATGATTGTTCTATGGCTCAGAACTATTATTTTATACACAATCCATTGTCCACATAATCTCCTCCATGGATTCTCTTGAAATTTATCCATGGATTGATGATTTGGGTTTCTCCTAAATCATATATTCTTCATGAACTATTCTAGGCCTTCAATTTAACATGGGGGATGTTTTCATACCTTAAGTTTGCTGAAGATTCAGAGTTTTCTCTTAATTTTCTTCCTCCTTAGTCTTCCTCTTCAATTTTCCTTCTCTTCCTTCTCTTCTCTTTCTCTCACTTTCAGTTTGAGTTCTAAAAGAGTGAAAGAGGCTAAGGAACGTCCTACTTATAGAGGAAAACCCTCCATAATATGCCCTAATGAGTTTAGGAAATTTCGATTTCTGACTGGGTTCGTGTGGTCGGAGGTGGGGTCGCAGAATCCGTTGACCACACCTTCTGAAATGTGCGACCACATGACCAAAATTCATGTGGTTTCACTATTTTGAGGTGTGGTCAGTCACACCTGTTTAGGTATGCGACCACACGCTCATAATTGACTATTTTTTTGTTACATTTCATACCTGGTCTTGTGGTTTCTTCACGCACTTGGCCCAACCATGATAGGAAGACCTGATACAAGGTGGTAAGACCAGTTAGTTTGATACGGGTCTTACAATAACCCCACATTAAGTATTTTAAACATAACTCTAACCTAGTCTAACACTGCAAGAATCAAAAAAATTTGCAACCCTCACCCTACCCTAGCAGGGTTCAGCCTAACCCAAACCCTACCCTGATTGACCTTGACTGGGCCGGGTTGGGCTGGATTAACCCTGATTCAGGGTCAGATTGACCCTGATTGGCCCTAACCTTGATTCAGTGGGGGAGAAGTTGATGACGACGATGAGAAAAGTAGAGGGCCTAGAGGTAAATCTATGACTCATTAACTCTGTCACTGTGAGACTGAGTAAAGACGAGTTTATAAATAAAGAATTGAGCCAAGAAGGTCGAGGGTCAGCCTTCCAGAAATCTAATGGCTGAAAGGAGGAGAAGGAAAAGATTGAGTGACCGTCTTTTCATGCTCATATAAGTTGTTCCTAAGATAAGCAATGTTTTGATCAATCAACTTCTTGCTCTAGCCATTTAACATTCTTTTCGATTCCCCTCTTTTAGGGCATTTTTTTATTATTATTATTATTATTATAACTTTTTATGCACAACAGATGGACAGAACATCCATATTTAGAGATACCATAGATTACATGAAAGAGCTCAACGAGAGGATTAAAAATTTGCGAAGGGAACAAATCGAAGAGGGTTGGGATAAATTCGACCTGATGAACACCTTCAAGGAGTTAAAACCAAACGAAATCCTGGTTAGGAACATACCAAAGGTATGGTTTTTCTATTATGCAAGCTAATCTCTGCAATTCTTTTCCCTACCCAAATCCCTGATCAAATCCTTATTTTGTATAGTTTGATGTTCAAATGATGAATATAGATACTAGAGTCAAGATTTACAGTGCATAGTAGAGGCAAAAACTGAGAAGTGAGAAGTCGACGTCGATGATAAGGTAGAGTAGAGGCGTCATAATCAGCAACTAATGCTAGGGTTAGTCTAGCCAGATCGAGCCGGGTTCAACCCGAGGGGTCCACTCTAACCCAATTCAACCTATCAGGGTTGGATGGAATTTGGGCCCTAACCCATCCCTGTCAAGGTTTAAGGCAGGTTAGGGTAGGGTTCAGGTTGTCAGGGCCAAACCTGCAACCCTAGCACATACTGATGTATTGATATATGCTATAGATTGATCAGAACCCATAGGAAGAATGGGCTCTTGCAATATCTTAACGAATGTCGTCAACATAAACACTTTCTTGCATCGAGTAGAACCCCATCAAGATTGCAGTCTCAAACCATTATGTTGTGGTAAACAGAGTTTATGAACTTGGTGAGCTACCCGAACTCTGTTTCACATAGCCTGGATCCTTTGTAATGTCTTCAATATGTATGGCAGGCATTAGTCATTGTATTGGTTCGGATAATTAGATGGTGTTGATTAGGAGGCTTGATTGGATGAAACACTATTGGGAGTGATCTCCTTAATGGGTTAAATAAAGGATTTACAATTAATATCCTTGTTGTGTAAAGCATCATGGGCACCTATTGGTAATTTGGCAATATTATATGAATGATCAAATTACCATTTTTTCAATGTTGATCCATGTTCTTTATCTATATATAGACAGTTATACCTGTCAATAATCGTCATCTCAATATACGGAAAAAGGAGCAGAAAAGTTTTTTTTTTTTTTTTTGAAAAATCATATATCTATTGAAAACTAGAGGACAAGTGACGTATGTGCAATCTAGAATGACTCTGTCAACCGTTATGGATCCGAATACGTGTTAATTTATGTTCTTCAGTGTATGATTGAATATTTGCTTAGATTAATCCAACAGTGATATCAGAGAGACAGTGATGGATTGCTACCACCAAAGTGGTTTATTTATTTATTTATTGCATGTTCCATTACTTAATGTTTTCCACCACTCCTCTAAATATCCCTTCTCATTTGTTATGAACTCTCTTCCTCTCCTTCCCTGTAGCGAAAATGTAAAAAATTTGAAAAACCAATATCGATTAACAATCGAAGTTGGTTTTTACACACTTCACATCGAACTGCACCATTAAACCGAAACCACACCATTTAACGCCTTTATTAAATACTAATGTGGGACTAAACCCTTTTCATTATTGGCTGTGGATCGCAAACCCCGTCCATCACGAACCTACGATTACATTAGCATATAAGTTAACTTTCACAAATATTATCCATAGAAATATTAAGCACGTGACCATCCAGACAAATAAAGAAAAAAAAAGGGTAGCAAACTAGCCATCATAGTTATTATCAAATGTTTTTGTTATATTAAAAAAACCCAACCCAACGCAACCCCTCCGAATTTGTTAGCATATGTGGATAGAACGAAAGTTTTTTCTTCTAGTCTCTATGAAGCACTCTCTTTGAATCCATTTGTTTTGATTTCTATCTCGAATTCACTGGGTGATTTCAATTCCATTTTTTTTTTTTTTAGTTGGATTTCTACACTCAATTACAGTGAAACAAAAAATGGATTTCATCTTTTACCGAAAAAGAGAAAAAAAAAAAAGAAGAAGATTTAATCTGAAATTCTGAAATAATCGAGAGCCCCTTCACTATTTGAACTCATGAAATATTTTGTTCTATTTTGCGTTTGGCTTATAATGATCACGTGCTTACAAGGGCTCAACTGTTGGGACAAAAATGTAATTTCCAATGGTAATACTAAAAAATGGGTTTACACGGCAGATGGAAGCGGAATCGCCCAATTCTTTCATACCGTCTCAAAGTCTTTCTTGCCATCTCTGAACTGACGTCTCAATTGTAAGTTCTAGGGTTTCTCTTTTGATGATTCTTCTTCTTTCTACATGCAACTTCATCGCACAGTTTTCCCTTTTCTTTATAAGCTGTTTTTCAAGAGAGGAACAAGATAGCATAATAGGGTTGGGTCTCATGGGGAGAAATAATGCATTAACTTCCTTCTCTTAGCCCAACCTTCAATTCGTCACCCAAGTTCCTATGAGTGCATGATCCCTCACTGATTCATGCATTCTAGTTATTTTCTTTCATATTTCCCTTTATGTAGTAAAATAGGTTCAATATAAGTTGAGACTTATTATATAATAGTCTAAATTAAATGACTTAATATGCAAACAATCAAAGCATAACACAAATCATATCAAATACAATATAATATGTAAATAACTTACTGATATGTAGAAACAATCACTTTTTATTTTATTTTATTTTTTTGGTATGTGTAGAAACAATCACTTGTAGTAAAGATAGGGCTGAGTTGTGCTAGTGGTCATTATCTTTAATAATATTGTATTCACCCCTTATAGTGCAAAGGGTTTCCGTAAATTAATTGACAAAATGAAACGACCCTTAATAAGCTCCTCTAGTTATGTTGCAGTACTCAAGAATTGGTTCACGTTAGAACACTGATGATTGTGATCAACACTATCAAAACCGAAGGAAAATTTGTGCAGAAAGAAAGTTGGAGACAAAGAGAGAGAGACTTAATTTTGAACTCCAATGAACTTCGGACCTTGATATCCTCCCCTTAGGGCTCGTTTGATAAAACTTCTGTTTTGGATTATGGATTCTGGTTCAGAATTTGGATTCTACTTCAGGCTACTCCAATGTTATTTGGGAGTAAAAACATATTTGATAATGCATTTTCTAAAATAGATTCCAGAATATCTTTGGAACAGAACCATGTTTGATAAACACTATCTCCCAATCGAAGTCTAGAAAAGTCATGGTGGTGGGTGATGAGTGGTGGTAGTTGGGGAAAATACGACAGATGGGATCTGAACAGTCCAAAGGCGATCAAGAAAATCAACAAGGGTCGTACACGTGGCTTCCATCAGGAAGATCCACGTATGTGCCAGATAAAGGTAAGGATCCAGCTTGATGTGTTGGCAGTGATTCGATTCGATCCATAAACTTAATATTGAGAAGATTTGATAGCATTAATTGTGACGGACGTGCATTAATTCAACCATGATAAATGCCCATAAAAGTAAATAGAGTGCATTAAATGTATTTTGTGCTGACTAGACCCGCCACATCATCTTATTGAGAAGCGCCACAAGGAGAGTGATCCTAAGTCTACTCGAAAGAAGAGAAATGACGGCCACTCACATCAAACAGCCTAAGTGACATGGATGTGAGGGGTTGAAGGAGCAAGATCTTGGAGATATGCTCCACTCAAAGGGGTCGTAGGCTCTCTGGTTATACAAAATAGGGTGATGATGGCCTGGGAAATCGGAATGAGCTAGCTAAAGAAGAGAAGTTTGCGTGACAAGCTTCATACTCTGCCAATAAATAGAAGAAGGTTACAAGAGCAAAGGATGGGAACTTTCACTCTCTCAAGGTACCATTACTCTCTAGAATTTCCTCTAGACTTTACTGTTTATCATCTGTGAGTTCAAACTCACCTGCTACACTTAGTCTTTTTACTTATTATCTTTATGAACTAGGAAGGAAAAGTCTCACAGAGCTCCTGTACCTCATTCCCTTATCTTTAAGGAACTCGGGTATCTTACCCCTGAGTTCCATTCTGCTTGTCCTATATCATACTAACTTAGGCATCAGAGTGACCATGAGGTAAAACCCACCAACTTCATTGCGTGTTCTTGGTCTGCAGATACATGGTAGCATCTTGCACACCAGGCGAAATCTAGCGACAACAGGTGGTGGTGGCGGTAGCTGTTGTGGTGGTGGTGGTGGCAATGGTGACGGCAACGATGGTGGTGGCGGTTGTGGTTATGGTGGTGGTGGCAGCGGCTATGGTGGTAATGGTCAAGAGAGAGTCAAGTGAGAATCAGACTCTTTTTTTTTCTCCCAAAAACTTGCTCCAATACGTTGGAGCAAGTACTAGTTACTCCAAAATTTTGGATTTTGAATTCGGTTCACTCTGTGGGAGCTCGAATCCAACTGGACTTATCAAACGAGCTTCTACTCCAAAATAGCTCACCAGGAGCCAAAATCTATGTAAGAACCGTACTCCAAAAATCCGGTTTAACTCATGGTTTACGTCATGACAGGTCTCCCAATCATAACCGAACCAGAAGATGAGGCCGAGTGATGAACCACAATATCCAGGTATGAGAAACGATATGTAAAAATTCAATTTTTACATATCGATCTCAATACAGAGTGAGACCGGTATGTGCAACTGGTATGTTTTCTTGAGTGGAAACGGACTCCAGTGGGTCCCATACTCCGAATCTGAGTTTAAGAAACCTTTTAAAAGTAGGAGACCTTCCTAGAATGGTCACCCACTATATATATACATTATTTTTTTTCTTTAGATCATTTCAAACACTCTCAAACCCTAGAGCCGTTTGGAAGAGATCTGAGAAGGAGCAAGGAGGAAGGAGCCTGTGTGAGAAGGGGACTTTCCGTTGGAGGGGAGCACCGCCATTCAACAAACACCGGTAAGTGCTTGACCTCTGTATTGATGTTTGGGATTACGGATCAAAGCCGTGAAACGGCGTAATGATCCAGAACCCTAAAACTGTAAAACCCTAGTTTCATTAAGATCCATTCTGAAAAGGATGTGACGAAATAATCTAAACCTAAGTGACCAAATAGGTATCTCGACCTTAGAATGGTTGAGGAAGAACCCTAAAAACTAAGCTGATGATCAACGATAGAGGAAGGTCCGTGTAAGACCCGCACGCCACGAACCCGGTCTAACCTTACATTTTGTGTCGTGACCAGTATACATATCATGGTCGAGCCAAGTGGACCAAGTGCGTGAAGAAATCCAAGACCCAATATGAAATTTAACTAAAAAACAGTCAAAATGAGGGTAGGGTCTCATGCCTAAACAGGTAGGGTCGACCCCACCTCAACAGAAGTCCAACCCATGACTTTTTGGTCATGGGGTCGCATGGGTCTCTCGGATTATGCGACCCTAGCATCGACCTTAGGAAAGCAGCACGAACCAAAAATTAGGAAACTTTCCTAATTTCAAAGGGGACCTTTTCTAAACTCAATGTGACTTATTTTGGGAGGTTTTCCTATATAAATAGGACATCCCTAAGCCTCTTTCATTCCTTTTGAAACCCTAATTGAAAGTAAGAGAAAGAGAATAGAAGGAAGAGAAGGAAAAGAAAAGGAAAGTTAGAGAAGAAGGCTAAGGAGAAGAGTTTCAGAGGAATCTCTGAATTCAGCAAATCTAAGGTATGAAAACATTATCTATGAATTGTGTAAGACCCTATAATAGTTTATAAAGAGGGTAGGATCTAAGAGAAACCCAAATCATCCATCCATGGATAAATTCCAATGGAATCCATGGAGGGAATCATTGTAAACAAAGTAAATGAAGTAACTTGGAGTTTTGAGCCATAGAACAATCATAGAATGGACCATGAAAGTAAGCCAAAGGATCCAAACATGAAAGAGTGGACTGTAGGATGAAAGGTCGACTCAAACTACGTGCGGTCGCACGTAGGATCGATTGGTAACCGACCCTATCAGACCACTGGATCGACCCCAAGCTCTCGGGAAGTCCAGAGAAGCTATGGTCGCACCTAGGGTCGATGGATAACCGACCCTATACCCTGGGGTCTCAGATACCTGCGACCCTAGCTTTACAGCAAGCTTAAAGCTGTTGGAATTAATTCTAATTAAAATCTATCGACTTGTTAGGTTTTTCTAGTGATGTAAAGGTGATTCTTAAAGCTTGAAAGATGATCTACACTCAAGAAAAGGTGAGGGAACAAGACCTAAACTAATTGGCTAATAATAAACTGTTTTCGTTTATTGAGTCAAATACCATGTATGATTCTATGATTGTATGATTGTATGATTGTAATGTGCATATCACATGTCATCTACTATTCATGTTTTTACTGTTCTTGCATATTTAATTCAGTTTATTTACAACATGATGATTATGATGATGCTAGGAATATGCATGTGAATGTTTGTGTGTGGTTAATGTACTTGATGCGAGTGGGGCATCAGGGGAAGTGTGATGCGGTGTAGTTCTAAGCACTTTAGCCCTATCTCTACTCAAGTCTTGTCCACTGACATCGTCGTATCGCCATTACCTTAATAGAACTATTACGTCGTAGGGCATCAGGGGAGGTGGTCTCGGATCGTGTAGTCTCTGACTCTGTCGGGGGGCCTTAGCTCTATCTCTATGGACGTATTGAGGGATGCTAGGGTGAGGCCTTGGATACACTATTTGACATTAGGATTGGTTAGTTGCGAGCCCAGTTTGCAAGCCCTCGCCAATAGGGGGTTATGTATTGGTATGGGTAGAGTATCAGGGAAAGTGTGATGCGGTGCGGTCCCAAGCACTTTAGCTCTATCTCTATTCCATGGTGGGTGCATGTGGGGGCGGCAATGGTGTTTGATCCGTTGAGCGGTTCCACACACTCATGTATAGAGGTGCAGCGGCCTCCAAACCTTTTTATAGCACATTACAAACTTATATACCAGACCACATATATGAATTGAATGCATGCATATGTTTGTTGCATTGTTTTATTTTTCTCACTGAGCTCAAGTTGGAGAGCTGACCCTCGTGCGCACAAATCTTTTAGTTTCTGATGTTGCAGGCATTACGGTTGAAGATTATGTCAACAAGCCAACATATAAACAGGTGGCGGCTATGATGAGCAAGCTATGGAGGACTATTGTGATTCGTCAAGCTAGCGTTTCAACTATTGATACGCTTAGTGTTTAATTTTCGTATTTAGATATTGTAATATGTATTAAATTATGTTTTCGTTGCTTTGAGATAAATGGAACATTAATTATTTATCATGACTAGACCTCAGTTCATTATCTGTAAGACTTCTGCTATTTACTTTATTACCTCTGATTAATGTGGAATGTGTTTTGGTTTAACAAAGTGGGAATAGCCTATACGAGATCCTGATTTAACCGTTGGTTTATTGACGGTTCGTCACACCATTCTGGTTGGTGCAGAATTGAGGTGTGACAGTCCGAGATTGGACTCTCAGACCCATACCACTGGACATACCGACTGGACAACAAGTCCTACGATATGGTTCTGCAGTATATACTGCAGGCACATACCCGCTGTAGTATACTGAGACTAGTACTGAGACCGGTACTACCACCGGTATGCTTACTGAAGCCTGGTTATTGGCCAGACTTGGTTCTGACCAATTGTAATCCTAATAACTTAATTCTAATCTATAAATATGATCATGTAGAACTTGTAGACGATGTGAGTGGACTCTGTGACGCAGAGCGGATTTGCAATCACGCGTCAGGTAAGGGACAAGACCCCAAAACCCTAAGTAACTAAAAAACAGTAAACCCTTGTAATCATATCTGTTTTTGTGATTATTATTTGTTGCTTGTGCATTTTATATGCCATCTAGTTATTTACATTTTATTATCTGCTCATGCATATTCGTATGCTAGGATGATGTTTGTTTAGGCATGTGATTGTTTTTCTTAATGTATAGAATATGAAGGGGAGTGGAGCCCTGGATATATCCTCACACTGATACCTTTTCGTATCGCCATCTATCTTAGCGAGCTTGGTGCGAATATGGTATCAGGGGGAGGACGTGGGATTGTGGCTCCGCCTGCCCACCAGACTCAAGCCCTATCTCTATGTCTTAAGGAGCTATGCTGGATAGAACCATAGATACTGTGATGACATATAAGACTTGTTAGAAAAGGAACCCACTTGCAAGCCCTTGCCAACAGGGGTTTAGGTGTTGGTGCGATGTAGAGTATCAGGGGGAGGACGTTAGATGGTGGCTCAGCCTGCCCGTCAGACTTTAGCTCTATTTCTATACAAGAGTGAGTGATGTGGAGCAACAATAGTAGTGTGGATCGAAACCTGACTGTTGGGTGTGCTCACACTTTCGTGCATGGAGGTGCGGTGGCCGTCAAACCTTACCATAGTATTTTACAAGTTATATGAGACCCAATTGTAATGTTATCTCATGCATTTTGTATATTGCATTGATCTTGTGTTTTACTGAGCTAAGTTGTGAGCTCACCCCGTATATATATACTCTTTTTCAGATGTTGATGCAGATTACACTATTGAAGACTTCATGGCTGCTCCAGCTTATGGGACAGTGACTGCTATAGATTCCCAGACAGTGGAGGACGAGCATGATACCTTATGCGAGTGCTTTTACTGTGTGTTCCTTTAGGGTTATTTATTTATTCTTTCTGGTGGGTGTAGACAATGTATTAAATTATTATTTATGATTGTGAATGATGGTATAATTTGAATAATTATTTATTTACAATTAGAAACTCAGTTCATTTATTATTTAATTCCGCTGCTATTTATATGTCTCTGATTATGGTTAGTTTGCTTGGGATGATTTTTTGACATGGTCTATTGAGATCCTGGTGTAAGTCGTGGTTTAGAAACGGTTCACTCACACTTTTGATTTAGCAGAAATTGAGGTGTGACAATCCAGAATCCAAAGTTTTGTCAAACAGCCCTTATTATTGAGGAAATGAGTAAATTCAAGAAGATGCAATACAATTAACAAGTACATCCATTATTAATTGATATCCAATATGTGATATTTCCATTGGACCTCTAAATTAAGGGTTTGGATCGTGCCTCTTTGTCAATACAAACATGTCCATATATAAAGACACATTTGTGCACATGAAAAGGTATAATATATGCCTTTATATGAATGAGTGTACCCATCCTTATACCAAAAGGTATAAAAATACCATTACATATTTAGATACATAACGACATAACCCTTTCCAAAATGTATACTTTTAAATACAGAGAGACACACCTTTTAATTAATCCAATGATTAAAAACAACTTAGTGGCTTTAATCCGCATCTGGCCCATCTCATGTGCGCGTGTGAACAGCACCTTGGACCCCCCATCTTGACTCCTCCCTCAAGAGGGAGACTTCCTTTTAATGGCTTAAAATGATATTGTCCAACCATTACATATATCATCGTTTTTTTCCCAATTACCGTGGGACTAGACCTTTGAGTCACACAAACTATACCAACAAAAGACAACAAACCTTTTAGAAATTTCCCTTCAAAACAGAAATAAATACTTAAGACTTCTAAAAACTTGCATTTGACTTGAAATAAATAAACACTTTATGAATAAATCTCTCAAATTAATTCTCCCTTTCTCTCTCATTCTCTTTTGTGAAATTTGGATAGGCCTGCTAATATATTTTCTCTCTCATTTTTTTTTCTTTTTTTCTTTTTGGGAAAATTATGGGGCACTCCATTGACAATTGATTTATTACACATAATTATCTTCACTTTACCAAAGTTAGACAGACTATCCTTGTGACAATTGTTAATAACAGATTAATCTACACCGTTAAGTTTTGGATGTTAAAACTAATGGAAGAAAGTCCAATTTTTTTAAAGACAATAATACCCTATCTGAATGTAAAATTACAAAAACAACCTTTAGAGTAAAAAATCACAACGGAAACGCAAACCGCCGTTCATCATTGTTCTTTTCCAACGAAATCGCAAAACTGAGAAAAGCTTGTTGCTTCTTCTCAAATGGCAACGGCAAAAAGTGATACAGAGATTCATTTACAATTTGACTTTCATGGTTGTCAAATCATCCAGAAGATTGCTTTAGAAGAAACCTGAAAGGGAGGGGTGTTTCTAGAAATCAACTTAAAGAATAACATATCACAGAGAAACAGAGAGAGGGTTCACAGTGGGAGTCTTGAAGCTCTCGACAGAAAGCAACCAATGGCGACTATTGCTGGCTTCGATTGCTAAAACTCACCCAATAGTCAGTCGATCGAACCCAAATTCAAGAGTTTGATTCCAGACCCTTAGGCCTCTTAGAAGTAGACAATATTAGCCTTGATAACCAAGTAAAACAGATATTAAAATCACTTGAAACCAGGTCTAATGGTGGTTCAGATTGCAAGTTTGAACTCTAACTTAATTCTTAATACTATAGTATAGAAGATAGGTTAGGAATGGGGCTCTGGGGATTAAATCGCCCAATAGTGGTGAGCCGGTACTGAAGATTATTAGGGAAAAAATAGAAGGATTAAGAGAGGAATAAACCTGATTTGTAGGAAACTGACGGTACCGTAAAATGGGGAAGGAAAATTGCTACAAATAAGGACAGGGAAATAAAAAGAAAGATGAGAAAAGGGAGAAGAAGAAAGAGGATTAAAGAAGGGGAAACTCATCCAAAGGAAGGAGAGAGAGGGAGGGAGAGAAAAACCAAATCTTAACTTCATTCAATTCAATTCAATAAACTTGAACTCACAAGCATAGCTCCAATACCGCCTGATCTCAAGATACGCTCCTCAATCTCAAACACGAGAAGAGTTGGACGGACACCCTATCAGGAGCTATGGAAAAACAAAATCGAAAGAATGGTCCTGGAATTCGAACCCTAAGTGAGCCTTTTCCACAGGAGAGAAAAACGGTTGTTCGTATATTGATACCATATTTCGTCCAACAATCATTGGATGACACGTGTCTTGATGGACATGACTCTCAACTTGCCGGGTTGGAGATTGTTTTGCCTTGCCAATTGGAACCCGCCATGAATCTGGGTAGAGCATCAAGTTGCGTCATCATCCAGCGACTTGGCGGTATTGTGTTTCAACTCCTGTATTATCTTACATCTTGACTAGTGCACGTGTGTGGAAGACTCCTAAACCATCACGAGAACAGATTCCGTGGGATTCTCCCATATATAGCGGTTAAAACGGGTGACTTGGGACATCTTAGCCGTTGGTTTATCATCCTACAGTCATATGGGATTCTCGGGAACGCCCCTGACGGTTAGACGGTTATCTCCACACCTTATCCAAAGATTATCCAAGATCTTCCGGTGCCTATAAAGCCACTCAATGGTCAATCAGTGAGAAGTTAATTAAATACACTCAGATATGCTCTCTTACTTTCCTTCTTGAATTCATCTTTTTCCACCACGACCAAAGAGCTTACATCATTCTCTAAGCTTCATACTGTTAGTTTCTTTACTAACTTGATCGTCAGAGTGGACGTCAGACCATCTTAGTTTGCCCTCCGATAACGGTTTGTTCTTCATATCTTACAAGAGAACATGGATCAAGTACTCGTTAGTAAATTATAGCAATAGGTCAATCGCAAGAGCATCAGAGAAGCCCAAGTGCAACAATAGCTTTGCAATGCCGAGACAGCGGAGGCCGATCGCTCTTTGACAATAGCTTTGGCACCAGAATGCAGCAATTGGCGACCCATTAGCTCCCTACCAAATGGAAGGTGAAGTTAGAATTTTCTTTGTAGAAAACCACTAAAAAGGATGAGGGTATAAAAGAAACCACATACGCAAACACAAGTTCTAGAAACTGGCTGCCCAGAAGAAAATGTTAATGAGAAGAAATAACAACATCGTCATCGATTGGGGGCAGTCATCAACGATCACTGCAAGGAGCTCGACAAACTCGTCATTGCGAAGTTGGACTGTAGGGATGATCATAGAGACAGAGGAGGAGCACAAATCGTGAAATGAAGGGATGGAAGGAAGAAAATATTATTTTAATTTAAGAGGGTATTTTTGTCTATTTAAATTTCAAGTTAACGCCATTAGTAACAAGGTAGTGGATTGAAAGTCCAAAAAACCCAAAGTAGTTATATATAACAAACCAAATGTCAAGGGAGTATCTCAATAAATTTTATTTTATTTATTTATTTATTTATTTTTTTTAACCTTGGGCATTTGAAAAATAGTTTTGGGAAAATCTGCTAGCAAAAAACTTAAGTATGAATTGGTATGTGACTTCTATTTGTTGTTTACTGCACCCAATTGTGTGTTTTTTTGTAGGATTTCTGTTGGCGCAACTTTGAACTGGATTTTGAGGACAAGCTGGTCCGTTAGGGTTGTGAGAGAGAGAAAGGAAGGTCTTGTGTTGGTGGACCCTATTTTTTTATATTAGGACGGGTTGATCTATTGTTTCTTTTATTTTCTTTCGTTGGTGGTGTTTGTGTGGGTCCGGTGAATAAAAAAAATAATAGGATTAGGTTTCATGCTAAGCTACACAAAATTATACATCTACTTTAATTCTTTCATGGTGTTTCTTTGGATTTCGTGAGGAAAAATAATGCATAGTATGTTTTATCATCTTTGAAGAATGGAGTTCGTCTCTTGTCGTTCAATGTTTCAGTTGTTTATTGGACAGACTGGACTATATCTGCATGCATGTTGACCATCACAACTCGTCTGATGGACAAGTAGAGCAATTGGAAGACTAGAGATGATCCCACTCCATCTCTGAGATGCACTTGTTTGCGTGGTTTTGATGAATAAAAAATCTCAGTCCGTCTCTGAAATACACTTGTTTGCGTGGCTTTGATGAATAAAAAAAGTATTAGTGTTAGGTTTCATGCAGGGCGGCAGAAAATTTATACATCTATTTAAATTCTTTGATGGTGTTCACTTGGATTTATTGAGGAAAAAGAATGCATAGTATGTTTTACTATGGAGCTCGTCTCTTGTTGATTAGTCGTTCAATCTGTCTATTGGACGAGCTAGATTGCATCGACATATATGCCGATCACTTTAATCTGTTCGATAAACTACTAAAACAATTGAACGACTAGAGATGATCCTAATCAATCTTTGAAATGCCCTTATCCTCCTCCCTATGATCATCCATTATTTTTATGCTTCTGATATCACCTTCTTCTAGAAGATCTCACGTGGCACTTTGAATCTCAACATAATGGACAAAGAATATGTGGATTTGAGTCAAGAAGGTGAGATTAATTAGAAGAAATATATAAAATAAAGATGAAAAGAGAAATAAGTCTTAAGAGTAGGGATATAAATTCTCTCCTATTGACTTGTGGGTTGTCAATGGTTGGATTTCAACTGATACATATATCGATGTATTAATATAAGCGCTAACTGAACTCCAGCTATTGGATCAACCAGCAGCCGACCTACCGTGGGAGAGGATGTGGACTTAAGACTACCAAACGTGAAAATATTTTCAAGTAAAATACAACCAAACAAATTTCAATTTCTTAATTTGTAGTTATATTCGAACCAAGGGGACTCTCGGCAGGTACTTTCCCTTCTCTCTCCAACTGGCGAAGAAAACACGCCGGGGTCATGATTCATGGGATTCGGATCGCCTCCTTTTCACGTTAAAGCTGCCGCTCGATGGGCGACAGCTGGATAAATTAAATCGGACGATTGTGATAAGTTAGGGCATCAGATGACTATAATGCGTCGTATTTCACAAAATCGAAAGCCTTTTTGAAAACTCAATTGTAAAAGACGACCGAGAAGAAAACCGCGAAACAGAACCGAGAGTGTGAGAACTGGATATTCCCGAGGGCTTTTTCTTCTTTCGGATTCGAGATTTGCAGAGAACTTTCACCCTCTCTGAGTTCAGCCCTAACTAGAGAATCGCATCGAGGTAAGTTTGCTTTAATTTTTTCCAAACCTTCTTCTTCTTCTGCTGCTGAATAGAACTCTCTTCATCCGAAAAAGGTATCGATCTTCTTCGAATCTGACCGCGAAACCAGAGTATCGAATTCTTCGGTAATGACTATTGGTTGGCTTGTTTGAGTTTCCAAATTAGCAGCTATTTATCTTGCAGGGGTCTTGATTCCTGTCATGTCTTCTCTGCTAGTACTAGGGCTTTCTTTGGGTTTTTGTTCTTGAAATTGAAATAAACAATATTGCACGTTTCGGCGTTAAATCAAAACAAGTTCAAACTTCAAAAGCACCGAAACGCTGCCCTAGTTTTCTTCACTTTCGTTTCTCGTTTGTATTTTTTATTTTCTGTATTTTCACTTTCCTGCCTTCTTAACCTACATCATCAACATCTC
The DNA here is from genome assembly GCA_028583415.1 of Protea cynaroides. Classification (NCBI taxonomy): domain Eukaryota; kingdom Viridiplantae; phylum Streptophyta; class Magnoliopsida; order Proteales; family Proteaceae; genus Protea; species Protea cynaroides. Next base: position 109,470,351 of record CM053276.1, read on the forward strand.
TATTGATATATAGGACCTTCCTGGTGACTGCTTTCCTTTTTCCATGGGGAGAAGAAATAGTTTCTAGTATAAGGGATTGCTTATTTCAGGGATTGCTTATTTCTTAGATTTTGAATGCTTGTATTAACTTAAGACTGTTTATCTGGTTGATTCAGGGATGCCTATCGTGTTTATCTGTTACCGGTGCACATGGCGTATTCTGCTTTCCTGAAGTTGTTTTTTGCAGCGGGTGTTTGGTGTATTGCATACGTTGTTGTGGCAGTTCTTGGGTCGCTTCGATTATTCAATTTTGTCCATGCCTCTATAGTGAACTGATAAAGCAGTTAGATAGCTACCATGGGTTTTGCGCAGCTGGTTATTGGTCCTGCGGGCAGTGGAAAGGTGATTTCTTTCTTGAGAGTTTTGATTTTTTCTTGTGTGCGAGTAGTAACTGTCCTTCACCCTACGCTGTGATTTTTTTTTTTCATTTTGAGTCCGTTTCTTTACAGTACTTTTATTGGAAATGATTTTTTGACCAGCCCCTTCTCTTTTTGGTTCAGGAACTGATATTTTCTTAAGAAAATTGAGATTTCTTTTTTTGTTTGTTAAATGGCATATGAATATATTGATGAGATTATTTGTTCCTTTTTACCTTTTTCATCCAGTCGACTTACTGTTCTAGCTTATATCAACATTGTGGAACTGTTGGACGGACAATCCATATTGTGAACTTAGATCCAGCAGCAGAAAGTTTTGATTATCCTGTGGCCATGGGTAATTGAGCAGTTTTGGCTGTTATTGTTTTTACTTCTAAAGCATCATTTAATTTCAGAAAGATGAAAAGTAATATTTTCTGGCAGATGTGAGGGAACTCATTTCTTTGGACGATGTTATGGAAGAACTTGGTTTAGGTCCAAATGGGGGCCTTATGTACTGCATGGAGTATCCTTTTTTTTTTTTTTTTTTTTTTTTCATTTGGGTTTAATTGTAATTAAATGCTACTTTATTTCTTAGTCTGTACTCTGTAGCTATTTTTTTTTAAAGAACAACCTTAGTGATTTTGTAATGCCTACATCTAGCTTCATGGATACTGTGGGATTCTTTGCCCGCACAGTGTCATATATGTGTTGCTGTTAACTCCGACACATGCCTTGGTTAATGTTGTCATGTCAGAGCTTTGCTAATTTTTAATATCTTTTCAGGCATCCCTTGGCCTGTATAATATTTTGCTTCTATTGTATCAATTTGTTTTGCCTTAAACCACTCTCTTCAGACACCTTGAAGAAAATTTGGATGATTGGTTTGCAGAAGAATTGGAGAATTACTTGGATGATGACTACCTGGTTTTTGACTGTCCAGGTATTGTAAAAGTTAAACTATTCACCAACAGAATGGTAGATTGTTAGCTTGTTTTTAACTAAGCTTCTACATGTTAATTAGTATTGTTGTGAAATGGATATCGCTGAGATGATATCTCCCTTTTCTCTGCCACCGTGTATTCATATTTTTCTGCAGGATTTGGTTCATTTATGCAATACCAATTACCATCAATTACAACTCCAGCTAAGATGTGACCTACCCAAACTTTTAGGTTGGGCTTGCTGAATCACAGCCTAACCTAGTCTGCCATTAAGGTTACAGGCAATGTTGTGAAGTTTTTTAGCATCTTGTATCTATAAATATGTCTACGTACTTGCAGGTTTCCGCAAGAACTTGGGTGGGAGGGGGGTGGGTATGACTTTGGCATGCCTAATTAGTAATGAATTGATGAATGCATCAATACATATTCAATATTAAGTCAATTCCCTAGCCATTCTCAATATTCTTTTGGTCTACTTTTTGTGAGAGTATCTGCTCTTGCCCTCTCAAAATTTTCATTGCTTTAAAGAAATGCCAATAAATTATATTTTAAGGTGGGAGCGTGGAAGCTTATTAATGCCTTTTATAACTGAATTTTTTTTTCTCATGGGATTGGAGTGATGCAGATTAAACATTTTCTTATGGTTTTCTTTGAGCATTTAACAGGCCAGATAGAACTCTTTTCACATGTTCCTATGCTTCGAAATTTTGTGGACTATTTGAGACGAAAGAACTTCACTGTTTGTGCTGTATACTTGCTTGATTCACAGGTTAGTATTAGTTTTTTTTTGCTGTTGCAGTTTTATCATTTTTTCTTCCCCATCCCTTAAATATTTTGAAGTGTTTCAATCTTTAGTAATATCTGAAGGTTTTGACTTTGCTCATGTGTCAGTTCATGACGGATGTGACCAAATTCATTAGTGGATGCATGGCATCACTTTCAGCAATGGTTCAACTAGAATTGCCTCATGTCAATATCCTTTCTAAAATGGACCTTGTTACAAAAAAGAAGGATATTGAAGAGTGAGTCATTCTTGCATTCATAGCTTTTGCATGCTACATGCATGTCTCTGATGGCATACTAAGCATTCTTTATTTGATACTGCTTGTAGTTACCTAAATCCAGAACCGCGGCTTCTGCTATCAGAGTTGAATCTACAAATGGCCCCTCGGTTTGAAAAGCTAAATAAGGCTTTGATTGAATTGGTGAGTTTTGAAGGAATACATAGTTTGAGCACTCCCTCCCCCCCCCCCCCCCCCCCAAAAAAAAAAGGCCTCCAGGGGTGTAAAAAAAGTGGATGCCATTGTGTGTGTGTGTGTGTGTGTGTGTGTTGCAGCATGCTATACAACTTTCTTTATTTTGATAACTTTCATAGGATTTAGTGCGAGGCTTGCAGATTATTTATTATTTATATTTTATGTGTTAGGTTGATGAATATAGCATGGTTAGCTTTGTGCCTCTCGATTTGAGAAAGGAAAGCAGGTACCCTCTTCTCTGTGTTTTTTATTTTTCTTGTTAATATTTGTATGGTTGGCGAGAAGCATGACCAGAATAGCATTTTGTGATACAAGAAGAGAGATAGGCACCTTTTGGTCGTAGGACCAAAAGTTGTCCCATGTGGGTTGGGTTTTGGATCCAACTTATAGAAGGGGCGCGTCATGTAGATATTTTACCAAGATCTGACCTTATCCGCTCTAAATGCTTTTCTCTGATCTGTTTGTCCAATATCTAAGAAGGTTGGAAACAATGCCTATATGATGGATAGTTCATCGAATCATTTCTAGCTTCTTCCCTCTCCTACTCTTTCTAGCATTATACTTTCAATGTTCTGAAAGAACCTCTTACAGCCTAAATGAAGACTTAATTCCCAAGAATATATTTTCCCAGTCTATGGATCTTGAAACAGGGTTTGTTCCTACAATCTTGTCTCCCAGAGTTTTATATTTAAATTGTCTTTCCTCATTCTAAACATTGTACTCTTGCGTAGTCTCTTTCCCTAATAAACCTCCTATAACCCTCGTATGTTCCGTAACTTATTATTATTATTTTTTGGGTAGAACCGTAACTTATCTTTTACCTCCCAAAACGTCTGAGTTGTCCTCCTTTTCTCACAAGTCGGACTAAATTCTTAAATATGAGAATGTTACATCAAATGAGCTTTACATATAAATGTAGAACAAAGAGTTTAAATAATAACATTGCATCTTTAGATGTTGGTTGGTTCTGTTTATATAAATTGCCAATTAATGTAAATTAGTTTTAGTATCAACTCAGTTGTTGTATTGAAATTTTATTTTATTTATTGTCTTTAAATATTTGAAAGCTTTTCTCGATCACTTTCCCTCCCCTTCATGGCTCTGATTAAATTCTTGTTTTCTATTTTCATAGTTTCCTGTGTCTCACATAACTCTATGCACCTTGTACAAATTATATTGACTGTACTTGTTTTTGTCACATGTACAGTATACAGTATGTATTGTCACAAATTGACAGCTGCATACAGTGGGGAGAGGATGCCGATGTGAAGGTTAAGGATTTTGATCCAGATGAGGATGATGATTGATATCTTTCTAATACGCAGGTAGCTTAAAGATGCAAAGCTGGGTTTAGAAGTGATGAGGTGATCCCGGGAAGATACCCACTAGACATAGTTTATCTGCATTTCCCCTGCTTTAATGAATCTGTTTGGCAAAATGATGAGTTATAGTTGACCTATGTTGTCATTGCAAACTTGCTAGGACTTGCTAGTGAAATTGTAATGGATTTATATTTGGCATGGGATAGTGACATTATCTTGTATATATTTGTCCTATACGTCTACAATTGCCATCATTGGCATCTCCAATCTAAAGAGTTTCCCAATCTGGTCGGCGAAGCCCAGCCTTCCCTGTTTCCTAATTTGGATTCTCTCCAGCACATGGCCCCCCGCCACTGGAGGGTATCTGTTTCCATTTTCTAGTCCCTTGCTACACCTTTCCCTCTCTCTGAGGATAGCAGCAGAGTGATGGTTTATTATTTTTTTTTTTTCTGCAGATGTTTATGCCTCTTAAAGACGTTTTGAAGGGAATGTATTATCTTATAATGTGCCTTCATTTGAGGGAAAATTTGGGTTATCAATACTCAGTGAGTCAGGCCTGTGGAAAAAAGATTCTCAATGTTGAAAGTTTTTTTTATTTTTTTTTTGAGTAAATTATAGGTACTTCGATTGTAGTTTGGCTTTAAATAAGGTACAGCCAAATCCTTGCAAACAATTTAAAAAACATCCCCTTAAATTAAAATAAATTAAAAAAAAATCCACTTCATTATGGATGGGAATTTTCGTTAATTGATGACAAAAGGTAAAAGTTAGAATTTTAATACTTTAAATATTCTTTTGTATGAGTTAAAGGACCATTTTATCTCATTTAAACTTCCCATTTATTTAAAACTCACTCTGTTAGCGAATTTTCGTTAACTTATGGGAATGATTTTTGTGTAAATAAGAGGTTTAAATGGGGTAAAATGGTCATTAATTTATGTAGGAGAGTAATTTAGGTATTAAAATTATGACTTTTAGCTTTTGTCGTCAGTTAATGTAAGTTCACCAACGGAGTGGGTTTTTTTGGAATTTATTTTGATTTAAGGGGGCGTTTTTGAAATTGTTTGAAAAGTTTAAGGTGTATCTCGATTTAAGAGCAAATTATAAGGGAGGCATCTATAATTTACTCTTTTTTTTTTGCGTGTCAGGGGGGTGATGGATTGCCTGATTGGTCCCTACAGAATAAGTGATGGATTGTCTGATTGGTGTTGGTGTTGGGATTGGGAGATGGGCATGGTCAATACAGATTCCTAAAACCTTGGATGTTATTGCAGGGTTATACCTGGAAGGCAGAATTTAAGTCCGTTTGGTTGCAACTTAAAAGGGATATGAATGAAAAGGGAAGTGAAATCTAATCAATAATAAAGAGGAAATTTTTTTAATCATTACATCACATGTAAACATGATTCAATTGAATACTCATTTTCATGGTTTGGCCTTCTTTTCAATCTCTTCTTCGAGTCTTCTCTCAATCTCAGAGCATTTTTTTCTTGCAACAAAACCCTATATTCCTATGCCTAAAATATGTTCATTTGTGTATTCAGGAAAAAGATTAAAACGGCTAATCTTATCTACTCTTCATCTTCACAGAAATTGAGTTGAAAGGCAACTGTCATCCCAATGGATCAGGATCATCTTTAGCACTTTGGTACAGCAGTTCTGATCTTGATCATTGAGAGAGTATCGAGAGATACAACTGATGCACTCTCAATGGTCAGAATGCATTCTGCTATAATAGAATGCTACAGATGATTTTTTTCCCATCTGAATTCAAGTCTATCTTATTAACATTCCAATTGATTTTAGGGTTTCCCGTTATCATGTAAAATTTTCATTTTTTTTTATTGTATTTCTTTACATTTATATGTTAAAACCAAAAAAATATTTTATAAAAATAATTTCTGTCCCACCATTTTACATGAAAACAAATGAAACTCTATTAGTATTTGCCACCTTCCATCAGTTTGCATTCAAGTTGTGAGCATGAATTGGGTGGCAATTTCTTTGATCTCACCCATTCATAGAATCCAATAACACCAAGTTTAACACGCTCGTTCAGCTGAGGCTCAGAAGTCTGGATTTCAAGAGTCAAAGAAATCCATTGGGAATTTGTTTAGATTAATTTTTTATTTTAAAATGCATACCCCATGACTTCATAACGATCTATTTAATGGGAATGTTATCCTACAGTCAAAATTCTGGATTTGATTCGCATCATTAGAGGGTATCCGGTTTGAAAATTTTCAAACATAATCTATCAGATTCTATCTGATCATATAGAAATCTAATTAATAATAAAAATTTAAATAATTAACGATCTTGAGGGTTTTTGAAGATTCAACATATCCTCGAGAATGAGAAAGAGAGAATCAGGAGCTCAGGAAGCAGAAGATATTGAGTGCGACCCCTTTTATTGTCTTGGGACCACTCACACGGGATGTTAAATGCCCTTTCTTTTCTGCTATGGGTGCAAGTAGAATGGTTCTCATTCAAGCCAGGAATAAACCAGTCCATGCGGTTGTGGGGTCAGTATGGGTCTGAAGGATTAGTCAGGCCAAAGGTTTGGATACCCGTTGTTAGCAAAAAAAAAAAAGAAAAAAGAAAAAAGAATCATGAGGCTAAGATAATTTAGAGACATGAACGAAAAACAAATTGTGTCTGGGGGAGGAAGGTCAAGGTCCGGCCAAGAATGTAAACGGCTAGTAAAAAATACAGATTTGATTCGTATTCATCTAGGGGTGTCTGGATACGATCACATCGGACCATATCCGAGCGGTATTATATCCCTACTATTTAACAATCGTCCGGAAGATAATTTTTTTACTCGGGTTAAGGGAGTTAAATGGTGCGGATCAGTTTTGATTTGGTGTGTAATGAGTAAAACCAAAACCAAATCATTTATTAAATAATTATAAAATATTTACCCAAATCAATTATTAATTAGTTTCGATTTTTTCAATTTTTAAAACAGTTTCGTAGCCTAGAGGGAGAGAAAGAGAGTTAGACACAAATTATAGGGAAAACCAACATTAAAATAATTTTAATCATATATAAAAGTGGAGTTACAATTTAAAAGTATGCCACGTGAAAAGCATTAAAATAAAATTTGTTTATACAAAAATAGACGTTTAGTATTAAGGGATTAAAGTAAAGGTTTTGTCAATTTCAAAGGTTCCAAATTGTCGGTGTTCAACTAAACGGTTTCATTTTTTAAACCAAAATCGAATCGTTTAATAATCAGTTTCACAGTTTTGGTTTAAAGGATTTAGTTCAATTTCAATACATGATTCGATTTTATTTTTGACACCCTTAAGCTGAATGAGTTAAACGACTAGTTCCATACACGAACATAGGAAACTCGATAAGGTCTATAGGCTTTGTTTGGTTGCAAGGGGAATTGAAGGGAAGGGAAGTGAAATTTCTATACTTTAAATGAAAGCTTTTGTAGTGGTAACACAATATGATTGTATAAGATGTAAAATTTATTTTTCTTTTCAAATGAGATGGATTTGGATGCAAAGTAAAGTATAAGTTAATAATAATTTAGAATTAGTTAGATAGTAATGTTAAGTGTAGAATAATTTGAAATTAATTAGATAGTAATATGATAGCATGTACTGTAATCATTACAAAAATTTTCATTTGAAGTATAAAAATTTCACTTCCGTTCCCTTCAATTCCCCTTGCAACCAAACAAAGCCGTAAGGATGTTTATCCAAGAGAAAAAAGAAAAGTACCAAAATGTTTCGATTCTTTCCCTACATTTTTTTACCTAATATCCTCCACATTTGATTAAATTAGACAAAAAAAATTTTTTTTTTGGTGAAATTAGACAAAATTCATATGCAGGTGATTTGATCACAAGTTAATCACATCCTGTCGTTAGATGGTCCCTAATCATAAATAAATACAGATAATCACAAGTGACAAACAAAGAGAAACGATATTTTAATAAGTTTGACTCAATGGAATTAGGGTATAAATGAATAGTTGAAAATCTGAATTTGATTTACATCTGTATTCGTTTAGAAGTATATGTATATTGTCACAGGTATTCAGATCCAAATTCGAATCATTTGAAACATAATTTATCTGATTCGAAAAGATTTACAAATAATAAAAAAAATAAAATAAACAGCTAATGATTTTGAAGAGTCTTGAAGATTTGATAGTTTCTAGAGGCCGATTGAATGATAATTATGCAATTATGACAATTAAGAAAATCATATTCAATAGTAAAGAAAGGTCTAGGTTACATAAGTTAGAATTCGATATCCGAACTAGACAGTGAGTATCCAAATCCGTATATATCCATATCCATATCCAATCCATTTACAGTGAAATTATAGCACTTCTTATTGCTTAGAAGTAATATTCAATAACTCTATAATTGAGTATTTCTTTCATGTTGGGGAGTCACTCGGTGGTTGGTTAGTGTATTGCTTTCGGACAGAGGAACTTATTAGTTCAAATCCAATGAGAGATAGGTATAACTTATTAAATACTGAAGTCAATTATATCTAATTTTTTTATATATTAGTATTTTTGTACAACAACATATCAAATTAGATGATTTGAGTCATTCCATATTACAAATAAAAGCAGAAAATCTATTCATGACATTGATTCCAATTTTTTAATTATAACCCTAGTTGAATAATGTTACCTAATTGTCATATGTCTTATGTGATCCAACTGGTTACAACTAAACTGATTACATAAAAAATATCTCTGTTTTAATTTTGACATGTGTTTTATAAAAACAACCTCTTCGTGTTGTTAGGGTAAGATTGTATACATTTTCTCTCTATTTTAATTTTGACACATGCTTTATGAAAACAACCTCTACGCGTTGTTAATTAAAGTAAGACTGTATACATTCTACTTCCTTCAGTTCAATAAAAAAAACCTCGTGCATTGGAAAGCCTTTTTTATATATGATCTTGCACAATACCATACATGTGAGAATAGTTCACCTATATGTACTTATATTTTTCTTGAAATCTTATCATCGTTCATATCTAGTGAGTCTCACATTATATCGACAGTGATGGAATCCTATAGAAAATACATGTACGTGTAAGTGATCCGAACTCCACACATGTGATCATGAAGCTGAATTATGTTCCATAATTGTCCTTTGTCTTATGTGATCCAACTGGTTACAACCGAACTCATTACATAGAAAATATCTCCATTTTAATTTTGGCATTTGATTTTATAAAAACAATTTTTCCATGTTGTTAAGGTAAGACTGCAGACAATCTACCTCCCCCAGTTCAACAGCAAAAGCCCTGTGTACTGTACTGGGACACTCTTTTTATGTAGGATCTTGCAAAGGGTCACACATGTGATCTTGAAAACACTAGATTAGATGATATTAAATGTATCCATCTAAAATACCAAAATACCCTTCCCTTGTAAAACTCACCAACCCTTAGAATTAGAGGCGTGAGTGATGGTTGAGAAATGGGTAGTCCGTGTACCCAACAACAGGATCAGGGGTATAAAAGGTAGCCCGAACGTACCGAGTTAAAGGTGCATTGAGTCGATACCGAGTCACAAGGTCCGGGTTAGAAATGAAGAGACGACCGTAAGAAACCAAATCAGCGTCTCCCTGAGCCACGGCTTCCATTCCAAGCTCTCTGGTGTATCCACCGCTGCACATGAAGGTGCCGTCATAGGCCTTCCTCCAACTCCTTATCATACTCGCTTCTTCTTCCTCGCTACCATGTCGCCCTGATTCCGTCTGCCCGTAAGCCGTGTATCGTGGTTGGGTAACGTGCAGGTAGGCCAGCTTGTTCGTCTCTCGCTGGAGCTGGTTAAGCCCCTTGATAACAGCCATACCTAAGCTTAATGGATCGGAATCCATGGCGTCCAGATGGTCGATTGCCGGGGAGATCCGGACTCCAACTCGGTCTGGACCAATGGCTGAGATGACCGCTTGGACTATTTGCATCAAGAATTTGCAGCGGTTGGTAATCGAGCCACCGTATTGATCGGTGCGATCGTTGATGCCGTCTTTGAGGAATTGGTCGATCAGGTAGCCATGAGCACTGTGGATCTCAATTCCATCGAAACCAGCTCGGATGGCGTTCAAGGCGGAATCGCGATAATGTGTTACTACCTCTAGGATTTGGGTGGGAGTCAGGGGAGTTGGGGTTGGGTACTTTCCATGGCTTCCATCAGGCATCAAGATCCTCCATCTCTCTGAGATTGGTTTGTTTGTCGATGAAATTGGAGAAGCAGTCCCTCCAGGTTGAAACACTGAGATACAGAAAAATCAAACATCCACCATCATTAATTTAAAAAAAAAAAAAATGTCTGAATCACAGCCCACCATCTTTAATTAGACTGTACAACAGCTACCTTGATGGGATGCTCGGCCGACATGCCAGAGTTGACAGAATATGAGACTGCCCTTGGCGTGAACGGCATCCACCACCTTCTTCCAGGCTTCGGTCTGTTCATCCGTGTAGATCCCTGGGACATGCGGAAACCTGGTTCCAAACTCACACCGCATCAGTACTGATGTTGAGTTGACATCATGATTCATGAATCACTACTATTGATGATGATGATGATGATGATAATGGAGATGAGGAAATTACCCGGCTGCGGTAGGAGAGATGCTGGTGCCCTCGGTGATGAGCAATCCACCAGGAGTGGCTCTCTGTTTGTAATATTCAACATTTGCGGCCTGCGGTATCCCATTCAAAGCCCTGCATCGCGTCATCGGAGCAAGCACTATCCTGCTTCCCCCAAACCCAGCAACAAAACAACCACACCCATCAATAAATAAAGGATCTTTGACGATTGACAAATAGAAAAACAAAAAATTTCACTATGAATTAATTGCTTATTCAATTCTTCTATTTCTGTACTTCAAGTTTGTAGAAATCGTTACAGGCTCCGGCCACAACTCCTTCCATAAGGGAAATCCGGAAACCCTAATGGATGATATTTTGGAAGTAGAATCGCGATCGCACGGAGAGATCAGAGAGTCCGATCGATTTGGGAGAGGAGCAAGACGTTGATTGACTAACTAACCTGTGAGAGAGATTGAATCTCCCCATCTTGTAAGGAGTAAAAAGGGTCGTCCCCTGCGGTGTTGACGATTCCACCATTTGATCCTCACGTTTCGTCTCAGAAATCAGGGTTTAGGATACAGAGATCGAAGAGAAGAAAGAACAAAGGAGAGGGAAGAGATGGAGATATTTCAGAGATCAAAAGAGTTTATAAATAGGGAAGATGAGTCTGCACATGGCTACATTTTATTTTAGAACATTTGAGGAAGGGAGAAATCGGAGTCCTCAAAACTTGGTTGAATCATCTTTTTCATGCTGTTCTGATTTTTGAAACTCAAATATCTGAGACGCGGTTTGATTTGGATTCCATTTTTTGACTACTAGGAGACTAGTCTCTGCAGCCGCCTCCAATGTCAATGATTCAACTGTAATTTCTGTAATTGACCGTCCAAGTCTAGCAATTTCCATTCGTTTACTGTACCATCCTCGATTATAAAAAACACGTCTCTCACGTTTCAAACCTTTTTTTCTTTAATGTGGGCTTGTAAAGTTGTATACCGACCGCTCAATGACTGGAAATTTCTTGGCGATCCCTCTCTCTTGCCATCTCACCACCCAGCTTGTGAATCCTGTGCCTTTTCATGGTCCTAGATCCTCAAAAGTGGTTCAGTCAAACATCAGACGACTGAGATTATATTGAGATGTGTGTCCGTATCTTAATCGTTTGATGTTCAACCGGATAACTGGATGGATGGAGAGGATTTCTGATCCGTCTTGAACGTATGTTGTTTGAAACGTGACCATTGAGGCTGTTGATGGGCAGCTCTTTGTTTGGTGTAACCATGGTTCCACTATTGGATCGGTCAACTCGTTCACCTCTATTTCGTAGCAAACTAGGTTTTGGGTTTTGGAGCTCAAAAAACGAGCCCCACCTACTAAATAAAAAAACGAAAAAAGAAAAAAAAAAAAAAAACTTAGGATGGGAAATTACATTAATGGTCACATGAAACAATATCATCAACATGGGTTGACATGGAAAGATATCTTCTTTCTGGGTCAGAGGATCCTTTTGCCACGTTATGACAGACAAACGGAGAGAAAAAGGGATAAAGAACGTGACAAGCGTGTGATCCTTTTCCCCGCATTTAAAATTCGCCCGTGCGACTTTCTAAAGTTGTCAATCGCTACCGTATCGGTAATATGGTACGATACAATAAAAAATTACTCTTTACTATTATCGTACCGAAATGAAAACCGGTACCAATGGCATAGAAAAGGACACCATCAACACCATCCATACGGATTCACATGGAAAGATACTATGAGGATCCTTTTGCCACATGATGACAGAGAGATGGAAAGGAAAGTAATAAAGAATGTAACAAGCATGACAAGCGTGTGATCTTTTTCCCTCATATGGAATTCACCCGTGCAACTTTTTAAACAACAGCAACTTTAACCTACTTTTTAAACAACAGCAACTTTAACCTTTTGGCATATTGTAGGCCAACCTTAATACATTTTACTAAGATTGTTAAATGGTTTATAATTGATTTAACGGTTTAATTTGGTGCGGAGTGGTGTATAAGAAGGTAAAATCAAAATCAAATTGATTAACTAAACGGTTTCAAAATTGAAACTGTACCCAATTAGTAATCGTTTTTGATTTATCAATTTCTAAATGTTTTTCATTAATCGGTTTTACTTGTGGTTTATAAACGACTTAATGCATCGATTATTGATCAGTTTTTCATAAAAAATAAAATATGAAAAAGTTCAAACAGAAATGAGAGAGTCGAGATTCGAGAGAGTGAGACTGTTGTTATGCCTAATCATGAATGCCTATTATGTTTTTCCCTTTTGGTTTTATGGTTTAAGTTTTTGGGAATTGAGATTAGGTCTTGAAAAAATAATATATTAATTATGATTGGATGAGTTGGGGTTTTGGGAAAATAAAATATTTAAATTTTAAATAGGGAATGATTAATGATATTGAATTAAATGGTTCACATTCTATTTGGTTTAATCGATGTCTAACCGGTGTAACTCGTCAATTTAAATGGTTTCAAATCAAATCGAACCGATTGGACAAACAATGTCATATTTCAAACTAGAAACAAACCGATTACTAAACGGTATTTCGATTCCAATGTAAATGGTTCGATTTGATTTCGATAAATGGTTTCGATGCAAATGTTTCACTCTTAACTGTTAGGATCAAGGGTGTCAATCGTTACTATATCGGTAGTTCGATACGATACAATAAGCCCTTACTATTATTGTAATGAATAGAAATCCAATATCAAAACTTGAACCGTTGTCATACCCATTCAATAAAATTATAATATGGTAATAAAAAAAGGGTATACCGGTATTGATATAAACGATACGATATCAGTCTCACTATCAAATTGACACCCTTAGTTATGGTGGCTTTAAAATGAAAATTTCTGGTTGAATTACTGAACAGAAAGACCATCAAAAAGCTTGGTAAAGTTTCACACATGATGGATAATTTGATTGATATAAATTATTAAATTTGACATTTGACTTATTTAGATAGTTTCACATTTATTCAATAGTTATAATGCTTAGTCGTATTGTCCATGTGGCATATAAATCTTGTTGTAACAAAAGTTGGTGAAAGAGAAATTGTAACTTTCATTGTTGCTATTTTTAGTATAATACACTTGTTTCTTTTATTGAAGCTCCGTTTGTTGCCATGTAAAATAATAGAAAAATAAAATTTCCAATAAAATAGGATTTTCCAATATATTGAAAAAGTATGTGCGTGAAGATAAATTTTATTGTAAAATATATTTGCACATAAAACTTTATTGAAATCCTGAGCCTTATTCAATTATCTTGATTCATCCTCCCATGAAGAATTACCAAAACATTTGACTCTTCACTTATTCCAATATAAATGATTAGTTAATGGATAAATTTGAAAATAAACAAATAGCTAATCGTAGAATATTATTCTAGTGAGACTTGAGCCTAACTAAAATGGTTCGAACAATTTTTCCCCCCTTCTTTGAAGGAAATCAACCAGAGGTAAGAGGTTTAATGCGAATTTTTCTCTCATGCATGTATCATAAATGGATTGACAGGTATAATATTAGGGAATATTTTCATTCCTTGTCTAACATTTCTCTTGTAGTGTTTTTGGTACCACAAACAAGTCTAATGGTAAAATCATGTCATGTCATATGTGTATTCGAAAGACATACAAGACAATAAAAATTCTTTAACGTAATATAATGATTAATTTCTTTCAAATTATTTTGAAAATCCTCTACTTTCGGTAACTTACAAAACTTACTAAGGAATAAAGACATTATGTCCCCATAGATTCTTCAATTTTTTAATAATCTTGGCCATGGACCACAAACTATTTAATTCATTTTTCTGTTTCCATTTAGTAACCTCATAAGTTTAATAATTAAATAATTAAATATTTAATTACATAATTATATTTTAATTGTTAAGGGGAAATGTAGGGAGTGTTACGTAATGCTTCAATTAGATGACGAATACAAGATGATTATACATTGTCCATAGTCATGAGGAACAAAGTCAATTCGTTTTGGGCAACAAAAAAGTGTCATTTTAATTTGTGACTGTCGCCCTAGAATTTATTCACGGATTAGGTGTATAACCGAATATAAAATACCAAAATGATTAAGATGCACTCATGCACTTATAAAAATGTGCTGTTCTAAAAATATTTTACTCATAAAAAAGGGTGAGCATGGAACAACCCATCTCCAAGCCGAGCATATGTTCCTTTGACTGTTACAATTTGAATGTTTTCTTCTCATGTTTCTTATGTTCTTTTGGTATCTTTTTTTTTAACATGTTTTTGTATTTTTTAGGTATTCAGTAGTAGCATTTTAATTTTAAAATGTTGTTTATGAAGGGGAAAAAAAGAAAAAAAAGAAGAGGTAAGAGGTTACCTCTTCTTTATTTTTTACCATAAGAGCTGCTACATAAGAGCATGTATTTTTTTTTTTTTGGTAAGATATGAACATGGGTTTTAAGTAAGAGTAAAATAGCAAAACTAATATTTTTTACAATATTAGTTTCTCATCGACTATATTTTCTTTCTCCCTTTTGGTTTTATAGATTTGACCATCATAAAACATTTTTTTTTGCCTTTCAATATTTGATCTGTCCTATTGGATGTCAAGTACAACAAAAAGAGAGTAGGGTTTTCTAAATTTCAAGTCAATCGGAGAAGTAGATCACTAGATATCAATATTTGAAAATTTCAACAACTTGAAGAAATCTAACTCTTGCTCTTGAGTTCGGCAACCTCAGTTGTATTTTTCTAACCGTTCAACCTCTAATCAAATCCATTGGATGTCAAAAACAAGAAAATTTGGTAGAGGTGCCAAAATTTAGGTTGATCAAATTAGGGGATCACAAAATATTAATGTTTAGAAAATTTGCAACTTGAAGAAATCTAATTCTTATTCTTAATTTTGACCACTTTGGTTATACCTCTCCAGCAATCCAACCTCCGATCAGATCCTTTGAATATCAAGGCCAATACAAAAAGGTAAGGCTGTCCAAATTCAAGTCGATCGGATCATGGCATGAAACTTTGCAATTTGAAGAAACAAAAAAATATTTTTATTCTTAATAGAATACCAAACTTATTTCTCTTTCTACAATATATAATGCATAGTATCTATCAAACAACATTTTATTTTTTATTTTTATCAAAAATACTTTTTGATAAATAGATAAAAAACAAAATAAAAAAATGATATCAAAGAGGGTCTTACTCATATGGGTCTTGTTTTTTGACATGCTTTGTTGTTTATACAACATGCATGAAGTATTGAGGATAATTTTAATGAATGTAATAGGTTGTTAGTAAGACATACAAGTTTATTTTAATATAAATCCTTTATATAAATGACATTTCTTGTAATTTTTTGTAAAAAGAATTGGATTTCATATTAGTATTTATCAAACATGATTCTATTGTCAATAAACTAAGGAATTGATTCGAGCTTGGTATTTATCAAATAGGTATCTGTTTAGTTTTGGGGAGTTAAAAAAAAAGATATCCCTCAAAAAAGGGGGGAAAAAAAAATTTAAAAAAAAAAATTGGAAACGAACCGCCCCCCCTCCTGTTTGGGCGGGGGTCCATGGAGGGGTGGGGAAGTTGCAATTCCTAGAGTGTGAAATCCGATTCGGGTACTTTATGTATTGATAAGACCATTCACTATTTCTTGAAGCTCGATCTCTCCCGAGTGAACCATATATCAAAGGAGAGGGGGGGGGGGGGCCCCCCCCGGGGGGTTATTTTTTGGGGGGGGTTTTTGGGGGGGGGGGGGGGGGGGGGGGGCAGTATTATGCTCTCAAAAAAAGTGGGAGTAACAAATATGTTATAGATAAAAATTAAGGAAAGAGCAGGACAATTATCAAACGAGCCTGAAACTTCCTTTGAGAGTTGAGTGAGTCCTTGTAACGATCCCATACTAAGTCTAATCCTAAGAAACAATATAAAATTTAGAATTATTGTCAAGGTAAATTAATCAATATAAAAAAGTATTTTAAATTATTATTTTAAATACTAGAGTCTTACCATCTAGAATAACAAAAATTATTAAAATACCCTTAAAGTTTTCTCACTTCATCTTATCATCTATCTGAAAAGGAAAACATCAAAATCAAATCAATATCCCAGGGCCGGGATATTATAGTCCTCGACTACAAAGGAGCCCCCAAACATTGTGCTGTCATTGTATACTTCTTCAGTATTAAAGAAGATCATCCCTTTGTGTTTTCGCTTTAATTTTAGATTGACCTACATAAAAAATTAAATAGAGTTGCACTAGACAACCACATCCTATTCATAAAGTTAAATGGAGTCCATAAATTGATGTGAAGTATGTCCCACGTTTTTCCTACTTATATGTCGATTTGAGCCTAATCTGGTTATGCTAAAAAAAAAAAAAAAAAAGGAAAAAAATTAGATATTTGAATAATTCAAATATCTTATGATAGAGAAGGCAAGAAGGACCTCCATATGATTTTCATTGATCTAGAAAAGACTTATGATAGAGTCCCTATGGAGTTAATTTGACAAATACTAGAGAAGAGATGCGTTTCAAGCAAATATGTGGACATAGTTAATGATATGTATTATAATGTGGTGACTAGTGTGAAAACCGTGGCGGGTCAAGATCGTGAATTCCCAATTACAATTGGGTTACATCAAGGATCAGTTTTAAGCCCTTATTTGTTTACCCTCATCATAGATGATCTTACCGGAGACATTCAAGATGAAGTTCCTTGGTGTATATTTTTCGCTGATGATATTGTATTGGTGGATGAGACCAAAGCAGAGATTAATGCAAAGTTAGAGCTATGGAGAACATCTTTGGAATCAAAATGTTTTAAGATAAGTAGAACGAAGACGGAGTATATGGTGTGCAACTTTAGTCACACAATGACGGATAATGAGGTGGTGAACATTCTTGAGAGGAAAATACAGCAAGTGATCATTTTAGGTATTTAGGTTCAATCATAAACAAAGAAGGTGATATAGACGATGATGTTTCACAAAGGAGTAAAATAGGATGAATGAAGTGGAGAAGTGCGTCTAGAATGCTGTGCGTATAGGATTTTCATTCATCCTAATAAAACTCATTTCAATGAATCCCATATGAAAAATAAAATACATTTGAGTAATAACATAATCAATAAAATAAAATGGCCCATACCTAAGGGAGAGGAGACTATAGAAGATCTCTGTTGGGAATCAGTCAAAATAAAATAAAAGGACCCTATTCCTCCTATGCCCCCAACCCCATGATAGAGTTCTTATTTTTCTCTATTTTCACAGTACAGTTTATATAACAGGGTAATTGTCCGGCTTGTGGACCGTACCCTGTAGCACTTTTAAAAAAACTCCTTAATGTTTTAATAGCAATTTATGATTTTTTGTCTATCTAGAGCATGTGTATTTATTAATTCCATATTTAGTATAGTATGTTATGCTCTTTCTTATATAGTCTCAGACATCAAACAAGTGCTTAAGGTGTGTTCTTATTAAGGCTTTTAAATTTTCCTATCTCAGTTCATCGACTTAGTTAAGTGCAATATGGTCTGTTGGACAGAGCCTGAGGGCTCTGATACCAAGTTGTCACACCTCAATTCCGGTTGAATCAGAAGTGTGAGTTAACCGTCACTGAACCAACGGTTCACACCAGGATCTCAATAAGATCGTGTCCACTCATATAAACCATTGCACATAACCACAATCAAAATAATAAAAAATACAGTGGAAGTCTTTAAATAAAATGAACTGAGCATCTATTGATAGATTTAAATAAATATTCAATTATCTAAATTCTCAAACATAAATAAATATTTTTACATCACTTTAATATCAATCGAAAATAACTGAAACAAATGAAAAAAAATCCTAGAGATACACGTAGAAAGGGCACTAGCATGAAGCGTCATGCTCGTCCTCTCCTGCCTGCACATCCAGAGCAGCCACGCCTCCGTACGTCGGTGCGCTCATGTAGTCGTCCACCGTGTAACCTACATCAACATCTAAAAATAGTGTGTACACAAGGGTGAGCTCACAACTTAGCTCAGTAAGACAATCAAACAATGTAACATTCATATGCATGAGTAACAATCATTTTATGCTGTGGTCTAGTTTAAGTTTGTAATATGCTATAGAAAGGATTGGCGGCCACCGCACCTCTATACACGAGTGTGTGGCATCGCCCAGTAGATCACACCGCTGCCGACCCACATGCACCCATCATGGAATAGAGATAGAGCTAAGGCATCCACACACCTCCCCTGATGCTCCACCCATACCAACACGTAAGTCCCTGTTGGCGAGGGCTTACAAACTGGGCTCTCAACTAACCAACCCTATATGTCATCACACTAGGTCCTATCCCCAAAGAAGCCCCACGTCCTACGACCAGCATACTAAAGAGCAGAGTCCCAACATAACTTCCTATAGCATAGAGATAAAGCTAGAGTCCGGTGGCCGTGATGGAGACCACAATCACGTCCTCCCCCCGATGCCCTCCCCCCCACCAAACGCTAACATAGAATACTACGAAAGACACCGGCGCCCGGGGTGCCCGGTATTCGCCGGTAGATTGGTTACCTGTCTGGGTTTCTTCTACACAATCGTCTGAGCATTGAGTTAGATGCCCTATCCCAATCATAACTTCCTATGGTTTTTCTAAAATTTTTTAATTATTTTTTTAAGTTCTATCAACCCTATAAGAGTTCATAAAGTAAAGAAGCTAGAGTCCTCGCGAAACAACAATATCGGCTCTTCCTAGCTTCTCCTCCTTCTTCCCTTTCTCCTTTCTAGGGGCAGGAAGAGATCCAGGAGGTTTAGAGGGGTTTAAATGGCCAGGATGGAGACCACAATACCGGACGTCCCGTCCCGGTACCAGCTAAGAATGGCTCTAGGTTTCGTCGTGCGGATTTTGTGATGATGTACGACATGAAATCAGGGTTTAGTGGGTTCTGGAGTCGGGCTTACAACTCCCCACCCTTAAAAGAAATTCCGAATTGCATGTGGTTCACAACTCCCCACCCTAAAAAAAAAATTTTGGCTCGAAATTTGATGTACCTTGGTCATCGAAAGGTTGGGGGTTCTTTTCTCTTTTTTTTTTTTTCCCCCCCGGTAATTTCTTCCACATCTTGGCTTTTCCAATGCACTTTGACGTAGTGGATATCCTTACTTTGAAGGTGTTGTACCTTTCGGCTTGTGAGCATCACAGGTATTACTTCAAATGTTAAGTCCTATGTCAAGTCTGGTGGGTATGCTGTCAAGATGTGTGATGGATCCCTGACATACTTCTTCAATAAAGATACATGGAACACGTCATGAACGCTTGACATAGATGGTGGTAGAGCCAGTTGATATGACACATTACCACGCCTGGTCAAAATCTCGTATGGTCCCATGTACCTGGGGCATAACTTCCCATTCTTACCAAACCGTTTCAACCCTCGCACAGGTGATATCTTCAAGAATACCTTGTCACCTACTGTAAACTCCAGATCTCAACGTCGGTTATCCGCATAGTGCTTCTGTCGAACTTGAGTTGTCTTCACTCTTTCCTTGATCTGATCAATCACTCGACAAGTTTCTTCGACAAACTCCGGTCCTACAAATCTTCTTTCTCCCACCTCATTCCATAACAGAGGTGTACGACATTTCTTCCCATAGAGTGCCTCATATGACGCCATCTGAATTGTAGCCTGGTAGCTATTGTTATAAGAGAACTCGATGAGCGATAGCTTCTCGTCCCAAGCTCCTTTGAAATCTAGGGCACAAGCTCGGAACATGTCTTCTAAAATTTGAATAGTTCGTTCTGACTACCCGTCTGTCTGAGGGTGAAAAGTTGTACTAAACTTCAACTTGGTTCCCATAGCTTTATGTAATCCTTCCCAAAACTTTGATGTAAAACGGGGATCTCTGTCAGATACTATACTCTCTGGGACGCCATGAAGTCTGACTATATTATCTACATATAGCTTGGCCAACTTCTCCATGGTATACTGAGGTCTGACAGCAATGAATCGAGCCGTCTTGGTAAGTCGATCGACTATAACCCAAACTGCATCCACCGACCTTGGTGTCAAGGGTAGGCCAGTGACGAAATCCATTGTGATACAATCCCACTTCCATCTAGGTTCCGGTAATGGTTGTAGTAAACCTGCGGGTCTCTGCCTTTCAGCTTTAACTTGCTGGCAATTCAGACATTGGAATACGAAATGAGCTATATCTGCATTCATACCCCTCCACCAATATAATCTTCTTAAATCATGATACATTTTGGTGCTTCCTGGATGTACCGAGCATGGAGTGTAATGAACTTCTGTCATAACTCGATCTCTGATATTTAAGTTCTCACTCTCAGGTATACATAATCGTCCATGATACCTGAGTACCTTGTCTAAATCCAAGGTAAAGTCAGGATTGCTGTTACCATTTTCTAGATCTTCTTGTACAGTCTTGAGGTGTGGATCATGTAGGATTGCTACTTTGACCTCATCTATGAGATCCGATGAGATCTTCAAGGTTGCGAACATCAATGTGAACTTATGAATTAAGCCTTGTTCCACTGGATCTCTTGCAGTTTCTATTATATACTCTTCATCATTCTTTGTTGAGCTCGAGGCTGCAGCACATAATGCAGCATTTGTACTTGATCCTGCCTCAGGTTTCAATGCCCATTTTCTGCTTAAGGCATCAGCCACAACATTTGTCTTACCCGGATGGTAACTGGATGTCACAATCATAATCTTTTAATAACTCCAGCCATCTCCTCTGTCTCATAGTCAGGTCTTTCTGAGTGAAAAGATAAGTTAAGCTCTTGTGATCTGGCTTAATCTGAAACTTTTCACCGTAAAGGTAGTGTCTCTAAGTCTTGATTGCATGTATAACTGCTGCTAACTCCAAATCTTGTGTAGGATAATTCTTCTCATGCTCTTTCAACTGTCTTGATGCATAGGCAATCACCTGTTCTCCTTGCATCAACACACATCCAAGACCCAACCCTGAGGCATCCGTATATAGGGTAAACGGTAAGCCTGGTGCTGAGATGGTCAAGATAGGTGCAGAGACTAGTCTTGACTTCAAAGTCTGAAAGCATTTCTCGCACTCATCTGACCATATAAATTTCTTTCCCTTCTTGGTTAGTCTGGTAAGTGGAACGGCGATCCTTGAGTAGTCTTCCACGAATCTTCTATAGTAACCAGTCAATCCAAGGAAACTACGAATCTCCGCAACTGATTTTGGTGCATCCCATCCTACTATAGCTGCGATCTTGCTTGGATCTACCTTGATATTGTCTTCAGATACTACGTGGCCCAAGAAAGCCACCTCCTTCAACCAAAATTCACACTTCTTGAACTTGGCATAAAGCTTCTCCCTTCTCAGTCGTTGTAGGGCTGCTCTCAAATGTGTTGCATGAGCCTCCCTGTCCTTTAAGTAGACTAATATGTCGTCGATGAATATGATGACCAAAGTGTCCAACATGTCATGAAACACTCGGTTCATCAGTTCCATGAACGACGCTGGAGCGTTAGTCAACCCGAACGACATTACTAGAAACTCATAATGCCCATACCTTGTCCTGAAAGCAGTCTTTGGAATATCTCTTGCCTTGATTTTCAATTGGTGATACCCTGATCTGAGATCAATTTTCGAGAAAACCTTTGCACCCTGTAACTGATCGAATAAATCATCGATCCTAGGCAAAGGATATCGATTGTTGTTGGTTAACTTGTTCAACTCTCGATAGTCTATACATAGCCGTACACTAGCATCCTTCTTCTTGACGAACAATACAGGTGCTCCCCATGGCGATATGCTTGGTCGAATGAAACCCTTATCTAATAGTTCTTGTAACTGAGTCTTCAACTCCTTTAATTCGGTAGGAGCCATCCTGTACGGTGCTTTAGACACTGGTGTAAATGCTAAATCATGAAAAGAAACAATTGTATTAATCACTATATCCATAAAAATCACAGACAAAACAATACAATCAAGTATCAATGTAAATATATGATTTTTACAAAATTAGATCAAAAGATTCGATTATGCCAATGCAAGAAGCATGATCCTTGAAGATTCCCACTGGTAGAGCTTTTGTCAATGGATCAACAACCATATCTACCGTTGAGATCTTTTCTACAATGATATGATTATCATCAACTTTTTCCTTTATTAACAGATACTTGATATTAATGTGCTTTGAAGCACCAGTCCTTTGATTATTTTTAGAGAAAGATATAGCTTACTGATTATCACAATACACTAATAATGGTCTGGAGATGATTTTCACAGTCTTCAGACTATAAATGAAATTCCTCAGCCAGATTGCTTGCTTCGTGGCTTCGAACAATGCCACGACCTCTGCCTCCATAGTAAAAGATGCTAAAATTGTTTGCTTCACACTTTTTCAGGAAATAGCTCCTCCAACCATCATAAAGATGTATCCTGAAGTAGATTTTCTGTCATCAGGACATCCGCTGTAATCTACATCAGAATAACCCACAATCTCATGGGTATCATTACTGTCATAGATAAGCATATAATCTTTTGTCCTCTGTAAATATCGCAAGACTTTCTTCACAGCTGTCCAGTGAGCCAAACCTGCATTTGACTGAAAACGTCCCAAAACACTCATTGCAAAAGCGATATCAGGGCGAGTGCATACCTGTGCATACATAAGGCTCCCTACTGGAGATGCGTAAGGCTTATCATCATAGACCTTTTTTCAATCTTATTCATAGGGCACTGGGTCTTGTTAAACTTGTCTCCCTTGCTGATGGGTGCCTCACCAGCTAAACAGTTTGATATATTGAATCTCTTGAGTATACGATCAATATAAGTCTTTTGAGATAGTCCCAATAGTCTACGCCTTCTGTTAAGATTGATTTCAATGCCCAGGATAAAAGAACCCTCACCCATATCTTTCATTTCAAAATTCTCTGACAGAAATCGCTTGGTCTTTGCAAACAAACCCAAATCACTACTAGCAAGCAAAATGTCATCTACATACAACATCAGAAAAATGAACTTGCTCCCACTGATTTTGTGATAAATGCATTGATCAGTAGCACTCTCAACAAAAACCAAAAGAGGATATAATCTGGTGGAACTTTAGATATCATTGTCTAAAAGCTTGTTTGAGACCATAAATAGATTTGTTGAGCTTACAAACCATTCCTTCCTTGTCTTGTACCTCAAAACCTTCTGGTTGACGCATGTAAACTTTCTCAATTAAGTCTCCATTCAAAAAGGTTGTTTTGACATCCATCTGATGTAATTTTATATCATATAGAGCCACAAGCGCCATAATAACTCTGAAGGAATCCTTCGAGGAGACTGGAGAAAATGTCTCCTTGAAGTCAACTCCCTCCCTCTGTGTGAATCCCTTAGCTACTAGCCTCACCTTGTAATTCTCAATTCTTCCCCTGGAGTCACACTTAGTCTTGAAAATTCATTTGGAGCCTATGGGTTTACAAGAATTAGGTAAATCTACAAGCGTGTAAACAATGTTGTTAGCCATGGATGACAATTCATCTTTCATAGCTTCCAACCATTTTGGTGCATTAGAGTTATTCATGGCATCCTCAAAACTAGAGGCATCTATTGTTCGACCAATGTCAAATTCTCCTTCAATCAAGTATAGAATGTAGTCAGAAGAAATAACACTCTTGCGTCGTCTAGTAGATCTCCTGACGATCTCTTCAGGTTCTACAATCAACACTAGTGTCGTAGGTGGATTAGGTACCTCAGTCCCCGTAAATTGCTCAGCCATTGGTGGGACCAAGGGATGCATAACTTTTTCATGAGGATTATATAATCTGACTTCTGCTCTGCATCCCCAAACATGTAGATGATTCAAGCTCGATTTTCTACCAGTCCATAGCTCAAAAGGTGTTTTGGGAACAAATTTACTTGACACCCTATTGAGTATGTAAGGGATAATTTTCAGAGCTTCCCCACACAGAAAATCTAGAAGATTGGTGTTATGTAAGGGAGAATTGGTGTTACTTATCATACTTCTCATCATATCTTTTAGAGTCCTATTCCTTATTTCGGCAACTCCACGTCATTCAAGTCTTTTTTGTCATCATTTTCTTTTTGAGGTATATGTTTTATCATATGGTTTTTCATTTCCCTTCTTGAAAGATTTTTTCTTCTTCTGAGGTCCTACAACTCCATTTCCCTTTCTTTTTTTCAAAAAACTTTTTCTTCTTCTGTTCCTCCAACCATACCTTGAACCCCAGCCCTCAAAATTTTCTTGAGAGCGTCTCACCATTGAGACAACAAAGAGGTTGGTACCCTGCTTCATATTTATAATTATTTGGATTTCAAATCTATTCCAATCCCATAATGAAATAGATTTGATTTATATTTAGAAAATGGATAATAAATCAAACCTTGATTGGATTCCCACCAGTCATAATAGGCAAGTAAGATAAGGTAGTCTATAATAATAAAATCAGAAAGATTTTACAGTGCGATCGGTGTATTCCTTTAAAACTTAAAGGAAAATTCTATAGGACAGTTATTCGATCGGCTATGATGTATGGTGTTGAATGTTGGCAAGTCAAGAAACATCATATTGATAAACTTAGTGTAGCTGAAATGATGATGTTAAGATGAATGTGTGATAAAATTAAGAAGGATAAGGTAAGGAATGACTGTATTAGAGTTGATTTGGGAGTAGCGCCAATACATGATAAGTTACGAGAAAGTCGTTTGAAATGGTATGACCATGTTCAACGGAGGCCGTTAGATGCTCCCGTTCGGAGGAGTGATTTGATTCAGATTAACGGGGTTAAGAGAGCTAGGGGTAGACCTAAGATGACCCTAGGAGAGATGGTGAAGAAAGACATATATAGCTTAGGCCTTGTTTCAAGTTTGACATCAAACAGAGTTGATTGACGGATAAGAATCCATGTAGCCGATCCCATTTAGTTGAGATAAGGATTTATTATTGTTGTTGTTGTTGTTGAATAATTCAAACATCATGAAAACAAAAAAATGCAATAAAAGAAAAAATACAATACAAGTTGGATCGTATGATTGAATCAATTCTGAACATGATAATTGACGAATGTATCATTGTTGGCATTTAATGGTTTGGATTTGTCCAGTTAATTAAAATTTCACATGTCAAAATTAAGGATGTCTTAATTTTTACCAAAAAAAAAAAAAAAAAAAACTCTTTTCCTTGATTTAACATCAATTCCACCTCAGCAAAATAATGTGAGAGTTGATTTTTTATATATTTTAATATAGGTGTTTGGTTTTTGGAAATTCTCAAGTTTCAATATAGTTTTTTCTAGATAACCATTTAAAATTTCACAAGTTATTATGACCTTCGTATTAAAACACCCATGTCATTTACACCTAACAATGGATAATTGTATTTCTAATTATGTTTAGTCAAATAAAATTCAAGTCAAAATCCTCTAATCATATAGAATTTTTTTTTAAGGGTGTGGCGTCTGTTATTGTGGCATTAACTCAAGATGAAGGTAGAAATTGATCTTGACCTAAAATCCTTAGGGTTTGGTTTTAAATTGTCAACATCAATAACATGATATTTTCATTTTATAAGATAATATTAAATATTGATAATATAATATTTTTAGTCTTTGTGCCATCTCTAAAACAAAAGATTGAGATTTTTTTTAAAAAGGGGTTTTCCTCCACCTTATGTGAAGAAAATGAAGATATATGAAGGGACACGGTCATTGAATGATCGAATAGAAATCGTCTCCTATCTGGGTTTGGGCGGGAGACTGGGCAGTCCGGATAGATGGCCGCCATGTGGCACTCGAAGGGATCTGAGCCCTCCATCCGAGCTGACCGCCCAGTTGACAAGCTGAGTCGACTGGGGGGTCGGCTCAGATGAAGGACTCGGATCCCTCCAAGTGCCACATGGCGGCCATCCATCCGGACCGTCCAGTCTCCGGCCCAAACCCAGGCGGGAGACAATGTGGATCCTTGAATGATCTATATGACTCCTATGGAACGGATTTTCAATTCTACCTCTGCATTGTTCGTAGATTCCATTCTTCCAACCACCAAACCCTAAATGAAGAAAATCTTCCCCACTTTGGTTGAAGGAAAAATTGGATCTTGTTTCCCCCTAAAGTTACTCACTCATTGATATTAATGCGTTGCTTGACATTTCCTAGTAACTTGGCTGCACATGCATTAGGTGGTACTTTTGATGAATAAAAAACTCAAACCTTTTTTGGTCCATCTTCTGAGAGAGAGAGAGAGAGAGAGAGAGAGGATGGTTTATATTCATCATATCTCCTATTTAATCATCACAGAAAAGCTTGATTATTAGTCATCATTAATGCTACTGGCATTGATAATCAATTCATATTTTAAGTTCCTTCAAATTTTTTGATCCGATATAAAAATGAAATTTTTTTGCTTAAATAATATATTTTAGCTTGTAAGAAGATACATGATTCATTAAATAAAAAAATAATGAAAAAGGTGGGGATTCAAAACCTCTTTAACTGCCAACGCTGCGCAATAGAGTTGGATCACAGTCTTAACTAAGAGAGAGATCCAATGATACTGGGTGGGTTCGATAAGACTGGACACTGGAGATGATCTGTTTCTAAAAAATAGTTGTAATCGCAGAGGCAATAGCCCTTGCACCGCCATCATCTGAACCCAGATAAATTCTCGATTCCTAGAACATTGGTTATAAATATATAGGGTTTTTTTTTCTTATTATTGATTCCTCCAAAGATTTTAAATAATTTAGAATCCTACTTTTTTTTTGGGCTTCATAATATAATACTTTATTAGTATTATTATTATTTAGTGTGTGTGTGAAGGTAAATTTAAATTATTTGACATGTCCATTCAAAAAAAAAAATAAAAAAAATCAAAACAATGATAACTCTTTAGAGTAACATAATGATAAATCATTTTCATGAAATTTATGGAAAACTCATTTTACTTTTAACTTAAAAAATATATAATTAAGAATAAATAAAAATAATAATTAAAAGATTCTCAATATATATATATAGAGATGCCATTCAAAAATCCCATATATATATAGAAATACATAAAACTATACATGTAGATTTCTGGTACAGGATTGAGTCAACTAGTTACTTGGCTGATACTTGTTTGACTTGGTTAAATTTTGGCATTCAAGGATCCAGATCGGTCTCAAAATTTGGACCCAAACCCGAAGATCGAAACTGAACCAATTCGATCTAGGACCAAATCTTTTTTTGTTTGGGTTAAGTAATCGAAACGGAACCTTTTTTTTTTGGGTAAATAATGGAAATTGAACCTTATTTGGTCAAATCTGAACAAAATCAAAATCGAAACGGAACTAGCTTGATAATGGAACATTAAGAGCCTAATAAGCCAATTGAAAAATCGTACCAATTCGATAATGACACAATGAAAACAAAATCAGATAAGTCCACACGAAAACCAGATCGAACCTACCTCATTGATTATTGAGGAGGGATCAGTGAGTCTAAGTGGACCCAAACCATGTAATACCATCATGGGTTGGTGGGATGGATCATCCGTTTTCTTTCCATTGCTTTCTGATTCTTTCTCGTGGTGCCTTTGGTTGGTAAGAAACGATGCTATCAATCTTCTTCTTCTTATTTGTTTTTTTTTTTTTCTAATTTTATTTTTTAATCTTTGGATATATACATAAAAGATATATTATACTTACCTCTCAGTCTATGGTCTTAGGTCTAAAGAAGAGACAGTCATGGAGCTTGGCTCATTTTTTATCGTGCAGTCATGTCAGGTGTCCATCAAACGAGTTGGGATGTTCGGCATGCATACTGATGTGTCCCAGCCAACATGGGAAAATCATGCGTGTAAGACGTCTCTTGCCCTTTTATTGTCGGACTCAACTTGAACCAGACTACTAAAACTATCTTAGTGACCTACCTAACTTATTGTATAATTTCTAAGTTCAATGATTGGACCATGCAAAATAGAAATATATTTGTTGAAACAAATGATTTAGGCCATTTCTCTATCTATCGTGATATATGTAATAACTTAGACATCCATTTCAAATGCATATCTCATGTTTTCACATAAGGATCCTTTGAAGCACAGCTAGGTTGCAATGAGGGGATCCGACGGTGAAGTGCATCTGCCATGTGTGCAGATGCACCCCTAGCCTCGGATGCCTCACTTATACCTGCCCGTACTACAAAGAATCCAGATCCCATTTTTTGCACAACAGGAAGTTTATGAAAACCCCTAAGAAACAACTGAGCACACTGTACGTGCTAATTGCCATTTGGCTAATAAGCTGGATTAAGATCATTGGTGCCCGACCCTATCCTTGAGTTAGTGCTCTCGAATCAGGTCCACACACTAGAAATTTTTATCTCATCTCCTACTTGTAAATTGGGGAAAAAAAATCCCGACAACCTCCTAGGGATAGCTCAGTTGGTAAAACCAACAGCTTACAAAGTTCATGAATTCAACTATCCTTGGTGGCTATCTATCCAAAGAAAAAAAGAAAAAAAAGAAAAAAGAAAAGCCCTCATGTACGCAATCATACTCATTGATCATACTCTGCACACGTGGCAAGAGGATTATCATTAGATAATGGGTTGGTAAAAAGCCCAACATTTCACCTTCTGAGATCCATTTCAGCTCGAATGGAGGGGTCGGATTCATCCGACCCCACATGGTGACCATCCAGTGGGGTCGCCGTCACACCTCCCGAATCTCAGGGATGAGACGATTTGGATCCCATTCACAGTGAGTCCTTCTGGGCCTCAGGAAACCTGACTATGTAACAACGGAGAGAAGGGAAAGTAACGACATGTAACGGCCTCGGATGCTTTTTTCACCAATGACGAAAAGGAAGGAGGCGGTTAGAGTTTATATCGCCGTGTTAAAATTATTTCCGTCAGAGAATGAAAGTGGAAGACGAAAAAAGAAATAAAATGTTCACACATGGTAAAGACCGTCGTCTTCATGCCCTCCTCACTTCCATTACCAATCGAGTAGGTTTTTATTTTATTTTATTTTTTATTTTTTGAATATGCTTTTTCCAAGTCCAAGATTACTTTATAAAATTTTTATTTGGATAGTTTTTAACTGATTAATATCTTCTTCACAGTTTGCAATAATTTCCATCTCTTTGCTTGGTGGATTCTCCACTTGCAGAGGCAAAGCTTTGTCCGCCATGACCGTCTGAGCTGGATTTTGTTTCCTTCCTTGTTTCTAGCTCTGGTCATTAGTTCCACTGAGGTCAGTGCTTTTCTTGTGTTTTATCTTTTTTGCTTCTATTAGTTGTCGTTATTATTATTATTATTATTTTTTTGTCTCTGTATGATCTTTAGTGGAGTTAATTTTAAGTGGAAACAAATTTTTGTTTATTTTGTTCAGAGAAGTTGTAGTTTCTTGTTTTTGTGACGCTCGGATTTTGCTTCTAATGGCTTTTGTGTTCTGAGTTTCTCACGGCTGAAAGCTGGTATTAGTAGTCGTTATTGTTGTTATTTCTTCTTTTATGACCTTTAGTTTAGTTAATTTTATTATCCCTTGACGATCTTTAGTGGAGTTAATTTTAAGTGGAGCTAAATTTCTGTTTATTTTGTACCGAGAAGTTATAGTTTCTGGCTTTGTGACGCTCGGATTTTGCTTCTCAGACGATGGCCTTGTACTCGAGCTTTTGTGTTTTGAGTTTCTTACGGTTGAAAGCTTGAGAATTGGATTAAACTTTGCTTTTATGTAGAAAGATATCTGGATTTTGTTTTGAAGAAGGGGGAAACTGAACATCTATCTCGGTACTGATTTTTGTGACTTGGACAAGTTTTTTTATACACACACTCACATGGATCGACAGAGAGCTTGATTGAAGTTTTATCTGTTCTATTTGCTTATGAAGTGATGAAAAACTATTCAGTTGGATGTACGAGTACAAAGTGCAGTTTGAAGGGAGAAAGGCAGTTTCTTATTTAGTTAAGTGAAGATGAAGAAATTATATGGGGCTTCTGTTCTTCTATTCCATCTTATATGGGGGTCTTACTTCATGACACCGGCTGGTGTCATGGAGCATTGACACATATTCCAAAAGGGGGCGGGAATTGGGGGCGCCAAAATTAGGGGGTATTGTGGGCAACTTCGTAAATTGGGGGGGTTAGGATGGGAACTTTGTAAATGGGGGGTAGGATGGGAACTTTGTAAATAGGAGGGAGGGTTTTGCGCCAATTTGACAGACACCAACGTCTGGTTCAATAAGAAAAATCCTTTATATGGAGGTTGAAGATCATTAAGACTGTATGTTTAAGTCAGTTTATGCAGCATTGGAGTTTGAGGGAGCTGTGTAGGCCTGACCAAACAGAGATTATGCTGATTATGTGTTCTCCTTGTAAAGATTGGATGATTTGGTCATTGTTTTAGACTGTAATGTGAATGAAGTGTGAATAGGAGCCAAGACAATCGATTTGTTGGAGTTTATTAATCTTTCGTCCTTGGAATTTGTTGTCCGTAGGTCTCTACCTAGGCTTTGGTCTTTTCATATTCACCTGACAAACAAGTGCATTATGGTTTGGAAGGTTCGAAAATCTTTATTTTTGATAAGTGAAAGCTCAATAAATTTATGGGAGGAGGATTGGTAGGGTAGCACCATATATTGGAAGCATACACGCTGTTCCATTAGGAGTAGCAGAGAGAACATCATCGGTTCTTTTTTTTTTTTTTTTTTTTTTTTGGGGGGGGGGGGGGGGGGGGGGTAAGAGATGAGGAGAGAGTGCATTATGAGGGAGAGAATTTATTTATTGTTCCTTTGACTGTACCTATTTTATTCCCCATTTCTGGGTGTTATAGGTCGCCTGTAATCAATTGGTCCCTAAAGTTATATCGTTTTTTTGACTGTTCCTATTTTATTCCCCATTTCTAGGTGTTATAGGCAGCAGGATAGGACCAATTGATTACAGGTGACCCCTTATTTTTATGTTGAGAAAAATTCCAATGTGTGATGTGTCTTACTTTCTACCACTACCAACTTACATGAGGGAATCCTTTTTAAATTTGTCATACTGGTTAGATAGTGTCAACTGTTTTAGATTATTGTTTCCTTTTTCATTCCAAAGGGGAAATAGTTTCAGATTTTATTGGTTTACTTAGAATCTCCTTGTAGCTAAAAAAAAAAAATATATAGCTCTCACTTCATTTGTAAACTAAATTTGGCTGAACCTTTGCAGCCAGTGTTGAGAGAGGAGCTCCACACCATCGATGTCATTGTATAATTGTATTTCCCAACTGGAATGCTATGCTTTTGGTTCCAGGGATAAGCTTATGCAAAGAAGGAGGAGATCATGAGAGCCTTTTTGTTACTCTTTTTGTGTCATCTGCTAGACCAGGGTATTAGAAGATATGGTTGAAATCAATCTAAAAATTATAGGACATGGGTTAAGTTTCATTTTTACCTTCCTTGTGAGCTGATCTGGGTGACCAGTTGTATGATGAAGGATGAAAAGTCAGATGCTATTCTGTCTTGTGACAATAAGGGTGTGCTATAATCTCTTGGGTTATTTCGTTTAATGCTATTCGAAGTTGAATCTGTCGAGCACATTGATATAATGAGTGTTATAGTCTTATACTGTCTTATCACTTATTTTCATTATGTGTTGGTTACTGTGTAACTTGTGTTGAATGCTCAAGAACAAATTCAAGGCTGGAATTTTATTATGACATTTTGAGAAATTATCGTCATTGGATCTTTATTAGTTGCTTGTTCTATTATATGATCCCTTACTATGGCTGTAGTGTCATACTATTGTCTACAACACAAACCTATAATAGAATACGGGTGTGGGTGTTGGACTATATGGACCCTTTAATAGGATTCAGGAACTCGTTTAGTATACGCCATTCATTTTATTTTTTAAATATAAGGCTGCGTACATTCTGCCCCTCCCAGATCCTGCAGTAGCGGAAGCCTCTTGCATTGGGAGTCTGGGACGCCCTTTTATCAAAGTTTTCTCTCCTAGTTCAATCTTTTATCGGGGATGCATTAGGGACCTGAGTTGGTGCCATGTTGGCATAGTTGTCATGGCACCAATGCGATTATGCGAGGCCTAGCACCGAAGGCAAGCACCTTCATATTATAGGGAACATTTGCCATATTCTAGGTTTTATTCCATATCCTTGGCTGTTTTTCCACATTACAGGCATATTGCCTTCATCATCTATGTATGGGCACCATAGTTGTCAAGGTGTTGCCTAGGCTTCTAGGCGCCTGAAACATAGACCACCTTGGGCGTCCATCAGGCCTTCAGCGCCTTGGTTCGCCTTAACGCCTTGACAACTCTGATGGGCACCTTGCCTTGGGCATGAAGCCTTGGTTTCGCCAACTATGCATGTCAGTGTCCAGAACAATGTTATCCTATTTTGAATTGTGGCATCATAGCTTTTTAGGCTTTAGCAAACATCAGAAAGTAATTTTGGTTTTGAACATGAAAAATCAGTATTGTTTGGACCGCCTTTCTATTGTACATCTGAGCTTCCAGTTCTATTGAATTCTAGAATTAAGTTTAAAATATGATTTTGTGGAGATATTCATCTTCTTTGTATGTTACACAGTTGTTCATTTTGTTTATTTGTTGAATCTATCGAAGTGCTTCCATGTATGTTAAGAATAGGTTTGTACTGCACTTTTTTTTGCTTTCAATTTTCTTGGATAATCACATGTTGAAAGCATTTGTTTCAAACAAGACTTAATCTTTTCCACTTTTCTTTGTGAATATTAGTAGACGTTCCACATGCTTGCCAAAGAATTCTTGTGCATTTAGTCTTCTCTTTGAGATCCAACTTCTAGGACCCCCTTTGTTAGATACTTATCCGGCCTGGGATTCTTTGAGAAATGAAATGAGAAGGTCATTGCTTTTGCAAATGATAACTTCTTGCGCTTTGGTATGTGTTGTTTCCTGGACTGGTTGAATTGTTTGGCCTTATGGTCTGTCTTGGTATAAATTTTTGTTTTTGTGTGCTACTAGTTGATTTCCTATGGAAGGAGCACCAGTTTACATTTCTATTTGATTCTTCTAATCCAATGGAGAATCTTTTCTATGACAGTTTGTGTATTACAAACTCAAACATGTTGTGAGATTGTATCACTTCTTTATTGCAGCAACGGGCATTTTAGTTATTATGAGTAACACTGAAACTTCCGGTAGCCCTGGGTGGAGTGCTTCCTTTTTTATGCAGACAACTGAGGAAGTTGCAAGAGCTGTTGCGGCTGCAGCTGCTTCTGCCACCACTGTCCATTCATCACGTCCGTCTGTAATATTTTCATCCAAAGATGATAGAAGTAGCCAACTTAGGAAACTACAGCGGCAAGTTGCAAGAGTTTTGAAAGGCTTCTCATCTCCTCCTGAGGTGAAGAAAAGAACTTACAATCCAGAAATTCTAACAAGTCTAAAGCGTCAATGGGTGCAATCATTGGTAGGCCATTTCCTTTCTTTTTGTTCATTTATTCTTCAACCCTAATCTGGGTGGGATGGATTTGTTTGTCAGTGTTTGTTGTCATAGCTCCCAATTTTTCTCTTCCATTTTAATGGAAATTTTGTCTTTGCTTCTCTACTTCCATTTTCTTCTACATCTTTGACTTTCTGTCCAATTCATACTTTGAATTATGGTTCTGTCATAAGTTGCCCCTGTTGTGTTATTTGAGCCATTGCTTAGATAACAGATAACTTTCCCTAAAATTTGTTTTATTTCTCAGCTAGTGAGTAATTTGTCTGAATGAAATGAAATCTGATGCTCTTTTGTTATAGATTCCACTCTTTATTTCTGGTGTTAATAAATTGTAGGATCAAAGATCTGTGAAAGAGCCATCCAGACTCTTTGAGAGCATGGTTGTTGTTGGTCTTCATCCTAACTCAGATATTCAAGCACTGCAACAGCAGATTTTTGCCACAAAGTCTGAAAGTTCAGGCAAATTGATAGGCTCGCTGAGTAGCCAGAATCTAGCTCGTGTAAAACCTAACATTGAACCTCAGGTGCTTTTCCATGGATACAGTATTGCTATACATTCATAAATTTTATTTTGAGAAAGACATGTCAAGTCCATATTTTTTTTTGTACTTTTCAGGTTTTATTTGTATACCCTCCAGAAAAACAACTTCCGCTCAAATATAAGGATCTTCTGTCATTCTGCTTTCCTGGAGGCACTGAGGTGCGGTGTAAATTTTACAATATTGAGCCCTAATTTAGCAATTTCAGTGATGGTTGTTTAGAAATTTAGGCGCCTCTACATATGATTTCATTTCTGTGTTATGGCTTTGTCTATTGCTGTGTGACGACTGACGATAACTTGATAAATTCATTTTCTGAACCTTGACGACCCTAATCTGCCCAGGCCCGCCTTGAACCTTGGCAGGGTTAAACCCGGCCCAAACCCTGACAGGGCTGGGTTAGGGCTTAATTTTTTATCAACCCTGGTAGGGTTGGGTTGGGTTAGGGTTGACCCCCTGGGTTGGGCCTGGCCCGGCCCGACCCTGTATATATATGAATATACTCTGGGAAGCGTTGCCGACTCTAAGAGGTGTTGAGACATTGTTTGAGAGACTGAGAGTTGACTGTCAAAAAAGATTAGGTGAGAATCGAAATCTCCTGAGGAGTTTTCCCTGTTTTGAGTTAAATGTTTTTTATAGTTTGATTGTTATTGTTTAACTTCATTTGCTGATCTATTAGAAAACTGTAAGAAGATTTTACTTTGTTTTGAGTTATGTGTTTACAATTTTTCTGTTGTTCTTTTGACAGATTGAGTAAGTTGTTTGATTTTTGTTGTTTCTATTTTATTTGTTGATATTTTAGAGTTCCCCTCTATTTTGGCTACCAATCTTGTTCATATTTTGTTCATATTTTTCATCGGTAAAGATTTATGATTCCCATGAGTGTTGTAATGGACAATCAAAAGCATGTTTAATGATTGACAAGAGATTTCGATTTGAGCTAAGATCAAATGGGTTTTAAATGAATTGTATGATTGATATCGTTTATCCTCTTTTTTTTTTTTTCTCTTTCTCTTTTTACCTCCTCCTGAATCAGGGTTAATCAGGGTTAATCCGGCCCAGTCCGGTCCTGTCAAGGTCAATCAGGGCAGGTTAGGGTTAGGCCCAAGCCTTGAACATTTTCTGACCCTGACAGGGTTGGGCTGGGTTAGGATTAAGTTTAAATAGTCAGGGTTGGGGTTAGGGTTTTGAAAAATCCGGCCCAACCCGGCCCTGTTGCAGCCCTAGATATGAACATTAAGAAGTATCAACGAGTTAATATTGCTTAGATGAATATGCTTCTTGTTATCTTAAAAGAAATTGCTCTTGCTCTTTTGACCCTGGTTTGGCTCATATCTATGTGTTCACGGAATACTGGACTGAGCAGTTGGACTGCTGCCTGCTAGCTATTGATGACCCTGTTCTTGGTCATAGTTGTTCAAGGCAAAAAAACAAGTGACTAGTCAATGGACTGCTCAGTCTAACAATCAGAATGTTGGGACTTGATTGGGTGGGACAGTTTTATGTTGTCCCATTTTTAAATTAACTTCTAGAATTGTAAATTTCCTGCCTGTTAAACTGCTGGGCTGAAATGAGTGGGGCTCCGGTTCATGTTTAAAGACATGGCTTGTCTTAGAATTGAAGAGTTGAAACCTAGAGTGCATTTTATGTATCACTGAAGGTGGTCAATGAACCTAATGTAGGCGCATACAAAATTTGATCTTATTTTAATATCTATGGGGTATGTGTTTTTAATTCTTTGGGTTTTATTTGTAATGGGCTGAATAATAAAGCCCAAAAGTCGGGGTCTAAGGGGGTGAACAAAAGTATATATTTAATTAGTAGTTGGGTCTATTAGGTAGTATAGCTGGCTTTAGTTTAGTCATTATAAGAGTTCTATTTTGGTTCATTATGTGGGGCTCAAGTTAAGATATGGCAAAGAAAACAGCAAGACATAGCAAAAGAAGAAATTTTGTTGTTCATTATGGAGATATACCCCCTGTTGTTTAGGTGCAACATGATGTGACCGTGGATGACAAGGAGGTAGCCTCTCATGTTGTGAACATCCCTCCTATTGAGTTTATTATTGCTCACAAGTTTGTTTCAAGACTGATGTAACATCAAAGTGTCATATTGAGAGTTGAAGATAAGGAGCTGCGAGCGCCCCTCCAAGTGTTATTTCTACCATTTTACAACACTCGAGGATGATTTTTTTTTTCCCGAGAATTGAGAGGGAATAATTCAGGCCCCTATGGGGTATGAACTTTTAATTCCTTGGATTTTATTTGAAAAATGAGCTAAATTTCAAGGCCTAAAAGTGGTGGTCTAAGAAAGTGAAGGAATATATGGTAGTGGGGTCCATTAGGTAATGTAGCTAGCTTTCGTTTAGTCATTAAAGAATCTTACTTTGGTTAGTTGTGTGGGGCCCAAGTTATCTATAAGTTGTGGTCTACAAGACATGGTTCAATAATTTTAATTAGTGAAGTATTTTAGACTTCTTTTTAGTTAAGCTAGTCTGACTACCTAAGAGTTTTAGATTTAGAATAATTTCTTTGGTTTTCTTATATATGTCTAACCAACTCCCCATGATGATGGTGAATGGAATAGAATCTAGAATTTGGATTTGAATTGTGTAGCCAAGAAAGTTTCCTCTCTAGTCTCTCCTTTCTCTTCTTTTTCTTCTGTTACTATTCATAGTACTGTTCACAGTCCCAGAATAACCCCCTCTATTTCTTCTTCCTTTTTTTCCCCATCACGGGCTGCTTAAATCAACAAACCAGCAAGCCTTTACAACCCTGTTTTTTCAGGAAAATATTCCAGATCTGGGCCTTTGGAGTAGTTGATCTGATCTTTGATACCACTGGAATCTAGGTTGGCTGGCTGCATCAGAACCACATTACATCTATACTATGCAATACCTATCTTCCTAATTTACCTAATTTAGAGTGGCATTATGAAATCAAAATCAGATACTGGCAGCATTATCTTGATGAAGCATATTGATGTGCCATTATGTTAATTGCTAAGAGGAAGGTGTTGCATGGTTAAAAATTACTTAGAACACTAAGCATTAAAAAGGGAAACGAATCTCCATATCATATCAAGCTAGAGGCTACAAATATACCAAACTTGGGGGAGGGGGCTCGGTTTACACATTTTCTGCTCAGACTTCAAGAACAAGTCTTTCATATGACACTTCCTGAGGAGAACAACGAGTACTCTTCTCATCCTATCCAGTTCCTGGAGGCCTACATTGAAACAATCACAGATTAGGAGATTAGGTCAATTCTGGGATGCCATTATGTTCGAAATTAAAGGAATAATTCTCCCCTCTGCTAGGTCTTCCTGTGACCCTGCCAGAAATAGTTTTTCTCCTTGGTTTAGGAATTACCTATCTAATTCTGTGGATAGGGGTTCCCTTTTTTTGTTTTTGTTGTTGTTGTTTTGTATGTTTTGGCCCTCCTTAATTAGGGTGACAGGGTCTGTTTTCTCCTTGGGTTTTCAATAAAGGTTCTATTCACCACTAAAAAAAAAAAAAAAAAAAAAAAAAAAATCACAGACTGGGTACCACCGTACCAGTTTACCTCGTTTGTATCTTTGTCTATTAATCTGCTAAACCTTATTGAAAGCAAATAAACTAATGATGAAACGATCATAAGAAAGAAATAGGAAACAAAAACTATTAGCCCCATCTATGGAGTACTATATTCTACCATATTTTGGATCTATTATTATAGTCCAACTGGAGCCTAGGAATGGAAATACCTGCCACTACTTTGTTCTCATCAT
This sequence comes from Protea cynaroides, assembly GCA_028583415.1. Taxonomy (NCBI): domain Eukaryota; kingdom Viridiplantae; phylum Streptophyta; class Magnoliopsida; order Proteales; family Proteaceae; genus Protea; species Protea cynaroides. Next base: position 109,508,653 of record CM053276.1, read on the forward strand.
ATCCTCATATATTTTTCATCACTTGTTTTTTGCAAGATTTTCCCAATGTCCACTATTTCTCTTCATTTATTAACTTGATTTGTCAGGTTCATGCTGTTGAAAGAACTCCTTCAATGAGTGAGTTGAATGAGATACTACTTGGGCAGGTAAATACTTTACCATCTGAACCCCATAATTTAGAAGATGACCCTTCCTGCTGTACTCCTTTTTTAGTAAAACAATTTTACTGTTTATCTCTTTTAACTTTTATCATTTCAAAAAGTTATGGTTCTCAAATGTCAAATGGGAGAGGAATTTTCTTACTTACTTTGCTTTGGACCTTCACCATTTTCACCACTCTTTGGAGGACTTCCAAATTTAGATCAGCAATGTTGAATCATTGCATCTGTTTGCAAAATAACTGTCCAGAGAACCAAAAGTACTTGAAATATTCTATTTTGAAGGAAGACTTGTTGCGTCCTATGTTGAGAGGCCTCTCAACATGGCCCAAGTATTTGCCACATGGCAGCTTCTTTGAAATTCAAATTTTGTGAACATGCTGTCCGTGTCATCATCTCAATTTGGGAAGTTTTAACTCCATCAACTTCCTCCACATGGGGATATGGAAGTATGGGAATATCTTGACATTTCAACTTATCAGATTTAGGGTAACTTTGTCTAGACCATTGGAATACAAGGATAAAAGTCCTAACATGGTGGGCCATATGGGGAGATGGAACCCGAACCGGTGGCTAAGCCAAGAGGGCCCTTCCCATCCAGTGGGCAGTTTGACTAAATATGCCTTCCATATGGCTTAAAAAGGCCAGATTATGTTGAGTGGCCTCTCTAAACAGACCATGCAGGAAATCTTTTCAGTTTATTTTGCTTCATTTCCAGAATTTAACGTGAAGAAACTTATGGCAATGTTCATTACTTTATTTGCAGGAACACCTTAAACAAAGTGATCTGTCGTTCGTATTTCGTCTGCAGGTATTATTTCAATAGGATTATAGGACAGACACCTTGCTTCATATTTTCCTATTTAGTTTTTCTTCTGTCCTTCTTTTCTGTGAACTATGTTGTTGATTTTCTACAGTATGTCTGTTCAACAGTTAAATATAAGTACACAATCCTTGTAGGTTTGTAATGTTTGTATGCATGTTCTAAGGAATTTCCTTTATTGATTGGCTTTGATAATATGGGTATGCTAGAGCTTATTCACTTAAAAGGTTGGGGCTGTTTACAACTGTGTAGGGTTAAGCAATGCTCATGGGTAGCTGCTGCCTTCAGCCACCAATGAATAGAGATTTGGGGACTGAAGTGCAGATCTGATGCCAGTCAAGAGGATTGTTTTGAGAGATATGTGGTGCAGCAGCCTTCCTGTAGCCTAGTTAGGGAGGTTTGTTTTATTTTGTTATCGGTTAACAGTGTGCAGCCTTCCTGTAGCTTAGGGAGGTTTTGTTTTATTTTGTTATCGGTTAAAAGTGTCAGTCTATGGAGGTCTTCTATTTAGTTGGGTTTCTTTCCCATCCTATTCAATGTAAGTTTGGGAAAAACAACCCTTTTGATGTGGATATATGTATTTCAGTTTTCCATTTTTCTTAGCTGAATTTATTTTTAAGCCAAAGTCTTAGTAAGTGTTTTTTTTAGGGGTTTCATTGAGTTAGGAAAGGAATTCATTAAATCTGCTTTTGCTTATGCAATTGTCCGTTCTGTGGGTCATGTTTAGTCGATGGTCTATTGCTCACACATGGGTTAATGGTTAAACACTAAGGTTTTTAATTCAATCAATTATCGAGAATATTGATGTTTCATTTCCTTATTTCTCTAAATTTCTCAGAGATGATGTCTATTGATTATTTTCATCAGCTAGTCCTTCTTGATTTCAAGGAAAGCTAAGTTTTGGTTGTTGTTTCAGGTTGATGTTTCATGCTTCATAGAATTCATTCAATTGATGAATTTTGACATCAGATACTGTTATTTACTTAGTGTTGAGAATATTATATATTTCATTTTTGTCTAGATTCATTGTACAACCTGTATTGTACAATTGTACTACCTGTACTACCCTCATTGTACTACCTGACTACCTGTATTGTACTACCTATACTACCTCTTTCTTTCTTTGTATTCATTCTCACATTATAAATAAGAGGACCTCTGTCTATTACAGACAAGTCATTCCATCATTCAACATGGTATCAGAGCCAAGTTAGCTCTACCGCCAGATCCCTCCGCCGCCTCACCACCGCCGCCGCCAACCTACCACTGCCGATCACCGACTTTCCTTCTTTTCTTTTCTTTTTCTTTTGTTTTTTTTTCCTTCTCCCCATTAGGGGCAGCAACCAAAGAGGGAATCATACAATGATATAGGTACTGCCCTTCTTTTTATCCCTCATTACGGATCATTTTTTTATTCTCTTTATTGGAAATCAATTTTTTTTATTAGTCTGGATATTAATAATATGGTTCAGTCTAGTCGGATATTTATGAGTTTCTAAGTTTACCCCAATAAACAAAAAAGTGGGTGCAAACCAGAATTGATTTCCATATATTATGTTGCACATGGGACAAGTTAGGATATCTGACAAGTGATATTTCTACTTTGATCTCCATATATTATGCTATAACCAAACAGGGAGACTGTTCATATTGTTTTTGGGTGTTTGTTCTTGAATACACAACTCAAGGATGACATCTGAAGTAACCTCTTCTGGGATAGAGAGTTTTAAAATGGACAATCTCACTATTCCCACTAATACAACTAAACTTGATGGTGGTAATTACCTAATGTGGTCTCGGACCACCTAACTCTCAATTACAGCTTAGGGATTATCGGGATATCTCACCGGCACCAAGGAAAAACCTCTGACCAAGGACATTGTTTTGGAGAAATGGCATGCTGAAAATTCATTGGTAATGCAATATCTCCTCAATTCCATGCAACCCATTATAGCCGAGGGCTATTTGTTATTGGATACTACTGCACAAATTTGGAAGTCTGCTAAGGACACCTATTCCCAAGTTGGGAATGCTGCTTTAATTTATGCCATTCAAAAAAGTGTTCATGAAACTATTAAAAAAGAATTGACTGTATCCCAATATTATACTAAGTTAAGGAGCTTATTGGTAAACAATTGATTTTTATGATTCTATTAATGCTAAATGTGAAGAAGATGCTACCCTATTTCACAAAAGGGAAGAGAAATACAGGGTTTATACTTTTCTGGCAGGACTAAATGTGGAGCTTGATCCTATTCGCTCATAGATTCTCAGCAGGGACCCTTTCCCCACCCTCGAACAGGCTTATTCCATGGTTCAGTTAGAGGACCAACGATGAATAACAATGTTGTCCCCTTCTGTTCTGGATAGGTCTGCTCTCTAGACAAATACTCAGACATACAAGAGTCCTCCTGTCCGTGATGCTATCAAATGTGAGTATTGTAGCAAGCTTTGGCACACCAAAGACACATGCTGGAAACTTCATGGCAAACCGGCAGATTTTGAAGCAAAACGCCAGGAAAAAGGTATGCACAAGGCAAAGTCCTCCCACGCACCTCAGGCACATCAAACTGAAGGAAGTCCTCCTACTGGTCCTCTGCCACAACTCTCTACACAAGAACTTCAGACTCTTTGGCATCTCCTTCGACTACCTCCTGCGACTACCAATCAATCATCCACATTTGCATCTACCAATCCAGGTTTTTTTTTTTTTGTTCAGTCAGGTATTTTTCATGATGGTCATTGTGCTTTCTCTGTCTCTAGCCCTTGGGTTATAGATACTGGAGCAACTGACCACATGATTGGTTCGTCTGAGTCCTTTTATTTATACTCTCCTTCTTCTGGACATAATACTGTGAAAGTCGCTGATGGATCCCTCTCTCTTATATCTGGAATTGGATCCATCCACTGTTCTTCCTCCCTTGATTTGAATTCCGTTCTACATGTTCCTAATTTATCCACAAATTTACTCTCCATTAGTAGTCTTACAAAGTCTCTAAATTGTAAAGTAACATTTTTTCCTACCTATTGTGTGATTCAGGATCTGGAGAACGGGAAGACGATTGGACATGGTAGTGTACATGGTGGCCTGTACTTGCTTGACAATGGTTGTTCAACACTTTCCTCTCATTCCACAGTCAGTACCCTTCAGCAGTGGCACCGCTGTCTTGGGCATCCCTCTTCTGCTGTTCTATCTCATTTTTTCCCAAAATTATTTAAACAATGTAATAAAGACGAGTTATTATGTGAGGCTTGTGTTTTGGCCAAACAGGCTCGTATTTCTTATTTACCTTCTGTTTCGAGAAGTCCTTGTATCTTTGATTTAGTCCATTCTAATGTTTGGGGTCTAACACGGACTACCTCTATTTTTGGTCATAGGTGGTTTTTAACCTTTACTGATTGTCACACTTGTACTACATGGGTCTATCTGATGCGTCAAAAAAATGAGGTATTTACATGCTTCCGCCATTTCCACAATATGATCAAGACACAGTTTCAAACTCAGTTGAAGATGCTCCGTAGTGACAATGGTAAGGAATATCTTTAAGGATTTTTTCAACTATACTTGGCTGATAACGGGATAATTCATCAGACAAGTTGTGTAGACACTCTTACTCAGAATGGAGTCGCTGAAAGAAAGAACCGCTACTTACTCGAAACAGCTAGAGCACTAATGTTTGAGAGACATGTTCCCGCTCAATACTGGAGTGATGTTGTCCTCACTGCAGCATCCCTGATCAACCGCCTTCTTTCTCGAGTTTTAGACAACAAGGCTCCCTTGGACATCTTACTTGAAAATTCTGATTTTGTTCTTCCTCCTAGAGTCCTTGGTTGTCTTTGTTATGCTCGTAACCATCGTTCCCCTGGCAAGCTTGATCCACGTGGATTAAAGTGCATATTTTTAGGGTATTCTGCAACACATAAAGGATACAAGTGTTATCATCTTCCCTCTCGTCAGGTCCTTGTTAGTAGAGATGTCATTTTTCATGAGCATCTCTCCTATTATTAGGCTCCTCTTCAGGGGGAGATACAGACAGTTGAAGATGCACCTGATATCCCTAATGTACTTATACCGGATATACCTAATGTACCAGAAATAGTCCAAGAACAAGTGCTCGATACAGCTGCACCATCCAAGCATCCAACCACCAAGCCACCTCTGCAAGTTTATAGCCGTGCCAAAGACAAGCAAGGAAAGGCCACTACCACTCCTGAACATGTCCCTTCGCTAGCCCTGGATCCAGAAACTGAGTCTACTGAGCCTTCTTCTGGTAAGGAACTTACTCCTTCTTCTAATCTTGATCTTCCAATTGCACTTCGAAAAGGAACTAGGGCCTGCACCCTACATCCTATTTCCAATTATGTTTCCTATGACTCCCTTTCCCCTTCTTTCCGTGTTTTTGTGTCTTCGCTCTCTTCTGTATCTGTTCCTTAAAAATGGCAGGATGCAATTATGGATGAAAGGTGGAAAGCTACAATCGTGGAAGAAATGAGGGCTTTGAAGAAAAATGGTACATGGGATCTTGTTCCACTTCCTGCAGGATCAAGGTCAGTAGGATGCAAGTGGATCTTTACAGTGAAACAGAAACCGGATGAGACTATTGATCGGTACAAGGTTGGATTGGTTGCACGAGGATTTACTCAAACATATGGGATTGACTACCAAGAAACCTTTGCTCCAGTGGCCAAAATGACTACCATCAGGGTTTTGTCCTGTGCTGTACATCACAACTAGGACTTGCAACAGTTAGATGTAAAAAATGCATTCTTTCATGGAGAACTTACTGAAGATGTCTATATGGACTGCCCACCAGGTTTCACAGATGATAAAAGCCAAGGAAAAGTCTGCAAGTTGAAGTGATCTCTTTATGGTCTAAAACAATCCCCTAGAGTATGGTTTGGAAGATTTAATAAAGCTATGGTAGCATTTGGCTATGTTCAAAGCAATGCTGACTATACTTTATTTATAAAACATTCCCCTAACACTTTTACTGCCTTACTTGTATATGTAGATGATATCATCATTGCTGGCAATAACAATGATGAAATCACGAAACTAAAGGCATTTCTAGGGAAGGAGTTTGAGATCAAAGACCTTGGTAAACTTAGGTACTTTCTTGGGATTGAAGTTGCTAGATCTGTAAAAGGCATCTATCTGTCTCAAAGAAAGTATGTTCTTGATCTTCTCTCAGAAACAGGGTTACTTGGGGCTCGACCTTGTGATACTCCTCTCGATCCCAATACCAAGCTAAGGGCAAAAGAAGGCACACCAGAAGACAAATGAAGATATTAGAGACTTGTTGGCAGACTCATATATCTTGCCCACACACAGCCAGATATTGCATTCGCAGTTAGTTTGGTAAGCCAATTTATGCACGACCCATACTCTACACATATGGAGGCTGTCTATCGAATACTGCACTACCTAAAGTCAGCCCCTGGAAGAGGAATCCTGTTATCTCCTAATGACCCTCTGAAAATGGAAGCATATGCCGTTTCAGATTCACCAAATAAACAAATCCAGGTGGAGGCTTATATTGATGCAGATTGGGCAGGAAGTCCTGATCGTAAGTCTATCTCTGGTTATTGCACATTCTTGGGTGGCAATCTGGTAACCTGGCGCAGTAAGAAGCAAAATGTGGTTGCCCGATCCAGTGCAGAAGCAGAATACAAAGCGATGACGCATGGAATATGCGAACTATTATGGTTACAACGACTACTTAAAGATTTGAAGGTTATGTGTAACCAGTCCATGAAATTATTCTGTGATAATCAAACAGCCATTAGCATTGCTAATGATCCGGTTCAGCATGATAGGACAAAATATGTTGAGGTAGACTGTCACTTCATCAAAGAGAAACTGGACAGTGGACAAATCAAGATTTCGTTTGTTAGATCAGAGGACCAACTAGCAGACATCTTCACCAAAAGTCTGCCAGGGAAATCCTTCCATATGATATTGTCCAAGTTGGGCATGCATGATATATATGCACCAACTTGAGGGGGAGTGTTGAGAATATTTCGTATTTCATTTTTTGTCTAGATTCATTGTACTACCTGTATTGTACAATTGTACTACTTATACTACCTGTATTGTACTACCTGTATTGTACTACCTATACTACCTCTTTCTTTCTTTGTATTCATTCTCACATTATAAATAAGAGGACCTCTGTCTATTATAGACAAGTCATTCCATCATTCAACACTTAGTAACAAGTCTCTAGTTAACTATTGATTATGATTCAGATTTGGGCTTATTGTCTAGTCCTGCTATTAATTTTAAAAGAATTTGAACTGAATCTTGGTTTGATATCTCTGTTACCGATTTTTTTGTTTGTTTTAATTCTGATTTTGGATTTGGTATGTTGGAATTATTCTTTGTGTCCATAATTATTTCTTCTTGTAAATTATGATTCCTATTTCAGTAATTGGGTTCAGATCTGAAGAAATCTGAAAATTCTTGGCAATGGCCTGTCTTTTGGGTCTGATTTTGTTTCCAGATTACCATAGGCTTGCCTCACTTACCTTGGTCTGTCCAACCACATAAGTTGGTAGCAGATGAAGGGATCCTGCGGTGGCTGGAAACACCACTACCACCTTTGATACTATCAATTCTGAATACACACTATTGGACTTCAGAACGGATTATGGTGAGACCTTGAAGTCTTTGGATTTGGAATCTTTAAAGGGGAAAATGGGGTGCCCTTAAAATGTTAATAGAGGGCTGTACACTTCAAGGCTATATTGGGAATGAGAAACTGGACAGGATAAGGTTCTTCTAGAGATCTATTTGCTGTTGGTGGTTAATCAATGATTCCAGCTCGCTTATTGTTCCTTACATGAATGTAACTCTGTACAGAATCCGGAACTAAGCTTGGAATACCAAAGTTTCAGCTATGAGGGTGAGCTGGATACTTATACTAATTCTGACAATGTCTTTTCTTACTTTGAGATGTTTTAAATCAACAAGTTGCAACTCATACATGTCAAGTTGCACGGATATGCCTCAACATGGTGGTCACAAGTCGTGTATCTACAATTGTCTGTGGGCTTGGATCCTAACCGTTGATAAGTCCTGTTCCCATTTGACACAAATTCAATATCCTTAATATTGATAAGTCCAATTTTTTATCCGACAGTCATTGTCAACCACAAACCTTTGATCAACTGGCATTTTGACTTTGTTGACAAGCTGGCTTGGCTGTATCCAATATGTGGCATTATTTGAAATCCAGCCTTTTGGGGCAAATCATATAGAAACAATGACATGGTTACCTCTTCCCCGCCCTCTCCTCTTTAAATGGTAATTTTTGTTCCATGACATATTGGCTTATAGTTGCTCAAGGAATTGATTGGAAACTCCAGGATCTATTGAACTTTGTAAAAGCCATGTATATAATGTTAAATCAGAGTTGGTACTTGCATCTGATGCCTACATGCCAATGTTAGTTTCACAGTTTCACTGACTTTTGGATAGACATCATTGCTGATTTTGTTTATTGTAAGAAACTAATGTTTAACGTGTCTTTCCCTCCAGGTGGCGGATGATTCAACATTATATGGATGCTGTGTATTAGTTGAAGAAGTTGTACAACAACCTTCAGGACTGATTTCCATGATGTCAGACAAGCAGACATTCTCAACATCTTTGAGCCGTCACATCTTAACTACTCCCCGGTGTTATTGCATCCTCTCAAGGCTTCCATTCTTTGAGTTGCATTTTGCTGTATTGAATAGGTGTGCTTATTGTTTCCTAAACAATTCAGTTGATATATGCTTCCTATACCAATTGATCATTTTAGATTTGTTTGATATCATATCGTCCTGAGTTCCTGTCTTTTTGTTTCAGTTAAAATAAAGTTTGATGGCAAGTTGTACCAATTTTCTTTATTAAATATATTCCAGTTTTCAAACATCCACTTGGTCGGATAGTTGGTCCCTTGCTTGTTGAAGCAGGGGCTAGGAGGAGGTCTTGAATTTGAGTCTCCTCTCTTGCATCTGTTCCCTTCTCCACCCCAGTATGGTAACTTAGAATAGGATCCATTAAAAAAAAAAAAAAAAAAAATTCCAGTCTAGAAATATTTTTGTGCATGAATGAATTGATAGATTCTTTTGTGGATTACTGTGGAAAACCCATTATTCTTTTGAACAAAGGCTTTGCAGAGGCTGAAGTCATCTTTTATACCGAGATTTTGAATCACTTATGAAATTGCTTGACATTTCACATTGCATAGAGAACCCCTGTGTGTGAGTTGCTGAAAAGGTCAGGCGTCCAATATTTGTTGCTTAAAATGGACAGGGCAAACCATGATGGCTGTTACTAGGGTAAGAAGTTATGATTTGCAAGTGGTTGTGGGTAAGGTTCTGAGCAAGAAAAGCACCTTTATTCTGTTTGTTGTTGGGATTTAGTTGATTAGGTTTCTGGTTGTGTGTATTTAATTTCAACTTGCTTTGTTTAAATTTTGATGGGAAACAGAATTACTGATGAATCCCCAGCTTCTTGTGAACATTTCTCCACTTTATGAGGGCATCTCTCCACCCCCCCTCTTTTCTTTTCTTTGATAGACAAAGAGATACTTTATGAAGCAAAAAGAAGCATGAATAGTTGCAGCTATTTTTCCAATATGTTCGCTTTTCAAAAAAAACAAGCAATAAGGAAGGCCTTATATCGCAGCAGGTCATGCTTGGAACTCCACATCATGGAGTTCCTATGATGTCTTTAGATGGTCTTTTCCTTTTATTAATTGGAACCAAGAGTCCAATGCTACCTTCAGTTAAAGTTTTGCCATGTGATACTATGCTTGTATGATCTACATTTAGATGTCTGAGCAGATTAAAACTTCAGATTGAAGCACTTCTGAGTATGATAATGGTTTTTTATCGTCTTGTTTTTACATGGAGATGGAACAGTCAACGTGCTAACAGCTGCGTACTTAACTCTATTTTCTTATTTAATCTCTATTTTGCAATGTCTTCAATTGTATGGTACTGGTCCTTCATTCTTTAAGATGTCTGAAGATGCAGCAAAAATTATGCCTTCATTCTTTTCTTCGGTTCTTCCTGAATACTTGCCCCAAAAGTTGAGAAAAGGGATGTTTGTAGGCAATTGGTTCTAAATATTTGGTAGATAGTCACTCTTTTCCTTAGATGTTGTCTTTTATGCTGCATGTTGTTGAATGGTAATTTTGACATAATGTTTTCTGTATTTAATTGTTTGTGTTCTTACTCGCTGACTACTGCTGTATTGCTATATTTTGCTCATCTTGGCATCTGTTTTTCTGGTTTTCTTTTAGCATTTTTACTGAAGAAAGATTGGAGCGGTTGACAAAAGGCATGGGTATGTTGGATTTGGATTTGATGGAGGGACATAACAATGAAGAAGAATTGCAAGAAAAATCTGAAGATTTTTTTACGAAGCACGATTCAACAGAAGATGTTCTAAATGGGTCCATGGAAACTTCTGAAATAAGTACAGAGGGTTCGACACCTAGAAAAGTTGCAGAGGATGCGAGTCAGATGGAGCATCAAATGCTTGAGAGGGACTTTGATTTGTTAAGTGAAGGAATCCATAACTGTGTTATTTCTCCAATCAATTCTGAGACAGAGATGCTTACTCCTAAAGGGGAAACACGGATCTCTGATGCACAGGAAATATCTGTTGATGAACTTGCAATAAACAAGCAAACAATTGAAAGACGCTTACCGGAGGCTGTTCTGCCACTTCTGCGTTTTTGTCCATATGAAAGCTCTGAATCTTCTATCAGGTATACATATCATCACTGTTTTCTGGTATCATGGAATCAATGAGTGCTTGAAATAGTCATGAATTCCAAAGCCAGGGACAATTCTAGTAAAGTGGAAGAATGATAATTGGGACAACCGGACAACCCTATTATGGATTATATATTTTTCAATACAGCCTGTAACTTTTGTAATAGCATATGTTTTTTTTGCAGTTTCCAGGGTTCACCAAGTGAAGAAAGGAATTTTAGGAGTGACGGGGATGAAGCAGAAATGGAAGAGGCCTCTTCGTCAGGCCAGGAAGATTCTAGCGATCACAATGACATTCTTGAATGGGCTAAGGTTCTAGGGTTACTTGTATTTATAGCTCCAATGCATTTTATTCTGCTTGGTATGCTAGTTGGACTCTTGTCTATTGTACTTAATCAATTAATTTTTCAGGCAAATGATTATGGCTCCTTACAAATAATTTGTGAATATTACCGGTTACGCTGCCCTGCCAGAGGTACACCCCTTAGATTCCAGCCTTTGGAGCATTTGCCTTCTGTGGAGTTTCACAGGCCTGGTGAAACAATCCTCCATAGTGCCAGCTCAACCATTGATATAAGATCATGCAATAGAAGTCTGGAATTAGCAGAGGTAGATTGCAATGACAACTTTGTGGGAGTATATGAGCTACCCTCATTTTTTTACTTGGGCTGTTGGGCGTTATTGATATTTACTGATTTAGCATTTTGATCACATTTAATTTAACTTTGTTTGCATTCTGGCAAACATTGTATTTCATTTGTATCTTACAACTATTGGATTTGCCAGGCACACAATGCACTCTTGGATGAGGAGGAAGCAACTGCCCTGTCAGTATGGACTGTTGCTTGCATATGTGGCTCCTTCCGGCTTGAAAATGTACGAATGTCACTGTGATTCAGAATTTCAGAATTTGAAGATATGATGAGAAAATTAGGAACTGTTGCTACAATGGTAGTACAATTGAAATTTGTAGTAAATGCAAAGTCGAGTTTGATCAACCGAATTTTCACCCTGTTTGTCCTTGTCTTATTTCAAGGTTTTTTTTTTTTTTTTGGGGGGGGGGGGGGTAAGTAGTCTTATTTCAAGTTTCTTTGTAATGGATTCATACATACAGACTTATTCAGACTGGTTGCATTGAATTTCAGTACTCTAGGGTGAAAGATTGCTGCCATGGGTAATGTTAGTGATAAAATAAATATCATACGTTACTGCTTTGACTAGGCAAAAACCATGTGGACTTACTTATCTTATTCCTAATTAGTTTTTAGTTTGTTATTGGTTTATTAGTCTGTTAGTCTCCTTAGTCTACTTTACTTTCTATTTCTCTTTTCCTTATGTAACTAGAATTCTTTTACTAGTGTTAAGGTGTAACTAGGACTGCTGAGATGTAGCAGTCCTAGCTCTTTGAGGTCTTTTACTTTCTACAATTATAAATAAGAGTTATAGGGGAGGGAGAGCCTATCCATTGATTCTGCCTTTATGTCAGAATTGGCTCTGCTCTTCCCTTTTCTTCCTCTCGAGTTTATGGTTTATTGGTTCTATTTAGTTGCTTTCTGTAACAGGTAAAATGGAGTCTTTCTTGAGTGGGTTTAACGTTCACCCTTTAGGGGTGCTAGAAGGCTTTGTTTCTGTTTTTCTTTTTACTTATGATACCCTGTAAAAAGGGCATACCTAATGCACAAGGCTCCTTCCACTGCAGGGTCTGGGAGGGTAGTGTACGCAGCCTTACCCCAGGCTGTTTCCAGATTCGAACCTATGACCACCAGGTCACAATGGAGCAACCCATGATACCCTGTAGTATGTTCAAATTGTTTCTCTTTTTCTTATTGCAGCAGGAGAAGTTAAACTTTCTAACTACTTTTGTTTGTTTATTTTGTTCTTTATTCTACCCCCTCAGTAGTCCAGAAAGGGTGGAGTCTTGTCAAGGGGCAAGAAAAACAGAGGGCCGTTGTATTTCCTGAGTCATGAGCTGTGAACTTGATCTAGGATCTAGAGACTTAGAATGCATCTCTCTCTAGACAAGTGTTTGCACTTGCATGTGTGTGCATCGTGCATGGTTCCATGCATGCATGTATTCCTTTGTATATTCATTAGAGAATCCTTGCACTAATATCTATTCCATGTTGTGCGCAATTATGTAAAGAATAACAAAAACAACTGGGATATTAAACAAGCCTGCTCCAACCAGGCATGCATCTGAGTGATGCATGCTTTAATTGAGGCACCAAAATGATTCATTCCCTGTTTACCAAAAGGACCCAGTATTAAACAGGTCGTGCCAAAAACTTGTGATGCAGGTAGTCTATTTGAAAGGGAAGGGGATAAGGGTGTTTTTACTTGCTTGGGATATATTAGGGTTTTGACACGAGAGTTTATAATTAGTTAAATTGTTTCCTGCATGGACATTGTGGAAAACCATTCTTAGATGGATGACTTTTATGCTATGTAGACCAGGTGATTTGGTCATTCTAACCATTGGATGGAGAATTCCCTAGATGGGAGACATGTCAAATTTTGGTGGCCCTTCTCAATTATATTCCCACCATGTGTGGTCTTAAATTTATGACCCATCATGTATGGTGTTTTTCCTTGCTTTCCAACAGTATTAATGCAGGACCAAAACAAACAAAAAAAGGGCAGGATTTATTGACCGAATAAAACTTTTACTTCAATTAACTTATAGTCCAAAATTTGGTCATATTTTAATTTCTATGTATGGGATTTTAATTCTTTAGGTTTTATTTGTAATGGGTTGAATTATAAGGCCCAAAAGTGACGGTCTAAAACGGTGCATGAAAATAAGTATTTTAATTAATGGTGGGATTCATTAGAGATTAGCTTAGGATTTATCTAGTAGTAGTTGTTATAGGGATCTTGTGGGCCCATTCCTTAAATGTTTGTCTTGAGTAGAGTCCTATTTGTTTTAGTTTTAGTTTTGGGATTTTAGTTGTTTAGCAAGTTAAGAGTCCTAATAGTATCTTCTAAAGTTTACTTATTTTAGGAAACTAGATATTAGGAGAAATCTATTTTTTATTATTTTTAGGTCTTTAAATTCATGTAAACACCCATCCCTCACAAAATATATGGAATATAGAATTTGGAAATGAATTGCATAGCCGAGAAGACTTCCTCTCTCTCTCTCTAACCCTTTCCTCTCCTCTCTTCTCTTTCTTCACTATTCACGGTACTGTTCATGGTACTGTCAATGGTCTGTTCATTCTCCCTCTGCTCTGTAAATAACACCTCTGTTCTTGCTATTGATCTGATTTTTCCCCTAGGCAGCACTCAGCTACCCTTTCTTTTATCCGTCACAGGTTACTGGGACGTACAAAACGGCAAGCTTCTTGACCTATGGTTCGTCATGGAAATAGCCATAGATCTGGGCCTGTGTGCAACCAACTAAACTGTTGATTTCCTAATCCAGAATTAGGGTTGGGTGGCTGCATCAAGTCCCTATTCCTTTTTAGAAAGAAAAAAAGAAAAGAAAAGAAAGGCATTCTAGACAATATTCAAAGCATTATATTGACATGTGAAGACATCAGACTGGTCAGAAAAGTAACACATGGCGAGATGCTGACAGATAGCCCCACCCGAAATTGCCACACAGTAAAAAATCTGTTCTTGTAGAAATGGTTTCCCACACTGTCCGTTTGGAAACCGTCTCCCTTGTAATCTGTTACGATATCCAACGATGGGGGCCTCCCCCATCTCGTAGTAATTATATGGGCGCTAATCACGAGATGGGGAGGTTAGCGCCTCCCTCTCTTTCCTTTTTATTTTTGCCGTTTCTGTTTTATCCCTCTAGGGTTGTATCTCCTTATATGTATTGCGTGCAGTGGGCAGTCCAAAACAAGGTTGCGACTCTTAAAGTTACAGAAATCTCTTCTCTCTCTGTTTTTCTTTATTATTTTACATGGTATCAGAGGAAGGTCTTTAGGAACTCGTAGATAACTTTAGATCTTGTTCAATACTACTTACAAATTGCAATACTTCTTTGATATTGATTGGTTCTCTTTTCAATCTCAAAGTTGCATATCTAAGTAAGAGGAGGTGAGTTCACCTTCTAGTTTCAGTTTTACAACATGTAGTGAATATTGATCGGTGCTATTGATTTTATGGAGAAGGATTAGTGGAGTATCGATTGCTGTTATTGCATCAATGAATCAGTTTTCTGCTACAGTTTTGTGCTGATTTGATTTGAGGAATCAGTTTTCTGATGAAGTTTTTCTAGTTTGATTTCTGAGTACTTTCCAGATTCGATATTTTTTCTTTTTTGTGGGTGGGTTGGGGGGATTTAGGTCAATTTTTCTGAGCAGATCATCGATTATCGATCTCGATTGGTTGCAATTGGCTGTTCCAGATTTGAGATCGATCTGTTGGAGTTCTACTTGCCTCTCGGTTGGCTGAACCTAGTATATTGATATTTTTCAGCACCCTTTGCTTGTTCAATGGAGGCCGTTAGATGCTCCAAATACAGAAGAGTGATTTGATTTAGATTGAATGATCTAAAAGAGCTAAGGGCAGCCCTAAGATGACTCTAGGGGAGGTAGCGAGGAAAGACATGTATAGCTTAGGCCTTGTTTCAAGTATGACATCTAATAGAGCTGATTGGAGGACATGAATCCATGTAGCCGACCCCATTTAGTTGGGATAAGGCTTTGTTGTGTTTTTTGTTATTGGTTGCGTTTGCTTCTCAATTGGTTGAATCGAGTATTCAGATCCTTATTGTTGGAGTTTTTTGCTTGTTGGTTGGCTGAACCGATTATATAGATCCATTATTTTTTTTTTTTGGTATTGATGGCTGATTATATTGAATCTAGAACCACCGTGACTGAGGTGGTGTCTTCTTCTTCCTATCAAATTACGGAGAGGAAACTGAAGGACTTTACAATTTCTAGCAATGATGGAAAATTGTTAGGTGGTTTTGACAGGACAGGATCAACAAGGTCACTTAACACAAATCATTGTTCTAAATCTCAGCGTGATCTCAGAAATCTCGACCTCCTCGAGATCTCATAAATCTTGACTTCCTCGAGATCTCACAAATCTCAAAAATCTCAGACTTTATATGTTAAAAAAGGCTGTGTCTCGGTGAGACGAGATCTCAAAAATCTTAGACTTCATTGGGACGGGGTCAAGATCCAAGATTTAAAACATTGTTCAAACCAAGTCTAGTACCGATACTACTTGGGACACTGGTGATACTCGGATTTGGGCCAGCTACTTAATTCTACGGACAATTCTATTGTGGACCTTTTACCCACATTGATACAGTGAAGGAGTTGTGGGATTATTTAAATATCTTGTATTTGGGTCACAATAATGTGTTTGTATTTATGGGCTGTTACATGAATTTTATTGGGTGGATTGGAAGGGTTGCCCCCTCACACAATACTTTGTAAACTTTATACGGGTTTATGGGGAACTTAATTCTCTACTTCCCATCAGTGTTGATGTACATAAGATGCAAGAACAATGGGAGCAATTGGCAATGATGGGTTTTTTGGGTGGTCTTGGCCCCGAGTATGATGCAGTCATGCAGTTTGTTCTCAAGTTCATGGTAGTGCTACAATGGCCTCTCTGGCGGATACCTTTTTTCGTGTGTTACGTGTTTCTTGTGATAGTACCCGTGATACCACTTTTGTGGGTGGTTTGGCTCTTGTTTCTCGCTAGTCTGGTCGTGGTTCTTCTTATGGTCAAGGTAATGGTGGTGGTGTTGGTCGTGGCCAGCCTTCTGGTGCACCAGCATACTTGGACACTTAGGTACCGCACACAGCCGCCTTCATTGTGGGAACTTGGTCATAATCAGCTTTTGTTGGAAGTTTCATGGCAAACCCCCTCAATAGCATTTTTCCAATTTTGCTACCTATTCTGAGTATCCTGCTTCGTCTGTACCATCTGAGGGAAAGATGGTTCAGATGACTGATGATGAGTATGCTCACTACAATCAGTTTCAGACTACACAACCTAGTCCGTCTTCCATACCACTTTTATTTTAAACAGGTAATACCACTGCATGTGTCTCATCATCTCATCTCTGAATCATTGATTCAGGTGCTTCGGATCACATGTCTGGGGTCTTAGGTATATTTTCCTCCCTTTATCCCTCCACCTTTAGTTACTTTGGTTGATGGCTCTTCGGGCAAGGTCAATGGCACTGGGACTATTCATCCCACTCCATCTGTTTCTATCTTTGGTTCTCCATTTAGCTAATTTTCTTTTTAGTCTAATATCTGTCGGTAAGCTTATTACTGCTTATAACTGTCCTGTAACTTTTTATCCTGCCTCTTGCGTATTTCATGATTTTATGACGAACAGGACGATTGGTAGGGGTTGGAGAAAGGGGGACTGTATCTACTTGAGGATTCGCCGTATTTTGCCTGCTACAGTGTCCTGTCTCCGCATTAGATTCATTGTCGGTTGGGTCATCTGTTTATCTAGAGTTAGAATAGAATTGATCCACGTTTTCTTTCCCTTTCTAGTTTTGGTAGTGAGTCTTGTTTGTTTGGGAAGCTTCATCATGTAAGTTATTCTCTTCGAGTCAATAAAAGGTCTGCACCCCATTTTGCTTTAGAAGATTTAGATGTTTGGGGACCTTGTCCGGTCGTATCTAAGTTAGGGTTTGGGTATTTTGTCACTTTTGTGGATGATTTTTCAAGGGTTACTTGGATTTATTTAATGAAAATCGTTCGGAATTATTTTTCATCTTCTATGCATTTGTTCATGAATTTTAAACTATTTCAAACGTTTATTTAAGTTTTTCGGTGCGATAATGCCTAGGAATATTTTTCGGGTCTATTTTCTCACTTTATAGCTGAACGGGGTTTGGTTCATCAATCTTTTTGTCTTGACACACCACAACAAAATGGTGTTGCGGAACAGAAAAAATCGCCATTTGACAGAAGTTACTGGGTCCCTTCTTTTCAAAATGAAGGTGGCCAAATCTTTTTGGGGTGATGCCGTTTTAACTGCATGTTATCTTGTTAATCGCCTGCCTTCTTATTTGGGTGGGGGTATTCCTCACCTCTGAACCCCCTTTTTGTGCTCCCTCATCGAGTATTTGGATGTGTTTGTTTTGTTCGCAAATATCATCCCGCTCTCTTTAAGTTGGACCGTCGCGCTCTCCAGTGTCTATTCATAGGGTATTTTCGTACTCAAATGAGTTATTGTTGCTACTCCTTAGAGTCCAAAAAATATTGTCATTGATGTGTCATTTTTTGAGTCCATCCTGTACTTTGTTGCGTTTGAATTGGATGATGATTTGCCTATATATATTATCGAACACTTTGTTTCGTAGGTACCTCCTCCATCGGTCATCCAGCAGGTTTACACTCGTCGTCCTCAGCTCAATCCGGCGCCCCCGGCTACCCTTGCCCTACCATCTCTCCTTCGTCTGTGGATCCCACACCTGAGTTAAGTACACCTTATGATCTTGACATTCATGTTGCTCATCGTAAGGCAATTCAGAGTTGTACTCAACATCCAATTTTGAACTTTATGTCGTCTACCAGTTTCTTTGCTTCGTTTTGTTCTTGTCTGACCATTATTGAGAGTCACCCCCTTCCCAAGTTTGTTGCAGAGGCATTGTCTCATCTTGACTTGAGGACAGATATGGAAGAGGAAATGTTGGCTTTGGAGGTAAATCATACGTGTGATCTTGTGCCCTTCCTTGTGGGTCAGTCTGTTATTGGTTGTCGGTGGGTATATGTGGTTAAGGTCAACCCTGATGGGTCCCTTGCTCGTTTGAAGGCTCGCCTGGTCACCAAGGGTTATCCACAAGAATATGGTGTTGATTATCTGGATACTTTTTCTCTTGTGGCCAAGCTCGCTTCCATTTGCATCTTAATTTTTATTGCTGCTTCCCATCTCTAACTGTTGCACCAGTTAGATGTGAAGAATGATTTCTTGCATGGTGACCTTCATGATGAAGTTTATATAGAGCAACCGTTTAGTTTTGTTGCTCAAGGGGAGTTTGGTATGATATGTAAACGGAAGAAGTCATTGTATGGGTTGAAGCAGTCTCTTCGGGCATGGTTTGGCCGGTTCATAGAGGCACAGTTTTGGCTTGTCCTGGTGTGAGAGTGATCACTTGGTGTTTTATCGACATTCTTCTGAAGCGGGAAATTTTTTTCTCATAGTCTATATTGATGACATAGTGATCATAGGAGATGACAGTACATGTATTGATAGCTTGAAGGCCCATTTGCAGCAACAATTTCATACCAAGGAATGTGGGTCGTTGGAAGTATTTATTGGGAGTTGAGGTGGCTCAGTCAAGGAAATGTATTTCTTTTTCTCTGAGGAAATATGTTCTGAATTTACTCACTGGGACAAGGATGTTAAGTTCCAAACCTGCGGATACCCTAATGGATCCTAACATTAAACTTACCGCTAATGAGGGTGATATCCTGCCCAATCCTAAGAGGTATCGTAGACTGGTTGACAAGTTAAATTATCTTATTGTGATTCATTCAAATGTGGCACTCCCAGTTAGTGTTGTGAGTTGATTTCTATCCTCTCCTCGGACGTCTCATTGGGATGCCATTATTCGTATTTTACGATATCTCAAGAGACTCTAGGTTGTGGTCTTCTGTATTCTGATCATGGACATGGATGCTTTGATTTTCAGATACTGATTGGGCCGGTTCTCTTATTGATAGACGGTCTGCTACTAGATATGGCACTTTTATTGATAGGAATCTTGTATCCTGGAAGAGCAAGAAATAGACTGCCGTTGCTTAGTAGTACAGAGTTTGAGTGTTATGCTATGAGACATGTTACATGTAAGTTGATGTGGGTTAAGCAGTTGTTAGCCAAGCTTGGTTTTCCACACACATCTTCTATGCAGCTATGGTATGACAACCAAGTTGTCATTCATATTGCATCCAACCCTATGTTTCATGAGCAGACGAAACTCATTGAGGTCGACTATCACTTTATTTGCGAAAAGCTTTTGCAAGAGATTGTTTCTCCCTTTTATGTTTGTACAGGAGAACAACTTACTGATGTGTTTACCAAATCTTTAGGGAGTGGGCGAATTGCTTATATTTGTAACAAGCTAGCAATGATTGATATACATGCTCCAGCTTCAGAGGGAGTGTTACGATATCTAACGATGGGGGAGGCCCCCATTTCGTAATTAATATATTAGTATTTTTTTTTTTTTTTTGGTTTGGGAGAGGGGGGGGAAGAGCGATGGGATTGTGTAACATTGGACGAAGAGGGCTAGGATTGTAGGAGAACTTGTTGGAATTATTTGGGAGCAAGGATTAAAGTATCACGTATTGGTTGGGAGATTTTAAGAGACGTATCATATCGTGGATACGGGACAAGATATGCACAAGAATGATTAAGGAACATGCAAAACACATGTTTAAAGTATAAAAACACTACAATAAGTAACATCAAGAAGGAAAATGTTTCTTACGTTTATATTAAATTACTAATACCATGTCGAAGCTGCAAGTTTTTTCCTTTTTCCTATAGATGTTGCTTCAATGATGGATTATATTTCAATCTTCAATTGAAACAACTGTTGGATGTTTGCTTCTATAATTCGTTTTTTTGATGCGTAATCAAAACCCTGAAGTTTGGAGGGTGATTGGTATACAAATAATGGTCGAAATCCAATCATCTTATAAGCTCTTTCTGCTGGTTCGCCGTAGGGAATGAAGAATGAAGATGACAGTCCTTTTAAAGCCCATATCGACTTATATCGGTCGATACTGTCCGATATGATTGGTACTTTTTGTTTGTTTTTATCTGAAATTTAATTCTAGCCGAATCGAAGTGTGTCGACCCATATTGGTTCAAGACGGTAGATACGCAGCGATACACACAATATTTTAAAAACTGGGAGACGTATTGCAGGGGTATTGTATCGACCCCTTGCGATACGGATACGGATTGGGGTGTATCGATCATATTGTATCGATACTTAAAACCATGCTTGAGAGTGACGAGTGAGTAGGGTCACGGGTTTAGGAGAACTTGGGGATTGGTAGTGTGGTATGAAGAGTTGAGGAAATAGGGAAAATATGGATGAATGGACAGAAGGATTGCTTATGAGAGGTTGTAATGTGGTTGATAAGATAAAGATTAGGTTTTTTAAAGGTTCGTGATATTTCTTGGTGATCTGTTGATAGTACGAAGGTTTCTTGGAAACTCCGCAATAAATGGCAGTGATACTGAAGAAGAATGTAACAGAATAATAGAAGAATGGAAAAGATAAAAGATTCTTAACTTGGGTCTACTTGGGATTCTTATAAAGACAAATATAGGCCATGGGCTGCAGTGAAATTTCATACCAATTGTGCTTGTTATCCAGCCTCAAGTCAACAAAGCCTGGTGCTAACTAATTGGATTGGCTTGAAAAATCCTGATTTGCCATTTCATTCTATCCAAACTGGAAAATAGCATTGCAGTGAGACACAGACCTTGCAAGAGCTTTTCTCTAAATTTTTTATTTTTTATATATATATATATATATATATATATATATTGCAAAGCTTCGATTTTTTGCCTAAATTAATGAAAATTTCTTTTTTACGGTAGTACTTTTGGGCTAGCATTACTGTGGGATGGCTATTTCTCTTTTTTTATTTTTTTTTATTAGTGAGAATGCATACTAGTCTGTAGTTGGACTGCTTCAAATAATCCCATATAGTTTCCGGTTTTGATTACGTGGAAATGGAACATTTGTTTCTCTAAGTGCTTGGGTTGAAAATAAAACAAGCCCCCCTATTTTATTTCTATTTCATCCTATCTAATTGTAATCTTCTAAATTGTATAGTTGAAATATTCATGTCTAGAATATGACCACCTATGATTGATTCCATTTGCACATTTCAGGTGTTGACAATATTTGCAGGGGCACTTCTGGAAAAGCAAATTGTGGTTGTCTGCTCTAATTTGGTACATGTCATTACACATTATCTAATTGTTTTGCTTATTAAATTAAAGTTAATATAATGCTTGCTCTGTTTACTTCTCGACCTTACCTTTTATGTTAACTGCTATTTTTTAGGAATTAAAAGTTATGCCTTACTATTTTTTTGTGGGCATATTGAATTACTTGTATTTTCTATGATTCAGGTTTAGTGATTGGGCCTTCCATAAGGCTGAGAACATTTGCGATGCTAATCAAATGGATGCTTAGGCAATATTTTCTTGATGCTCCAGAAAAGTGGTCCATTTCTGTTGGTCATAGATCTCATATTTTGGATTCAATTATCCCTAGCTTCTTCCTCTTTTTTACACAACAAAAGCTAGCATGCCGTGGCAGTCATCGTTCGTTCATTCAGATATTAGATCCTCTCATCCTTGTTTCAATTGTATAATAAATTGGAATTTCTAGAATCTTTTTTTCACCCCTTCACTTAATAATAAATATATCTTTAATAATACAAAAATATATCTTTAATAATACAAATATTTTTAGACTTGTTCGTGTCACTGTATCTCTGAGTCCAGAATCTTAGGTGTGATTGTGTGAGAAACCAAGAAGTTGTTAGACCTTATTTGTGGATTTCTGATGCTGACAGGCAAAATTTATACGATGGTTCCATTGAGCTGTTAAGGTTCTCCTTTTAACCTTTTTCTCTAATAACGGGATCAAAGATATATAAAAATATGTATTTATAAAATAAAAAGAAATTATGAAGATGCTGCGTCTTATGCAAATAGTTGGGATATTATTAGAATGATGATGGTAATGACGTGATATGCTACTTCAAGCTGGAGACAACTATTATGATCTTTTCTCATGTGCCACCTCTTGAAATTTGAGCAGTTTTTGTGAATGTTTCAAGCAATTTTAAAAGCACTGCCAGGATTCTTTGGGGCAACACTGCAGTATTTGAAAATAATGCAGTTGTATCATCTAACTACTTGATGCTGTCAAGAAAACATTATGGCCTGGATCTATTCTTTGTTTTGGGGGTACAACCAGTGATATAGCTATCACAGAATAAGATCATAATATACATCTATAATTCAAATGAATATTTGAGCTTCTTATTTGTGTTTTTGGGCTCAGTTTTTAGTAAGTGAATTAAATAGAACTGAAGCTTTTTGATGCTGTGACAAACTTGACAGAAGAGGAAGAGATGGTTAGCTGCTTGGAGACTTCTAGCTTCTGTACAAACCAGGATCTAAGCATGGCAGCTTCTTAGAGATCTAGATAGGATTAGCTTCAATTATTATTACCTTTTATCATTTTTTTTTTATTTCATTTTTATCAATCTTTCGTAAGAGTTAGAGTTTAAGTTGCTTAGGATTTTATCTTCAGTTGAATCTTCATATTAGAATAGGATTTAATTTGGTTTAATTTTCTATATATATGCATGTAGCTCAACGATGGGATTAGAGAAATGAAAATGAAAAATTGTGTTTGTTGAATTATTGCTTGCATGGCGTGGCAGCTGCGAGCTGTCATATTTCCTCTTCTCTCTCTCTCTCTTCTCCTCCCCAGCAAGTTGGAACCACCTTCCCCTTAAGTTGGTTCTCCTCTTCCTTCTTCCTTCTGTTTTCTGTTTTGTTGTTCCTGTTTCTGTAATCTGCATACTGTATCCAAAGTCATTGGGCAGATCTCCCTTAATCCTCCCTCGTTCCTTCTCGGTTTTGGGAATTAATACCTTACCCTTGGGCGATGATACCTGCAAATTCCCAGCCATTCAACCTTGCTAGGACTGAGAGTTTTGAACCGAACCACAGATCTGATTCTCTCTCTTCTGCCAGGCTTAGTTTCAGAATTCTTTCATTACTTCTCTGACTTCTGATTCCATTAACTATTGGTTGGGTTTCAGAGAATTTTGGGTTAATTTTCTAAGTCCAGAATTTCACGTCGTTTGGATATGTATTGATAGAGTTCTCTTCCGCAGAATCAAAACTGGTCTTCCGCTGGTTATTCTTGGGCCGAAGGTTGAAGACAACCCCTCCCCCATGATTTCAGCAAAATTGCTTTTTCCCATTTCCGAAAATACCCCTAGTTTCGTACACAAGTTCCATCTCGTCGCATCTCTATATTAGCTTCCAAGTTCGCCCCTACTCTTTAATTTTAATGCCGGAGTTATCCAATTATTGTTTTCTAACCAAAAGGAGCCTTGCACTATTGCTGAATTTACGGGATTGCCATTATCATTGTTTTTTAAGTGTATATTAAGTGAGGTGGGCCCATAATGGTCCCAAATTAGGGTTCTGCAACCTGAGACTGCATCACTTTTGCCCTCTTCAAGGTCTTATCATCTCACTTAACTTTGATGGAGTAGTGCAGCCTAGGTAAGAAGTTTCCGAAGCTAAACTACAAGGAAAGGTGGTGGGGAATGGGATAGGTTTGAACAGGGTTTATAAAAATAGAAGGCATTAGGGATATTATGAGGTAAAGTAACTGTTGTGGCCTTGTGGGATTTTTAACAGTACCTGAACAGTAACCTTGAAGAGTATTCTTGCCTTTATATAACCCACAGTGAAAATAGAAACCAACAAAATAGAAGCTTCCCTGAAAAAAAATGGAAACCAACAAGATAGTTACTTTTTAGTTTCTGTCTTAACTTTCTAAACCGAACTTTAAACTGCTTTCTGTTTTTGTGATCCATAAGATTCTTAACGACAAATTCAGAAACGCCTTAGATTGCTCCACAAGTAAAGAAAATAGAAGATAAACTAAAACTTCCTATTTATTTGTTTCTTCAAATAGGATTCCCATCACAGCATGATACCCATTAAATTATACGGCCATAACTTCCCAAAACAGCTCCGATTTGCAAGATCTTGGTCTTCTTGTTGGAAAACTACTGAATAAGCTTCGAGACAGCACCTAAATCATGCCAATCAGACAGGTTTTGACCCTCCAAACACTGACCCAAATAGAGTGACGAGAATAGACCCAGATAATGTTTCAACATCTTTTGATTCTTGAGATGCTCTTGCATCAGGTAGTAGGTCACGTTCAATATTTTGAATGCCCTTTTGTATCTGCATGAGGACCTTGGATCTTATATGATGCACTTTCAGAGCCTCATGCCTTTGCCTTGTTAATATAAAGTTGGTTTGTATTCAAATGTCATCCAAAATCTAATTAGCTCGAGGTGACATTTCTGAGGATAAGTCGTCTTATGGACTCCAGATGCCAGTGTGCTTGCTCTATCCTAGCTTTAGGTCATCCTACTATCAATCTTGTGGTGTATTGTTGTTAGTTTTCAGCTATTATATTCTTTGCATTTTTGCTAATAAGAGTTCCTCAATGCTGAGCTGCCTAACTTGGATCCTTCTCTTAAATTGTCAACTAATTATGTCTGTAGGTAGCTACCTCTATTTGTAGCAATTCCTAGCACATCAGATTTCCTAAGCTGTGAATGTCTTCTCCTAAACATTATCTTCATCTCATTGTTCATCTCCTGTTATGAGTAGAGTTCTTAACTATGTTTCAAGTTTTCAACTTATGTGCACTTCAGAACTGTTATGAAAGTTTATTTTAAAGCAATTATTTTATCAGTCTCCTTCATATTGGCTACATTCTGTACTAAATTTGCTGCCATATAGGTTCTAATTCGTTTGCTTTACAGGGAAACCTGTCTGCATTAGTTCTGTCAATTATCCCACTCATCAGGCCCTACCATTGGCAGAGTTTTCTTATGCCGGTATGATACCCCATCTACTATATAGAATGTATTATAAGCTTTTCTTCTGAGCAATTATTCATCGAGGTTCTTTTCTTGTTTAGCCTTTTAATGTCTTTATGAAATCTTTCTATTCATTAACGTTGTGCACAAATTTGCAGGTTTTACCGAATGATATGCTTGACTTTTTGGATGCACCAGTCCCATACGTAGTAAGTTTCACTAATTTTTATGCCTTTTAAGTACTCTTTGCTTCCTATAATTGATAACTATGTGACTACGTCAAATGGATTGGAAATTCTTCCAAATGACACTCAAAATTGTGGAGTCTGATATGATGCTGGATACAAGGTTTAAAATCTCGGGTTTCGGAGGAGTCTCGGCCTCCTCCGAAACCGAGATCTCGGCGATCTCGCCGAGACACTGTATTTTTTCCGAGGCAGCCTTTTTAAGCTGTCTCGGTGGCCAAAATATATTTTTTAGGTCTCCAACTTCAGGGGAACATCATTTCTACATACATAAACACATTTAGAGCATTAAATTGTAAAAATAATGACTCTTTGTGGTTGTTTGGGTTTATAGCCATGTTTTGGCAGTCAATACTGAAGTCTGTTGTAAACTTAGGCTAATATTGTCTATTATATTCAATCAAATATGGCAAATGAGACAATAACATAATGCATTGGGGGAAAGAGAAACAAAATAACACTTCATTATAAATCATTACATCATAGTTCAAATGTTCAATGCTGAATGATCCCATAGTTTCGTAGATCGGGCTCACGTATATAAATATTTCATCAGATTCTACCAATTTTTTTCTCTCTCATAGTCTCATTTAAAAATCTCATTTTTGGGCAAGAATCTAACCTTCAACAGTTCATATGAAACTCCCACAGCAATCCCCGCAGTCCAAAGCACCACCCGTTGCAAGTTGAAAGTTCAAACAAAGAAAAAATGAGGAAGAAATAAGAAAATTTTCAAAAAACTAACAAAAAAGAGGAAACAGCAGTTCTCGGTCGAGTTCTCGACCGAGAACCATGAGTTCTCTCTTTTATAAAGAGAAAAAAAAAAAAAGCAATTTCTCGGCGAGATTTACTGAGATCTTGCCGAGAAATTGCGAAATTTACCGAGATCTACCGAGATCTCGGCGAGATTATGCATCTGCCGAGACGAAAAGGGTTATCGACCCTGTTTTCGTCTCGGCTAATGCCGAGAAGGGCGAGATCTCGCCGAGATTTTATTCCATGGTTGGATAGGGCATCCCAGACTCCCAGTGCATGAGGAACCCGTGGAGTTTGGGTTGGGCTATATTCCTTTTTTTTTCTTAATGTAAGTTCTTACTATTTTTTTTGGTGTTAGGTGCACTTAAGCCTGGTTCAACCTGAACCCTCCAAACCAAGTGGAGTTTGGGTTGCACTAACATTTTAGACTTGTTTGGGCCTGGTGTTGAAATTCGCAACCCAACCCTGGGTTGTGTGAGGCTTATGTAATGCCTTCTGAGTCCCGACCATCTAGCGCAAACTAAGCTTTACAATTTATATTTTGTGTATATTATTGAAGTGCTTTATTTATTGGCCTTACAATTGGTTTTTGGATGACAATACTTTGTGGTTTAGTTTCAATAAGTGCTATTCCAGTAGCTTCTAGCTTAATCAATTCCAGATATAAACTTAAAATGGCATTCAGTTCTAGTAGTTTCAAGCTTATTTTGTAGTACCAAGATGTACTAGCTCATTGTGCAGGAACCGAATCCCAACATTTTGGTTGGAAACCATCAATTCTGGTTATAACCGGTTGGAACTTTAACAAAATAGAAAATAAGAGAAGATGGAGAGATTCAATGTGTATTCCTCTCTTATCAGTTACTATTTATAGACAAAATAAAAAGGGTCAAGTGATAGGTCTAGGACTCTACAAGATAAGGAGTCCTAGTTACAAAGTAAATAGGAGTTTCAAATGTCAACATGACAATGACTTTCATGGCTAAAGGATAAAGAAAAGAAGTTTTATTTTAATAAAGAGAAGCAGTCATATTCTAATTAAGGAGAAAGGAACTCCACAAGAGAGGGTGGAGTTTCAATTACTTTAGGAGAGTAGTAAAAGAGGATAAGAGATAAGAAACTAATTCTCTGCTGCCACCTGTCCAATGAGTCAATATCTGCTGGTTTGACCAACCACTTATCTTCTGATGCATTTAGAATGGTTTTACGAGTGGGCCCATATTTTTTTATTTCTGCCGTTGGTTAACTGGAACCACGGGATTTTTATTTATTTATTCTTTAAATAGTGTGTATAATGTCAGGCTCAATGAGAACAAACCAGTGTTTGAACAGGTATGCACAATTCGGCCCTCTCTCCTGGTTAATGTCTGGTCTATGTTGTGGGGGTTGGATGCATGGATCAAGGGATTAGAATCAAGGGTCCAAGTCCAACTGGTCCTTATCGATCTTCTTTGGTCAGTCCCTGTTGGTAGAGGCCAATACTAATTCCAATCTGGCCAAGGATTTAAAGATTGGTGTTGGTGGATCTGATCATTCTGTAATCGTACTGATCTGATCATTCTGTAATCATACTGATCCTGATCATTCTGTAACCATACTGATCCTGATCATTCTGTAACCATACTGATCCTGATCATTCTGTAACCATACTGATCCTGATCATTCTTTACCATGTATTGGATCATTCCAGATCATTCTCTTCCAATACTGATTCAGATTGAGCAATCCAAACAATCAGTTGAGAAACCGAACTGAAACCGGCCGGTAAAAAACCGAGCGGAGCCGAACCGAACCAAAATTAATCGATTCGGTTTTGGTTTTACACATTATTAAATGGTTCAGTTGTGGTTTAGATCCACTAAACCACCGTTGGTTAAGATAAAAAAAACCTATTAAATAAAACCGGGAGGAAACCGAGTGAAACTGGTTAAATACCTAATTACATGTATAATATTTTACCATTAACTACTAAACTAGGGGAAAATCTTCTCCTTTAACTACTAGACTGGGGGAGAATCTTCTCCTTTGGGAGTGAATGGTTGAGCACCTTTCCCGAGATCCCACTCTCATTACTTCAAAAACCAGGTGACCAGCCCTATTTATAGGGTTTGTTAATTTATAATTTATCCAATGTATTCGATGCAGGACTACTCTCATGTTAGAGTTAAACCACTCCTTAGTCGTAAGAAACCGCATAAGAACCGTTTATAAACTGATCAATTGAAACAGATAAGGCGATTAGAAACTGATAAACTGGTTGTTAATCGGTTAGGTTTTGGTTTGGAAAATAAGAACCGATTATTAATCAGTTCGGTTTTGGTTTCTATTAATAACAACCTTGAAACGAACCTAAAAGAACCGATAACCGTTTATAAACCGATTTACACACCTAAATTCAGTACCGAGTGTAAAACCATGGATCTAGCTCTTCATGAAATTCTAGGTTAAACATGTCTAGTTCTTGTTGGGACCGTTGGGTTGCATTTAAAATTGGTTCAGCCTTCCCTTATTTGTGGGCTTCATTGGCCCTTAACCTAATTAAACCTACTTAAGCAGTTGAGCTGCACCTAATTTAGTGGCACGATGACATATTGAGATCCTATATTAACTAAGATTTGTTGTCTGCTTTTTATGTGAAAATAAAATAGTTTTATGATGATGGGTATGTGGAGAGGAGGTGAGTCACCAACCTCATTGGAAGGCAAATTATCTAATGTATATATATACAAACACACATAAGCGCTGCACCCATGGACAGAGAAATGCATGTGCACAAAGACAATGTATTTTTGTGTATATTTTGAGAATATAGAAGGTGAGGGTAGCATCACATTGCACGAAGTGTGTCTTCCTCCTTGTATCCTGCATAGGAGAACCTTTTGTAATACATCTGGTAGATATATTGGATGGTTTATGATTGACCTTGAAAGAAAAAAAAGTACGTACATAGCATCAGGTATATTTAGGTAGAGAGCATATATTCAAGTGCTGAGGCCTTCACCATTGAGGCATGTGCCTCTCAGCATGCGTCACCCTTTGATCCATATGGCTTTTAAATGCTGCTCAGGGTGTTTTGTGAATGCTTCATCTTGGGGCTTGCTCCATGAGGTGTATGCCTCAAGTGGGCTTCCAAAACACGGGGAGAAAATGTCACCAAGAGTCCAGAATTACATACTTGGGATAGATTTTCGTTGTTGCCATAATATGATTGGAGCAAGCAAGGGTGTGAGCAAATTTTTTTTGTTGAATCAAGGATTTGTTGGTCAAATTTTAACACTGATGATGTGGAATTCATCTATTTCATAATGTGAGTTAGGGGGCCAATTAGAAGGGTACATTGGTTATTTAAAAAAAAAGGTTGTCTTTACATGAGTATCTTCTGCCATTATAAGTCTGGTGCTCCAGGATATTATCAGTCACATTGGGGCTTCTATCTGTCTCAGTGGGCATACAATCTGTCGGAGCTTGAGGTCCACTTTTTGCTTTGTTCAAACTTTCTCTGAGATGAATTGATACAACTGGTTTTAAAGATTGGTATTGGATCGTTCTGATCATCCAATCTATATCAGTATGGTTTTAATGAATCATCCAATCTATATCAGGATCAAATAAAACTTATCCAATTGATCATACCTAGTGGATCTGGATTGGAATTATGAGGCTCTTGTGACTGGATTTACTAATCCTTTGTTTGTATCATCTAATCCAGCATGATCTGAATTGTTGTTGAGGAACATTCAGACCTCCAATGCTGATCTTTAAATCCTTATACAATGTGTACGATATCTTATTTTGCAACAAACAATAACTGAGGATTAGATTTCCTACTAAGCTCCACTTATTGTCTGGACTTGCTGGTTACATTTAAAGTCTGCCCTTCTAAAAATCCTATTGAAACTTGAGAGAAACCATTCATCAGAAGAACTCTAGAAATAATCTAAAATACTATAGATTTCCTACCAATCCAGAACTAATTTAGAGAACACCAAAATTAGGCGAATGGGTGAAGTTCCAAATTAGGGGCCATGTATTAGAAACATTGCATCCAGTGTTGGTGTCTATTTTCCATTTTGTTAATCTTTCCAAAGGAGCTTCCTTTTTTTGGGGGAAGGGCAGGGTAAGTTTTATTGTCCATCTCCAATTGTTTTACTCAAGCAGATTTACTATTCTTTTGTAGGTTGGTGTGAAGAACAAAACTACTGAAGTACAGTCAAAGTTGTCTAATATCATTCTAGTTGATGCGAATAAAAACCAGGTACGCATCTTTTTCTGCTACTGATGCATCTCATCTATGTCTTCATGACCAACACAACTAAAATCTGTCAATTTGCATTGCACCACCAATTATGTCCTTGATCCTTCTTTGTATATATGCCTAGGGCAATTGTGATGTTTATTATTGCAAACTGAAAGACGAATCCAATTATATGAAGCCAAATTGTTTCTGGTTGAATCCCAAGGTAGCAGGAATTTGGGGTGGTGGCATGGATTGGTGAGGTTCATTTGGGAGGAAATGTTGGAAAATACTCATTCTTAACTTGACTGGAGTTAGAAGTGGTTTAATATATGTCAACAGAACTTGTAACATGAGCCAATGAGGTGATTATTGGCCATAGTAATGAGGCTTCTAGCCTCCTAACAAATAGAGTTGTTGGGTAACCAGAAATTGTAGGATCCTAAGACAAAGAAATAGAACCAGAAAAATAGAAAAGTAGTATCTTGACCAAAATAGTTTTGATGGGACTGAAAGTGCAACTGAAAGGTCAGGATGGGACTGAAAGTGCAACCGAAAGGTCAGTGTAATATTAGTTCGGTTCAGTTTCTTATATGGTATATATATTAAAAGATTGGGTTAATGGGCTCTTATCGGTCCATTATCAAGTTGGTTCGGTTTTTGTTTTCATCGGTCTCTAAAACACAACCCAATTACGACACAATAAGGTTTTGGTCCGGTTTATTTTGGGCAGTTTGGGTTTTGGTTTTTGGTTTAGGTTCAATTTTGACACCACTAATAAAAAAAACACGAACTAAATCAGATCTTCAAAGTGCAAGGAGAAAGAATATCCAGCAGTACCCCTTGAAACCACAGATGCGTGAAGTTTTCTGTTTGATCTGATAATCAATAATATATCTGGTCTAAGAGAATACCTGTGTAACAAATCAAGATGATCCGATGACATAAAATAGGCTTCTGAAGTTTCCTTCTTGGACTAGGATTCTTGAAAAAAATAGCAAACTGGTCTTCAGATCATGCCGCAACTTTGTAGAGGGCTTCCACCATCGTCGATGCATAAGATCCTCTTGTTTAAACGTTTTATCAACAAGAGGAAACCTGAATCATAACTGTAAGCAACAAAATGCTTTAAAAAAAAAAAAAAAAACTGTAAAGACTCTCAAATCAGTAATGGAGGATGCATTCAATTTACTTGCTCTGATACCATGAAACAGCAGCTAGAGCAAGGATATCAGATCATGCAAACACAAAAGGAAGGAGGAGAAAGGTGATGAGGATGAGAGTAGGAAACGTTGGGGCAGAGAGATCTAGTTCGATTCTCTACCCCCCCTCTCTCGACTTTTATTATAACAATAATAAAGATGTAAAATTACAATAGGCCCTTACACAATCAGCACTTAAAAAAAAAGAGGCTAAATTAAAAACATATGAAAATTGACAAACTATCCTTATGCCTTAAACCTGTACATTCTAACAATGTTAATGCAACAGTAGAGGTTAGTATCATTTTAAGTAATCTTCCAGCATTTTGGATGAACTTTTGACTCATATAGCATTGCTAATCTTGGTTTGGAATTTGATCTGTGAGAATAGGTTTGGGGCCCTCTATCACAAGGAACCACCCATGTTTGCTGATGTGGCATTTGTGACAATTTTGCCTATGTACTTTTTCCCCCTTTTTTCTGATGAGGAATTTTATTAGTGCAGAAAGGGACAATAGAACTCCGAAGTACGGGTTGATAGGCCACAGCTTAAACACACTAATCAGGGTTTTCAATTTTCAATCAAATTTCAAGGAGACATCCTTTCAAAGTCGCTGCTAACAAGATACCAAAAAGATAAAAGCCCTCATATTTCTTACTGAAATTCCTTCTAATCCTCATATAGGTCTTCAAAGATTCAAATATCTGGTTGTGGAGCATAAAAGACAGCATGTCCAGGAATTGTCAGATGGTGTTCCATTCAGATTTGTCTAATGTACAACTAGGAAGATGATAATATTAACAATGCATATATGAGGTTTCTGTAATGTAATAGGACTTTTTGGGGAGACGATTGAATTTCCAAGTGTAGTTTGTCCAATTTAGGGGTTCACACCCATATCTCTTTGATCTAGTTATGGATGAGA
This sequence comes from Protea cynaroides, assembly GCA_028583415.1. NCBI lineage: Eukaryota > Viridiplantae > Streptophyta > Magnoliopsida > Proteales > Proteaceae > Protea > Protea cynaroides. Next base: position 109,541,392 of record CM053276.1, read on the forward strand.
TGACTACTATAAACTGGTTGAAATCTCTGTGGCAAATGCTATTGAGTGACTGTAAATATTGGTTAATGAGGTGATATTAATACGGAAACAGCTTCTCTACGTTGTGGGGGTAGGGCTGCATACATTCTGCCCTCCCCAGACCCTATAGTAGTGGGAGCCTCGTGCACTGGGACGTCATTGAGGTGATATTAATGCCTTGTTCGAACTGTGGGGGGATGATTTTGAATCAAAAGGCTGTAAGATAAGCTAGACTAAAACAGAATATATGGAGCAATTTGAAATGATTACATTAGGGTTGTGGTTCCATTTTTTGACAAGAGGAGGGAAGGGATCTTCAGAGGTTTGAGAATATGCTACAAAGACCAATAATGGCACTAGCTTGGAGTGATATGGTGCATTAGTGCAAGTTGGGAGCTGTTTAGATGCCAAGGGGAACAAAGTGATGAGAAAAGACATGGCCGCATGTGAGTTACTAGTTGGTGTGGCGTAGAGTGGATTCTAGACGAGAGTGAACCCAAGTAGTTCGGACAAGGCTTAGTACGTATTTGGATAAGCTTCTTGAGCACGGGTTATGTGCAAGAAGAAGAAGCCTAGATGCTGGGAGGGGGCACTTCTGGGGCTTTGTTGGATACACTTTTTAAAGCTTCTCATCTAGAGAAGTTGGCTTCTTAAAATGAGAAGAAGAAGCCTGAGAAGCTCCTCAAAACATGGGCTTACCATAGCTGTCAAGGAGGCGACGCCTAGGCGTCCAGGCGTGATTCCAGGGCCTAGGCGCCTTATGAGTGTTGCCTGGGTGGTCGCCCAGGCTCTCTGGGCGTCGCCTAGGCGCCGCCTTGGACGCCTTAGGCGCCCAGAATGCCTGGGCGGTCGCCTTGGGTCTTATATATGTTTTTTTTTTCTCTTTGATCTCTGAATTTGCTTCACAGGATTTATTTGGCTAGACAGGAACAACATTTATCAGACAGTACTTATTTATGAAACTCATTTCTTAAGTAAATGAAATATTACTTAAGATATTTTTCATAAATAAACAAATACCCCCTATTTGAATCCAATAAAAATAATTTAAAATTCAAATTCCAGAAGGATAAAAATTCAACCCTCCAGTTCAAGAACAAAAATCGTATTTTCGGGTGCGGGGGTGATTTTCAACTTCAAAATGCTAGGCTTTTTTCCAAATATAAAAATTACATAAATCTTATTATAGTAAAGCATCACTAAAAACCAAGAGTGCGCTAAAATAATCTCTTGCTTTGATGCCCAAAAAATAATTTACATTCAGACGACTTTTAACAGCATTCGCGTACTTCGAACAAGGTTTGACCGGAGTGTAACTCCTTCATTATAACTCGGATTCAAGCAATCTAAGATTTGTTGGAAAGCTGATTATACTAGCTTTGCAATGAATTTAAGATTGCATGAATCCGAAGTATATTAAAGGAGTTACGCTCCGGTAAAATTTGTTAGAAATAAGCAAATGTTAGTCATAAATACGTGTTGCCTACTTAATTCAATTATTTGTTTCTTTGTTGGTTTTCTTATATTAATTAAGCTATGTCTTAAATGTTTATTTATGTAGAATGCTGCATATATATATATATATATAAACATTAATATAACATTAATAATTTTAAAATAAAAAAAAAATACACTGGGAATGCCTTGGTCGCCTAGGCGGCGCCTAGGCACCCAGGATGGCCTCAAACGCCTTGGATCGCCTTGTCGCCTTGACAACTATGGTACTTAGTGAGTTGAATTATATTATGAATCTGCTGTAATTTTAATTATTCTTTTTCTCTAAAGCATAATCTTTTTTTTTTTTTTTGGTTTTTTCATTTTCTAGCTTTAGCTGTGTTAACTGTAATCTGTTTGGAAGATTTTTATATGATTATATCTCAAAATCATTTTAGTTTTCCATTTCTCATGTAGGGACACTTCTTATTTGATTCTTGATTTAATTTGTCCCCTTGCTAGCTTATTTTTGTGATACATGGTACCATGAAGTTTGTTGTCTTGTTTGATCTTAATATTTAGTATATTCTTCTTTGTTTGTATGTGTCCGATGTTTAGTATTTAGGAAGTTTGTTTAATTGGTTCTTAATGCATAATGATAGGTGCGATCACCAACTTTACCGCAACTGCCCCAGCATAAGGAGTTATTTTCATCTTTAAGTCCATATCATGCCAAACTCGTGGGAGAAAGTTATTTAGCTAGAAAAAGACCAGTCTATGAGTGCACAGATGCCCAGGTAGGCTCTTGAACTATGCTTGGAGCCCACTTACAGTCCTTTTTTGTTCACATGTACTATTCTATAAAATGAATAATTGATTCTAATCATGTCCAAGCAAAGTGATGAGGTAGCAGGCCCCCCCTTCCCCGCAGTCTGACAAGAGCCTCATTTCATAGATTACAGGAGCTAGTTTTCATTTCAGCTTGGTCAGACTTCGGTGAAGTAAGTTTATCTGCTACCACTAAAGGGGAAAGTGATGCTGCAAGAATCAGAAAGCTAATGTTTCGTTTTAAATAACAAAGAAAATGGGAAAAGGAGGCTAGAGAGCTATCCAACACCTGTTCATGCCCTTTTGGTTATTTGACCAGGTTTGGAGAAAATACTTCCTATATATTAGATTTGAAAATTTTGATAGTATTCAGTGCTTATATATCTAACAATACCAGGAACACTTTTAGCAATTTATGTCCATCATTAAACCATCTGACCCTTTAAAACAGGATAGTTTGCTCAATAAGGCAAAAGTAGCTTACTCAAGAAGCGACTTGGTTTAGACTCGGTATGATATTGATAAGACTGCGTATTAGGCTAGGTTAATCTAAGCCTGGGCTCACAAATTTATATTATTTTACATTGTCTAACACGTACCGTGCAAAAGTTTGCTGAACAGCCCATCTGGATTAGCTTATCCAAGCACTCCACTATGTTTGAGATGTGTTACTGATTCAACTGTTAGAGCACCCTTTGGATGCTCTATATGTCTAATTTTGTGGCCTATCTCAACCATATATGGCCAACCATCTGGTGGATTTATTTGCGACCATCAAATCAGCATATGGCTGATATGAGGTGATGTGGTTCTAGCAGGACCAGTGGATTAACCACCAATCAAGTTTCAAATTCAAAATCAATCATATTGCCCATCATGTATTGAACCTTTTCCGTCACCATCCAAATCTTGACAAAGATTGTCCATTTGATCTTCAGTGGATGTAATTTTGGCTGGAACATAAAACATGAATCAATGGTGAAGTAGACAACATTGCTATATAAAATTTAGGATCCAATTAAACTGCCACATGGTAGATTTTAGTCCTTGGGATAAGCTTATCCACATGGGGCCACGTAAACAATATTTTCATGTATATGCAGCTGCACAGACAGAAGATAACCCCAAAACAGAAGAGATACAAGAAATATTTTAAAAGAAAAGGAAAGAGGGGGAAAACATGGCTATGGAAATGAATGCCTGGAACAGCATTTAGGTGATTACCCTTTGCCATAAGGTTTGCCATGTCATTTGCTGACCTTGGTTTTCACTGGAAATAGCAGCTCACTCGAGAAATTTTATTTATAAGATTGGCAAATCTCCATGAGCAATCCTCATATCATGACACCCATGCCCTGTGGCCAAATTGCCTTCCACCAAGATATTATCGCCTCCTTGATGGCATATACAAACCCATGCAAAGAGATTGAAGCTTTGCCCTTTTCTATCCCCTTCTCCCCCTGGACCTGAATAAATTCTTTCATGGATACCTGACTATATATCTGATGACACCCCCAACTCTGGAGGGACCTGGATTACGTTGTGAAAAGTTAAGCCTCACTGCCCCAGTGGTACGACTCCACATCTTAATCCATCTAATTCTTTTACTATTCTTCTAGAAGATATAATGTTTTCATTGTCTCTGAACAAATAAACAAATGGGACATCTTTGAATAGCTGATCTGCAAGAGCCCAGTGAGCAAGCCTAGTAATAATCTTCTCTATGACCACCTTTTCCATTGAGTAAACTTCCCTAGACAAGCTTGCATTTCTTGAAACATATGTTAAGTTAGACTGTAAGTTATATTATATTCTATTTTTACATAATATCACTGCACAATATGATCTTGTACATTAAAAAAAATTACCGAAAGTCTTACATTTAATTGGGACCTGCGAAGTTCAGGCTAACCTGACCTTGTTCCAAGCATAGTTCAGGCTTGACCTTAGATCAAACTGATATGTCCGCGGGGCTGCATTAACCTTGGCTGGCTTGCGTATAGTCCTATAGTCCTACATCTCAACATTTTACTGAAATAACTCATATGAAATTCCTTCAAGTTTTGCATGGCTACTCATAAGACTTTTTATTGAAATAACTATGACAGAAATAACCCTAGAATTACAATTAAAATGAAATAGAAATGTTAGAAACCTACACGTCCTATGACACACTTATGACCAGCTATGGTGTATTGCCATACACTGAAGTAATGCTAAGAAACTGGATACTTGGACTGAAATGCTAATGAGCTTTTGTTTTTATTTTAATTGATGCCATTTGTAGCATTTTTATTTGATGTATAAAGTACATATACACATCATAATGTATGAAATCATGCATATGTATTAAAACAATAAAGACTGATGCTTTAACTCCCTTTTGTACAAATCATCTTATGGAAGATGTATCCTTACAACGCCTTGGGTACGCTTGGGCGCCCGGGCACCCCTTGGGTTGCCTTGGCTCCTTGACAACTATGGTTCTACTAGGCTGACAGAAATGACTATCAGGCTAGCACACAGTAACATTTAATTGGACTTTGATGTCACTGACAGTATGACATTTAACACTTTCAAAATTATCTGTAACGTTGAACACCCCCCCCTATTATATTATATATAAATATATATATATATATATATATATATATATATATATATATAAATAATAATACTAAATAAATAATTTGTATGACAGATCTTAATGGAACATAGACAAAGGTTACACAAACATATGGTACAACAGGAAGAGCCAAAGAAATAAGCAAGTATGCATGATATGATGGAGACCTAAAATACATTTGTTGCTCATCAACCCCTCCAGCTATTTACCAATCTCATCTTCCACTTGAGAGAGACATTTCTGTAAATTCGAAGGAAGCTAGCTTTCTCTATGAGGTGCATGTCCCCAATACTGGAAGACCAAAGCCATGTCCCCTGATAATCATAGCAGGCCACCCATGAGAGGGGGAAATATCCAAGTACTTAACAACCACTTTCAGCGTCTTTGTAACAGTCATATGCCAATTGAACTAGAGTACACTGATGTAAACCGATGTAATATATTCTTCATGTTCATGATCTACAAAAGGCTCCTTCAATTGCCGCATGGTCTGGATTTTGTACCTAACTGCAATCAAAATCTAGTGTACTAAACATTTGAAGAGGGGAATCCACTCATGCTGGTTGAAGGAGGGGCGTAGAAATATCAATAGGTATCCATTTAGAGTGTATTTTTAATTTTGCCTGCTCAGTTGCTTCTAACACGCGTATCTTATACACTAAGATAAAGGGTATGGTTGCTAAACATGGTTTGATGCTACTGTACTCATTGTCTATGTTTATATATAATTCATCCAAAAAATGTGTTATATAGGCTTGAGCCTTTACGCTCATTGTTTTATTTATCACATTGTTCACAATTATTATGAAGGAAATAGAGTCTATCCCTCATGACCTTGTTGGTCAAAATTTTGTTATTGCTGTCTTGTTCTGAAATAGCAGCTTAATTTCTTGGCAACTTTTTCAGATCTCTGAACAATAAACTAATTCTCTCTAATTGATTGCATCTATCTTATTTTGGTCTCTTAATTTTCCTGTCTTATATAAATGACACTGGGATTTCTTAAAGCAATGCACAATTGAGTTTGTAATCATATATAATTGTTATTTGGTTGCTGTTGGCGGAGTAAATTTGTTTCCCTTCTGTTTCTATTTAGTTCTCTTTTTTATTTATTGTTCTCTTTTTTATTTATTTCTGGCTAATATCTTGATCCTAATTATTAATAGATTGAAGCTGCCAAAGGATTCTTAGCGGTGCTTAGATCTTACCTGGACTCCCTCTGCTCAAACCTGCGTTCCCATACAATTACAAATGTGCAGTCCAATGATGATAAGGTTGGTTTGAGGAACAACAGATTTAAATGATTGCCTCTTGGGGGGTGTAGTCTTATGGTTTAGGCTTTTAGCTTTGGTATCATTTTTACTTATTTATGTTCCGAAAGTTTACTTACCTAACTATCCACATCAAAGGAATAATCTAAGGATCAGATTAGACACGAACTAATACTTTTATTTCCTACAATTTTTTTGGATTTCGAAATTTTTGTAAGGAAAAACAAACAAAATTTTCAATTTTCATCCATTTAACATGAGACTTGATTCAAAGACTCTTAGTTTGGAGCTTATAGATGGGCACAGCTGTTCTTGATGTTCAGCTAGGTGTTCTGGCTTTCTTAGGCTCTGAATTGGTTGGTTAAGCCCCTTTTAACTGATGTCAAGTTTGGATTACTTGTTTTGGTTACCTAGGGTTTAAAAAGTAAAGGTAAAAGAAAAGAAGTGTTTTTAATTTTTTTTTTTTTTTTTGGGGGGGGGGTGTTTCACTATAAGCATCTTCCTTCTCTTATTGGGGTTAAAGTAACTGCTTTGTTAAGGAAGCATTTGATGTGAGAGAAAAAGGACAACTATTATGCCCCTGCTTAACTGAAACAAACAACTCATAGCATGGTAAGTATATAATGTCCCAGATGTATATATATATATATATATATATATATATATATATATTACAGTAACTTATAGAAGTTGCAGACATGTGCATTGCATGAAGAGAGGTGTTGACTCAACTCAATATCTCTCTCTCTCTCTCTCTCTCTCTTTCTCTTTCTCGTTTTATATATATATATATATATATATCCTTTTTGGGCACAAAGAAAAGGATTACTAGACATCCAACGCGGGTAGGATTTTTCATTTCATGGGGGGCGGAGCTGTCATTTCTCCCTTCCTGTGTCTGGATGCAGGTTCCACGCAGCCTGGCAGCCTTCTTTTTTCTTTTTCCTATATTTTTTTTTATAATAATATATTGGAGAAATAGGACTTAATTTTCTCATGTTATTTTGTTGCCATCTGTATGATTCTGCTAGGAATCTGACTGTTGCTCTCTCTTTGCACCATTAGGTCTCTTTACTTCTAAAAGAGAGTTTCATTGATTCATTTCCAAGCCGTGACCGGTCATTTATGAAGGTATGCTCTTTGAGAGTTTCAAATTTTTATTTTTGCTTATATAAAAGTGGAAATATTGAGTAGACATATGTCAAGATATGTGGAAATGGTATAAAATTATGAAAATTATTTGTTAGATTCTGGAAATGATAGATGGATAGAATCCATTTGATGTGGTCCCGGGTTGCAAAACCCTAGCTTAGAACGCTATGGGTCCACCACGGATAATATATAATTCAAATAATTAAGTGGATGGCACAACTATAATTAATATGAAGTTAGAGCCCCTTAGAAATGGGTAGATAAGGAGCAAGGATTGGCTAGGTATTAAAATTAAAAAGGAGGGGCTATGCTGGTACTGAGGATAAGGATGGAATAAAATTAAGAGCAACTTAAGAAACAGGGGTAGTGTGGGTAATAAAACAAAAGAGGATAGAACAAGAATAGGTGTTATAAGGAAGGGCAAAAGGGGAACTTCAGGTGACACATTGGTTTTTTTTTGTTGGGGGCATCTTCAAGCTCTCAATCGGGAGCTTTGAAGCGGAAAATCAGGGAGGCTTGAAAAGGGAGTACTCCCGCGATCCTGGTCCAATTGAATTGGGATTTCAAGGGGGGAATCCCAACTGCCAATTCTTCCGAAAGCACCCAACGGAAGGAAGAATATGTGAAGTCTGAAACATAGGTGCCTGTGCATCATAATGTTCCTCTTTGAAGCAAAATATTGCATAATAAAGCAATACATAGCAGGTTGATGATTTTCTGTTTTTTCAACAACTCCTGTTGGAAATTAAATAGAGATCTTTTTTGTAAGTGCTCCAGTTGTCCAGCTACTTTGTACCAACGTTTCTCCTTATTGAAGGTTCCATCATTCCTTTCTTTCCATACCAGCCAACAAACGTTACATATTGTTTTCACCTTTTCAGTAACAAGGATCCTGAGATTGCCTTGAGTGGCCTGTACCATACAAAATCTGCTTTAGTATGTCTAAATACTTGAAGATAACCTACGGTGACTGAGAAATTGTCTATTACTGTCTTCATTCAAACAGTGAATGGATGAGGTGAACTCAACAGTGTGGATCTTGTTTCTGAATATATAGGCTTGTTAGCTCATTCATATTGTTGAAATATGGTGCCATCTATTGATATTATTGTGTTGCTATAGGATCATGGCCATCATATTTGGCCTCATACAGGTAATTTCGCTTTGGTAGCTGTTTATTGTCTACTTGGTATTATGGGAGGAAACCCCTCATGACGTACTCTAAACATGGTTCAAAATCGCGAGATCTCGAGAATCTCGAAGTTCTTGAACAGGTTGAGACGAGATCTCACACGAGACCCGGTCTCGACCCCAGTTCTCAACCAGTTCTCGACTGGTCTCAACATTTTCAACAAATTATCGATTGGTCTCGACATAATGTATGGATTATGATTGTATGGTCTACTTGATTACTTTGGATTTTTTAACTATAACAATTAACTAATTAAGTGTTGTTATGTTTATTCTTCTCCTAAAATATAATTTTACTGGCTCATTTGACTTTCTTTGATATTCTACTAGTATTACATTATGTAGAATAACCAATCTTTAGGTTTACATCTGAACTCCAGACCGACATTGTCAAACATGGGTGTAAACCCAAACAACCACCATGTGATTGTTTTATTCAACTTTATTGTTTAAATGTGATTATGTATGCTAAAAGAGTGATTCTCTAAAGTATCTGATCTTAAAATGACCATTTGAGTCCCAAGACATAGTTTGAACTTTCGGGCAAAAAATACATATTTTCACTAAGATCTCGACCGAGATCTCAGAAATCTCGATTTTTCGAAGGGTCGAGACACCTCAAGACTTGAGTTTTCGAACTATGACTTTTTTTTTTTTTTTTTTCTTTTTTTTTGTGGTAGCATTTTACTGATTTGGTGTTGGCTAAAAACAGTATTGATCTATTGACACTCCCATTTTTTTTATGGTGCAGCCTTTTGTGGACACGCAGCTTTTTTCTGTACATACGGATATCGTTCTCTCCTTTTTCCAGAAGGAATAGTATTAATTGCACAGGAATGGTACAATGAGATAATCCTCAAAGCAAGTTGTAATTTATGTGCCTTCTGTTTTAACCGTATTTTTTACTTATAACTATCTTTTCTCCACTAGTATGATAAAGTGTTCCAGCACTTAAAGTTTCTTAGCGTAAGTAAATTATTATCTGGTACATAGTGTCATTATCTAAATAAATGATGAAGATGTAAAGGTGAGAGAGAGAGAGATCAGTTGAAAAGAGGTAGTGCCATTTCATCTATCTCGTCAGCTGTCCATAGTTGGCCCACCTAATGGTCAAGGATGAGGAGTTAAGGTAGTGCCATATTATTGATGCGCTTGTCTTCTATGAACATCGTCTTCAATGCTGTATTTATAATCATTGTACAAGGAAATACAAAATACTATTTCATGTTTGTTGGTGGTGGTTACAAATTGTTTGTTGGTTGCATTTAGATCAAAATATATTCCCTTCAGATTTATTTGTATTATGAACTATGCCTGTAGTCTTAGATGCAGATGAGTGATGAAGTTGAATTATTAGACTTGTAGACGTATCATCCGACACTCTATGTTCCCTTTCTACCATGGTTCTCATGATCGGACACGGAATCTGTTTCAATGGAGGCCGAGTGCTATCTGATTTCAATTTTTTATTACTTTTTGAATCTTATTGGCCTCATTTATCACCGATCTGTATTGATATTGGATTGAATTGAATTAGACCATTCGTCAAGTTTTGTATGTTAGATCGTTGCAATAGAATCAAAATTTAAATTGTTCTGCACCAGGGATCAACTGAAAATATATGCCCTATAATAACTTTCAAAGTACATCTTTTAATTCTTTCATGTCATAAAGAGAAACAGTTTTTGTCTTTGCCTTTATAGTGGGACCCTCGGTTTCAAAGTTGAGGGTTTGGGTCAATGAGTATAAAGAACCAAGAGCTGATGCTCATTGATCATGCTCTGTGATTGTGAACATAATGGCTCATTCTTTCAGATTGGAGTTATTATCTAATGGAAACAGCTGATGCTTTCCTTGTTCGACCGGAACAAATAATAGTTCGTGGTGTATTGAAGTGCAAGTTATAAGATTTGTAGGATGACAACTAAAATATGTAGCAGACAAACGTCTGATTCGAGCACTTCTATGTCTTTTAGGCAGGTGCACTACTGCTTACAAGGGGAAGAGTATTATGTAGACTTTGCAAAGATAATTAAAGAGTAAGGAAATGTAAAATTTTCAAAGAGGAAACTTTTGTTTCCATTGCCCCCACACGACTTTTTTTACTGACTAACATTCCATATTTGGTTATAAGGAATTTATGATGACTTTAAATTCAAATGATTTTGTAAAATAAAGTTACCTTGCTCCTGCATTCTATTAAATACTGCAACCAATTTTGGATTGATTCTGCTCTTTGTTGTCCAAGCAAAATAGTTAATAACTTATAAGTGAGCTAATTTCTTGAAATGATTGAGAGCAGGGAAGGGATATATATATATATATTTATGAGAAGGAAATTAGGCAGCACCTTGTTGAATAAGACGTGAAGACTGGAAGTGGGATTCACAATCATCATATAAATTTTGTACCAAATGATGATCCTACTTGGGGAAAACTTATTTCTCAAGAGAATTTGAGGTTGGATATTGAAGTGCATGATAGAAGCATGGTTTGATTAGGTAGGTAGGAACTATGCTGTAGCTCTGGAAAGTATGTTTGAAGGTTAGATGGATTGCGCTTACAGACTTCAGGAGGCTTGCAAAGTCACCATGGTTTTAGGTATCTGGATCGACGATATGGATACTTAACCAATATGTGAATGGATACTTAATTTAGGTTTCCGGGTTCCTTTGCAAGAACGTATGCTGGCTCAGCATATCGGACTGATATGACCAATATGTATTTGGTCCTGTATCGATTTCCAGAGTGACTGCAACCTGATACCCATTTCTCCATCTGATACTATGAAGTTAAATCATCCCACCATTAACAAGAAACATTCATAGATGTGTATCTAGGGTCTAGAAGAAAGCAGACTAACTACAGAAAAAAGGCATGGAGATGATCAGATTGGCATCCTTTCCACCTGTACACCGAGCCACCTTGAAGATTTTGGGACGTTCCTAAGTCCTTGTGTTGCAGCACTGTGATCTCCATTATTTTTATTTATTTATTGTTTTATTTTTTTTAGGAGAAGGTTATTTACAATGCCAATGTATTTGGAGATATACATACCAACTGGATAAAATAAAGGTACATAGAGAGACAGAAAGGGACTGAATTTTGAGGAGAGAAAAAAGAATTTGAGAGAAGTAGACAACCCAGTAAAGTTACATGGTCTGTAAAAACTTGCACAGAGAGTAATCTTGGTGTATTTAGTCCAAGAGAAATAGAGAATGGACAAGGAAAGAACACAAGTCAGAGCAAGGATTAATGTTTAGTTGATGAACCGTCATGAAAAGAGAAGGGGACAAGTGTGATTTTTTTTTTTTTTTTCAATGTTTCAGTTCAGGACCAAGTGACATTCAACATATAAAATATAGATTCATGCCAAATAGTTTCTTGGTCATAGACATAGAGAGATCCAAATCCTCTCCTATATGGCAGGAGGTCCTATGGCTGATCCAAAGGGTTGGGGATCAGTCAGCCCACCTACCAATACATGGAGAGGTGGGCCGGTTGAAATCCTACCCTTGGCAGATGATAGATCGATAGGAAACGATTGATTGCGACAGAGAGATTCTGATTATTCATCAAAAGTGATCTTTCTTTTGAGCTGGTTTCCAACAAGAACAGCATTGGGGAATAGGTCCATCTTATGAGTAGAAATTTATCTGTGAGACCTGATCCCACCCTCTGGTTTGTTTCTTGTGTTTGAATACACTGACTGAAGGTGTTTGAAGTGCCAAGGTTGAAAAGCTTTTAGGGATCCTACACTTCGCAGGATAATCCAAGTGTCCTAATTACTCATTCTGACAGCTTTGCACGTGGGAAACCTGACAGCTTTATAAAGTTTTGGGGAATAGAGATTCAAATCCTCTCCTCCAAGGTTGCGCCCCCTTTGCATGATCGGACATCGGAACTGATATCGAGTCAACAAATTGAATCGGAGGTGTCGACTCAGATGAAAGATTCAGATTCACTCAAATCTCAGGTGTTATTCATTCAATGAGGATACGATCTCTCTACCGGATTCTCTTAGAAAAAAAGATGTGGATCCTAAGTTTTGGAACTGATTTTTTATTTTTATGCATGAGGATAGAATTGTCATTACATATAATTTCACTTTAATTCAACAGTGAAAAACACGATGAACATGTGCACAAAATCTTTTTACTTAATTTTTTTTTCTTCTGAATTTACAGTTTTCATAAGGTTATAATTTTACTTTTTTTTTTATCTTTTTCTTTTCAGAAGAGCAAACTCCTATCATTAAAAAAAACTGTATAAACCAGTTATTTGAGAGGGTATTTGTGTTATTAACATTTTTAGCTTTGCAGATAGGAAGACAACAGTTAAATTCGAAGCTCTTTTCCATGGATTTATCTGTGTCTCTCAGCATATATAGACTGATTGGATTGAAATTGTCTCCTTTCTGAGATTCGAGAAGAGGGATGGTAGTCTGGATGGATGACCGACACTTGACTCTTGGGTGAATCCGAGTCGTCCATTCAAGTCGACATCCCAACCGACAAACTGAGCCGATAGGGGTGTCGACTGGGATAGATGGTTTGGATTCACCTGAGAGCCAAGTGTCAGCCATCCATCGAAGCCGCTGCCCCTCCTCCCGAGTCTCAAGAGGAGACGATGTGGATCCTAGACTGACTATAGGAATTAAGACTTGAAAATCCTCTTTTAGAAAGGATTTGATGTGTTTTATCTCTTGACCATTTGTGCAGTTTTTGTTATCCTTTATCATTTATTAATTGGTTTTGTGAAATTAGGTGTTCCGAAAGACCCACTCAAAGTGCATCGGATACATGTAGATCCATTTTGAATGAATGGGATCCTCACTATATCTCACTACAGGGGTGACTTCATTACAGAGGATCCCAATCCTTCGATTCCAATCATTACTTGATTATGTAAACCGAATCGTTGGTCCCATTTAGGAGGGGATGTATAAGTTAGCAGAGTATATTAAATTCTTATATATTAGTGTATATTGACCGTTGGATAAGGCATAAAATATCTCAATTGTATGTCTCCGCTGCCACTGAATCTCTCTCCAATGTGCCTACATTCTTTGCAACCAACTTACCACCATCGTTGGATCTCTCGTCTCTACCTTCCCATCATACCCCCGCTGGAGTAGAGAGGAAACCTCGTGGTGGTGGTGATGGAAGTAGGGAGGAAGAAGTGAGGTAAAAACAAAAACAAAAAAAACATTGATGGTGAGATATGGGCGCCAACGTTGGGAATAGGGGAGTGGAATTGCATGGATTGGTGATGCAATGGCATGGATCTTAGCTATTGAGAATCAAGTTGCCTTATCTGATAGTCAATAATTGAAAGTATATAAAATTCCATTATATTCGGGCAACACCTGTGGAAGGATTGAAGAGGCCACGAAGATGTTGAAGTATCTAATCCAAAAGCTTAAGCTATTATGTGAAAAAACTAATTAGTATAAATATATTAAGGTATCTTTGATTACATTTTTCAATGTGAGTTTTTTTTTTAATATAATTCCATTTTAAGATTATCCTAACAAAAAATGTGAAGCTGCATCTAACCCTTAAATCACTATTGTCATAGAGGCCATGTCAATGCTACTTTGACTTACTAATCACAATTCAAACAATGTATTTCCACTTAACAAGAGAGAAATAAGTAGTTGGTCTCTCTCTCTCTCTCTCTTCTCGTTTTTAATCCTCCAAGAACACGTCTTTCCTTCTTAGGAGTTTGGGCTTGAAAGGGCCCACTCTGGGTTCTTTTGTGTTTAGTGTTTTTTATGTAAGACTTACTGTCTTGTGTTTGTGTCAAAGAAGACGCGCCATTTGATTGTCTTGTTTCCTTTTTGTATTCAGAATTCACATCAATTCCACTCTCACGCTGACTCATCACACCAAAAACAGTAAAAAGTTAATGTCTCGTTAGATTTACGTGGACTTAATTAATTACTTAAACTAGTTAATTCAGTAGGAGTTTGATTGACACAGTATAACTGGTTTGATTTGATTCATCACATGATATGAAATAAATTTGGTAATCCTAATTCTATTGTGAGAAGGATTTTAAGGTTACATCTGTATTCTATAAATACAGGATTAGAGTCCCCACAGCCACGGTTAATAAGTTCTCTCTGCACCCATTAGTAAGAGATGTCAGGATATCCTCTAGAGGCTGTGGAAGACTGTAGCCGAGGGATTTCCATCAAAGCTTGGAGCGTCGTGAAACGTATGAAATTAATCTCTTCACAAACAGGTATGTCTTTATGATTCATAGTTAATGACTTCTCTATTATATTCTATGATAACTGTATGGATGGAGAATGAGTTTCATTGAAACCCTAAACACATAATATTCTAACATGTTCTTCATCCATGCCAAAGATTCTATATGTTGGGAATTGAAGTCAGGTGACTGAAGCATAATCCAACCATTAGATGTTAATTAGGGGGTTCTGATGATCTTAGTAATGTGAAATTAACCCCAAAATAGAAGTCTCAAAGGCTACCTAGTTTCTCTTGTAATCAAGATGGACAAATGGTGTTGTTGAGGCTTCTTATTCTTGAGGAAAACATTGTTCTTAAGCAGTATTTTGCCCCTTAGGTATAATGACCGGTGCATGCTGGGATGCTGGGGTACGCAAATTGGAGGGCTCGAGATTGGATCAGCCGAATTGGCCACGACCAATCCGGTTTCTGGCTGATCCAGATCAATACTTCTAGAGTTTTAATCTGGGCTTAGATTTGTCAGGCCAAACTCACACCCCTACCAAGGGAGGAACTTCCATTTTCACTGCACATATGCTTGCAACACCTTATAATGGAATAAGGGTATTTTAATCAATAAAAAATGGCAAAGTTATTCCAGCCCATATTACCACCCTTTGCAAGGTTATATTCTTGTCTCCCATTCTATCACACACATATATTGTGATTCCCAGGTTGACACTGAGAGGGGGGGTGAATCAGTGGCCACTAAAATTCCTTTCCACTATTCGGATGTGGCCCGATGCTATGCAAGTGGCCGCCAAGAGCCGATGATCACTTTGTCTTTGTCTTTGCCTTGAGCCGACTACTTGAGATTCTCACGGACAACTGGTCAAACACATTTCGTGCACACACCAACCACACACCCACGAGTATCCATACCGGGGGCTTGGCCCGCCAAGTGTGTACACCCGCACTGCAAAGACACGGACTTCTAATGCACACACAATAACATCCACATGACACACGATATAACGTGGTTCACCAATCACACACTGTGATGGCTACTCCACGGGGCAATACCCTAACCAGGGTTTCGTATATACCCAATACACAACAGAATACTATGGTTGCACCCATAACCCTGATGCTACAACATCACCCGCATTCACAGCCACAACTGTATCCTAGGCACCAACCCAAGTTCCAGTCAAGCACCCACTTGACAGGCTACACAATTTTTATATCAAATATTCATACAAACCCTTCCCATATAGCACTGATTACAAGAAATAGGATTTGCGTGCGGGTATACCTTCCGGTGTTGCTCACTACTGATGCAAGCCTCTCTGAGCTAGCATTTCGGCCTCCTCTTGGGCTCCACAACTTATTCCTCAACACACCAACTCCATAGGACGCTCACAGCTGGTCCTCACATTCTCTTCAAGCTTCAACGAAGCTTTCATGGCCTCACACCGCGCAGGAGTCTCTCTCTCTCTTGGAGAAGCTTCAATGGAGGGTTTCCTTCAAAATCGCCATTAGAGGCCTTCAAATCGAGCTCAAACCACTGCCAAAGTGTTCTACTCGGAGAGAGAAGCTCGTGGGCTTTTGAATCACCTCGATCGGAGCTCGGACGGCCAAGATATGGCCAAAAGAAGTTCGGCCAGTGAGATTATTCCAAATGGAATCTCCGGCCTTGATTCGGTGCGCCGCGACGCACCATAAGCGCCGCCGCATCTCGACGCAACGTACATCGTTGTCGTCCGTTGATTGGCGGAGAGAGAATCTCCGTGAATCCGACCGTTGGATCGGTCGGAAAGTGGCGGGATCTCCTCGGATCCGTCCGATCGGCCTCATCGCGCCGAGCGCGATCGGAATGCATCTCGGCCTTTAGATGCGCATCTTCGCGCGCGCGCGCGCTTTGTGCGCGCTCCACCGAATCACGGATCCGCTTCCGTGCCGCAATTCACCGTTTTAACTTGCTCCCGACCAATGAGAGACAGGCGATGGAATCCTAGCGCAAATCCGACGCTACACCGAATCCCGCCTTTTTGCAAGCCCTCCATTTGGAATCTCGTTGCCGTGGCTTGATCCAAGCCTCCCATATGGAATATGCTCTTTTCAAAATGACCAAAATACCCCGTGAATGAGTGGTAATGCCCCGTAAGTCGATTTTTTTCCAAAGAAGGTTCGGACATTTTTCTTCATTGCGGCATTTCGTCGAACAGCCGTGTGCATGCCTGCCGCGCGGCGCATGCGCCGGCAGGCTTGTCGCGGCGCTTGCGCGCGGGCGCTTTGCGTCGCGCGGCGCGGCATGGCATGGCTTGCGGCATCTTGCCGCGCGCCATGAGGCATAGCCGGGCGCATGGTCTTTCTCGCCTGCGCTGCACGACATGCGTCCTGTCTTCGCCGCGGCGGCCGTGCTAGCTTGCGCATGGCCCCGTGTTGGGCTGTTGCCGGGCATGCTTGTGTGCATGGCCCCCTTGCCGTGCATGCCGGCATGGCCTGTTGGCCTGGACCCGTGGGCATCCGCCCCGGCCGGGCCGGGCCGCCGTGGCCGGCCTGGCCACCCAAGGTGGGACCCACCCGGTCCCCACCCACTCTCTCTCCTCTTTCTCTCTCCTCCATTTTCTCTCTCTTATTTCTCTCTCTTCACCGGAGACTATCTCACCGACTGAATTTTCTCATCAACCGGGCTTCATTCTCTTCGGTGTTGCATCAACCCGGTCACCCCGTCTTGGCCTCGCTGGTCACCTTGTCCGTCGAGAGTCCTCCGGACACTCTCTCTCTTCTTTCTCTCTCGGATAAGAGTTGTCCACCTGTCGACCATGTTTCGTCTTTGCTGCGGGACTGCTCGCTATGCTCGCCGAGCTGTCCACTCGCCCACTGTGCAATCTACTCAGTCTGTTGTGCCTGCTGACATTCTCTCTCCTCCATGTCATCCTGCCAACTGTCTAGAGGTTGCCAACAATGACAACACATACAATACAAAGATGCTGACAGCATCACAACTTGACCAAGGTTCCAACATATATGAAGGGTTAGTGTTATTGGGTTTCGGCAGTTTGATCAGAATCATGTCAGTTATATCCATGTATACCATATATACCATATGGACGGACCCTAATGTGCATTAATGTTACCAGCCAATGGATGACTGACACATGACATGTCAATCTCCTCACTAAAGGCAATTCTGACCTGACAACATAAGACCAGATGGGCCGGCTCAAGGTTACATCAACTTTTACATGACATTCCATCATTTACTATCCTTTCTACTGGAAGTCCCATTATTGTTACAGCTAGGATCTCTCTCAATTCCAAACAGGGAATTGGGAATTGAGACTTTAAAAAGAGGAACTGAGGCCTGAGGCCGAGAGAGAAGCGGCCAGTCAGTCTTCTCAGGGTTCAACTAAAGCTCTCAGCTAACACCAGAAAGGAGCCCCACCTCAATGAGACTCCCAGATTTCCCAAATCGAAAAAGTCCGAATGTGAGTAAGTGGGCAGAGGACCTGATGAGTCTGAGAGGTGAAAAAAACAAAAGAAGTTGCGAAGTAAAGTAAAGAGCAAATCGTACAATCTCATCAGACTCAGGTTTCACTCTTCAGTACTCCCAGCTCCCCCTCACTTCGGTCAGGGCCCCCCTCTCTCTCTTTCTCTCTCAAAGCGCAGATGAGAAGCAGAACAAACAGACACAGGTGCAGTCATAAACATAATAAGAGCAGACTCAGGAGAGGTTGCAGTAGCATCATCAGAGCCATTAGTTTATCCATCCACAGAAAGTTATGCAACAAATGGACTGAACAAACAAATCAACAATCCACATACTCACTCTTCCTCTCACTCTGTTCTCTGGGTCTATCCGACCCTTCTTGTTCTCTTTTGGGTTTTTTCTTTTTCTTTTTTGCTTCTCTGCGATGAACGCAAGACATGGGTCTTCTTTTACTGCTTCTCAATGGCAAGAGCTTGAACATCAAGCTCTCATATTCAAGCATATGGTCTCTGGAGTTCCCATTCCACCTGATCTAATCTTCCCTATCAAAAGAAGCCTGGACTCTCCACTCTCTTCAAGGCTGTTCCCTCACCAATCCAGTAAGCAAACGCAAACGAGGTCAAATTTTTTTTTTTTTTTTTTTTTTTTTGGGGGGGGGGGGGGGCATTCTAGACTGTTGTGCCTCTTTAATTTTCCTTATTTGGTGGAAATTTTGAAAATGAGATCTGGGTATTTGGCATTGCAGTTGGGTGGGGTTGTTTTCAGGTGGGCTTTGGCAGGAAAGCAGATCCAGAGCCAGGGAGGTGCAGGAGAACAGATGGGAAGAAATGGAGGTGCTCTAAGGAAGCCTATCCAGATTCAAAGTATTGCGAAAGGCATATGCACAGAGGCAGAAACCGTTCAAGAAAGCCTGTGGAACTTATAACATCAAACCCTTCAACACCCGTATCACCAATAGCCAGAAATCAGTCGAGCACCACCACCATTCCTTACTCTCTTTCCTCACTTTCATCATCAGTTGCATCTGAAATTTGTCACCACCACCATCCATACTCCAATGCCTCACTTTATCCTTCCCTTTATCCCTACGCTTCTTATAGACCTCCAGGTATTGGTTTCTCACCCCAAAACAACTCTACACATTTGCTTTTAGACAGTGGATCATACTCTCATGCCGATAAAGATTACAGGTTTGTATGAAAAAAAGCATTGGGTTTTTTTTCCCTCTCCTCTTGGTTCTCTTTCTCATAGGCGAGAAATGCAGGTATTCTAATGGACCGAAGGGAGATGTGGATGGGATTCCCTTCTTTTCTGAAGTCTCAGCAACTGTTAGGAGTGTCCCTGATTCGCCCTTCGATAATTCATGGTGCTCCACGCCGATGAGGATGAATTCCTCATCTCTAACTCAACCAAAACGGAAGAGTTACTCACCTTTGCAAGGTGAGTACACACAATTGCAGTTGCAGAACTTCACTGATGCCTTTAAACAACAACAAGAGCAGCAGAATCAAGAGCAACAGCGCTTCATTTTGGGTAGCGACATCAAATCTGAAAGACCAACGAAGGTAGATAGGGAAGAGGGAACCCAACAGCCTCTGCTCCACTTCTTCGATGAGTGGACACCGAAGAACGGGGATTACTCCAAAACCCAGCTCTCTATTTCCATTCCCATGCCATCTCCTGACCTCTCAGTGGCCAATTCCCAAAACTAAAATGGTATTTTTTTGGGTTCCCTTTTGATTCATTTCTCCTTCAATATCTGCTTGTATACATACATACATATCTGTTCTATCTGTTTTGGGTTAGTGCTTTATTTCGTATTCTTCTGTACATTCTTTTTCAAGCACACCCTTTTCTTGGATTTCTGTTTCTGCAGATGGTTGCTGTTGGAACTAGATGGTTGCTGTTGGAACTGTTGAACTGTCAAACTCCATGTTTTTTTTTGGTTCTTTCTCTGGTTGAGAACTGCTCTGCCCTGTTCGTATCTGTGTGATTTAATAAAGTTTTTTTTTTTTTTTTTTTTTTTGGGTAAAGATTTAATAAAGTTTGTAGCAGGAGACAGAAGGATTCCCATCCTTTTCAATTGTTTTGTCATTTGTGCTTTGTACTTGTCCGTTCTCGTGTGTGTAGTGTATTAATTATTTTTCTGTTTGTTAAGTGAAATTTTAAAGCTGTATCAAAATCTTTGGGATTCGGAGAAGGATTCGCTTGTTTTACAGTTCCCCATGTTCCATGAACCATGCTTGGTTATTAGCACATGTTAAAAGTTGAAACTTACCAAAATCTCAGTATTTTAGGAGAACTGTCCCTTTTCTTCTGCTTTATTTCTAAACCAAAAGAACTGTCCTACCAGTCCCGGGGCTCCTCAAACCCAAATTGTTTCATCTCTCACTGCTTTGGAACAGGATTCATTGAACTGGGCTTGAAGAAAAAGAAAATCCATGTTCCACGAAATCCTTCCCGAATGTATCTTTCTACGTTAATGGATTTCTGGTTCGATCCAGTAAACAGGGGAGCCATAAAAAAAAAAAAAAAAAAAAAAAAAAAAAAAAAAAAAAAAAAAAAAGGGAAGGAAAAAAAAAAAAAAATTCGAAACTATCCAAGTGTCTATGGTGCAACTCTTTGTCGCCGTGTCGCCGCTCCACCATAAGTTGCCGTGTCTTTGAGATAAAGGATGGCGCTTTGTTCCTTCATTCTTCGGGAGAGATTGTTCCATGTGCCACGACCTTCACAGGTTTAGGCACATCCACTTTGGGCCTCTCTAGCTCCCCAACCATTGCCCCTTGCATAGGTTTACACCGAGGTTTGCCATCATCTCCAACACTTGAGCTTTAAGGCACCAAGCTCTCCTTGTGGTCGCGGCTGTGGTGTCAAGGTAGGACACATCGTGCTCATCCACCCGACCTTTGAGTTCTCGCACCCTTCTAACACACCCAGAGCCGCGGCCATGGCTAACTCCACTTTCCATGGCAGCCACAATATCTACGACTTGTCCTTGCTCCGCTTGCTCCTTGTGTTGGTATGAGCATCCCTTTCACGACCATGCTCTCCTTCCTCCCAGATCTTCCCGAATGGTGACGATGTTGCTTAAGCATCTCCTTCTCTCCGATACCACTTGTCACGGCCTTAGTGTAATAAGCTCAACCGTGCGGCACTTAGTCGCTTGCAACCCTTCTAAGCACTAAGTCACCCTAACCCCTTACTAAGAAAGAGAGTACACAATAGAGAATTATGGAAGATGAACTTGTATTGCAAAGGAACTCTTACACGAGTCGCCAAATGAGCCCCCCCTATTTATAGGCACCAAAGGGTACAATGAATGGTTAGGATTTGTACAAGTGTTATAAATCTTCTGGTTCTAGAATACTCCCACCTCCTTCGGAAAAGTCTAGGAACCCTATAAGTGAGGTTGGAGGTTTTTGGGGAACCCGGGGGGGGCCATAGAATGTTGTAGAGAAGCATCTCAGGGCTCAAGTTTGAACCACGAGTATGGATTTAGAATAATTTAATCATGTATTATGGCCCCAAATTACTCTGAACTGGATAGTTCAATCTTGGTGTCTGAATCCATCAAAACCAAGGAATGGGAAGAGGCATGGTTCAAGTAATCGGTACCGGATGACATGGCAGATCCCAAACCGACACCGATTCTTGACAGATTTTGTTGATCCACTACCCGCCTGCAGATAAAAAAGGAAACAGCAATGAACTTATAACTTACAACTTTACACTTAACTCATCGGAAGTTATTTCCCCTTGATATCGGGCAAAGAAAAAGCATCCATCTGAAGATTGATCACATACCTGAAGCAAAGGAATATCCTCTTTCTACTATCCTTCGCAATTTTGTCAAGTGCACAAAACAGCCATTCTGCAGTATATGGGGTACAGGAGTTATTCAACTATGCTTAAGTAGTAGTGGAGTAGATCTTTCCTGTTTCATCTCACATCTGTGGTACTAACAAAGAATCCTCACTTGCTAAGTATAAACACATTCATCTTCCAGTGCCACCTTTGGAAGAAGGGAAATTTCCACCCTCATGATTGAAGCATAATAGACAGACACCAAATCCTTAAGTCCTCTGTGATTGACAGCTTGTTAACATACCCCCAAGTATGGCATCCATAATTATGGGCATGAATGGCACGACCATCCGACAGAGCAAACATTCAACCAAGACTATATTGTAGGTTGGGAGTAAACTTGTCCAAGCAAAGACTGGGGAAAGGTAATAAAACTGTGTAAGGCCACAGATGCAGTCATCCATGGCCGCAATTGACCACACCATGATGGGTAAAGCTTTCCAATAGAGGATAGCTGCAATAAAATAGGGGCTTGATCATTAATTTTTTTATTTTAATTAATTTCTCCATGGCACCAAGGTTTTCCTTTTTTAATTAATTTCATTGGATAGTGCAACAGAAGAGGGAATTGGTTATTAGTTTACCCTATGTTTCCCTAACTAAAAAGTTCATTAACCATGGAGCCTCCATCCAATCCTAAATCAATCCTCATGTTCCCTTCTTTTCTTTTTTTTTCTGAATCCCCTTAATTCTTGCTTGGGGGAATTTCTCAGACCAGTAGGCAGTAACATTGAACCTTATATTTTAATTGATCAACCTTCTTTGAACATAAACATTCCTTCCCCTTCAAGTCCGTAAGTTCTCCACTCTTTCTACACTAATTCGTTGAACAGAATTCAGTGTTTTAACTGTTCAGGTCAGCTGCTACTTTTTTTTTTTTTTTTTTTTTTACTATTTCAAATCACCATGAAATCTTTAATCTTTTTTTTTCCATGAAAATTGAAGCGTAGCTTCCAAACCTTTAAATCTATATCCACTTTAGATATTATGTTAACTAACCCTTTTCCAACACTAATCACCAATTCAGGTGGATCAAACTGTTTTCCCGGACCAATGAAGAGAAAACCTACTAGGAATGCCCATTGATTACGACTTAGCCCAAACTGTCAAGCATATCATATCCAAGGAAACAAACTAGATGCAAATTTGTGACCATAGGTCACAGTCTACAACCCTCGAACCATAACAGTTAAAAAGAGCAACAACATAAATGTTATCTGAAAACTGCTTATCCTCTAGACAAGAAAATCAAAATTAGAAGACATACTTCATGTCCCCAATTGTTCACACAAACCAAATATTTATTTATTTATTTATTTTTATTTTTTTTAAGGACTGTTTGAATAATACCTCCATAGGCGTATTTAGAACATATAACATTCTTTTGATTAACTCTTATCTTATTCCCAAAAGTTTTTTTTTTTAATCAAGGATAAAAAAGGGTTTTAGAAATAATTTGAAAGTGTACTTACCTTTATGTCATTCTCAAGAGTTATCATTTTCTTCCACACATTTCGAATACACATGTGAAACGATAGGATTTTACCCTCATTAAATAACAAATATGTTATACTCAGAGGACAAAATAAAATTCTCAGTTACTTTACAGTAACCACATAATATGTAACCAGCTGTCAATGTATCAGTCTTGATCCAAATCGATCCAACGTAATTCCCTTCAAGTAAAACTACCTTGGAACAATTTTTGAAAAGTGATGCCCTGAAATAATCCATTCAAGATCTGAATTGTTTTTTTTTATCAATAAAGGTACAATTCTATTGTTATTTTTGTTGTTTATTGTTATGCACACCCACATAACAATTAATGATTGCCTGGTAGCTTAGATGTGTATTAAGTTACTGAGCTCAACAGATGGTTACTCTAAGTTGGACAGTGGCCACAATGGCAATTCAATTTGAGGTCAATCCATAATCGGTTGAATATGTTAATCCAATCAAAAAAAATATTTATTGGATCCATTTACATTTTATCTGTAGCCCATGTTTATTACTTCAAGAAGTATCTTTCTGCCAGACAGAAACAACTTTGACTCATCAAATACTCATATTAACTCTACATGTCATAGTTACTGTTTTCTAGTTTAAATCCTTCTTTTAAAATTTTTCTGCAAAAAGCAGAACATAATCTAACTGTTGTTACAGAATATTCCTAACAAAATTGAAACAAGCTCCAGTGACGGATTGACACAGCCAACACTAACAAGTTTTTAGAATCAAGGTTCCAACATGCACATAGAGATCAAATTGAAAGTTCAAAATGTCACCTAAAAACATAGGATGTCATGTTCCTTAGACTGTGTAAATTGTGCACAAATAAGATATGGTGCACAATCATGTGAACAATTGTGTCACAAGTGCATTGACAAATAAAGGGGATTATTTCTACAAGTTAACAGCAAGTAATGAGACTAAATGCTTGGATGGTCTTTAGGGACCAGCCAGGGCTTTATTTATAACAAAATTATGGAAAGTGAAAAATACAACTATGACCCCCATTAGCACTCTATTGATTAAGAGTCAGTCAAGGGGAAAAACCAAAATATGCCCTTGCAGCATATCTTTACATAATTCAACACTTCCCCTCAAATTGGGGCATATATGTCACACATGCCTAACTTGAACAAAATAGGATGAAAAACTTTCCCACCCAGTCTTTAGTGAAAACATCAGCTAACAAATCTCCCAACCTCACAAAAGGCATACAAATGAGTCCACTTTCGAGTTTCTCCTTGATGAAATGTCTATCAATCTCCCCGTGCTTCGTGCAGTCATGCTGTACTAGGTTATAGGCGCGACGTTAATAGCAGCTTTATTATCATGGTACAACATCATTCGGAGACGAACAATAACACCAAGGTCTTCCAGTAAGGTTCTGAGCCAAAGTAATTCCTAGATCCCATGGGCCATAGCACGGAACTCTGCTTTAGCGCTTGACCTTGCCAAGCGCTAAAACATGTGACATGGCAGAGGTAAGAATGGAATTGGAAACAATCTGTAGGGCCAATCAGTTGGCAATAGGAGGATGAAGCATGGCAGAGCAGCAGCTTTCCTCAGCATGGACCAGGCATAGGATTTCTCTAGAGTAGAGTAATGAGATCTGCTAAGGACTTGAACATGAATCTGATCATATTCAATGTTCAATCTTGCAAAGATATCATAAACTCAAATCTTGTCAACATATTTTCGGTATATAACAATGTAGGTAGCTCTAGTGGGCTGGCAATCACTAACCAGCATAATGATTAAGCTCTTGCCATAAATTTCAGAGTTCAGCGTAGTATTGAGAAATAGGTAATTCCTTATGGGTGGTGGTGTGAAGTTTTTTACGTAACATACATCTGGGCATCATTCCTTAATTGACCATAAGTTTTCTTGGTAGCAGTCCAAATCTGAGTGGCAGTGTCTAACAGAAGATAAACCCTGCCAATATTAGGTAGCACAGAGTTGAGTAGAAAGAACATTACTAATGAATCATTAGAAATCCAATGATCCAAGAACTAACAAGATAGGGTTTCTCAAGCGTACCAAGATGTCCTGTGAAACCCTAATTAGCAATGGTCAGATAAATTGATCAAGACTAAATCAAGTAATTGGTGCCATCAAACTTGATGGAAGTAGCAGCAAAAGGAGGATACTCGTGACGACTTTGCCATCAAAACCTGAAGATACCGTGGTAAAGTCTGACATTATAACAAGAGAAAGATATCTGAACCAAATATCAGCCGCTGCGGACCAGATATGGCTGAAATTGATAATTTTTGGAAGAAAAACCAAGAAAAGAAGATATTGCAGGGATTAAATCTGGTCTGCGACTGCAGGTGATCACAGATGCTCTCCAATGATTGCAAAATTGGATCTGCAGTAGGGGAAGGCTCAACCTTCAATGTAAAAGAATATTTTGATCTTCAAGCAGGGAAGAGCCAATCGCATATGCGGACAGCAACTGTCGAACAATCAATAAGTCATATCATGTGTTAATCGAGGTTAAGTGATAGGGCAGCAACGAGATTTAGAACAGATCACCTCATTAGTGTGGCCCTTCTAAAGTAGGAGAGAACTGAGAAAGGAAGGAAGGGTGTAAAAGAGGGGGGAGAGAGAGAGAGAGAGAGAGGCTGTGGAGGCAAGATAAAAAAAGAGTTGCGAAAAACCGAGATCAGAAAGTCTGCTCTGATACTATGTTAACAAGTAATGAAACTAAATACTTGGATGGTCTTTAGGGACCAGCCAGGCCTTTATTTATAATAAAATTAGGGAAAGTAAAAGTACAATTGTGACTCCCATTAGCCAACTCTATTAATTAAAAGTTGGTCAAGGGGGAAAACCCAAATATGCCCTTGTGGCATATCTTTACATAATTCAACACTACATAGAGAGAAGTTCAATAACTAGACTAAAATATCAAGAGAAATCAAAGTGAAAAAGACTTGATTGCATTATCGCAAAGTTTTCCTTAAATTTCCATCTTTCGCTGTAAATGTTGAGTGGTAGCGTCTAAGACTACTACTACTAGTCCTTGTAAAAGTACAATCAGTTATGTAATCTGAAACCTTAGGTTCAAAATTAGGATGCCTAAAGATCTTAGGAAACAGTAAGTTTTTCTAAGTCTTCTCAGTAGTTGCTACACTAGATGCTAATTGAATTGTTACTGAACCAGTGCATTCAATTTAAGACCTGGAAACCAAAACCTAGCCTATTTATGTCCTTCCCGGCCAAGTATGTCATTCATTTGAAGTTCCATTTTAACATGCACCCTAAATCCTCAATATCCAGCAATCCTACTTCAATTTGGATTCCTTTAACCCACAGAAAGTGTTGGGTCACCAATTCTATCTTGATCTGGTTGTGTTATTCCATTCATTGGTTGATTGATCTGAATTGAAGGGCAAAAACCCTATATTGAAATAGCATATGTGGGCAAATGCACACAAGGATTATTGCCTTAGCTGTAGATTTTTTTCTTCTTCTTTCTGCAGAACCATGACAATTATTTGTAGAAGTGGCATGAGTCATGAACATCAACATTGCATGCATTTTCAATTTTTATTGAATCACAGAATGAATAATTTGCCCCCTCACTGCATACAGACATGCAGCAAGTGATTTCTTATTTATTTATGTATTTTGAGGAGAGAGAGAGAGGGGGGAGTGAAGGGAGGGGTGGGGGGGTGAAGGGTTACTAAAGCATTCTGCACTTCCGCTAATGTAAATAACATCCTCCACCATTAAAATTTGTACATGTCATGTCAGATTATCATATTCACTTTTCAGATGTAACACATCAATTTGCACTAAACTAACTCTAGTTATCATGTATCTCTTATTTTCAAATAATTTTATACAATGTTGGAATACGTCCATGGACAGTGGCTTTAGTACATTCTTAAAAAACAACATTAGGACGCCTGTATTTCAGGTTTGCAGAAGTTACCACCAGACAACTCATAAAAGTGTCCAAGAAGAAACTTGAAGCATGTAAATGTAACGACTAAGATTCAAAAGTTCACCAGTGAATCTAAAATTAAAACTCAAGGTCTGTTGATTTTGTGTGTCTAAATTACTTGATAAATTCCTCACCTAAGCCAGGAACATCAATAATCACACTGATACTATAATTAAAAACTATGACATCTTGTACTTCTGCGTGAAATGAGCATCATGATTCAATTGAGATATATATGATTGAGGTGACAGGAAGACATGCTTCCCAAGGCTGATGATCAGGTCAACGCCTCCCTTCTCTTTCTCTCTCTCACATATGGTCGACCATTGTTATCCCAAAGCTGTAATAAATTATAACAAAAAATAGCAAAAACTTTTTGATATTAGGTCTCCAAGGAAATTAAGATCTTTAAACAGTGGTCATGTAGGTTTTCTAATCGTACATAATGCAGAAATACAAAAGTCCTATTCCTAATAGGGATATTGCCATGCATTCAAGAACTTAAATAACGGGAACAAATCGCATACCGTTCACTGAAGTTGGGAATCCATTCGTCGTACTGCTTGCACTGGCCATATCTGATCGTCCCCTGCAATGAAGCTCAACAATGGCGTTTCACGATTTCTCTCTCTTCCTCCCCTTTTATGGTTCTAATAATGGAGACTGGAATTGCACACAATTGGGATAGAGACAGAACCATGAGCCTTTTATTTGTAACACTATAGTGTCCTCCAATTAAGGAGTACCAAAATACATGGGGATTCTAATATCCTCATTCAATCAAACACTAAGAGATGGGCAACAACCTAAGAGAACCCAAGTATGACACATAAAGCTGAAACCAAATATGGATAAGTGGATCAGCCAAATAAGTTGTGGGTTCATTAATAGGAAAAAAATTCCTACACACATTAATCCCTAAATACCAAGGAGCGATAGTTTCTTACAAGTAGATTCAACAAGTAGTCTTAACCATAGGAGAGTTGATCAGGTAGAAAAGCTAGAAGGTGATCACGTCCAAGTATAGAGAGTTCTGTAGTTGTTAGGATGAAGAACTGCTAAGTGACCCCAAGGGGATAGCTCAGTTGGCAAAAGACCAACACCACAAAATGAAGAGGTCATGAGTTCAAAGTTCAATTCTCCTTGGGGCTCTACCTACCCAAAAAAAAAAAAAAAAAAAAACTGCTAAGTGAAGCAACTAATGGCACTGGAGAACAGACTGATTTCAGTATCAGTAACAGTCATGCAATTTGGCCATAACATATGATAGAAAATTACATTGTTTGAAAAAGAAAAAAGGTTCAGTTGTATGATGGCATCCACGTTACATCCCTGCCTCTTTACTGGTTTCTGGTTATGAATCTAAGAGATTTCAAGTTGTATCAAACATAAAAACACTTACTCCAGGCTTCAGTTGTCCAAAGTTGGTGACAACATTAAGTCACCCTGGTCCATGTAAGGATACAAAAACCAGAGTTCATATGCATATTTTTGTCGTTTGGCTTGCAGTGTAAAAATAACCATTGCATGCAATCAGATTGAAACTTATCATCATGACAACATGACTCCTAGTAGTGTAATACCGTCATACGGGATAAGCGACAGAAGGAAACATAAAAAATATAAAAGAGCGCAACAAGCTGAAGAAAGGAGAAATCTTTGCTCTGCCATTGAATTACAATAAATCGTATAGGTAAAAGAGGGGACTGAATGCCAATCAAATTTACCAATTTACAGAACGGAGAACAGCCTGCTCTAGTCAACCAAACATCCCTCTGAGCTCCATTCGCCCCAAAATCACTAAAGAATTCCAATCCCAATCAATGATCAAACTCGAATGCGCCCTCCACTTGGGATCGTCCCACCAAGGTGGATGATAATGAGAAACTTGGATACTCCCAAATCAATGAAGAAGGCTAAGTCTCAACTCTGTTCTTAATCTTTAAAATTTGCCGTTTCTTCAAAACTAGAAATCCCACTACAGCGACCTGCAAAATGGCGGCGATCCCAGCAAATAAAAATCCGATCTTCTTCCCCAGATTGATCTTCCGTACGTGGTTCTTTTTAATGTGACGATTCCCATTGTATTGGCCACCCGGTTGCCCCCTATTACGGTGAGGAGGCCAAGGGTGACGCCGAGGAGGTGGAAGCGTGG
Source organism: Protea cynaroides (assembly GCA_028583415.1). Classification (NCBI taxonomy): domain Eukaryota; kingdom Viridiplantae; phylum Streptophyta; class Magnoliopsida; order Proteales; family Proteaceae; genus Protea; species Protea cynaroides. The sequence continues at coordinate 109,571,088 of CM053276.1, forward strand.
ATTGTGTTGAAGGTGCACCTCCAGTGGTGGAACTGAGCGTTCCGTGGGGGACTTGTGGCCGTCGAGGTGCCCGTGGCTGCTGTGGGGGTGACTGCAGCAGTGGCGGCGGTGGTGGCAGAGGAGGAGGAGGAGGTGGGGGTGGTGGAGGGGGAGGAGGAGGCAGTGATGGAGGGGGGTGGTGGAGGACTAGCACAGTCGGAGGAGTAGAAGTAGTGAGATCGAATCGGTCCTGCGACAGAGACCCTATAATCTCCAAGAAAATGAAGATTAAGGTCAGTAATGGTCGTTCCATGAAGAAGAAGACTAAGACCAAAAATGACAATCTGTATCAATGGCTGCTAGAGTTGGGGTTAGGGTTTCCGTCAGAACCCAGAAATTGGGTATCGCTGTCCGTCCTCTCTTTTGAAAGCAAGGTGAAAGGGCAGTCGCACCGAGCTAAAACAAGACTAGTTAAGATCTTCCCCTTGGTCATTCAATGGAGTCCGACACTGAGCCTGGGTCTTCCTCCTATTCTGATTTCTGCAGAACGGATGAAATGGGTCTCAGTTCAACTTCAAGGGCATCTCTACCTTCATCCTCTGGATAGGAAGTGGGAACCCATGAAATGTCTCAGTCGATTGTTGTTCTTCTTCGCCTCCCATAAGACCACCGGACCCGTAGTCAGAAGCAACACTCACAGAGCAGATGATCTACGGGGGCTTCAACAGTTACCAAATTTGGGTGAGTGATTTATGATCTACAAAATTTTCGTTAGGAATTCAGGCCATGTGAACATTGACAGCTAGCTAGCTCTATTTCTCTCTCTTAAAAAAAAAACAATTTGATTGAATCTACAACTACAGTATCCAAATTTATCAAGCGACATTAGCGTAAGAAGGTGTCGTGATCCACCGATCAGGACCCACAATCGAATAACATCGAAACAACAGATCCCAACTATATATACGTCTCCAAAGTTCAAAGTCAGTAAAAGGAGGTCACAGTTGGGTTTTGGTTGATAAAATTCAAAAGGTAGCAACTCCGTATCCACCAAACCCTAAAAAGGAGGAGAGAGCTGGGCAGCCTATCTAGTGAGTTGTTAAAGCGAAGAATTTGCTTTACAGCTGGGTTACAGGCTTGCTTACAGCGTAGTTATTTGGAGTACGTAACGGGACTAATAAGACTCCAGCAATTCCTACCATTCATAGTTCACATCCTTACTTTGCGGCTATCTTTACTGAGAAATCTGCCTTTTGTCAAACAAATCCTGATGATGTTTCCACGCATATAGCCAACCAAACGGATCAAGCTGATGGAAAAATATCCTATCTTTTTCTCCAGTCCTTTCAGTCTCCCGCTTTTCAGTTTTTCAGTTTTTCCTGATTCAATGACTGAATAATTCCACAGCTACTTAGATCATGACTGGAGAAGGATTCAAATATCCGAAAAAAATCTGTCTTTCCTCACTTCCTTCAATTCTTTGTTTTTTTGTTGTAACACAAAATATGTTGCACCCACCCCTCCCAGCTATCCATCTGGGTCCTCAATGATATATCTATTTTTTTTTTCGATTATGGAAAAGAAAAAATCTATTAATTTTCCATCTACCCAAACGGGAGTGATAACATTTTCATTTTTCGCTAAAGCAAGTCTATTTCCATTTAAGCAAAAAAAAAAAAAAAAAAAAATTCCTGTAAAATACAAATTTACATTGTTTGTTTTTACGTAAAAACCAAAATAAAAATAAAAATTTTAAATTTACAAACAATTTAGATGAGAACAAAAATTATATGATAATTTGACATATGCACCACTGACAATTTTACAACTAAACAAACAGGACCAAAAGGAAAAAACTTATTTGAGCAGTCCACTTCAAAGAGCTAAATGAAAGTGACCCATCTTCACAGTGCCATGTGGAAATTAAGAGCCAACTAGTTTCATAATAATTTTGGGGTTGCGCTGCTTAGAAATCTGGAACAAATGAGAAAGGCATATATTATTTATGGAAGGCATCTTTTTATATTTTGTTAAAAGGCAAAAACCCAATAAAACGTTAGTACCACCCTGGTTCCTTCTATAATATATATTAGAAATTGATAAATATTATCGCAAGAATTCTCAAAATACAGCCGCAATTAATGTAAAATACATACAATGAGGAACCCCCAGTCCCAGGCATCACAGCTTTCTTCTCTCTGCAATGATGAACCTAATCATGTTAGGATCCGCAACTCCAATGATATCAAATGAGGGTATTCTGCATAAGAGTAACCCCCCACTGAATGATAAACCTAACCAGAATTTTAACTTCCTAAATATCTTGGAGGAACATGATGGCACCGACATTTTCGACGTGGCTGCAGGGCTCAGAATTCAACCTTAGTCGTCATCTTCATCATCAACATCAGCATCTTTATTTAGCTTGTTACTTTCTCTAATTTCTCCATCACTGTCGGGCAACTCAGTTGAATTCTCTCTATTTGGGCTGGCCACTGGCTGTCTCTCTACTGGCTGATCGTCATCAGAATCTGACCATGCCCATTTCCGCCGATTCATGGTGGACGAAGGTACAGCCTTCAACAACAATGAAGGTGGAATTAGATACCTCAGCAAAGAAAAGAGGCAAATTAACTTGTGTGAATTAGTTCAACAGAACCCTAGTTCCAGGAAGTGTTTTCACGGGACACCACCAAATTACAACTGCTGAAAGCCTGAAACCATGCCAAGGGCATTTTTGTAGCAAATATGGCACATAGCATAGTGCCACACCTTCCCTTGGCAACATTTTCAGCTCAAGTTGTGAGGCTTGCCCAAAAACCAAAAGTAGTCAATAGCCATAGATGACATATGACATATGATGGCTTATAAAGTTTCTTAAGGACGGAAAATTGACTAAACTCTAAAGGTGGGAAGAAATTAAGGTTAACTACCTCATCCTCGGCATCAGAATCTTCAAGCCCAGCTGCTACAAGAAAATCCTGAGGATTGTCTGCCCCAACACCGTTGTGGTCATTCATCTCATTCGTTTCAACTTCCTGATCATTCATGTTGGTTGCATCTTCATTCTCCATTTCTTCATGATCATCCATCATTTCAGCTTCAGATTCATCCATGTCATAGCGTGACTTTGAGCCCTTGTCATTCTTTCTCTTCTTCCCACTTCTCCTCCTCTTCTTTTCACTATGTCCGCCATCTTCATCTTCAGCCTGTGACCTGTCTTTACGCTTAGGCGCAGGCATACTACTTCTCCATTGCTCCTACAAATACATCAGAACCCAGAAACTGTGAAAGCAGATAACAGGAGTACATAGAAAACCTAAAACAATAGTATGCCTGAGCTTCACACGAGATAACTGAAATCAATATTGCAGCGGTAATAGAATATGTCCAAAGCAATATTTGAGAAGAATACCAATTTGATAAATTATAACTGTAAAACAACCAAGCTAACTTGCAGGCAAGGCTGACCATCATGTTTCTGGTTCATGAAGTTACCCACGCCTCATACTGAACTCATTTGGCTAAACAAACCAAAACTGAGTTGTGAAGGCTGGCTTATAATTAGTACTGAATCTTAACGAAATTCAATTCCAAAAAATACTGATCTGCACCTATTTCACTCACATCAACATGATAGGACATTCAACAGGGAAACCACACATACCTTTATACGTTCAAAATGTTCCTCTTGTTGCATCACTTGCTTTAGCTCATCTTCTTGTTTTCTTCTCTCCAACTGCATTCAAGGAAGCCACTAAATCAGAATGTGATCTCCAAAGATGAGCCCATTACCTAATAATAACAACGTAGTAGTTTTTATCAAAAAATAAAAAATAAAAAAATAACAACATAGTAGCAGACCTGGAATTTTCTCTGCTCTTCAGCTTTACGACGGGCGTCCTCAGCCAAGGAAACTTGACGTGCAACTTCTAGTCTCTGCCGGTTTTGCTGCTCTTCACGTTCTGCTGCTTCACAGTGGACCTTTGCAGCATCAAGTAAGTGCTTGCAGTACCCAACATGGGTCTCAATTTTTCTCTCATCAAACCCATGGAAGTTTTGGCTCGATGCTGCAGACAACTGACTAAATATCCTAACAGCATTCTTTAACTCTGCAACAGTTGAACGTACCTGCAATATAAACAAACACTCTCAAGAAGCAGTATGTCACAGAATTATTAAAATAACAGCACTTCAACACAACAAGTATGGTAAGGCAAAATAAAGTGAACAAAGAAATTACCTCACAATTTTGATTTAATTAACATCTTAAAAAAAACACTAACGCATTTTAAAAGAAGCAATAACAACTTCCCTGACTTTCATCAGTTGTTCCTCAGACTGGAGTTTACTAACTGAAGGCGTACATTTCTAGAAGCTAAAATTTATATTTTCCAATAAGTAGTGGACATATCGAAACTATGAAAGAAGCTCAAAAATCTCTTTAACACATCAAGGAACCATAGTTGTCAAGGCCCAAGGCGACCCAAGGTGCAGGAAAGGTGTCTGGGCGCCCCAGGCCTAGGCATACCTAAGGCATTGTAAGGGTACATGTTAATAAGAGGATTTATACAAAAAAAAAAAAGGGGGGGTTAGTACATCAATTTTTATTTTTTTTGATACATATGCATGATTCCATGCATTATGGTGAATATATGTACATTATACATCCAATAAAAAATGGCATTAATTAAAAAAGAATAAACAAATAAAACAAGGCACGGTACAATAAGGTGACTCCTTGACAATTACGAGAGGGACTATTCAAAATTATTTGTTTGTGAAGCAACAGTAACCAGATTATTTTTCACCACTTGATTCCTCAAACTGAAGTGTTTAGTCAGTAGAGTATCTCCACAGGACATGCACCTCTCACCAATAGCAACCTTCCTACGAGTGACTTTTTTACGTAAGAGTATCGATCAAACTGAGGATATATAAGATATGACTGCACTGCTTGACCACCTCATCTGAGAGATCACAGGGGCCTATCCAATTTCTATATAGTTGACACTTTTGACATCTTCTAACAACAAGGATTTTAAACATTTTAATAAACTGTAAAACTTCTAAAATCATTATCATTTTATTATGGGATAAGTTTCTCAAACGGTAGAGTCGGAGCTACGTCAGCACCCAACTCTCTCTCTCTCCTCCCCTGTCCCTACTGACAAATCTGCCGTCCCTCCCCGCATTGGCGAGTGTAGGAAACAACGCCACGCAGAAAAACCTTTCCCTTCTATTATTAAAGTTTGAAAGAATCATTCCCATCTCGCATTCTTGCTGATCGCAGTATGAATTCCTTAATTATATCTTAATATTTATTTTCAGTGTCAACCTGATGCATATGCTACTTGGGTTTCATCAAACTAAGAAATCTACTTCACCAATGTAGGTACTTGAAACTCTGTAGCCACACCAAACATCACAAGGGAAGAGATTTCCCTAAAAAACAGTGAATACAACCAACCTCATCAGCAGTTCTCTTTGTTTTCTGTAATGTAGATGCTGAAAATTTTTGCATCGCAACACCTGCATCAAATCGTAATGTGTAATTTGATGGTGCCAAATGTATGGCCCTTAGTAATGTCCTCTTGCAATCTTGCCATTGCTCAGCCTCATAATGGGTGCGAGCTAGATAAAGAAGAACTTGAGTATCTGTATTATAATAGAACTTCCGCAAACAATTTTGATACTGCAATGCAACAAAAGCCTTGACCATAAATGAATGCATAAAAAAGGGGTATAAATAAACACGATTTAAAGATGACAAAGAACCACCATTTTCACAGCCAAAGCAAAATGTCCTTGAGCAAAATAAACATGTGCTAAATTTATCCACACATCCGGCATCTGGACAAAAATACTTCCAGTTGCAGCTTCTTGAACCTGCATCTCATTTAAAGATGACTTGAATAAATGTCAAGTGTTACATCCATATGAAACCAGGAAATAAAGGACTAATTCCAGACCTGTGTAAAAATATCTTTGGAAACATCAAAGTGGCCTTTCTCTGCCAAAACCACTCCTGCACCATTCGCAGCATATAGATTTGCAGGACATTGAACCAGAACCTGTCAATAATGAAGAGTTTAGATGCATTTTACAGCAAATACACTTCCTCCACCAGGAATGGTAGAATGCGAACAGAAAGCACAACAACAAGTATAAGGATACAATCCAAATGAGCAAATGAACATGAAGGAATAATAGAATTACCCAAGCATCCTTCTAAATGTCACTGTGGACTTGCCACCACTTGAAATTTAGCACGCATAAGTGGATCCATGTTACAGACAACCCCACATCCACCTCTTTGGTGAAGCTTCAGCCCAATAGAGAAGATTCCATCATTCTCAAATGGAATTTTCATAATTTTGTGTATTTAGACTCATTTTTACCACTCTTTCTTTTTCTTGGCCGAAATTTGACTAGTAAGATGAGTGTGGGGTCCCTTATCACATGCATGTCATCCATGTCTACCAGAAGTCAAGTGGTGACTTTCTAAATGAACAAGTCGTGACATTTATATTTACAGACAAATTCATCTGTATGCATTGCAAAATCACAGGAAATCTCCTATCCTGTCAGAAATTAAATTGAATCAACAAAAGGAGAGAACAAATAAAAATAATGTTGAAAGCAGTGGTAAAATATTAAATAATTACTATTAAATTAAATAATAATTAATAAAATAACTCAAATACCTTTCATTTCATTTTCATTTATTACATGTACATTTATCTTTTACAACTTCAGCCCAGTCAAAGACCCCGCCATGGTATGTGTCAATAAGACTACCAAAAGCCTTTGTGGCACTAGTGGAACATTAGAAATGGGTAATCATATACAAATTGTGTAACTTGTGAACTAATAACTAAGTTGCAAATTATATCCTGTCAGATTCTTCTCTCAGAAACAAAAATAGGGATGAAATTAATAAATATATTTTTTAGGATGTGTTGAAAATTGTAAAATATAAATGCTGACAAAGCCCTTTTTTGTGGGGAGGGGATTAAGGTCAGCTCAACTCAACTTAACTCAACCTTATCCCAACTTAATAGGGCCAGAACCTTTTCTCTAATCAGCTCTAATCAAAACAATACTTGTATCAGATTTTTGTACATCAGTTCATGCACCAAATCTAATATCAGTTTTGCATATTCAGTACCTATTTCAGTTTCAGATTTCATTAAAAAGTTTTATACATCAGTTCAGATTTAAACAGCAGCCTTCAACCCAGTTTAACAACAGTTTTCCACCATTGTTAATACCAGATTTAATGAGCAGTTTTGGCCAGTTAAATTATCAAATTTCGACCAGTCATAATCTCAGAAATATATGGGTCTCATTAATAAATTCATATCAGTTCAGATTATTGTTATACCAGAATTATTCAACCTTAGAGCAGATCCATAAGCCAGATTTTAACACAGTTTCTATTTCAGTTCCAAGTCTGATTCGTCCCAATTCTTATATCAGATCTTGTCAGCTTTTAAAGACTAGATTCATATCGATCTCAATCCTTTATATATATATATATATATAATTATTTTTTTTGGGTAAAAATCTCAATCCTTTATATCAGTTCTTATATCAGTTCCTAGGGCAGAATCGAATCTGGTTCGAGGACAGATTCCATAGCAGACCTCTGTACCAATATATATAGCAGATTTTAGATCAGTTTCTATATCGGATTCATAACAGTAGCAGATTTAAATACCATTATATTAGTACTTATCAGATTGTATTCTGGTTCAGTATATATACATACAATCAGTATATATATATATATATAAATATATACAGGTCATATCAGATCTACATACTCAGTTTCAGACAAGTTTATACATATGAATTAGACCTTGTATGGTAGATTCTAGATCAGTATTTATATCAGTTAAATACCAGAGTTCAGATTTGTTTTACACCATATTAGAAGATCAGTTTTAAGGTCAGATTTCAGATCAGTTTTAAGGTCAAAACAATGGCAATCAATAATTTCTTAGGAAAAGGAAAAATGTCACATCATACTTTGGTATAGAGTTCCTTAGCCTTTTCCAAATGAGTTGCTTCTAGTTTGGAGCCTCTCTTCTCAGAACGGACAGCTGCAAAGTAGTTCCAGTTCCCCTAACCAAATTCAAAACAAGGAAAAAAGAAGTAAAACTGTAGTGAGAAAGAAATAAATGAATGACATAATATAAAAGACTGCCATAAGAGCCATCCTGAAATGCAAAAGGAAGTTGAGTTCATTATTTCATATTTGGATCAAAATATTCCAATCTCAATCAGCAGCGAAATCCATATCAGTCTTTTCAGTCAAAATCAAATAAAGCCACATAAAATGACCAAAACATTTAATCAGACAAAGGTCAAAATTGGAGTACATAGTTGAGTTGCTGAAAATGTCTCCACTACTAGGGAAAAGCACTTCCCACAACCCCAAAGCTCAGTTGGCAAAACCAACATCTCAAAAGAGCTCATGAGTTCAACTCTCCTTGGGGCTTACCTATCCAAAAAAGAAACTTCTCACAAACAATAAAATAAAATACGCAGCTATACACAATTGTCTCATCATCCACAACATGGGTGACCATGTCTTAATGAGCTCTCAAGAATAAACCAGCATATGACTATATGAGTAATCAAACAATATAAGAACAATAAAAATATACAAAATGGATACAAATGGAAAAATGCATCCTAAGCAAAATTCATACCAGGGAAAGAGTAGCATAAGAATCCTTCCCATCAGTTGCATTACTTGCAAGACGGAAGGTATTTTTTGCCTTCAGCCAGTCATCGCTCTTAAGCTCCAAGTTTCCAAGCATAGACAATGCATTTGGACACTTGTCATCAACCTTCAGAGCATCCCCAATCTGCAACCATAAGTCATTTCATTGTCAAGTAGATGGCACAAGCCTGGAAACGAAACATAAGAAGGTAATGTCATTAACGGCAGTAAGATACCAGCTCTATGCTCAGCTGAATGTTATTTCGTGCTTTTGCAATAGCAGCGAGTCTCAGATAAGCATCTACATAGTCTGGATACTGTCAAGGAAACAAAAATATGTCAGAAGAAATGCCCAATTCAAATGTGATAAATAGCAACGTGTTTTTGAGCCATTCTTTTCATTTTTTACTCCCCCGGCCTCAGAGGAAAATGAGGGAATGACACAACTAAACTAAGTTGTATGCCTGTACCACAACCAAATGGCTTGATCACACGACCAATCAACTCAAAATAAATTCATGTAAAGCAGATTCAAATTTTCACAGAGGGCGACTTCCACCTCTGGCAAAACCGAGAAATTTCACCAAATTTGGTGCATGGAAAAATCAAGAAATGTTGCTGTCCGATATGTGAATACACTATAGTATCTGCATGTTGTTGTTCAAAGAATTATGAAAAGAAATGAACTAACATTGTTAGGGTCATAGCATATGATACACCCAATACCAAGAGTTCCCACATGCTTTAAATGCATAAGGTATGGGAATGAGATATTGAGAATCAAAAGTTCTCAATTGTTATGATCACTCATAATTTTTTATTTTTTTTATGTAGATCGCTACACCAGTCTCAAATATAATTGCAAGAGGAGGACATCATGCAACCAGCTGGATTGAGCTGGACCGATTGCAAGTTGTGAATGGAAAGAACATAGATGGAAGGCTCAGCTATAGCAAGAAGAAATGCTGTTTTTCTTTAGCAGGATTATATTCAGTATTTACTTTCCTAATTAATTTACGTTCCTAGATTAATTATTTCCTTGTTAATTGTGTTTCCATTTAAAGCTCAGATGAGAGTCCTATTTAAAAGATGTAAGGCTTATGCCAAAGTTAAGTTGAAACAAAAAATAAAGCTGAGTTGATTTGAGTATGGCAAGACTATAGCCATGTTTAGTGCAAAATGCCCTTGGCCTGAGATTGGCCTCCCTTCTCCCCTCTCTTGTTTCGTGAGTTACTGTTATTGTTCATTGTTGGAAGTCACCTCGCTATTGGGACCTCCTTCGCAACTTTTATCGATTCAACCACATCACTATTAAGTTTGCAATAAATTGGTATCAGAGCTATGGCCGATGCAAGTTCCCACAACTCTGTCCCTACCGGTGATCCTACCCAACTTCAGCTTGTCGAACTCATTCGACAATTAACCAAAAAGGTTACCAGTTTCGAGCAACGCCTCAACTCTCAACGAGGCGAATCTCAGCAGCCCTCCATTTCATGACTTCCTCGGTTCCAGTCTCGCCAACCTCAACGGGTTCCCTCTATCTCTATTATATGCAATGACACCACCTTTCATACTGATTGTGATCAACGCCCCATCAATCACTGCCATAAGGTAAAGCTCGAACCCAAGGAATATAATGGGCGACATGATCCCCAAATTTTCTATGATTGGTCATGCGTTTTAGATGATTACTTCGCTTGGTATCGGTTGATGGAGGACCGAAAAAAGCACGTGAAATGAGGACGAATGGATGGATGGTTGCCCTCTTGCCTATTTGGACTGGTTCAGTTAGCACATACTAAAGTCACATGTACTGTTGGCAATCATGAAGAGAAACTATATCGTCGACGACAAGAACCTACCACGTGGGATGACATGAAGGATATTTTGAAAGAAAAATACCTTCCTTCCACATTTCAACGGCGACTTCATGATCAACTCAATACTTTGATGCAAGGCACAATGACCATGGAAGAGTATATGAACAAGTTCGGCGAACTTATTACTCGAACTGGAGTAGACGATGGTGAATACCAACTGCTGCCTCGTTTCCACCTAGGCTTGCGCCACGATATTCGAGATAAAATGAGCATTACTCGCCTTTCAGTTTAAATGATTGTTTCAAGAAAGCCATGGAAGTGGAAAATTTACTCAAACTCCAACCGCCGTTTACCATCCCAAATCGGTGATGTACGGAAGACCTTCACCACTCCCAAGACTGGTGGCACTCCACCTCGTTCCATCCCCATCGACGACAAAGGCAAGGCACCAATGGCTACCACAAGTTCGGTTAAATGTTAACAGACCGGCCACTATGCCAAATTCTGCCCACAAAAAGGTAAATCTAATTCCATTGTTGCTGTCATTGAAGCTAATCCAGAAAAACAGTTCTGTGAGCCACAGGGAGATGATGAATGGACTAAGGCCGAAAGTGGGGGTGACATTTTTTATCCGATGATGATTCTGATCCCACCTATGCCATTCACGTCGTACCTATGCCATTCACGTCGTACCTATGCCATTCATGTCGTGAACCAAATTTTGGTGGCTGAATCTAAAGGAGAAGATTGGCGACGCCATTCTATCTTTACACATTGATGGCTAGCAGGCCAAAAACCTCTCAGGTAATTGTGGACATTGGCAGTTACATGAATGTTGTTTACCAAGCATTCATCATTGATAGTAACCTCCAACATGAGGTACATCCCCAACCATATAAGGTTTCCCTTCTTAACAGCAACACATTGGAAGTGAATCAGAGGTGCTCAGTCCCTTTAAAATTGGCCGATATGCCGAAACTATATGGGGCAATGTGATTCCCATGATTCTCACCAATGTTTCTCTTGGTCGACCATGGATGTGTGATAATAACGTCTTGGTCGGTGGCACGAAAAATCAATGTTTCTTCTATTTCAAAGGAAAGCCACTTGTCTTCAATACTCTCAACATACCTGCTATGAAATCACAGTTAAGAGCAGTCCAAGCCAAGCGACACCGACTACTGCAGTCAGTTCTGCCCAAGACCACCTCCACCAACAAACGCACGTGGAAGTCCCCATCTTTTGTTGATTCAACCACTCAGCATATGGATATAAAATTATCAGCCTCTCTCATCGTGAGTTCCTTGCTATGAGTATCAAGACTGGTTGATCGTTGCTCTTGTTACAAAGGCGATCCCCACCTCCACTCCTACTAATCATTCCCCAATTACCAAAGAACTTGTTTCTGATTTTTCAGATTTAGCTCCGGATGAATTACCCTATGAACTGTCGCCAATGTGTAATATATCGCATGCTGTTGATCTGGTGCCTATATCGATTCTCCCCAATCTGCTCGCTTACAGGCTTAGTCCCTTAAAGCATACCGAGCTCAAACGCCAAGTCGACGATTTCCTAAAAAAGGGCTTTATTACCGAAAGCATCAGTCCTTGCACGTTACCAGCCTTTCTCACACCAAGAAAGATGGCTCGTGGCGCATGTATGTTGATAGTCGGGCCCTCAATAAGATCACTGTCAAATACCAGTTTCCTATTCCACGCGTTGATGACATGCTCGATATGCTTTTCGATGCTCGCATTTTCACCAAGATTGATCTCCGAAGCGGCTACTGTCAAGTGCACATTCACCCTGAGGATGAATGGAAAATGGCATTTAAAACAAAAGATGGCCCGAGTGGAAGGTCATGCAGTTTGGCCTCACAAATGCCCCAAGCACTTTTATGCAGGTAATGATAGTTGTTCTCCATCCCTTAATTGGCAAATTTCTGGTTATCTATTTATGATGACATACTGATTTATAGCCAAGCTCCTGACGAACATTTGGACCATCTCCGCCAAGTATTCCGTGTATTCCGCAGTGACAGGCTCTACATAAATCTCAAAAGTGCGATTTCATGTTACTGAAGGTGATTTTTCTCAGTTTTATCATCTCCTCTAAAGGTGTCGAAGTGAATCCGGCAAAAATTCAGAGTGCCATCGATTGGCCTATTCCCACCAACTTAACAGAGGTACGCAGTATTCATGGCCTCACCTCATTTTATCACAAGTTTATCCAAAATATTAGCGCTATCATGGTGCCTATTACTGAGTGTATGAGAGGCATTAAAGGGCATTTCCAATGGACAACTGCAGCTACAAGGGCCTTTGCATAGATCAAACAAAAAATGACAGAAGCTCTTGTACTCTGCCTCCTTAATTTTGATTTGACATTTGAGGTTGCTACGGATGCCTTACATGTAGGACTTGGTGGCATTCTAATGCAAGCCGGTCACCCAATTGCCTTCTACAATGAGAAATTAAATTAACACCAAACACCGCTATTACACTTAAATTTGGAATTGTATGCCGTTGTTCAAGTGTTGAAGCATTGGAGTCCATCTATTATCGGCAAGTAATTCATCCTCTATTAAGATCACGAAGCTCTTATATATCTTCAATCCCAGAAGACAATCAGTAACCGCCATGCCAAGTGGACTACTTATCTCTAGGAATTTGTGCTTGCTCTGCGATATAAAGCCGGTAAGGAAAACCAAGTGGCCGATGCATTGAGCCGCAAGCTCCTCTCTCTCACAACCTTCTCGGCCCACAGTTCTAACCTCACCTTCATAGTCGTTGAGTATCCATCGAATCCGGATTTCTCATTTGTGTATATCAAGCTCCAATAGGGAGGCACCAACAAGAAGTATTTCCTACATGAGAGATTTCTTTTCTTGGGTACCCATCTCTGCTTGCCGAACGGTTCTCTCAGACAGTTCCTCATTTGGGAACTCCATGGTGGTGGCATGGATTGGTCATTTCATACCGATTAGACCCTCTCTATGGTTACCAACATATACTAATGGCCCCATTTACAATGGGATGTACAACAGGTGGTTCAGTAGTGTCATCCGTGCCAACTTTCGAAGGGCTCCAAGCACAATCCCGATCTTTATACACCTCCGCCTGTACCACATGCCCCTTAGGTACACCTTTGCATGGATTTCGTCCTTCGATTACCGACTCTATCTTAGTAGTGGGTGAACGTTTCTCAAAAATGACGCACTTTATTCGTTGTTGGAAAACCAACGATGCACAGCACATCACTGCACTATTCTTCAAGGAAGTTGTACGCCTCCATGGCCTACCGGAGTTTATCGTCTCTGATCGGGTTGTAAAGTCCACCAGCTATTTTTGGAATTCTATTGCGGACAAATACCAAACCGCAGTTCTCTTTCGCCTTTCATTCTCAGGTCGTTAACCGAAGTTTTGGAAACCTCCTTTGATGCTTGGTTCGTGATCACGTTTCCTCCTGGCCATCAGTCCTTGCCATTGTGGAGTTCAGCTTTAATGGTGAACCGTACAAAAAGACGTACTCCCTTTTGAGGTTGTTCTTGGGCTCCAACCTTGGCGTCCTAATGATCTCATTCCCTTCCCACCAACCGCTCGTGTTAGTGTGGAGGACGATGAGTTCCTCCATCATCTCACCAAGGTACACACTGATGTTCGCCAACGTATTGCTCTTAGGGATGAAACCTACAAAACTGCTGCTGACCACCACTAGCGAAGTGTTGAGTTCAAACCGGGGGACCTCGTCATGGTACGTATTGCAAGTGAGCGGCTGTCACAAGGCTCTAACCAACAACTCCACCCTCAGAAGATGGGACACTTTCCCAAGCTAAAGAAGCTCGATTCCAATGCCTATCTTTTAGATCTTCCCCCCACAATTAAGATCAATAGCGTTTTTAACATCGTCGACCTCACCCTCTATCCTGGCCATCATTCGGACAAGGGTGATACTGATCGGGTCACTCACCTTCCCACTCTCTCCGCCCCCGACCCCGACGTTATCGAGTTTGTGATCGATGATAAATCCACTCTTGCTCGTGGTGGCAGTTACCATTCCTTTTTAGTCAAGCGGAAGGGACGTCCGGTGCACAAGTGTGCATGGATACATGCCAATGATTTTCATCGCCTCGACCCAGACCCATATGAGCACTACATGTCCGTATTGCATTCATCGGAATTGAATATTTCTAAGCCAGGGGAGCTGACGTAGATCGCTACACCGGTCTAAAGTATGGTCGCAAGAGGACACCACGCAACCAGCTGGATGAGTTGGACTGATTGCAAGTTGTGAATGAAAAGACTGCAAGTTGTGAATGGAAAGATTGCAAGCTGTAAATGGAAAGAACATATATGGAAGGCTCAGCTATAGCAAGAAGAGATGCTGTTTTATTTTAGTAAGATTTTATTCAGTATTTACTTTCCTAGTTAATTTACCTTCCTAGATTAATTATTTCCTTGTCAATTGAGTTTCCAATTTGAGGCTCATATGAGAGTCCTATTTAAGAGATGTAAGGCTTATGCCAAAGTTAAGTTGAATAAAGCTGAGTTGATTTGAATATGGCAAGACTATTGCCACGTTTTGGGTGAGATACCCTTGACATGAGATTGGCCTCCCTTCTCCCCTCACTTGTTTCTTGAGTTACTGTTATTGTTCATTGTTGGAAGTCACTTCGCTATTGGGACCTTCTTTGCAGCCATAAACAATTCAACTACATCATTATTAGGTTCACATTAGTTTTGTTCCTCCAATTGTTTGTTACTAAGTAATCTCGTGCTTATTAAATATGATGGCTTGGAATCTATATATTTGATGCAGACAAACACACAATTAGGCTTCTTTAGTGGTAATAAGCCTTGGGTTGGGTTACATATGTTGGGCCATTGTTCCAATGGGTTTTCATTGCAATGGGTCACTTTAATGGTCCTAAACTATGGGTAAGATTTAGGAATACGAGATTTATTAATTACTTAAGTTCTTGGGTCTAGTTAGAGTTCTATTTATTTATCTTTATTTGTTATTAAGAGTTTTAGTTGGCTTGAATATGACTCTATAAGTTCAGCCCTGTTTTAAACTGTTTTCCTTTATTTTAGGCTGAGTTTTAGGAGGAATAGACTACCTCCAAGATAGAGTATTGGTTGGAAGAGTTTTAAGACTAGTTTGATTCATGTTTTGAGTCTTCTATATAAGTTTGTAAGCGGTTGTAGCCCCTTGACATGAATTTAATAAATGAAAGTTGGCTTTGCCTTATTTTCTCTGTAAAATTCAGAAACCCTACCGTGAGAGATGACACCACCTTGGCGGGAAGCTAAGATCGTTGGTGGGAATCCAAGACAGGTCCAGGTGGGAAATCTGGCTATATCCCTGTCTTCTATCCCTTCTCATTCTTTCCCTACTCTATATTATACTACTGGGGTGGGGAACAGGTGCAAGAGAGGAGGTTTGAACTAGAAAACTACCTCCCAGCCCATGCTTCACCAAGCAAAGGCCAACCATCTGACCAAAAGGGTGTTTGCTTCCCTCGTTCAATTCAAATGTCTTTTCTGGCTGCACACTTACACATGTTTTTCTAGATCTGAAATCTGATTGTAATCTCTCTTCCATGGATTTTGATGGGTCCTACTCTATGTTATACTACTGGGGTGGGGAACAGGGGCAAGAGAGGAGGTTCGAACTCGAAAACTACCTCCCAGCCCATGCTTCACCAAGCAAGGGCCAACCATCCGACCAAGCGGGTGTTTGCTTCCCTCGTTCAATTCAAGTATTTTTTATGGCTGCACGCTTACACATATTTTTCTAGATCTGAAATCTGATTGTAATCTCTTCCATCGATTTTAAGCTCTTTGTTTAACTTCTAATTCTCACACACAATCGGTCACTCATTTCCTAGTCTGATTCTGTTTCGTGCATGCAGATCTGAAGCCAATTCAGATCAGTTTGGGACTCCAAAACCTGAAATCAATTTGGGTTTGGGACGGTTACCGATTTCAATTTCTTACACCCAGTTTTGTGCTTTGATCATATATCATATTATTTGCTGCAACTGTTACCCTTCATATTCTGAAATTGATCTTCCATCACTGCTGCTGATTCTCTATTGTGAAGCAATCCTACCTCAAAAAGGATTCCTCCATAACTTGGAATCCAACAGTCAGATCACTTTGAGTTTTGGATATAATATTATTTAGTCTATTCCACGTTAAATTCGCATGAATAATTTGTCCGAAACAAATTATACGAAAAAAACACCTGAATCCGCACTATTGTCAAAGATTTGAAAAATGTAGCGATATTTTGAAGATATCTTATATGTCGTGATTTATTCTGAAAAATATGAATTTTACCAAATAATTCGTATGAAATGAAATAAATAATAAATAATAAATAAATAAAATATTTTAATTAGGGAGAGGTAAATGAATAGGTCGAGATCTTTTCTCAACTCCCGCACCCACAATCAGAAAGCTCAGCTGACCACCCTTATTTATAAGGTTGGGTCACTTCAAACTACTTTAATACCTTCGATGTGGGACTAATTTTCTTATGAAACTGAAAATTTTCTCACAATCGCAATGCCTTGGTCCTTTGTACGTTAGTGAGTGACAGCTTTTAGCCTTTCTTTTAATAATAGGGAAAACAAAAAGAAGGCAACTAGCCTTCCTAATTCGAGGGAATGAAGAAAAAACCATTACTTGTATGTTGTAATACATATCCAAGAGCTCTCTCCCCCCTTAGCACTACTCGAGTCTTGTGAGCATGCCATTTATAAATCATGGACCCACATTTGGATTGAAAACTTAAGGGGGAAAACCCATCAAGGGGCGATTATGCTACAGAACTTTACATCATAGGCCTCACTAAATCCATATGTTCAATTCATTTTGGACAGCTAAGTCAACTGCATTAGTGACAATTATAATACTCTTGCAAATCTTAACCATGAGGTCTTGCTAAATAATAGTGCATAGAATTATAAACTAATTTTTATAATAGCTTCCAAGCTACTAGCATTTGATAATAGAACATCTAGATGCAAACTACATTTATGTGCAACAAATATTAAAAATTAACATCCACATTTTTTGCCTGAATTTTATTTACGTACAAGAATAATTTATGCATTAATCAGAATCCGAAATTTAATTTAAGTCTGCATTTTTTACCCAAAGATTGACCAATTTTCAGATTAACAAAATGAATTATTCAGAATTTTACGCCTTTTGTTTCGAATACTTCCCGAATCCGAATTTTCTAACTATGGTCTATTCTCCGCCATATCCAAGGTTCGAGGTGCCGGTTTCTACCAGTCTCGAAACCAAGTTGTCTTAAGTTTCAACCAGGTTTCGGTCAAAACCTAGGATTTTTCCCGATCAACTCAAAACCTTGGTTTCGAGGCCCATAAGTGTTTTTCTCAATACGATTTTTTTTGTATCATATTTTAACCTTTTACTCCTATTCCCTACATTAGCTTAAAAAAAATCCAAAATGATATTATGTGTGGATCCAAGTTTGCTAGTGTATGCTGAGACCTGAAATTGTGTCCAAAGTTAAGTAGGCAGCACTTATTTATGATTAATATCATTTGAGTAAATGTTTCTTTAATTTTATATTTTATTTAGTTGAGATATTATTCATAATACGCAAAAAAACCCCATTTGAATCTAATAAAAATAATCTAAAATTCAAAAAGAATAAGAAGTTAACTTTCTAATTCAAGAACAAAAACCGGATTTTTGGGTCCAGGGCGATTTCCAACTTCCAAATGCTAAGATTTTTTCAAAATCTAAAAATTTCATAAATCTGCATCACTAAAAACTAAGAGTGCGCTAAAATAATCTCTTGCTTTTATGCTCAAAAATTATTTTCATCCAAGGTAAATTTAAACAACATTCGCGTACACCAAACAAGGTTCGCGGTGCCTATTTCGAGGCCGGTTTCGACCAGCCTCGAAACCGAGTTGACTAGAGTTTCGGCCGAAACCAAGTCGAAACCCGCCGAAACCTAGTAATATTTCATTATAGTATATTAATTTTTATTCTAACATTGGATTGTTGTACAAATACATTGTAGGTGAGATGCATGGGAAAATAATTTATAAAAGAATAAAGAGATTTGGTTGTTATACAAATAGATAATATAGGTGAGATGCATGGGATAATATCTTATAAAAGGGTAAAGGGCAACATTGAAGAGATCCAGTTTTATTTGGTGAAAACTCTACCTACGGCAGCAACTAGCAAGAAGTAAAACAAAGCTCGGTGAGAAGTGAGAACCTACCTTCGGCAGCAAGAAGTGAAAACGAAAGGTATGGTTTATTTTTATTTTTTTTTCTTTTCTTTCATTCTGCTTTTCTTCCTCTTCCTTCTCCTTCTTCCTTTGTGGCTCTGCCTTTTTTTCTTGCTTTCTTCTTCTCAGTTTTCTTTTCTTCTCCTTCTTCCTCTGTGACTTTGCCTTCTTTTCTTGCTTTCTTCTTCTCAGTTATCTTTTCTTCTCTTCTCCTCCTCTGCGGCTCTACCTTCTTCTGCCTCTTACCGGAAAAGAGAGAGAAAAGAGAAAAACAAAGCTTAAGAGGTGAGAACTGAGAAGTGTCTTCAAAAGAATCCAAAGTTTAAGAGTTCTGTCGAAATTTCAACTGGTTTCGATAGAACTTGAACCTTATATAATGGGTTTTGGTTTATTTATGAACAGAAACCTTGATTTCAGACGTGAGGAATCGAGCTTGGGTTTCGTCTCGGTGAGGTTCAAAACCGAGTTACGATGGCACCTCGAACCATGACACCAAACAACGTTTGACCGGAGTGTAACTCTTTCAATATAACTCGGATTCAAGTAATCTTGGATTTGTTGCAAAGCTAGCATAATCAGCTTTCCAACAAATACGAGATTGCTTAAATCCGAGTTATAATGAAGGAACACACTCCGGTGAAACCTTGTTCGGAATCACGAATGTTTTTAAAGTTGTCTGAATGGAAATAATTTTTTAAAGATTATTTTCGCACTCTTCTGGTTTTTTGTGATGTTTTACTATAGTGAGATTTAAGAAATTTTTAGATTGTAGAAAAACCCTAGCATTTGAAAGTTGAAAATCGCCACCACATCCGGAAATGTGGTTTTTGTTCTTGAACAGGAAGGGTGCCTTTTTATCCTTTTGGAATCAAATTTGTTATTTGGAGTCGAAACTTATGTTTTTTGCCGAAACCTGTTGAAATCATAGTTGTCAAGGCGACAAGGCGATCCAAGGCGTTTGAAGCCATCCTGGGCGCCTAGGCGCCTAGGCGCTGCCTAGGCGTCGCCTAGGAGACCAAGGCGTTCCCAGTGTATTTTTTTTTTTAAATATTAATGCTATATTAATGTTTATATATATATGCAGCATTCTACATAAATAAACATTTAAGACATAGCTTAATTAATATAAGAATACCAACAAAGAAACAAATAATTGAGTTAAGTAGGCAACACGTATTTATGACTAACATTTGCTTATTTCTAACAAATTTTACCGGAGCGTAACTCCTTTAATATACTTCGGATTCAAGTAATCTCAAATTCGTTGCAAAGCTAATATAATCAGCTTTCCAACAAATCCTAGATTGCTTGAATCCGAGTTATAATGAAGGAGTTACACTCCGGTCAAACCTTGTTCGAAGTACGCAAATGCTGTTAAAAGTCGTCTGAATGTAAATTATTTTTTGGGCATCAAAACAAGAGATTATTTTGGCGCACTCTTGGTTTTTAATGATGCTTTACTATAATAAGATTTATGGAACTTTTATATTTGGGAAAAAACCTAGCATTTTGAAGTTGAAAATCACCCCCGCACCCGAAAATACGGTTTTTGTTCTTGAACTGGAGGGTTGACTTTTTATCCTTCTAGAATTTGAATTTTAAACTATTTTTATTGGATTCAAATAGGGAGTATTTGCTTATTTATGAATAATAAATTAAGTAAATGAAATATAAAATGATATTAGTCATAAATAAGTACTGTCTGATAAATGTTGTTCCTGTCTAGCATAATAAATCCTGTGAAGCAAATTCATAGATCAAAGGAAAAAAAAAACGCATATAAGACCCAAGGCGACCGCCCAGGCATTATGGGCACCCAAGGCGTCCAAGGCGACACCCAGAGAGCCTGGGCGACCGCCCAGGCAACACTCATAAGGCGCCCAGGCCCTGGAATCACGCCTGGACGCCTTGACAACTATGGTTGAAATAGACAAGTTTCGATCGAAACCTTGCATTTTATGTAAGGGGGTGAACCAAAAGTGGTCGAAACGAGGTTTTGAACTTTGGATGACCGAACCCTGGTACTTTTAAGTACCGCACCAGGTTTTACCGAGATGTCACGGTCAAACACCTCGAACCATGACCATATCCTAAAATCTGGTTTGTATCCATTGGTTAAATCTTCAGTTACTTATTGATTTCATATTCTGGTCGTCTTCTACCTCATTGCTTTTCTGATTTCTATGTGAGTTTCTAAATCCTACAATGTCTTAATGATCACAAACACACAAATGCGCGCGTACACACACACATGCCTATGCCACGTTTTAGTTTCTTACCCCCAGTTTTGTGCTTTGATCATTCATATTATTTGCTGGAACTGTTACCCTTCATATTCTGAAATTGATCTTCCAGTACTGCTGCTGATTCTCAGTTGTGAAGCAATCCTATATCAACAACGATTCCTTCATAATTTTAAATCTAACTGTCAGATCATTTTGAGTTTTGGATATATTATTATTTAGTCTATTATCCACCATATACTAAATTCCAGTTTGCATCCATTGGTCAGATCTTAGTTATTTATTAATTTCATATTTTGGTCATTTTCTATGTATGCACACACACCAACACAGAGAGAGAGAGAGAGAGAGACCTTGTACAAGATCAGCCGGTAAAGAAGACTTGCTTTCTCAGTGTCATGCAATTGCTCCAACAATCTGGCAAGGTTAAATACTGTTGTGACCTTATCCCAAGATAGTTCCACAGAAGTACCATCTCCATCAAGTTGTTGAAAGAATTGCATATCCTCGTGAGAATTATGTATTTTACCATCCATGATAGCAAGCCAAATGCCAGCACCTAGTGCCTCCTTGAAGGTCTGCTCAGCCAACTGAAAAATAAGGAATCAATAAAGTCAACTTCCGAGCTATTGTAGGCAGCACAAGTTGTAGATGTGATATAAATAATGCTTTTTTTCGTGGATATGGAGTACTTGATGTGAAGTGAATATTAAAAGTGTAGAATTATTTGCCTCGGGAAGGGGGAAGGAAGCAGTTATAAAAACTTAATCAGAGTTAAATGCAGGAATCAAGTAAGAACATGCATATTCTTTGTACCCTAAGTTGTGACTAGAATTAGATTAATTATATAAAAAAACCCTATTTTTACGGACCTCAAACTCCCCTCGTTCAAAATGAAGGACTCCAATATTGTTGAGTAGATCTACAGGTACCTCTTCACCTCCCTTTTTAAGAAGCCCCCGTGCCTATCAAATCATATTAAAGTCTGAATTATATGAGGAAGCAAGAAGCAACAATTATGAAGTACAGACGAACTTATCAAATAATATCTTGGAAACCAAAGATAGAAGACAGATAAAATGTAAATAATAGTATTGGGAGAATAAGCAGCACACAGTTCAAAGATATTGCAGATAAATTCATAGTTTATACTGAAAGATCTAACAAATGGAAATAACATTCAACAAGGGCTAAACCCACTGTACCGCTTTAGCAAATTGTTAAATAACATTCAGGAAGAGTTAAATCCACTGAATCATTTTAACAAACTAAAAATTCAAAGTTTTCCTTTAGTGATAAGCTAAAATTGCATTAGTCTCTTGATCTGGATTTTGCTCCAGCTCTAATAATATCTCCATGATTTATGGGCATCCTATCCATCTCTGCAAAATTAATTGGGAACTGCACATTAAACATTATTTAAATTTCGAAGGGAATTTTTGAAAGGTTGATTGAGATGATACTAGGTCACAGACCTCAATCATAACCGATTGGCGCACAAATTTGGCTTTTGGAAATGGACGGAAGGAAGACCTCACAAATCTCTAATTCCTACTCATTTTCTTCTTTCTTTTAGGGGGGTGGGTTATGAAATGAAGACGGCATAAGTTTTATATACAAGCACAAGCCATCTATATGCATCTCAGACTCACTTCCAACATCCCAGTCTGAGAAACGAAAAGAACCCTAGATATTGCCATGAAGTATGCCACCAGCAGAAATTTTTGGTCCATTTTAAAAACTGTAGGACCACTTTTCATTAGGGTGAAACGAACATAAAAGAAGGGGTACAGATATGTGCAGAGCTGGGGGGGGGGGGGTAAAAACAAATACAGAAAGCCCTTATCTGAGCATGCACTACACACCCAGCTAAAATTTTATTGTACACTTGTACTGGGAAGAAAAAAGATTCAAATGGCTTTCAATTGTAAAATAGAGATGATCATTCTATTAATAAAAAAAAAATTCAACCATAAGATTTTGCCATCTCAGGAACATTGAACCTCAGATATAGAAAAACCCAGTTTGATACAATCATTGGCCCTGCAAAAGGCAAGTCTGAAATCGGGACCCTAATATGCCAACAAAAGTGTAACACAATCTGCAATGGTTAAAATGCAAAGTTACACACACAGAAACTCCTTAAAGGAAACAACAAGTATTGAAAGCCCCTCCAGGTGAGTAGCAAACTTAAAAAAATAAAAAATAAATAAATAAATGGTGGGTGTGACAAAGCAAAAGCTCTTACGGTTCGAAAGGCATCAAGTGCAGCTCCTGCATCAGATGAAATTAACAATTCACCAAGCTCCAGGAATGCCTGCACCATGGTTCAATTGTTAAAGATGAAACTAATATATTTTTCTTAACAAAAGAATACAGTCTTGTGTCCTGAAGTATGAATGTGTAATGGCACTGTCAAAAATGGTGATGGTCAGATAATGCGTCAATGTTCTGTGAGGGAAGGTAGTTCCAAATGTGTCTTCAAGCAAATATGAGCAAAAAAATTCAATTAATTTGAATGCAGGCGAAGATGGACAAGAAAATTGCAACATAACCACAAGTTAATATACTTATAAAAGGGGAAGAAAAGGAAAAAGAAGAAACAAATTTACTACCCTGTCCTTCGTGTGTCCTTTAAAGTTTATCACATCCTATCATCGTTGACAAAAATAACAAAAGTAACATGCAAAGATTCTACAAGATACCATTGGCCCATCCATTCTCATGTCAGTAAGTGATGCAGGCCAAGATCCATTGGATAGGAAGATTTAATTTAGAAATCTTCGTAAATTTTATTTCTATGGATTTTGTTTTATTTTAGAGTTTTACTTCTATTAGGAAGGTAGATTCTCTTTTTATTTATTTTATTAGTTTGTATTAGTTGTGGGTCCCTCATCCCTTAGACATAGGTGAGTATTAGTATTTGAGTTGATTTCTAATTAGTAGTTGAGTTTAATTAGGACTCTTATATTGAAGTCATATTTGAGTTCTAATTGTGTTTTTTAGAGTTTCAGTCCAATTAGGATTGTAAGTTTATTTAAAGACATTATTATTAATGAAATTAGTAGTTGATGATTATTTGAAGAAAAAAGGAAAGAAGCTAGAGTGCTCTCATGGCTGCTCTCTCTCTCCCCTCACGTAAGTCTCTCTTTCTCAGCTCCCCTCCCTCCATCTCTCTAGGTGGTGATCCCTTTCTCCCTTGCTGTTTCGATAGCTTCTTTCTCCTCTCTATATCTTTCTCTTTCTTGATTTTCCCTCCCTATACTATAAGGTATATTCCTATATCTCTTTTGTTTTAATTCTTTATTTTGACTCCCTAAAATTATCCCACTATCCCATTAATTATCCCTAAAATCATCCCATGTTACTATTTTGGCTCTCATCCCTTTTCCTCCCTTACCTGATAATGGTGTTTTCGATATTCTCCATTGATATTCCATTTCATCCCTTTAAGTGAGATTCAGTCTCTATTAGTAAGCTTACCAATGTATGTTTGATCTTTTGTTTCTTAATCTTTACTAATGTTTTGGGAATGTGTGATTCAGGAACCAGACACCTGTAAAAGATGTCAGGCAACTCAGGTTTCCCTGTTCCTAGAAAAGAAGAAAGGTAGTGCAATATGGACCACCAGCAAAAACAGAACAAGCTCAAAAAAAAAGGGAGGGGGGGGGGGGGGGGGGGGAAGAAACTCATCGATACTCTATTAACTTGGTGTTGAATAAAAGGCAATAAAGCAAGAAGGTGGGCCACTTTCAAAATAATATAGTTGTTTTTTCTTATGAATAAAATAATACGATTATTCCCAGCCAACTGTCTGCTCTTATAGCTGATACAACCAACATTTAGTTTTGCATTTAATAACTCCGTTTCAAATATTGAAGCAACAGTCTCAGGGGTTCACTGACATTTAGATATCTGGAACCTATCCACAATTTGGTAGCGTCCTACCAATCAATTTAGGCATGCACTACATTTTATATCCTCACTTTGTAGCAACTTGCAAGATAACCATATTAAAGCAAGAAGAAGCTTTCTTTATATACTCATCCAAGGCTTTCTATCTCCCCAGGAGAAACCAGCAAAAGTATTTAGTAATATCAGCCCCCAGCACCACCAAGGAATTTCAAAAGATAAACAATCCTCTACTGTTGGCAGAATCTCAATTCTTAAAGGATGCTACTTATTGTCACCATAGTGGTGAACTTAGGAAGTTGTCACCATATTAAAGCAAGAAGAAACTTTCTTTATATACTCATCCAAGGCTTTCTATCTCCCCAGGAGAAACCAGCAAAAGTATTTGGTAATATCAGCCCCCAGCACCACCAAGGAATTTCAAAAGATAAACAATCCTCTACTGTTGGCAAAATCTCAATTCTTAAAGGGAGTGCTACTTAATGTCACCATATAGGTGAACTTAGAAAGTTGTAACCTTCTTTCATTGACCCTTGTCTTATTCCCAAAGTAATTTTAAGTCGATGGTAAAAAGGGTTTTCAAAACTAATTTGAAAGTGATTTATCATCATATCACTTTCAAGAGTCACTGTCATGCATGTTTTCAATTATAGATGTGAAATAACAGGATTACCCTCATCGGGGGGAAGTGCATTATACCAAAAGGGAAAAAAAGTAAGGTCCCAAATTCTTTTTTACCAAACTTGGTTACTAGATTTTCTCATCCTTAAAACATCTGCGGCATTGGAAGTGATGAAACAATAAAGCCAAATTGCAAGTAGATAAAAGATAGTGATTTTAAGACAAAAGAACAGAATCTAGCCCATATATAGAAGCATATAAAAAAAAAAACAGAATCTAGTACTTGTGCATCACGTGGATCAATTCTTGTTGCTTTCCTCAAAATCTCCAAGGCCTTCTCAGTCTGGCCGAGCTGAACATAAATGTGACCAACAGCCTGTCATAGGAAGGAGGAAGAACATCAACCATCTGGAAGATAAATCCAGAAAACAAAGTGTAACAAGTAATGCATTGCGTTCTCACGTACTTTCAAGCTTTCACAATTTTCTGGGTAAATCTCCAAGACCTTCTCAAAGTTAGAAAGAGAACTTTTAAAGTCTCCCAACTTAAGTTGGACTTGTCCCAGACCTATTCCACAACAAACCAAACACAATGAGGAATGTCACAAATGAAAATGGAAGCTAGAAAGATAAAGATTAGATCAACAAAATGACAATTTCAAACACAATTCTTCCCAAACATCTTAGCCTGAATAGAATTCCTTGTTTCCATACAATTTGAGGACAAAAAGGGTATAATGGCCATTACTGTATCACAAGTATTCATGAAAAGGGGGGGGCTTAAAAAAATGCATGCCAATCACAGCAAGCATAGACAAATTAAATTTTATTTTTCTACCCAAAAGAAAAATTCAAAAAGGGACTGAAAATAATAAGAGTACGAACACACCTAACACATGCAAACATCACAACCAAGATAATAAAACAAGATAAATTTCATTTTTTTATGAAATAAATTTGCAATTGCGAAAAGAAAATACTAACCATAGTAAGGCAATACAAATTCATGAGGTTTATTGATTTCCTTGACAGATGCCATGTAGTACAGTCCAGCTTTTTCATAATCCCCCTGCAGTCCAAAATGATAATATTATTACCCTCAGCATGACTAAAAGGACATCAGAGTTGCTATTGTAGCAACAAAATCAGGATAAAATCCCAAAACGAAATGAAGCATCAAAAGTAAACATCTAAACTACGCCATTTCAGACCTTGCTATGGTAAGATCGCGCTAAATTGTAGTATGAATGTGCCTTCATTGGACCATGGTTGGTTACAGCAAGAGCAGTCTCAGTAAGTTGCTCAACCAGAAAATGTTGACCAGTGAAGAAAAAGTGATTTGCTAAATAATTCAATGCCACTGCACAGTAGGGGTATATCTCAAAAGCTTTTTGCATATTTTCCATGCCCTTTTGAATTCCATCAGCTATGTATCAAAAGAAGGCGCATGGTCAGAAAAAAGATTGCACTAAAATTTCACTTGAACTGAAAAGCTAGTCAACATTAAAAGTACTCCGCAATAGAAATATTATAAACTGCTGTTTAACATACTTTCATTTGTGTGCAAGTCCATGATTCCAAGTGCCACAAGAGCCTCAACATTTTCCGGATCTAACTACAATTACAAAATTGAGAAACATAACCTCACTGAATGAGTTTAATTTCTATGATGAATAAATAAATCACAAGCACATATTAAAGCAATGATAGTTCACTTGCCTGTAATACCCGCTGAAAGGCCTGTCGAGCTTTTTCAAACTGACTCAACTTGTAACGACAAAGGCCTATACCAAGCCTTACAGCTGCTGGACAATTAGGATACACTTGCAAGGCCCTCTTAACCAAAGTTTATACATATGAGTTAAGTCAGTTGCAATACTCAAGATGAAGATCATGTCCACAAATAGTATGTCAACAGTATCAACTATCAACAAACGCTTATGGCATAACAAAAAGCACTCTGCTTGCCTAAAGCAAGTGATCCTAAGCTTAAGCTCAAACTGCTTTCATAAACCAATAGATATAACATATAATATGCCCATAAATAAGGGGGAAACTCAAAGATGAATAAATGGAGATAACATTACAAGGATGAAAAAAGATAAAGTTTAAAAGGAAATACATGACAACTTAAGTGCCCTCTACACAAACGCTTTTTAAGTTTTTAACTTTATTCACCAATCACACTTGGGTAGGAACCATAAGCCGCAGACACAAGCTTTTAAATCAAATATTAACTTAGAGATATAGTGTAGTCTTTTTTTTTTCTTTTTTTTCTTTTTTTTTTTTTTTGCTAAAGTTCAGCAATGTATTCATTAATAGAAGGAAAAAGAAAGTCACAAAAACCAAATTTCAATGGTAGTAAGAGCTCCACCTTCTGCATTGCCATCAGCAGAGCCCTACCATCGAATAAAGAGTAAAACTATCAGCTGATACAATATCTTGGGCGCTCAGATGCGTCCCATACTACTTCCCTAGCAATATCGTTTGGACATGTGGCCCAAGACATAGATTCCAACTTAGAGATATAGTCTTTAAATTTTTTGGTGAAGCCTAAGGCCCAACCTTCTCAATTATTGTAGCACACATGATGAGAAAGATAATAAACTGTCAACTAGGTAGATAACAGAAGCAAACAAACCTTATACAAATCCAATGAATCAGAGAAACGACCACGATTAAACTGAACACAGGCCTGCAGTAAATGAATTTTTGATTAGCAATCAAGAGACAGAGAAAGAGAAGAAGAAAAATACTAAATAGCATTAAACTTATAATTCAAATCCAAAGGCCTTTCTGGTTTGTATGACAGAAAATAGGGGCTACCAAATACTTGGTAGAAAACAGCCAGAACAAAACAAGGACTTGCACACATAATGCTTTATCCATATGAGATCCGTATATGAAAAACAGACTGATCACTAAAGAGAGGACAACCCAATATACCTGACCAAGAAGAGCAGGAACATTATCACGATCTCCATCCAGAACAATCTTAAATGCAGCAGAGGCCTGCTCTATATCACCCTTAGCCAGTAAAAGCTGACCTGTTATCAATAAAAAAAAACAACTGAATTTACTACAATTGAGTATAATGTATTATTAAATTTATTGAGAATAATCTGACTTTTTGTCACTCATTGTACAACAGACCTGCTTCTACGACTCAAGGGGCACAATTGCGTTAGAAGCCACCAAAAAAATCACAGGAGACAAAGAACCTGCTAGCTTGAAGGGAGTACAATTTTGGGCTGCGCTTGAAGGGAGTACAATAACTTTTCTGGTCTGCACCCCATACCTGGTGCAGCACATCTCCTTAAACAAAACAAGCCCAACCACCACCACCCCCCCCCCCCCACCTCTCTCTTTCCGATGGTTAAAAACATTTAAATCTCTTGACCATTGGGGACAGCAACCTATTATGAGAAGTTGAGTATTTTATTTGTTGGGCAGAGAGAGAGAGAGAGAGAGAGAGAAAGAGTTTTCAGAAATTTCTCTTTCTTTCTATTCAGATTTCTCGTAGGACCAGGGACAAGGATTTCTAATTTCTTCAAGCTTTTTCACTTTTCATAGCATTGATTCTGTGCAACTCAGTGGTACCAAAACTTGTATACAGGCAAATAACAATGTTTCAAATGGAATCAGAATACAATACAATTAAAAATATAAAAAAAACACATGCAAATACAGAAGGCGGGTGCCCCGGTAGCAAAGCGCCCGCCTCGACGCCTAATCATTGCCCAGATACCCAAAGTGCCCGCTTTTTGCAGATAACTAAAGCGCCTCACCGGTCAGACCCTTATATAACGCTTAGATGCCTAAGCATTGCTGACGCTCTGATAACTATTTTCAATACCCTAATGCTGTTTTAAATCAGTCCTCACTTTCAGGTCAGCCTCTTGTTTATTTTCTTTTCAAAGTCCACTCCATTTGTTTCTGCCTTTGGTTATATACAATTGACAAGATTTCCTGTCCTCCATCAGACATCTAATAATTATTTGCTGCAACACATCATCGACAAACCACCAAATCCCCATATTTATCCCATCTTTCCTCCTTTGGGTTTGCTTCAGACTCTGGAGGTACATGAATGACCTTGAGCAAAACACCTCGAAATGTAGAGACGGAATAATACAATCAGTTGATTGGATTTCGCCACAATCAAAACTAGAGATACCAACAGGTGTTTCAAAGCCAAGCTGCTCATCAGCAATTCAAAAATTCCCAATATCTCAAACAGGTTTTCAAAAGACATGCAAACCAACGATTGCCCTTCGAATGACCTCCTTGAATGACCTTCTCTTCTTCTCATTTTGAAGTTTTCACCATGTTGAAAATGGAATTGCAGGATCCACAAAATTGATATTAATAAGGAATCATTTTCTATTTATCAAATAATAATAATAATAACCCCTCCAAATGCCACTTCTTCCCATGATAGAATCAAGGCAATCAAAATCATTCTAACTCATTTCTTATCTGACCTTCGCATCCGTCTTTTGAACGATAAAATTCCTCCGGGTTCCTTGCGGCGCAGCCTCATGCCTGCACGAATGTTAAAAGGTAATTCCACAAGCTAGGGGCGGTTGAGTCATTTATTATTAAATTTACTTCTTCATTAAGTCAGTAAGGGCATTATTGTAACTTTACTTTTTGATTTTTATTATAACTAAAGGCTGCACTATTGGGAGGAGTTTATCTCTCGCATTGTTCTCAACTTTTCTCCTCCTCTCAGTCCTTCTCCATTACTGCTTCTTCTTGTTTTACTTTGTCACAACTAGAATAGGTGTTCGCTGCTGCGCTACAGATCAAACCATAAGGGTCTTTTCCTTTGCTTGCGAAAGTAACCTGCTTCCTGTTCTATAACTCTTCGCCTGGATATGACATAGATCTGGATAATTGATGGAAGAAACACCAGACACATCCCATACTTTTCACTCCACCAGCCGGCTGATGGAAATGGACACCCCTTTACCTTTCTTATAGGAGCAATGGAGCATGAACTTTGAGACAGAGAAAAATCAAGGCAGCATATCAGTTTTTCCTATACTTCACTGGACCTGTGTTTATGCCATTAGCTATTCCGTCGATTCTACTTGTTAAGAGGTATATCACAGGGGGTCTTTGCAATTAAATGTCATTGGCAGGGGCTTATGTGCAATTAATCATTAGTCAGGGTTGTCCATTGTAATCTCTAATTTTTATAACTTACAAATATACGGCGTTAGAGAACGAGTAGGGTGTTCAGAACCCTATCTAGCTGGATTTTTTCCCCTTCTTTTCTGTTCTTCCTTTCCTCCCCTTTTCTTCTTCTTTCCTGCAGCTCCTTGTCTCTTGGATCTGGTTCTGTTTATTGGCGAGTATTGTCTCTGACTCAGTAATTTTGTATCAGAGCAATATTGATCATTAATCCTTTCCTCTTCATTTCTTCGTTCAAAACTCATAATCAATTAGTGTTCTGAATCAATTGTTTCTGTTGAAGGTTCTACATAAAATACGTTGTGTGCAGTGCAGTAATGGTTGTTGCTGCTACTGTTGTTCCTGAGTGCTAAAGACTCCCCTTCTTAGTCATGCAATCAAGGGATTGATGTGCTGGGTTTAAAATCTATAACAGACATGCTTTTCTCCCTGAAATTGATGTGCTAAGATCCCTGGAATCAACATGTTGAACTCATATCAGGCATTTTTCTTGCAACATACTTCTTAACACTTTGAACTCATGTCAGGCATTTTTCTTGCAACATACTTCTTAACACTTCTCCAAACAGAAACCGCCAATTCCGAAATGGAAACCTCTAAGCCAGTTCCTTGCTTTAGTAAGTTGGGTGACGATTGATCTAAAAAATCCCTATGGTTCTGAAAACAGGCGTGCTCAGGACGAGCAGGAACATACAAATCTCAGATTGAATACATGACCTGATTTCCTTCACTGCCTGGAGAAAATAATAAATAATAAATATTATTGTTATTAATATTATTATATAATAAAGGACTCGTTTACCAATTCACCGAACTAAAACTTCTGCAGCTTAAATTGTTTCAATTCTTATAGTTATTGCGAGAGACGTTTTTCGAAGCAAACAACTTGTCCAAGCCATCATGGTCTGCAAAACCAAATCCAGGTCCTCCACTTGACTGAAACATAAATCCTTAGCTCCATCTTGTGCATCACAATGTCAAACATCCAACTGGTTGGAGCATAAGTCTAAAGGCCCATTTTGAGGGCTACTTTCAGTGTCCATTGTCCAATAACCAACATTGGCTTGATCTGAGATAAAGGAGTGAGCATATAATAGCCCTGAAAGTACATCATCAGCTAATTTCTCACACCCTCACCCAAAACCACCAAATGGTCCAACATAAATCAACTGGGATTTGGGAAGATATTAGATTTTTATTTAAAGCAATTCACTGTTACCCATGTCTCCATGGACTCCGATTGACTTTAGGTCCAAAGGGAAATAAAGGACAACAACAGACTCAAACTCGCTAAAGATTGCTACAAGGGTCAAGTAATCAAAATTCAATTTTTCAGTTTTGATTTAAATTTGTGGAGAAGCTTTTTTTTTTTTATAAAGAAAAGGTGAAGATCATATTAAGAAAAAAAGCATCTGAACACTGAGGATGCTCTACACAGACAGTCTAACTTGGACCCTAAGAAAGGGCAACCCAGTGCATGAGGCTCCCGCTACTGTAGGGTCTGGGGAGGGGCTGAATGTACACAGTCTTGCCCCCACAATGCGGAGAGGCTGTTTCCATGTTTGAAGCTGTGACCACCAGGTTGCAATATGACAACTTCACCATCACACCATGGCTCGCCCTCTTTCTAACTTGGACCCTCTATGACAAATTTTAAAAAAAAAAAAAAAAAAGCACTTTCTTTAAGATACGCAAAATCCCAATCCCTCACCCATGTATAATTTCATTCCACGAATCTATATCGTATATGTGTTTACCTCAAAAGAAACACCAGAACCACTGAAATCCAACCAGAGATCAGTTTGTTAGCACTCCCTATTCCCTACCACCCTGCTGAACTCACCCTCCTTTCTTCAAATCTTAATGCATGTCTTTCCTTCAAATACTCCAGCAGATAGCAAAGGCACCGATTCTAGAACATTGCAGCCCTTCACTCCATTGGACCTCCTTCCCATCACTCCATAACCAGCAGCATATTGTTTGAGAGAATCCACTCACATCCAGCACTAAGAGAACTTCATCCCACACCTAAAAACTAATTTACAACTGAAAAGTACGTGGTAATGGTACTCTTCAACATCATTGCACAGACCAAACATGAACCAGTGGATCCTATTGTAATGTCAACACTGAGTCATCGACAAAACCACACTTATAGCCTTCGCCTCCAACCCCAGCAGAAAGCGAGCAGCTTTGGCCCTCAAATCAAATCCAGGGAGTGGCGTGAAGGATCAACATATCTGACAACTGCCCTTTCAGATCAATGGTGCTCGAACAGATACCTTATCCCAAATTCAGATCTTCTTAATGAGGAAAATGATTACACCATCCTTAAATATAAGAGCAAAACCCTTCACCTCCTAGATGGTTCTAGATAAGAAAGATCTCCACTTTTTATTTTTTTTATTTTTTTACGGGTGGGGGGGAGGGGCAACGAAATTAGCAGAAGTCCTAGAATTAAGTGGAAGAGAAACATTTACCCACGAAAATTGAACACAACATTAGATATTTAAGATTTAATTCAGTTCAAATGTCATCCAACAGTCAAGACCAGCTGACCAGCAGAACTTCCAGCTCCAAATTTAACACAAATAACTGTACAAAAAATTGGTCTTCCCAATTGTATGTATAGAGAAGGCCTATTTCATTTACTCCCTCCTCATCAAAACCACTGCCGTTTCTGACTTATATTGTATCAAACCACCAACAAAGAAAATACCTTCCCCACTGATACCTAATAATTTGTTCCAGATCACATTCTGTGTTTTTGACAAAAACATGTAGAAACCTGGTTAGGGCAGAAACAGAGGACAACCAGAACAAGAAAACAGCTAGCAAATCTAGAGAAAGAAAAACACAACATCCAAAATTTTGCCTTAAACTGATAGCCATGATTCTAAATTTTGGTGAAATTTCGCCGAAATTGGCAAAATATTTTGGTTTCACAGTAAAGCGAAACGAAATGACAGGCAAAATCTACTGAAATTCCCTGAAAATCTCTGAAATTCCACCGGAATATTGCGATTTTGACAAAAAGCGAAATGGGAGTGAAATCCAAGCTTTCAAACCTTGATGATGGCCATATGAGATCATAGAAGTGAGTGACGCTGACCTTTTCCAACCCAAGTAGAAGGTTCATGCATGTCAATTCTTGAAGCTTTGTTGTAGTATTGTGTTGCCAAAATAAAATGATCCTCCTTCTCTCTTTGTTTTGTCTCGATTTTTCCCAGATAACTATAATAAGCTCCCAAAGCATTCAGGATGGCAATCCTTTCATATCTTACATCAGCATAATACTCATCAATTTCTGCAACAAAGAAAATACCAGAACCAGAGCATTAGAAAAAAATTGAAGAAGAGCAAGGCATCATGAACATAAACTATATATGCCAGGTAATCACTGGTATCGGCATCTTGCTTTGAAAAAGATATGCTTGAAGAAGAGAGCTGCAGATACTAAGAGAACAAAGAGTACCAGGACTAGACCCTTCCTCCAAAATTTGTCTGAATTGTTCAGTTTTCCCCTGTTTGAAGTACTCCCTCTGCATATTCCAATGATGAAAAAAAATTATACCAATGATCTCATACAAGGAAGTATGAGGAAAAAACTTATTAGCATCCAGCAACCAATGTAAAGTACAGATAAAAAGAGAAGTATGGGTTTCAGCCAAGGTCTAATTTTCCAGAAAGCACCAAATGCTCACTAAATGGAGCTAAACATTGGACAACTAAGAATAAACATGTTCATAAAAACTAATGAAAGAACAGCAGGAATTAGCAAGGATGAAATCAGGTGAAAAAGAATGATCGGCAGGTCTTAGATGCAAGGGAACAGATGAACAAATCTTGGGAAACTTGGTAGTAAAACAGGTGATGAAACAAAGGGCCATCCACTAAAAATGATTTATGGCAGTCCTTAGAATACAGAAGGAGTAGAAACAAAGGGTACACTCTCTAGAACATTTGCTCCGGGCTGTTCACTTGGTCGCCCACTATCTTGTAATCTCTTTGCTTGCGGGGGCACAAGTGGAAACATCTAAGAGAGCACATCACGAAAGAATCCTGTGGCGCAGTGAATGGTTTCCTGTTTCTGGCCCTCCAGGTCTTCACATAACTGTGGAAGAGGGTGGGTGAGTATCAACTCTCGCCCTCTCGCTAGCCTTTCTTCAGCCTGTTCTTGTTCGTCTATTTGGGACAGGCCAGGCAGCCCACATATATGAAGAGAAGAAGAGGGGGGGGGATTTCCTTGTCTGTTGGTCAAAGAAGGCCACAAGTCGAAGCAACCGATGCTTTGATCATTCGGGCTTACGTCCGTGCTTGCTGTCATGCTGGCAAAAGCAGGGGTTTTCGGCTGGTTTTACCTACTATTGGATTTTAACCAATGACTCTCGCCATACGAAAGCAATATTGTTAAACGCTGAGTCAAGTAGGTCAAGTTGAGTCAAGTAAGAGAAAATAGACCTATAAGAGAAATCCGTGCAACCAGAGTTCCACGCAGTGCAGTGTGCTAAGAAAGAGAAAGTATCATCACTATATGAATAGCACACTAAGATCAACCACTTGGAGAACACGGAGCCTTTCTTTCTCAGTCATCTGTCTTAATAAGTTAAGTTGATTCCAATTCATGTGGTCGTTCTCTGCTGCATTGGTGATGAAACAAGGGATTGCCCACTAAAAACGATTTAGTCATGTTGAACAAATGAGAGTAATAATGTGCAAGTTCAAGGCTGCAAAAGGACAAGAGAGAGGCTGTAAAAGAACAAGAGAGGTGGAAAGATACCCAAATGGTTGGGATAAGGCTGGATGATGATGATGATTATAGTGATAGTGAGATCCTCACATGACAGAACCATAACATCAGCACAAAATTGCGACACAATCAAACACAGCAAGCAGAAACATAACTGGGATAAATAGCACCAAATCCACAAATTATGAGATTAATACCCCAAGGCCCCCACCGCAAAAAAAAATTCTCGAAATCTCAAGATCATGCTTAGGATGTCCCCAGCATCACTTTCAATAGATTAAAACAACTCAAACTCCTATAACAAATCCAAATTCCATATTTTAACTCCTTTTAATCCTTTAACTCTCCATTTAAATTTTGCTCAAGCTCAAAACTCCCGCAGCTCCCAATCAACTAGCACTTCCAATACTGCTAGAGATTCAAAGTTCAAAAAAGATAATATGATCCAATTTTAACTAAGGAAGAAGTATGTTCCCTTTTTAGATTCCATCTCTGATCCTTATACATCCCCTAATTTTACTGATGGATTGATTCACATGAGCTGGAGAATTTCCCCAAGCTTGTGTGGAGGAACATAGCAACTAGGGACTCTTCCTTCACTTTTCCAAAAGGAAAGTAAGGTCCAACCTCTTAACAACCGGGACAAAATGTCCACCAGCAGCCCTATTAACTAGGTTTCCTTGTAATGACAGGAACATAACTGTACCCTCTTACCCTTAGTTCAGATGGGTACTCTAAAAGTGTGATGCTTGCAATATTGTCACCTCTAAACAGCATAATTGCAAATTTTAATTTATCTAGATCAAAATTTTGTTTTCTAGTAAAAAATTGCAGTGAGGCAACATTTCAGAGATGGTTTCATCAATGCAACATTTATCTGTGGCACCTTATTCTTCCAAGAAAAGATAAGATCTGTAGAAAAGACTTAAAAAGAAGAAAAACTGTACCTCTCAAGGAAAATTAAAGAACCCCTCCCTCCTCCCGAGCTCTTGCTTTCTCCATTGATGCAACCACTTATTTATTGTTAGTAAACTAGATATCCTTAGAATCCCCAAATCATGTCTAGTCATCAACTGCAATTCTGGAACCAACCTAAACCCTTCATCAAGAATGTGATAATAGGTACTAGCAAATTTTTATTTTTAGATAGATTATTAAGACAACAAATTCTGAAGCTATTTCAACTGATTGCTTAAGCAAAATCCACTATATGATGGTTATCTTAACAGCTTACGAATATGGGGGAAATACAAATATGTCAAAATTGGCTCACCACTAAATATGAAAAGACCAAAAAATAAGTCAGCATGAGTTAGCCGGGGCAAGAGATGTTTGGGGGAAGAGAAGGGGGGTGGGTGGGCGGCGCTAAGAATTCAGCATTATACTTCTAAACTAGTTATGACAAGGGTAATGTAATATTACTCAACTTGAAATACCTCATCTCATCTTAGCAAAAGTGAGAAAATTACCCCAAACTCCATAGTTAGCAAAATTGATGTGGCCTCACCAAGCATCAAACTCAATTGGACTCTATTAGCCGATATCATCTAACTCCTCAGGTCTTGATAAAGTCCCATAATCCTAATTTCTAAGCGTCTCATCATCCCTAACCGTTACAGATTCCATACTTTAAATATCAATGTTTTCATTAACAGCATCATTGCCAATCACACCAAATAATGTCCAAGTTTAAATTCTGCAAAGATGCGTGGGATCTAGTAAATAAATAACAAGCATTGTGTTTCACATATACATGTATATCACAACTTCACATACATACAAAATCGTCTGCATCAAAAAGTTATCCGCAACCAAGAGTAAAGAAAAGCGTAAGATAGAGACAGATAACAAGAGCACATATTATGCAAAAAGTAAGAAGGAAGGAATCTAAAATAGACCGCAATAATAAGCCAGAGGTCGAGAGGAGCTTGTTCAGCCTTGAGGATGTCAAGAATATCGGAAGCGTCCCTCGGGAGCTGGTCGAGAGCCACTCGGACCTCCTCTTCGGAATTTTGTACGGGAATGTAAACGTACGCCATTGCTTCGGAAAGAAAACAATAATTCTAGTAGTTGGAGAAGGCGGTCATAGAGATATCCACAAGAAAATAGAAACCCTAGCTTTTCTGGTTCTTCCGCGAGCGAGTAGAAACCCCAGTAGACGCTTAGTGTAGATGCCACCAACGATGAAGCATGGAGGAAAAGGGAAGCAGGTGCTGTTTACCAGAATCCAGCAAACAAGTCAATCGTACCCGTCCGGCCAATACGAACAATATTTGTTAAAACAAAATAAAAGAGAAAGGTAGTCGATAAACCTGACTTTATTTTACTAAAAAAAAAAAAAAAAACTGACTTACAATAGATGGCCCGGCTCTCATGTCTCAATCCCTTATTCTTGTTGTAGATTAAATTTGTTACTCTTTTTCTTAAAGTGGAATAATGTTTGGTTTATAATCGATTTCAGAGTTTACTGACAACAAATTCCCATTTGATAAATATCAATCTAGAATTGATTTCAAAGCTTACTGATTGATAACAGAATCATGGTTGATAAATACTAATTGGAATCCAATCTTTTTATATTTATAAAAAATGTCATTCATATATAGATTTACATTAAAATAAATCACTCTTTAATAGTAATATCTTCGCAGATATATCTTACTAATAACCTATTACATTAAATAACGGGTTCAAAATCTAATGATTGTTCTCTCCTCCTTGTTAGTGATTTAAATTGATCATCACAATAGAATTTGGAAGAACGATCTACACAAATTTTTTTTTTTTTTTCCTTCCTGAGGGTATTTTTGAAATTAGTCTTTTTCAGACTGAAGATAAATTTACTTGGGGTGGATCTAAAAATGGAGTATTCTCTGTTAAGTCTACCTATCACCTTATCTCGTATCTATAAGAAGAAGTTGAAAATGATCTTCCTTCTTCTTTCGATATTCCTCATTGAAAATTAATTCCTGAAGATGTTTGGAAGCTTATTTGGCATTGCAAATATCTCCCAAAAATTAAAACTTTTATTTGGGGAGCAGCCAATCATGAACTCGGTTCTAATTAGGATCTTCTTAAAAGGAAAATCAAAACTGATATTTCGTGCAAATAGTGTGGTACTAAATCGAAAAGTATTGATCATATCATTTTATCTTGTCCTTTATCTAGAGCAGTGTGGTTTTGATCACCTCTTTCTTATGTTATGCCTGAAGATCCTGATCTTACCATTCCAAAATGGATTAAAAAATGGAGAACCTTGCCTTTTCTTTCTAAAAAAGATGCTTCCCAAAGATTTGGTCTTGCTTCTTTCATATACTAGTATGTATGGAATGCTCGTAATGATCTAATCTTCAACCACAAGGAGTGGTCTCCTTTAGATGTTATCTGAAAGGTTGAATCCACATTTAATGAGTCTACCTTGGTTTCTTCCACTAATCGATCTTCTCATTACAATTCTGGTCTAACCAGATTAGTGTGATGAACCGTCAATAATCCAACGGTTCAATCAGGATCTCGTATAGGTCGTACCCACCATATCAAACTACAAACACATTCCATAGTAATAATCAGAGGTAATAAACAAATAAGTGAAAGTCTTATAGATAATTAACTGAGTATCTAACAATGATAAATAATTACTTAGTCCAGTTATATTTAAATGACTCAAGATATAAAAGTAAATAATCCATTACATAATCAAATATAGCTAAACTAATCAAATATGCACTGGTTGCACTCTCATGAAAAATCATGTGTTTCCTCCGTTAATTCCTCGTTCATTACCGCTACATGTCCATAGATCGACGCATTCATATAATCTTCAACAATAGGTCTTGCATCATCAACTAAAAATATTTGACGTCAAAAGGGTGAGCATACATCACGGCTTAGTGAGTAAACAAAATAATGCAACAAATATATACATGCATTCAATTCATATCTTTGGTCTAGTTTTTAAGTTTGTAATGTGCTATAGAAAGGTTTGGTGGCTTCGCACCTCTATACACGAGTTTGTGAATCCGTCCAATGGATAAAACATCATTGTCGTCCCATATGCACCCACCATGGAATAGAGATAGAGCTAAAGTGTCTGGATCAAACACCGCCAATACTTCTCCTGATGTCTTACCCATACCAACACGTAAGCCTCTGCTGGCGAGGGCTTACAAACTGGGCTCGTAACTAACCAATCCTAATGCGAAACAGTGTATCAAAGGCCTCACCCCAGCATCCATCAATACGTCCATAGAGATAGAGCTAAGGCCCCCCGGCAGAGTCAGAGACCACACAGTCCGAGACCACCTCCCTAATGCCCTACGATGTAATAGTTCTACTAAGGTAATGATGATATGACAATGTTAGTGAACAAGACTTGAGTAGAGATAGAGCTAGAGTCTGGTGACCAGGTCAAAGACCACAATGCCACGTCCTCCCCCTGATGCTTCACTCGCATCAAGCACACTAACCGCACATATACAATCACATGTATATTCCTAACATCATTATCATCATCATATTATAAATAGATAGAAATAAATATGCATGAGCAGTAATAGCAAGAATATTGGATGACATGTGAAATACATATTACAAACATACAAGCGTAGAATCAATCATGACATTGGACTCAAATAAATAAACAATTTGTTATTATCCAATTAGTTTAGGTCTTGTTCCCTCACCTGTTAGCAAT
Source organism: Protea cynaroides (assembly GCA_028583415.1). Taxonomy (NCBI): domain Eukaryota; kingdom Viridiplantae; phylum Streptophyta; class Magnoliopsida; order Proteales; family Proteaceae; genus Protea; species Protea cynaroides. The sequence continues at coordinate 109,611,324 of CM053276.1, forward strand.
ACTCGATCTCATTCCAAGCCTTGCGATTCTCTTTCAATCAATTTAACAACCTAAAAGTTATATGAATTTAAGTTAGGGTTCATATGTGACATTAAAGGTGTCAACGGACCGGTCTGGGCCGATTTCGGTTCGGGCTGAATCGATGTCGGGTTTTATAAGCCCAGCCCAAAACATGTCCATTAAGAGTTCAGGCTGGGGTGGGCTGCGCTGGACACAATAACTAACGGGCTGGTCCGGTGTCAATTTGTTATCGGACTGGGTTTATTGAGGTGATTTTGGATTGGTTCGGTCTGGATCGGGCTTATCGGGCTTATCGGGCCCCTTTTATATGTAAACTATATAGTCTATTTTATTATTTCTATCTATAAAATTAGCATTATTCCTTCCATATGTATGTAATTTAATAAACTATAACAATTAACATAATCTTTTCAACTATAGATTCACATAATCTTCTAGATTATGAAGTGAACTCTAATAGTGTAACACAATCTATTAAAATTTAAAACCATTAAAATTAAGAAATTGGGCTCGAACGGACCTTACTGGTGTTTGGGTTGGGTTTTATTGGTTTGGGCTAATTCGGGCTTCTTAACGGACCGGTCCGGCTTGGTTTCGATTTGGGCTAAAACGGTATCAAGCTTTACAAGCTCAGACCAAAACCTGTCCATTAAGGCTCGGTCCGAGCTGGGTTCAGGTTATATCGGGCTGGCTCGGTCCGTGCTACCGGGCCGGGCCCAGTTTTGACACCTTATGTGACATGTTACAGTAGTCGTAAATCAAAACAGAGCACTGATAGATGTCTGATTGGTCCTATGGTCTTATACTGTGTCGACCTTACTACCTACGGTCAATACCCTACGGTCGCATATGATGCGACCGTAGCTGCGACCATATGATTCCTGAATCTTCCCGAATGCCTATGGTCGATCATTTGATCAGGCTGATAATGCTATAGTCGACCGTAGCTGTGACCTTGAGATTTATGGTCACAGACTACATGCAATTCGAGTTCTTCCTGGGTCAATTCCTCTACTCTTCAATTGGGTTTATCCTAAGGTCATTCTATGACCATCATTAATAGTTTCTTATCAACCCTAATCATCAAACTCATCCCTCATGGTTTTCCTTGGGATTTTCTCAAGGAATCACATAGATCATATTAGGTTGATATCTCCTAACCTCCATAAAAGTCTTATTTCTTAGAGTTTACATCTCCAGAGATTAGATTCATACATTTGCCTATGATAGAGAGCCAGTCTCTTCTCAGTAAATTCCTCTCCTTAGCCTTTTCTTATTTTCCTTATCTTCCCTTCTCTTTCTCTAGGATTTACTAATGTTATAAAAGAGTAAAAAAGACTAAGGGACGTCCTTTATATAGAGGAAAACTCTTTATATAGAGTCCTCTTTCAATTAGGAAAGAAATCCCTTAGTTTTGAAAAGTTTTCAAAACTCAGAGTCTGATCTGGGGTCTCACGATTGATGGCTACGGTCACAGAACCCGTCGATCGTAAGGTCGAAATCATCGACCGTATGGTCATTGATCAGTGACCATTGTTTCTTTCCATATAGTCGATTGAACCTACCTAGGTATACAACCATATGTATATAATTTTGGGTGTTGAGTCCATTTTTATACCTAGTTTGTGATCCATCTTCACATGATCGATCCACTTGGTCCAGCTATGATGGGAAAACCTGGCACGACAAGGTTAGACCAAGTTAGTGGAGTGCGGGTCTTACAATTTTACATCGTTAGATCTGCTGGACAACTCCTCTATTTGGATCTGTTAAAATCAATACAGATGATTGTTGTTTGGAGCAAGGCAAGGGGTTGGGCTTCAGTTGTAGAGACTCCAATGGGAAGATTATTAAAGTTGTTTCTCTTCCAGCTTCATTTTCTTCAGTCAGATATGGTGAATTACTTGCCATTAGAGCTGCCTTGACTTCAAGCCTGAAGTGTGGTTTTGATTATATTATTCTAGAGTCGGATTGTTCGAATATCATTTCAGCCATTCAACATAATTTCGACTATGATTGTCACACCCTAATTTTGGACCAACCAGAAGTGTGAATGAACTTTCATACGAACCAACGGTTCACGCCAGGATCTCGTAAAATCGTGCCAACAATTCAAACCATACATGTCCATATGACAATCAGAGATAATAAATAATAGTGAAAGTCTGTATTAATGAACTGAGTGTCTATAATGATAAATAAATAAATAACCAGTTATCTCTAAGTAACCAAAACATAATTAATATCTATTATAAATACCAAAATACATAAGTTAACCACTAAGTGTAAACATAATTGAAACACTCGCAGGACGAGTCTTGCATATTCTCCACAGTTTGCGCGTCCATAGCCGTCACATATCCACACGTTAGCACACTGATAAAATCTTCGACAATAACACCTGCAACATAAAAAATTAAAGAGAATGGCGGGCGCAAGGGTTAGCTCTCCAACATGAGCTCAATGAGTGAACAAAACAATGCACAACTATATGCATGTAGTCATATTCATATATTTGGTCTAGTATAAGTTTGCAAGTGTGCTATGGTAATGATAGTTTACAACCACACTTCCATACACGAGATTATGAATGTAAGACTCGTACTCCATGAACCCGATATAAACCTTGTTTCATGTCGTAACAGGTCTTCCAATCATCACTGGATCAGACGGGACGAGCGGATGACAACCAGGTATGAAATCGGACCAATCAGACCAATTCAAGTCTGAAAAACTTCATACCGGTCGATGATACCGGTCTATGGCACCGGTCGATGGTCGACCGGTATGGCCTGCGCAGCATGGATCCGAAAACGGATCTCTGCGGATCCCACTTTCCAAATTTCAAACCGAAGGACTTTCCTAATGTTAGGAGGCTTCCTAAATCTAATCCTAGCCTATATAAGGACTCTTAAACCTCTTAAGACCTCTTCCATTGATTCTCACAAACCCTAGAGAGGAGAAAGAGGCTGAAGAAGGAGAAGAAGCTAGGAAGGAGAGGGAAGAGCCGCCATTACCGTTGGACGAAGAACACATTACCCCGAATCAACGGTAAGTGCTTAAACCTTTCTCTACAATAAGTATTCTAGGATGGTTAGTTATAATTGGATCAATACCATGCAAAGCAAGGTATTGATCTAAACCCTATTTTGCCGACAAACCCTAATCTAGTCGGTAAACTCTAGATTCAAGTTCTAAGTTGAAAATCATCGAAACTAGGACTTGAATGGAGTTGGAAACAACTCTAACTCAATGCTCAGACCTAGGATGTGTAGGAGAAACCCTAGGATCAATAGAGGGTGACCGACGAAAGGCGAGAACCAAGCGTATGGTCTTCCGGAGACATACCGGTCGACCATACCGGTGCACCCTATGCGACCGGTACTGCGACCGGTACCTCCTGTGGACTGGTCTGTGGGGACCGATCGACCATACCGGTCGCAGGTTTTCCCCACAGTGCTGCGACCAGTACTTGTGACCGGTCTGCTCTGTGAAGAGTGTTTTTGACCCAGTTGGTTTTCCGACCAACATAAACCTAATGAAAAACTATTCTAATTAAACCTAACGTTGTGTAGGACCTTGTGACGCGGAGCAAGATATCAATCAAGCGTCAGGTAAGGGAATCAGACCTAAACCCTAATAAATTAATAAACAGTAAATCGTTGCTAATAACCATGATTCTATGGTATGATATTTGTGCATACTCGTATGTCATTTTTTACTTTCAGTTATTATTATTGTTCATGCATACTCGCTATGCTAGGATGTAACTGTTAGACATGTGATTGTTTTCGTTGGTGTGTGGAATGGGAAGGACTGAAGGTCTGGGATCATTCCTCACACTAGCACCTTTCGTATCGTTCTGTCTTAGCATGCTTGGTGCGGGTAGGGTATCAGGGGGAGGAAGTGGCACTGTGGTCTCTGGCCTGGCCACTAGACTCTAGCTCTGTCTCTATGCTGTAGGGAGCTACGCTGGGACAGGGCCTACTGTGATGACATATAGGATTGGTTAGTTGTGAGCCCAGTTTGCAAGCCCTCGCCAATAGGGGCTTACGTGTTGGTATGGGTAGAGTATCAGGGGAGGTGTTGGCGGTGTTTGATTCGGACGCCTTAGCTCTATCTCTATTCCATGATAGGGTGCATGTGGAACGACAGTGTGTGAGGACAATGGAAAATCGATGATGATCCTCCTCTGGATGGAAATGTATATCCTGTATCGATGAAGATCGATTTGTTCTGTTGGAGTCGCCACCTAGATTAAGGTCTAGGACCTCTAAAAATGTAGTCTCACCCTAAGGTAAGACTCCTATTGACTCGTGACCCAATGTATCAGTTCTTTGGTCTGCAAGAGATCGGGTAAGTATTCAGGGTACGGTTATGGGAAGGTGTTAGGCACCCAAACCGCCCGATCAATATCGGCCTCCTAAACTTTCCTTAAATTCTAATTTTGACTATGCTTGGTCAACTGGATGACTAGGGTTCAATGGGGGATGTCCTAAACCACGTTGCTAAGTTGTTCTAACCTAGGGTTCAGCCAATCATGTTTTAAAATAAATAAACAAGCAAATGTAATGTACAATATTATACAGTGAACCGAACCAAAGATGGTTCGGTCTTGGGCTGAATCTGAGATGTGTAAGACATCTCAAACTGCCTACGTATTCCAATCCTGGAAATCAAGTCCAAAAACGTAGTTCGAAAATGGTTTGTGTGATTAATGATTATGGAAGTGATTTATGCATTTGCTTCAATTAGATTCTTTGTTGTTCAAGTTGAAGTTTATGCTGGATGTATGGTTGATGGGTGGCTTTGTACCGTATTTGGGATTCCTAAATTTCCTACGTATTCTAGGGTTTGCCCTAGAAATCAGGTACAACGTAGTTCGAAATTTATGAGAGTCGGATTTGGAATGTGTACCAAAATCCTTCCATTTTTGTCAATAGGATCTAGGGTTGAGACCTAAATTCCTACCATTTTTATTTGGGATGTGTACCAAATTCTTTCTATCTTTGTCAATAGGATCTAGGGATGAGACCTAAATTCCTACCATTTTTATTATTTCCATTTTTGTTAATAGGATCTAGGGATGAGATCTAAATTCCTATCATTTTTATTTGGGATGTGTACCAAATTCTTTCTATTTTTGTCAATAGGATCTAGGGATGAGACCTAAATTCCTACCATTTTTATTTGGGATGTGTACCAAATTCTTTCTATTTTTGTCAATAGGATCTAGGGATGAGACCTAAATTCCTACCATTTTTATTGTTTCCATTCTTAGGTTTTTAGGGTTTCCTATCCTTTTTCATTGTGATTTTCATTTTTTAGGGTTTCATACCTTAATTATTCTCTTTATTCTAGGGTTTATTTTGCCCTAATTATTCTTTCCATTTTTAGGGTTTCACTACCCTAATTGTTCAATTCTTTCCATCTTAGGGTGTATCTTGCCCTAGTTGTTATACAATGTAAACAATCTAACAAAGCAATGTGAGCTTAAATATAGCAGTGTAAGCATCCAAATATAGCATGTTGGAAATATATTCAAATTTAGCAACACATCAGTCAAAAATGGCAAGTGAGCATGTGAATCAATACAAACATGGTAAGTGTGCATCCAAACATGACAGTAATATGTGAGCAAGTGTAGTAGACAAATATGGCATGTGAGAAACAACCAAAGCATATGAGAATCAATCAAAACATGATGGAACACGTAGCAAGATGACAGCTTTGTTAGGCTGGACCAAAATGGGCACATAGGGAACTGTACTTACTCAAAAAATTCTTAAAAGATATCCCTGGAAAGAAGACTCAGAGGCCAACATTTTGTCTCAAGGAAGCTAATCCTAAAAGAGACCATAGGCAGGTCGAAAATATTCCCCAAGTATAGGCAAATACACTGGTCAGGTCTGTTCCATATTTTTGACCAGTTGCACCATAAATTCCAAATAAAATTCTATTCTTAATGAAAATTAAATACAGACATATATCTATGTAGATAACTGTCTGATCTAAAATTTCATTAAGAAAAACAAGTTAAAACAATATATTTTCTTTGTGAAAAATGACTCTTTTCAATCATGCAAATCAGCACATCATGACAGATCTGAAATCAAAGCACTATGCACTTAAAAATTGATATCAATTCAAAAAAAAATGGAAAAAATATGAAACCAGTTCCATTTTTTAGAAGACTTTCATGTCTAAAAAGTTCATGTTAAGTGGATTTTCTGATTATGGTCATAAGGCCTTTGTCTAGAGACTTTCCGATGGAGGATTGCATTACATCCGAGAAAAATAGCAATGTCAAAGACAAATTTTTTGATATATTTCCCCAATTCCAAATGGAACGAAATTTTTAGGCTAGTCTTCTATCATATCAGAGAGACTCCCATAAAATTTTGGGCTTCAAAATCTTAGAAAAAATACATATGATGTACGTCCTAAGTTTGAACCCTAAATCTGGACTTTTCAGATCAGAAAATCACTTTATGAAATTTACAAAAAACATCAAACATCATTGTATATCAATCAAAAATTCATCATTGAATATCTTAGACAAATTATCATTCATGAAAAATGTTAGACATAGGAATCCTAACATTAACAAGCATGTAATAGAGCATTCATGATTGAGATTTCATGAAAATTAGCCTTTTTCAAGCAAAATTGGCATTCAGGCATTATAACGACCTCTAAATTTGTTTAGAGTACTAACCTTGGGCTCAAATCGAACGAAACCGTTGATGAAGGGTGATTGGGGGTTGTATCAATCCCCTTTGAATGTGAATCCTCCTTCTCCTCTCTTCTGCTTCTTTCTCTCTTCTCTTTCTCTCTTTTCTTCTTCTCTTTTCTTTCCTTTCTCTTTTCTCTCTCTTTCTTTCTTCCTCTCTCACGTTTTCTCTCTCTCACTCATGTTTCTCTCTCTCACCCACGTTCCCCTCTCTCTCTGGTCTGGAAAAGGATCCCTCATCTCTCCTATTTATAATTTTTCACTCATTTTCTAGAAGATCCTTCTTTCCTTTTCTTCTTTTTTCTAGAAAATCTTTTTTTCTCTCCATTTTTTCTTCTTTCCTTTATTTTCTTCCTTCCCACGTTTTTTCTTCTTCCTTTCTTTCCTTTTTCTCATTCTTCTTCTAGAAAACCCCTTCTCTCTTTCCTTTTCTTCTTCATTCTTTTCCTTCCTTTTTTTCTTTTCTCCCTCTCTTTCTTTCACGTTTGAAGGGGAATCTTTTTCCCCCCCTTTTTTTTTTTTTATTTCTCCCTCTTTCCTTTTTTCTTCTCAAGATATTTTTGGATTATCTCAAAACCCTAAATCCCCTTCTTTTTCACGTTTTCTCTCTCCCCTCTTTCCTTTTTCTTCTCAAGATCTTTTTGGATTATCTCAAAACCCTAAATCCCCTTCTCTTTCACGTTTTCTCTCTCCCCTCTTTCATTTTTCTTCTCAAAATCTTTTTGGATTATCTCAAAACCCTTAATCCCCTTATCTTTCACGTTTTCTCTCTCCCCTCTTTCATTTTTCTTCTCAAAATCTTTTGGATTATCATTTACATATAATAATATATATTATATACATATATACACATATATTTTATAACATACATATATATATATATATATATATATAGTATATAATATATAAATATATATAAATATAAACATGAATGAAGCCGGTTCGAAATGGGTTGAGACTGACTTAGATTGACTGAGTTAAACTGATATGGGTTGAGCTAGGTTGGACCAAAACTGGCTTGAACTGAGTTGACTGGATTGATTGGAATTAACTGGGTTTTCTCTCCTTGTCATTTCATGGGTCATTTCCGCTGTCATCCCACATGGAATTTTCCGATGGCCTCTATTCCAAATTTTTTGCATTCATTTTGTAGAACATTAAAAATGAGGAATATAGGAACTGGAATCACCTGAATCCGATGTAGAACGGAAAAGTTATGCAGTTTTGAAGTTCTGACGATAATTTTGCATGCAAGCTTGCATGGGACCCACTGGTGACTTCTACCCGGGATTTTTTACGTCCACTTTGTAGAACATCATGAATGAAGAATAATGGTCTTGGAATCATCTGAATCCGATGTCGGATGATCAAGATATGATGATTTGAAATTCAAACATGCCCGCAGGGCTTTGTTTAGCTGGGATGGCAAAAATGGGATGCTTACACAGTGGTGTTTGATCCATTAGGCGGCTTCACACACTCGTGTATAGAGGTGCGGTGGCCGCCAATCCTTTCTATAGCATATTGCAAACTTAAAACCAGACCATAATGTGAATGTTACTCATGCATATGTTTGTTGCATTGTCTTATTGTCTTATTGAGCTAAGTTGTGAGCTCACCCTTGTATATATACATGTTTTTAGATGTTGATGCAGATTATACGATGGAGGATTACGTGGATGCTCCAGTGTATGGAGGCGTGGCTGCTTTGGACATGCAAGTAGGAGAGGACGAGCATGACGCTTCATGCGAGTGCCCTTTCTGCGTGTATCTCTAGGGTGTTTATTTAGATTATTTTATTTATTTTCTGTTGGGTTTATAAAGTGATGTAAGGATATTAATTACGTTTTGGTGTAGAGATTAACTTGATATTTTATTTATTTATCAATAGATCACTCAGTTCATTTAATTTAAGAGTTCCACTGTATTTTATTATATTCTGATTATGGTTATGTGCAATGGTTTGTATGAGTGGATACGGTCTTATTGAGATCCTGGTGTGAACCATTGGTTCAGTGATGGTTCACTCACACTTCTGGTTCAGTCGGAATTGGGGTGTGACAATGAACATGCCCAACGGATCACACACCATTGTTTTGTCCCACATCACCCCCTACGAAATAGAAATAGAGTTAGAGTTCTCGGATCACACACCGCCAGAACCCCCCTAATATGCTACCCGTACCAGTACATATGCCCCTACTGGCAAAGGCTTACAAATTGGGTTCGTGACTAACAATTCCTAAATGTCATCTTAATGTATCAAAGCCTTACCCCAGCATCCCTCAATATGCCCATAAAGATAGAGCTAAAGTCTTATGGTCAGGCCAAAAACCATAGTACTGCGTCCTCCCCTTGATACCTTATGACATACTAGTTTCACTAAGGTAACAGGGATACGATGATGTCAATGTAAAGAACAAATAAGAGATAGAGCTAGAGTTTGACAGTCAGGACAAAGACCACAGTACTGTGTCCTCCTCCTGATACTTCAACCTAATCCAACACATCAACCACAGACACAAGCACATGCCTATCTCTATCATCATCATCATATCGAAGAAGAATAATAATAAAATATACATGAACAGATATAGCAGTTTATTGTATGACATGTGAGATACACAATCAATCATACAAGCATGGTATCATATCAATTGACAAAAAATAAAAGAAATGATAGCTTGTTATTAACCAGTTAGTTTAGGTCTCGTTTCCTCACGTGTGATTGATGTTTGTTCCTCTTCCAAGCTTTGAAAATTACTTTGAACTAGTTGAAAACTTAAACAATTAATATATTTAAGTTAGGGGTTAATTTTTCCAAGTTACAGTAGTCGAAAACCTTGTCTGATCTCCAAAATATGCTTATTGTCATTGACTAATCAACTAAGTGGTCGACTCAGTGGTCTTAGTATATGTCGACCACACAAGCTATCGCATAAACCCTGGTCACTTCCTGAGAGTCTATGATTGACTCACTGGTCGTACTATGATCGACTAGTGATGCAACCACACAACCTTCAGGTCATGATTTAGGCTTGGACTTTGATCCAATCATTTGGCTCGACAATGGGATCCATCATACGTTCATTCTAAGTTTATTATCCATTATTTAATTCATTCATTAAACCTTAATAATTACAGTCCTCATTATGAATTTATAGCGAACATGTTAGGATTGAAAGCATAGTTTATATCTAATTTCCTTGCAACAAAAATCCTAAATCCATAATTCTACTGTAACCTAGCCTTCTACGGAGTCAAGGTACTTACCGTTGATCCTCGCTGCGGTAGGTTGAAGTTCCAACGGCAACTCCTTTGCCTGCAACTCCCTTTCTCCTTCCTTTAAGCTTTCTTTCTCTCCAAGTCTCCTTCTTCTTCTCCTATCTCTTTCTCTCTTAGTTATAGAGTTTGAGAATAAGCAAAAGAGTATAATAGAGTAAATGGACATCCTTTATATAAAGAGAAAACCTCCATAAGAGTCCTCTTTCAATTAGGAGAGAGACCTCTTCAAATTAGGAAAGTTTCCTAAACACAGAGTCAGTTCTGGGCTTGACCGTTCGACCTCTACGGTCGCATAATCCGTTGACCACACAAATCCAAAACAGTCGATCACACAACTAAATTTTACTGGTTTGACTGGTTTGTTCACTTGGCTTTGTGGTTCTTCATACTGTTGGTTCGTTTGAGCCGACTACGATGGGAAGACTTGTCATGACACGAGAACATAAGGTTAGACCGGGTTCGTGGCGTGCGAGTCTTACAGTGATGGTCCAGAGATCCAACCTATTATGACTGATGTGGTTATGTTGTACTCAAGTTTAAAAAGTGTTCTTTTGTTTGGATTCCTAAGGGAGCCAATCAAATTGATCATTCCCTAGCCAGGGAAGGCTTCCACCATTTTTAGGATTGGAGAGTTGGCCTGACTCCTCTCATCGGCTTCATGATTTGATTGTAAATGAGGCCTCAGGTTTTTCCCATTCTTCTCAATATTTTTTTTTACCCAAAAAAAAACTATTACATTTATTAACATTGTTCTCGATACTTCATGCATGTTGTATAAACAACAATGCATGTCAAAAACAAGACCCATATGGTTAGGTATAGAATGAGTCAATATATTGTGTATAAATATGAATGGACTACGTGCACTTCATGCTGTATACGTTGGGTATCCTCAGACACATACAACTGCTAAGTGGGCTGAGATGGGAACTCTTCAATCCCTTTGTGCTCATCCACAAAAAGGGGAGGGGGGAAGCATGATAAAATTGTTGGCTTGGATTTTTTTTTGTTCAAGAAGTCCGTAGTACCATCCTTCCTTTCCCACAAACACATATCGGAGGAAAATTGTCTGCTATATTTTTGTAAATCGAACAAATAAAGGTAAGCGAATGGATTATGCATGCATTCACTTAAACAAGCCTATATCATATACAAAAGATTCAAAAATACATTATTAATTAAATTGCCATAATTTAACAACTACATACTATTCATACAATTATGATGTACTAAACCATAGTCATGTTAAAAGTTTTTTTTTTTTTTTTTTTTTTTGATAAATAGATGTTTTATTAAACTCAAGAAACGAAAATATAACAACTAACTTCTCAAGAGAAAGCTGCATACAACAACCAAACCAGACCACAAGGAGAAGTCCGAAGACTCGTCCCCACCCGAAACACAAACCCAAAAACACAATATCCCCAAGGGAAAAGACCACAAAACAAAACCAATAAAAAAACAAAAACCATATGGACCAGACACTACATTAGACCACCGAACTCACCAAACCCTCTCATAGCTCCCCTTTCATGCATAGACAATAGGAGGAGAAGGGCTGGCACAAAAGCCAAGGGAGAAACCCAAAAACAAATTCAACCTTACAAATAGCCACTCACAACCGACTCCAGCTCAAGAAATCCTTTAAACCAAACCAACATCGAGAGAAACACCACCTTGGGACAAAAAATGAAACCCAGTAGGGATTTTATGGGCTGTCCAGACCCGCATACCAAGGTCCTGGATATCTTCGCCGAAAATGAGTCCTCACAGCTATAGGTCTAGCATACCAGCTTAGCATACCTTATGGACTAGCATAACTTGCATACCATGGAACATGGTCATCCGACGCAAAAAAATCGTTTCTCGTGCGTCAGCCCGCCAGCCCACTATTTGACGAGCTGGAATACATTGGTATGTGTATTCCAGCCCGTCAGATAGTGGGCTGGCGAACTGACGCACGGGGAGACGATTTGAGTCCGTCACCCGACTGAAGGGATTTCTTCTTCCCATTTGGGCGAGCATACTAGCCTTCAAGGCAGGAGTTGTCACTCTCCCTACCAGAATATCTAGGAGCTGGCTTAGTTGCAAGAGGAACAGGTTCAATTGACAAAGGAGAAAGGGCATCCTCCCTGGGATCGAAGATGTATCTAACTGCTAGCTGGGATTTGCCAATACCAGGAGCCTCGAGTCTAGTAGATCCAGACTACCCATGATCAAAAGAGCAACCAGGTTGGGTAGGGAACAAAGGGTCATCCGCCAAAGCCAAGTTGATACGCCTTCTCTGTTAAGGACAGCTCAACCGGTAGAGAGATCTATTTACCTAAGTTTGGAAGATCTTACGTGTCAATAGAAGCACCCTCGGTGCTCTTACCCGAACGAACCTAGACCGGAGGATTATCTACAGTAGCAGAAGGGGTCAGAAGTTCATCAGGGGGTTGGAGAACCCGACAAACTTGACAAATGGCGCCCAATGGAGGAGGGTACACTGATGGGAAGAGGCTTGGAAATAAGATTACTTGTATTAGGGGTTACGAAAAGGACATCACCACTGGGGGGATCGAGATCGTCAGAGAGAGATGTTGGGACCTCAAAATGGGAAGAAATGATAGTTACGGTGGGAGCAAGATTAGGTTTAGGGTTTGAGGGAATAGAATCCGTCCTGCTCGATCCAACGACTGGAGCAGCATTGACCAGGTCCTCGGGTTTATTGCACGAAGGACTCACATGCATAGGCTCTTCGACCTGCTTCAACTGCTCATCCAGACCCGAAACTTTCATCTTCTTTACCCGAGTTCTAGGATTATTTTTCCTTTTCTTTTTCCACTCACCTGCCTTATCGTTTTCCTTCAACTTGCCTTCCAATGAGCTGTTGATGACCTGGGCTTCCTCCTGGCCAATGATCTCTAAATCATTTCCGACTTTTTTGGCCTCTTGAGAACCCTGATCTTTATCATCCTTGCCCATGGACGTTTGAGTTTTTCCCCCCGAGGGCTTCTGTCTCAAAGGACATTCCTCATCATTGTGCTCGAAGACTTTGCAGCTAAGGCATTGAGGAGGTTTCCATTCATAAGCAACCAGTTGAAGATATAAGTTTCCTTCATCATCCTCTATATGTATGCAATATGGCAATTTCTTCGAGCTTGGAATGTCGACACATATGCAAGTGAAAACTTTGCGGGACTTAAGAGTGGTAGTCTGGTATGGGTATAGGCGTCCCTATAACTGAACGTATTGCACTCAGAGAGTCAATACCCCACAGGTGAAGTGGCAACCCTAGGAGGGTTATCCATAGAGGAATGTTCTTCAACCCAACGGTCCCAGAGTGCATTTATCAAATCTCCATTAAACCATGTCGTCTGGTCAATCGATTAGCAATCTGTACCCTAAGTGCATTTTTTCATGGGCCATTCCAATCAAAGAACCAAGGTCTGGCACCACTTCATCATCGTCTCCTAACTCAACGTGATCGGACTCTTGATCCTCATTCATGCATCATCCGCACGTAATCTATTAAATTTCTTGTCGGTAATTTGTTCTTGTTTAATAAAATTATGAAGAGCACAACAAGCAATGACGATAAATCCCTAGAATTCAAAAGCGGTATTGACTTCAAAATGCCAAATCAAACTTTCAACACCCCAAATGTTCTTTTAATGAGGAATGCCTATAATTAAACAATTCTTTTGTGGTTCTAGGTTCTCGTTCGACTCCCCCATAATCACGTATCTGATATTTGTCTCATTTGAATTGTGTAATGTACCCACGGAGAGTCAAATATCCTAAATCCACGGTGTAGTACTTGCCTATGATATTGTAGTGAAATAAAAATACTTTATATATTAGAGAATTGACATAAGCAACAGATAACATACACTAAACTAAAATGCTAATTATATGTTGAACCTACTGGTTGATGGGGAAATCCATGGTGTTCATTTCCTATTTCTATATGGTACTTATTAATTTTGAGGTACAAAAGCATCAATACATGTGCCATCAATGGCCCCAATACAATCCTAATACATAAAAATGTACTCATAAGATATTTAAACTACATCGTTAAAAAATATATATAATTTGAAGGTTCATTAATAAAATTACCTTGAAGTATGGATAATGCTTTGGATTACTTATGATCTCTTGTAGGATCCCGTTAAATAATAATGGTCAAATATTCCCCCCTTTTCAACTTCAAGAATGCTTCCAATACAATCTTAAGAAATATACTTACGGCCTCACCTGAACGTTGGAACCTTTTTGCTATTTTCGATTACTACCTTTCCCTTGAAGTGCTTAGATGAACATGCCTATTTGTTCATCAACTCTTATGTATCAGTTTTCTTGTAGCCAAGCTCGTTGTTTCACGAGGTTATATAAGTTGATGAAGACATGACGTTCCATCCGAAATTCGTCATAAATTCTATCTATATTACTAACTATTATTTCAGTTGTAAAACCCGCACTCCACTAACTTGGTCTAACCGTGTCGTGCCAGGTCTTCCCATCATTTCTGGACCAAGTGGACATAGCTTGTAAAGATAAAACACAAACTAGGTATGAAAATCAAGTTAAAACACAAAAAAAAAAACATACCTAAGGTCGCATGCCTGAGTAGGTATGGTCGACCATAAGGAAGGAAACCAAAAATATCAAATCCAGAACCCCACGATCGATGATTTTGACCTTACGATCGACGGTTTATGCGACCGTATGATCGACCTTGAGAATCCAGATCAGACACTATGTCACACCCCAATTTTGGTCTAACCAGAATGGTGTGATGAACCGCTAATAAACCAACAGTTCAACCAGGATCTCGAATAGGCTATCCCCGTTTTATCCAAACTTTCACACATCCATAATCATAATCAGAGTAATACACAATAGCAGAAAATCTATAATAAAATGAACTGAGCAACTAAGATGATATCATTAAGTTAATAGCAAATTATTCTGTTTTCAACTTAGAGATAAATATTTAAATATCAAATACAAGTCTCTATTAAATTCAATAAAAGAAACCTATAAAAATATCTAATCAAATACACACGAGTTGCACTCGCAAGAGGAGTCGTGTGTATCATCTTCAGCTCCAGCGTCCATTGCTGCTATATTCCCGTACGCAGACGCGTTCATATAGTCTTCAACTGTGTAACCTGCATCATCAACTAAAAATATTTGACGTCGAGGGGTGAGCACACAACACGGCTCAGTGAGTAGCCAAAATAATGCAACATTACATATGCATGCACATCAATTTATATCTTTGGTCTGGTTTGAAGTTTGCAATATGCAATAGAAAGGTTGAGGTAGCCAAAGGTCGCGTTTATTGACTCCGTCTCTATACACGAGTGTGTGACGTTACCCGAAGATCACGTTTATCGTCAACTCACATGCACCCAATCATGAACAATATATAACAAATGTTACGTTTATTGCTATATAGTGCCATACCAACACGTAAGCCCCTGTTGGCGAGGGCTGCAAACTGGGCTCGCAACTAACCAATCCTAATGCCAAACAGTGTATCCAAGGCCTCACCCCAGCATCCCTCAGAATGTCCATAGAGAAAGAGCTAAGGCCCCCCGGTAGAGTCAGAGACTACAAGGACCGAGACCACCTCCCCTGATACTCTACGACATAATAGTTCTGCTAAAGTAATGGCGATACGACGATGCCAATGCACAAGACTTGAGTTAGAGATAGAGCTAAAGTGCTGAGACCCGCCAAAGGTTAACATTTATTGACGTTCTCATCACACCTCCCCTGATACTCGCTCGCATCAAGCACATCAACCACACACATACAAGCACATGCCTATTCCTATCATCATCATCATCATCATCATGTTATAAACAATAAAGTAAATATGCATGAACAAATAATAAAAATATTAGATGGCATGCTGTATGCACATAACAATCATATTCGCATAGAATCAAACATAGTATAGGACTCAAGAAATAAAAAACAGTTTATTATTAACCAATTTAGTTTGGAGTTAAGGTTCCTCGCCTTAGCTTGCTAATAGATATTTTTCCAAGCTTTAGAATCACCTCTACAGTGTTATTATGATGTTAGCAACCTAACAAAGTCGATAGAATTTAATTAGAGTTAATTTTCAATTTAAAAACCATACTGTTATCTGAGGGTCGATCAGAGGGTCGATGCTCAGAATGCATAGGGTCGATGGGTCTATCGACCCTATCCTCTGTCTGAACTTCCCGAATGCCGAGGGTCGATGGTCATGGTGCATAGGGTCGATGGGTCTATCGACCCTGTATGCGACCCTCTGTGCAATCAGGTCCAATTTCCAGTTTTTAATTCATTCTTCATGTTTGGGGTCCTATGACTTGCTTCCACATTCCATTAAACATTCATTCCATGGTCTGAAACCATGATTCATCCTCCTAGATGGCTTTCATGCATTATCCTAGGTTTTCCATGAAAACCTAACCATGGATGGATGGTTTGGGTTTCTCCAAAATCCTACACTCAACCATATCTAACCTAAGGTCTGTAGAAACTCATGGAATTAGTATCCATACCTGAGAAGATTACTTTTCTCTGGAAATTCTTCTCCTTTTTGCTAAGTCTTCTTCCTTGCCTCTTTTCTTCCTCTTTTCCTTCTTCTCTCTTTCTCTCAATTCAATTAGCGTTGTGAAAGGAGTGAAAGTGGCTTAGGGACGTCCTTTAAATAGAGTAGGAATGTCCTATAATAGTCCCATTGAGATTTGGAAAGAATCCCAATCGAAAATTATGAAGTTTCCTAATTTCAGTTTCGACAGTAAGTGAGGGTCGATTAGAGGGTCGATGATCCCGTCGACCCTGTGGTCTGACACTGTCCGACCCTCTGTCCATTTTTCAGGGTCTGAGTTTCTAATTTGAGAGGGTCGACCCTGTTTAGCTGGGTATGCGACCTTTGCTCTATTTTAAGTGTTTTTGGGTCGATTTGATACCTGGGATCTCGCTCTCCTTCACGCCCTTGGTCCATTGACTCGACCATGATGGGTAAACCTGGTTCAAGGTGGTAAGACCGGGTTAGTTTGACACGGGTCTTACACACTGAGTTTTGAAAACTTTCCTAAACTAAGGGATTGTTTTCCTAATTGAAAGAGGACTATATATGGAGACGTTTTACTCTATATAAAGGACGTCTCTTAGTCTTTTTTCACTCTTTTAGAACATTAGTAAACCCTAGAGGAAGAGAAGGAAGAGAATGAGAAGAAGAAAAAGCTAAGGAGAAGAGTTTGCTAAGAAGAGATTGGCTCTCTATCACAGGCAAAGGTATGAAACGAATCTCTAGAGATGTAAACTCTAAGGAATAAAACTTTTATGGAGGATAGGCAATATCAACCTATTATGATCTATGTGATTTCCTTGATAAAATCCCAAGGAGAACCATGAGGAGTGAATTTGATGATTAGGGTTGATAAGAAATTACTAATGATGGCCATTGGATGACCTTAGAATAAAACCCATTGAAGAATAGAAGAATTTACCCAGGAGGAACTCGAATTTTAGGTAGACTGTGACCAGAAATCTCAAGGTCGCAGCTACGGTCGATCATAGCATGACCAGTATGACCAAAGGATCAACCATAGGCATTCAGAAAGATTTCAGAAATTATATGATCGCAGCTACGATCGCACCATATGCGATCGTAGGGTATCGACCATAGACAGTAAGGTCGATACAACATGAGACCATAGGACCAATCAAACACCTATCAGTGCTCTGTTTCGATTTTTGACTACTGTAACATGTTACATATGAACCTTAACTTAAATTCATATAATTTTTAGGTTGTTAAATCAATTCAAAGAGAAATTCAAGGCTTGGAAGGACATCGAGAATTGCTAACAGGTGAGGGAACAAGACCTAAACTAATTGGATAATAACAAACTGTTTATTTTTACTGAGTCCAATGCCATGATTGATTCTATGCTTGTATGCTTGTAATGTGCATCTCACATGTCATCCAATATTTCTACTATTACTGTTCATGCATATTTAATTTCGTTTATTTATAACATAATGATGATGATGATGCTAGGAATAGGCATGTGAATGTATGTGTGTGGTTGGTATGTTGGATGCGAGTCGAGCATCAGGGGGAGGATGTGGCATGGTGGTCTTCGACTTCGTCACTAGACTCTAGCTCTATCTCTACTCAAGTCTTACCCACTAACATCGTCGTATCGCCATTACCTTAGTAGAACTATTACGTCGTAAGGCATCAGGAGAATTGGTCTCGGACCGTGTGGTCTCTGACACTGCCGGGGGCCTTAGCTCTATCTCTATAGACGTATGAGGGATGCTGGGGTGAGGCTTTGGATACACTGTTTGACATTAGGATTGGTTAGTTGCGAGTCCAGTTTGCAAGCCCTAGCCAATAGGGGCTTACGTGTTAGTATGGGTAGGGCATCAGGGGAAGTATTGGCGGTGTTTGATCCGGACACTTTAGCTCTATCTCTATTCCATGATGGGTGCATGTGGGACGAAAATGGTGTTTGATCCATTGGGTGGATTCACACACTCGTGTATAAAGGTGAGGCGGCCACCAAACCTTTCTATAGCACATTGCAAACTTAAAAACCAAACCAAAGATATGAATTGAATGCATGCATATGTTTGTTGCATTGTTTTGTTTGCTCACTGAGCGGTGATGTATGCTCACCCTTTCGACGTCGAATATTTTTAGTTGATGATGCAGGTCCTACCATTGAAGAATATATGAATGCATCGACGTATGGACATGTGGCTGTGATGGACGTAGAAGCTGAAGAATATACGCATGATTCATCATGCGAGTGCAGCCAATGTGTTTTTGCTTAGGTTTAGTTATAGTTTGAACATCAGATATGTAATTGATTATTTATTTTGATGTCTTGTGGTTTTGAGATAATTGGATTAAATATTTATTTATCAATGTTAGACTCTCCTTTCATTATCTGTAAGATTTCCGTTTATTTGTTTATTACCTCTGATTATTAATATGGAATGTGTGTGTGGTTTGATATGGTGGGTACAACCTAAACGAGATCCTACATGAACCGTTGGTTTATTGGCGATTCATCACACCATTCTGGTTGGACCAGAATTGGAGTGTGACAACTTGTCTATTCTGCACCAGCTTATATACTATCTCTACATGCTCAAATTCCTGTATTACTATCAACCCTAACAAAGGGATCTCATGTTCTTCTTCACGAAGAAAACGTATATGATTTATAATCTGATTTTCCCATTCATCATGTTTACTACAAAATTTAAATGAATATATCTACCATTTATAAGTGATTGGAATGAATCAAAACCAGGAATTTGAAATAAGGAAAAAATACAAACCATAACATAATTGTTCAAAATTCAAAACAGCAGATATAAATTATTGTCCATCTTAATAAAAACTACCCAACATAAAAACAAAAAGCAAAACAAGTTGTATAACCAAATATAAACCACATCGTTTTAATTATACAACAGATAAAATGTTAAAAAAAAAACATACCATGGAATGGATTCTAAGAGCCATATCTTATTCTCTTATTGTATGATAACCAACATCTCTCTCCATTTTGGAACATTACTCATGTACTTGAGAGCCTTCATATATAAATCATTGTCCAAGTAAGGAAAACTTTCTAACACTGCTACACATTGAGAAACAGAAAACCTAGTTGTAGTCACAAAACTAAGGGAAGGAGAAGAGGAGGCAATGAACAAATCAATTCTAGATCTTGAGTGGTCAACCATTTCTCTTATAGCCCCTATTATGTTGGTTGTCTTGTAAGATATTTCATGGGCTAAATTAATTATAAAGTTAGTTGGTTCAGTGGGAGTTTGGTTACAGGTAGATCAGTTTAAGTATGATTAAAGATGGACCAATCTGGTCCACTGTGAGACTAGACGTGGGTTGGGTGGTATTATAAATACCAATGGTTAGGGTCCCCACAATCATGGTGTTATTTTCTTCTCCTGTTCTCATATGCAGAGAGAAGGTCAAGGGATCCGTGGCAGGCTATGGAAGACTCTGATCCAAGTATTCAAAGCGAAGGAAACGATCAAAAATTAATCTACAGCAAAAGGTATGTATCTTATCATTTATTTTTAATGCCCATTATATTCTAGTAATCTGTGTGGAGTGTTCGTTAAGGTTCATGAGAAATCCCATGAGAAAAACTCAAAGAAGATCTAAAAATTCTTATATTGGTATTAGAGTCTCCCATACAAACCTAGGATCAATGGGAAAACATTATAAAGATTGTATGTTTGAATGGATTGAAAAAGGGAGAGATTTTTCTCTCAAAATTCTTGTACAAACTTGTCTATGGTTGGGACTTTCAAAAACTCTTTTTTAACCGATAAAAGATAAAATAAATTACATAAGATTGTAGGTATTGGAGAGATGGAGCCGGCAACATAAGGTGGGTCGTCGAAGATGGCCAGATGCGCTCTCACTCACCGCCTGAAAAAGCTCGTGAGATCCACTCATCAACAACTATTTCAAAAAAAAGAAAAAGAAAAGAGAAAGGGCTGACGTTACCGAGTCAACCCAGTTAACCTGTAAACCCCAGTAGGTTGTGTAAGAATCGTGTTCTGAAAACCCGGTCTAACCCATGGTTCTATATGGTGACTGGTCTTCCAATCATAACCGGATCGGAAGGCGAAACCGGGTGACGAACCACTCAATTTTAGGTACGAGAACCTGTGTAAACTGTAAAGTTTACATACCGGTCTGACTATACCAGTCTGACTCAGTTAGACCGGTATGTGCGACCGGTATGTGTATTTTTGGCTGGAGACGGACTCCAGCGGGTCCCACACTCCAAATCAAAATTTTGGAAGGTTCTAACCGTGGGAAACCTTCCTAGAATGGTCTCCCACTATTAATAGACCCCTTAAACCTCCTTTGATCCTTCTCAAAACCCTAGCCGTCTGGAAGAGATCTGAGAAGGAGCAAGGAGGGAGGAGACCGCTCAAGAAGAGGATTTTTGTTGGAGGAGCACGCCGCCAACCGACAAACACCGTCGGTAAGTGCTCAATCCTCTTAGTATGATAGGATTTCGGATCGAAGCCGTGAAGCAGCACAGCGATCCAAAATCCTAAAACTTTCATGAAAGCCTAGTTTTCTCGTTTTGATCTAATCTGGTATGATACAGCGTTCTAGTCGAAACCTAGAAGGCCAATAGAGTATTTGGACCTTAGAGTGGGTTAGGAGAAACCCTATAAACCAAGTCGATGACCGACGAGGAAGGGAGATCTGAGATCGGGTTCTCGAATCCAAACCGCAGAACATACCGGTTGGACATAAGGTCCTGTTGTATGTACCGCAGGCACATACTGGTCTCACTCACCGCGACCGGTATATACCGGTTGCACATACCGGTTTCACTCTACTGAGACCGGTATACTGAGATCGGTATGCCTTCCGAGCCTTGTTTGCTTGACCAAACATGGTTCTGACCAGCTGTGACCTTAAAATGAATTCTAACTTATGGGTATGACTATGTAGGACTTGTAGACAACGTGAGTAGATCCTGTGACGCTGTACGGAATTGTTATCACGTGACAGGTAAGGGACAATATCCCAAACCCTAAATAACTAATTAACAATAAACATTTGTGACTAAATTGTATTTGAATTTATTGCTTGATGTTTGTGCATTTCACATGCCATGTAGTTGTTTCTTTTGCTAGTATCCATTCATGCATTTCATATGCTAGGTTGTTGGATGTTAGGCATGTGTATGTTTTTAGTTGGTGTGCGGAATGTGAAGGGGAGTGGAGCCCTGGAGATATCCACAACTAACACCTTTTTCGTATCGCCATCTACCTTAGAAGACTTGGTGCGAATAGGGTATCAGGGGGAGGATGTGGGATTGTGGTTCACCCTGCCTGCCAGACTCGAGCCCTATCTCTATGTCGTAGGGAGTCGTGCTGGGGTAAGGCCATAGATACTGTATTGACATATAGGACTGGTTAGAAACGGAACCCACTTGCAAGCTCTTGCCAGTAGGGGTTTAGATATTGATACGGTGTAGGGTATCAGGGGAGACGTGGGATTGTGGTTCATCCTGCCCGCTAGACTCGAGTCCTATCTCTATACCGGAGTGAGTGATGTGGGGCAACAGCCGTAGTGTGGTAGGTGCCTGACTATTGGGTGTGCTCACACTCTCGTGTACGGAGGTGCGGTGGCCGCCAAACCTTACCATAATATTTTGCAAGTTATACCTGACCCAAATGGTAATGTTATCTCATGCATTTTGTGTGTTGCATTGGTTTTATACTTACTGAGCTAAATTGTGAGCTTACCCGAATATATTATATTTCTTTTTCAGATCTTGATGCAGGGTATACTGTGGAAGACCTTATGACTGCCCCAGCTTACAGTACGGTGGCTGCCCTGGATACACAGACAGTAGAGGACGAGCATGATGCATCATGCGAGTGCTCATTCTGTGTTTTTCTTCAGTGATGGTTTATTTTCTTTTAATACAATGTAATAATTATTATTTAATTTTTTTGTGAATGATGAAATAATTTGAGTATTTATTTAATTACCACATAGAACTCGGTTCATTTATCTTTTATTCCACTGCTATGTATTATTCTCTGATTAAGTTAGACTGCTTGGGAATGATTGGTTGACACGGTCTATTGAGATCCTGGTGTGAACTGTGGTTTAGAGCCGGTTCACTCACACTTCTGGTTTAGTCAGAATTGGGGTGTGACAGGTTGACTCAGTGTCAACTCGGAATAATGATCTGGGCCTATCTAGAACCAAGCCCGGATCTAAGACCTGGCCTGCACCAAGCCTGGGCCAAGACCAGGATTAAGGCATACGTGGGGGTCAGCATGTAAGACCCATGTCAAACTAACCCGGTCTTACCACCTTGAACCAGGTTTACCCATCATGGTCGAGTCAAGTGGACCAAGGGCGTGATGGAGATTGAGATCCCACGTATAAAATCGACCCAAAAACACTTAATTTTAGGGGAGGGTCGCATACCCATCCAAGTAGGGTCGGACCTCCCAAAACAGAATGTCAGACCCTCAGATTTTAAGGGAGGGTCGGACAGCTTAAGACCCTAGGTCGACGGGATCATCGACCCTCCCATCGACCCTCGGTTTCTGACGAAACTGAAATTAAGAAATTTCCTAATTTTCGATTGGGATTCTTTCCAAATCTCAATGTGACTTATTTAGGATGTTCCTAGTCTATTTAAAGGATGTCCCTAAGCCACTTTCACTCCTTTCACAACCCTAATTGAATTGAGAGAAAGAGAGAAGAAGGAAAAGAGGAAGAAAGGAGACAAGGAGGAAGGCTTAGCAAAAAGGAGAAGAAATTCCAGAGAAAAGTAATCTTCTCAGGTATGGATACTAATCCCATGAGTTTCACCAGACCTTAGGTTAGATATGGTTAAGTGTAGGATTTCGGAGAAACCCAAACCATCCTGTGAGGACAATGGATTTTCATATGATCCTCTACGAAATCAAAATTAGGCTCTCGCCTTGGTTACTTTTATCCGTCCACGCCAATGGACGGAGTAAAATATGGAGTCGCCACCTAGATAAGGTCTAGGACCTATAAATGGTCTCTCACTTGGAGAGACACTATCACTCATGCTCAATGGATTGGCTTCTAGTCTTACCAGAGAAGGGTAAGTGTCAAGTTATGAGTTGGGAAGGTGTTAGGCACCCAACTCGCCCGGTCAATGGACCGGTCTCCTTCTGTCCTATCCTTTCCTGCATTCTTAAAACTTATGTATGTTCAGGTCATTCAATTTATCCTAACTAGGCAAATGGGGAACCCTAGACCAAGTTTCGAAGTTGTTCTAACTTAGGGTGCCGCCACATAGACTTGAAAAATAAAATACAAGTCAACAGATAATAAATGGATCAATGAACAAATGAATGGATAAAAAAAATGAAATAATCATGAATAAATAAATAATGAATTAAAAGAATGAATAACATAGAAAATACAACAAATAATGGATGACCGAGCTCGAGATCAAGCCGCCTACGTATCCCTGTGCGGCGGGAATCAGGCCAAACGTAGTTCGTGCGGGGGTGTGATTGTGGTTGTGGTTGTGGTTGTGATTGTGAGTGAGGTGCTCCCTTGACAAAGGAAGCACGTGTGACCGTGCGTGAAGGGTGAACTACTCAGAGTTCTCCACTTCCCGCTGCCTACGTATCTCTTTAGAGAATCAGGTCAAACATAGTTCCCAACAGTTAACGGGCTGTTGGACCCCACATGGCATTACTGGAGAGGTGCTCGGACCTCAGAGGTACTCGGACCTCAGCTCCCCGCATTCGGCAAGGTATCACTCAAGAGGTACTCGGACCTCGACTCCTTGCACTCAGCAAGGCATCACTCAAGAGGTACTCGGACCTCGACTCCTCGCACTCAACAAGGGTTAACTAAGATTTTGAAAATGATCGGTCCGCACATCGATTCCCAAACATGGGAAGTGATTGGCCTAAGGCCAAAGACAAAACTAGGTAATAGCTAGATTGGAGATCAACATGATCCCAACCGTCGCCCAACACATGACGACAACACAATTTTGTATTTTTCTTTGAGAAGGGGGAAAACAATTATGTGACGAACCCTAATGGTTGAGTGGGCCCATGGCCTAGGCAGGGCCCACCCCAGTCGACATGGGATTTGGGAACCCCAACAAAGATAGACTCATTGGAGTCACCCTAAAAAAATCCTACAATGTTAAGGGAGAGGGTTCATGCATTCAGATCAAGCACAAGAAACAGTTCAAGCATGTGTTAAACCCAACATGGATTAGTAAACCTGGTATATCTTAAACCAGACCAAGTAGAAATAGGGCCAACTTGAGCATGTGAGGTTGGTCTGGTTCAAGCACCACACCAAACCAGGTTAAGCATCAAAACAAATCGGGTTACAATTAACACTATTAAGTTGCAATGGGTCACAACAAATACACAACAAACACGAGCAAAAGCCAAGCTCAACATTAATCATTTCAAACCCATAACAAAGGATTGAACAATTCAAAATTTTAATTTAACGAACCAGCCCATTACCCTTGAACCACTCCTATCATGGGGTTGGACCAACCGAAAACAATTAAACCAATCCTACAATAGGACTGAACCAGTCTGACATGGTTATACCAAACCCACTATAGTGTTGAACCAACCTATCACCATTAGGCCAACCCACTAGGAGATTGGATGAGCCCAACTGAACCCATTACATGAGGCTAGATCAGCCCAATGTGCAACTTATCATATCAGCTCGAGCAAAAACTAAGATGAATCTAACCATGTATCTGGGCTCAACCCAAGTGTAGGGTCAAACCAGATTTAACATAAAGAATATATCACCATAACTTAAACCAGTCCCAACCTAAACCGGATTTGATCTTTAGACATAGGTCAATTCAGCCTAAAAGATTTAATCCATGAGACAAATTTGACTGAATCAGACTCAATATAAGAATAACTCAATACCTTCCGAACCAGCCTCAACTTAATTTTGTTCTAATCGGATCCTTCAAATTGAATCTGAAAAAAATGCTTCCAGGATCAAATCTCCTCAGTCAAAAACCCAACAGTGATCAAATAAACAAACAGGGATATATTCCAGCAAGAAGATCCCATCGACACGGCAAAGCAAAGAGATAGAATAAGGAAAAAAAAAACAAAAAAAACAGCAAGACCTTAGCCAAATGCATTGCTACTACTTTATGAGAATCCACCTAGTTAGAAAACACTAAACAACCATAACATTGGACTCCTCTGTAAATCATAGAAATGAAACCAAAGTCATGCACTCCTCTTGACATTAGACACCTATCCTCTTGAACGAACCTTTAAAACTGAGATTGTAACTAATACCCTACTCAAACATTTTAATCCCTTGTAAAAGATCCAAGTCTCCAAACCAGATCCAACTGAACTTATTCCTCACTTGGACTGGTATTCTCTCGAGAGAGGCTGCCTTAACCCATGTCACAAGCCAAATTCCAATTTATCCGAATGTAAAACTTGACAATGACCCTGCTTAATGACTTTAACCCCCGTAAAGACTCCAAGCCTCCTAAACCATAATCAGATTGTTGGAAAGGGGAGAGAAGAAAAAAAAAAAAAAGTAACAAAACCAACATTACTCTAAGAAATAGACGGGACAATAAAAGAAGCAAAAAAGAGGAAAAAGAAACAAACAAAAATCATCAGATTCCTAAACCTCTATCCTAACCAAACCAAACACCTACTGAAATCCAAATGAAATAAACCAAACAGCAATATCCAACTTAGTAAAAGAACTATCCCTGCAGAAAGTAAATACAGAGGTAAAAATGAGAAAAAAAAAATAAAGGAATTTCCAGAATATTACAAATCAGATAAAGACAACAGGAAATCTCGAATCCATCCCAACCGAATTTTTATAAGCTCCCATCGAAGGAGTAAAGTATAATGGGAATCTTTTCCTACATGCCACTCCTAATAAATAAAAAAAAAAACTCATTAACAGTGACAATGAAGTGAGAGAGAAGCAAGTAATATAAAAATATAAGAATCAACCCAATGTAACCGACACTACCTGAGAAAGAAAAAGAAACACAAAAGGAACTATAAGCATGAGGCAAGAAGAAGAGCAAACCCAACTAATTGATTTTTTTTCAATAAAGAATCAAATAGCAAGAAAGAGAATCGTAGCACCACACAATCAGTCAAAGGAATAGCTCGGCATATCGGCATCAATCTCACAGAGAAGAAGAAAATAAACATAGAAAGAAAGCACTAAAATACCTTGATGCAATTCTCCTTTGCTGCCGCCGTCACCTTTCTTCTCTTCTCCCTACTTTTTCTCCTCTCTTTTCTCTTCTTTTCTAGCCGAAATCCTTTCTTCTCCCTTTTTTTCCTACTTCTTCTCCCCTTTGTTGCCGCCTCCCTTCTCTTCCTCCTTCCTACTTTTCTGCCCGCAACAATCCTCCCTGATTTCTCTCTTCTCCTTTTTTCTTTGCTACGGCTCCCTTCCAATAGCCGTGGCCATCTGTCCCCTTTGCTGCCGCCTCCCTTCTCTTCCTCCTACTTCTTCTCCTCTCTTTTCTCTCCCCTTTTCTGCCGCCTCTTTCTCTCCTCTCCTTTCCTACTTCTTCTCCCCTTTGCTGCCGCCCCCTTTTCTTTTCTTCCTTCCTACTTTTTCTCCTCTCTTTTCTCCCCTATTTTTCGGCTCTCTTTTTTTTCTTTTTTTCTGGTTTTCACGCCCCCTCTGGCTGCCGCCTCCTTCTTTCTTCTTATCTAGTTTCTTCTTTTCTTTTCCTAACCCTTAATCCAAGGGCCAGGATTCTTCTCACCTGATTTTCTTTTAACCCAAAATATGTGATAGAAAAAGGGTTTCTACACCATTGATCCTAAGCCCAAACCCAAGCCCATTAACATATACCTTATTAACACCTAATTTAAACCCACAGCCCAAACCCATTGACTCAAGTAACTAAAAGAAAAAAAAAAAAAAAAACTCTACCATAAGGCCCAATAACAACAAATGCCTAAAACAAAACAACAAAAAGAAAACAAAACTAAAACCCAACTAACACCTAAGCTAAACCCATTAAAATAACAAATTAAAACCCATTACCACAAAACTAAGGTTATAGGCCCAAACCCAATTCTCTTGACAAATTTTCCCACTTTTTTCATTTCATAGTAATCTAAAAATGGTAGAGAAATTCTAATATGATAAAAAATGATAAAAAAAAAATGTCCTCAATAAGACATGGGCCAAAATTAGGGTCTTACACATCCATCCATGGTTAGGTTTTCATGGAAAACCATAGGATGATGCACGAAAATTATTTAGATGGATTATACATGGTTCTAGACCATGGAATGACTGTTGAATGAATGTAGGAAGCAAGCCATAGGACCCCAAATACGAAGAGTGGATTTAAAAGTGGAAATTGGACCAGAGTGCATCGAGGGTCGCACCAAGGGTCGATAGACCATCCGACCCTATGTGTTTCTGACCATCGACCCTCAGCATTCGGGAAGTCCAGAATGGAGGGAGGGTCGATAGACCCATTGACCCTAGCATCGATCCTAGCATCGACCCTCAGTTGACAGAATGGTTTTAAATTCCGAATTAATTCTAATTAAATTCTATCGACTTGGTTAGGTTTGCTAGCAATATAATAACGTTATAACGGTGATTCTAAAGCTTGGAAAAGTATCTTTTAGCAAGCTAAGGTGAGGAACCTTAACTCCAAACTAAATTGGTTAATAATAAACTGTTTTTTATTTCTTGAGTCCTATGCTATGCTTGATTCTATGCGAATATGTTGTAATGTGCATACAACATGCCATCCAATATTTCTATTACTTGATCATGCATATTTACTTTATTGTTTATAACATGATGATGATGATGATGATAGGAATAGGCATGTGCTTGTATTTGTGTGGTTGATGTGCTTGATGCGAGCGAGTATCAGGGGAGGTGTGATGAGAACGTCAATAAACGTTAACCTTTGGCGGGTCTCAGCACTTTAGCTCTATCTCTAACTCAAGTCTTGTGCATTGACATCGTCGTATCGCAATTACCTTAGCAGAACTATTATGTCGTAGAGTATCAGGGGAGGTGGTCTCGGTCCTTATAGTCTCTGACTCTACCGGGGGGCCATAGCTCTATCTCTATGGGCATTCTGAGGGATGCTTGGATACACTGTTTGGCATTAGGATTGGTTAG
This sequence comes from Protea cynaroides, assembly GCA_028583415.1. NCBI lineage: Eukaryota > Viridiplantae > Streptophyta > Magnoliopsida > Proteales > Proteaceae > Protea > Protea cynaroides. Next base: position 109,640,105 of record CM053276.1, read on the forward strand.
CAACGAACCCAGTTTGCAAGCCCTCGCTAACAGGGGCTTACGTGTTAGTATAGCATTATATAGCAATAAACGCTAACCTTTGTTGTATAATGTTATGGTAGGGTGGATGGGGACGACGATAAACGTTAACCTTCGGACGGGCTTCCACACCCTGTGTATAGAGGCGGTGTCAATAAACGTTAACCTTTGACCACCCAACCTTTCTATTGCGCATTGCAAACTATAAACCAGACCAAAGATATAAATTGACTTTTTGCATGCATATGTATTGTTGCATTGTTTTGGCTACTCACTGAGCCGTGTTGTGTGCTCACCCCTCGACGTCGAATATTTTTAGTTGATGATGCAGGTTATACAGTCGAAGATTATATGAACGCGTCTACATACGAGAATATAGCAGCCATGGACGCTGGAGCTGAAGATGATACACACGACTCCTCTTGCGAGTGCAACTCGTGTGTATTTGACTAGATATTTTTATAGATTTCTTTATTGGATTTATAAGACATGTATTTGGTACTTAAATATTTATGTCTTAGTTAAACATAGAATAATTTGCTATTATTTATGGATATCATTTTAGTTCTCAGTTCATTTATTTACAAGATTTTCGCTATTGTGTATTTACTCTGATTATGATTGTGGATGTGTGTAAAGTTTGGGTAACGCGGGGATGGTCTATTAGAGATCCTGGTTGAACCATTGGTTATTTAGCGGTTCATCACACCATTCTGAACAGTATGGAATTGGGGTGTGACACAACATGTGTGACCTAGCTACCCAGTCAACTGCCCCGTTAGACCAGTCAAACGATTCGATGCCCTGACCCGGGTAACGACTCCACAACCCAACCCATTAACCCAGTTACCTGCCCATAAAACCCGATAAGTTGACCTAGAAATCCGAATGGGTGGGCTGAGTGGTCCAATGGTTAAACCGTTAAACTAGATCGCAGTTCGATTTAACCCCATACCATTTGGTTTGGTCTGGACCAAAGTAATTAAAAAAAGGGATAAATAATGGGTTTGGTCCACCCATAATAGAGCCCGACCAGACTGAACCAACCCAGGCTGAACCGCCCAGAACCGATTTAAGATGCAAGAATGCATATGCTGAATTTGATCGACGATTGCGGACGTTAGGGGCGTTGGATTTTGACACAGTTTTTTGGGCTGTGTTCATATTTTCGTGCTCTATAGTTTGGTACATAGTTTGACAAGGTTTGGTGATTTGAAAATTTTATTTTTGACTAAAAGGTGCCCTAAATTAGTCTGATTTATTATTTTTCTGCTTATTTGTCAGTTATTTTGTACCAGATGCATGTAAAAGGTTATGTGTGCATGATGTTTATTTATTGACCCCCATGGTGCTGCAAAGTAGGGTTTAGCGATATCATTATAGAATTAGGTCGATCCCACCAAAGTGGTACACTTAGTTTCATCATGATTTCTTCAAATTCAAAGTTTATGTATCTATAAATGCTTGTGTAAGGGTGATGTACACCCAAATGTGGCATTATCAAGTTTTATTCAAATTAAGATTTGTGGACGTCATATGAAGATTGGATGGATTCCACCAAAGTGGTACACTTAGTTCCAACATGGTGGTCCTCAAACCCTAAATTTATGCATTGACATATACAATAAAAGATACATTATTTGATACACTGTTCTCCATGGTGTAAAAAGCAGCTAAGAAAAGTAGTGTTAACCTAAATGTGGCATTGTCAAAATTAAAGGTATGTTCATGCACATGAGTTGAAAGGGTTTTGACTTTAGGGGTCTCATTAGCCTAAAGGTGGTGGGATTTCGAGAGTCATTATTCTTTAATAGTTACTGCACAGAAACTGAGAAGATCGCTGCATGTTTATCCCAAAAGAGAATGTATAGTTGGTTAACTTTTGAAAAAATGAATATTCACTTGCATGAATATTTTGATACGGCTAGTGCAAGTAAAAGGTATGTGTATGAGTTTTTTATTGTTTAATAATGTGTTTAGACTCATTCACTGATGTGTTCATCCAAGTATGGCTGTCCCAAAGAATGTTTTGATATCTATTTTTCTATTCGGAACAAAGTATAAGTAAATATAATTGCATGTGTTTATATGAGTCTTGTGTAATTTATCTATTACATGATGTTTATGTTTGGACTCATATAATGATGATAATTTATGTCTCTTAGGATGTTTGTCTCAGTGAATGTGCCAGATGGCATGGTAGTTTTTAATTTTCACTCTTCTTGGGTCAAAGGATAAAATTTGTTATGAAAATATTAGAAACTAGTCTAGGATTGTTTGACCTAAATGTATCTTTCATAGTAGTTTACATTAGTTGTGAGGTATTTTACTATTAAGGTTATGTGTAGCAGTATTAAGATGAGAAATATTACAAAGAGATTTTCTAAGAGAAATCCAAGGGATAAGAATAAAATTTTTAAAGTAGTCGGGAGATAGTTTATTGATCTGACTTTAGTACTAGTTATGTTGAAAATGGTAATATGAGGATGTATTTTGGGAGCTATCAGCTATCACTGAAAAGTTTAAGGACAATGAGAACAATGTAATTGATATATTAGATATTCCAGTCCTTACTACAAAAATATATTCAGGTCTAGTGGCTTGCATTATCAAAATGGGAGAGATAGAGCCAGTGATAAGGTTATTATCAGGTAACTTCAAGGTGAATTGCTAAAAGATGGGTAGATTGGCCAAATATAAGTGATTTGACCAAATACTGTTAAACCAGATAGGCATAGCTAGAAAAGGATAAAGATTATAGATTTCTCTAGGTATTTGGAGTAGGTTGGTTTTGAAGACTGTTGGTTTGAATACGAGTTGAAATTATTTAATTTTTTTACATTCAAATGATTTTTCATCTCTTTTGGTTTTAGTTATTTATTTTGTTTTATGTTTAATATTGTTTGACTTAACATATTGTTTTCCATATTTAAAATGTGATTGATGTTACTTGAAATATCAGAATATAAGGTTTTCCTTTTTAATTAAATGGAAAGGAATTATGCTGTAATGATGCTTATGATGTTGTAAAGTAAATGAATGTCTATAATGTTGACTATGTTTGTTCTGTAAAGTGGTGAATATATTTTCAAAGTTAGATTGTACAATCTTAGGTTCGACTAGTTGTACCAGTCTTAGTTAATCTCTAGGGCAATGTAGAGACAAATTAAAGAAGTTTTATTGGAGTGATTGGAAAAGATTTTGTTAATGGAAAAGATTTTGTTAATGGAAGTCTTTAGATTCTCTTAGTTAGTGGGAGTATTCAGATCTGTTTGGTTAGTGAGAGATTTGGTAATTGATGATTTATCTGTGATTATTTGTATTTCCTATGGTTTAATGGGCAGGATTGTTGGTGAACATTCATTTCATTGCTTGTATGCATTTCTGATTATTTAAGACATGTCAAAGTTGCAAGGTGGTATTTAGCCAAAGAAGACGGTAAGCCAAAGTGTGATATTAGTCTAAGCTAGAGGCGATTTGCCTATAAGTTGGATAATATCAAAGTGCGTTGACTTATAAAGATTTTAAGGTAACGAGATCATGGTAATTTGATCATTGGACTCAAGTATTCATCTCAAAGTGATTTATGTCATTAAGTAGACATCTGTATGTAGTTGATAGAAAGGGGGGTACACCGGATGTGTAGGAGTACTTTTCGCTGTTGTTTGACATTGGTAGACTTGATGACTGGATCAAAGTAAATGATGATTTTTGTGTAATTAGATTCCACAGCCACATTGGGTCATTTGTGATTTTATAATTAATATAGCCCAAGTGAGAGATTGTAAGATATTTTATTGGCTAAATTAATTATAACTTTAGTTGGTTCAATGGGAGTTTGGTTACAGGTAGACCAGTTTAAGTATGATTAGAGATGGACCAACCTGATCCACTGTGAGACTGGACCAGGGTTGGGGTGGTATTATAAATACCAATGATTAGGGTCCCCACAGCCACGGTGTTATTTTCTTCTCCTATTCCCATACGCAAAGACAAGGTCAAGGGATCTCCAGTAGGCTGTGGAAGACTCTAATCCAAGTATTCAAAGCGAAGGAAATGTTCAAAAATCAATCTATAGTAAGAGGTATGTGTCTTATCATTTCTTTTAATGCCTATTGTATTCTAGTAATCTGTATGAAGTGTTCGTTAGGGTCCATGGGAAATCCCATGGGAAAAACTCAAAGGAGATCTAAAAATTCTTACAATCTTACCCATCTTTCTGATTACAGAAGGAGTCCTATCTAGTATGTGAGTAGCTATTGGAGTACGAATAATTTCTTCCATATCATTTACTTGATCCAATCTTACTGTAGCTGGCTGAGGTGGGGTTTTCTATGAGGGGTTCATGTGTAAGTCATCATCATCATCAGCCAACGTGTAGATCCCAACAAAATCACAAGCACAAGCACCAGTTTCATAAGAACCACCAAAAATAATATCCAGCTCATTCCACTGTGGCTGACCATTTCTCCTATACTTTTCCCATTATGGGTTTTCTTGAAACCATTATGGAAAATATTGATATTAGACAAAACTTGAGGACCGAATCCTACAAAATCTATAGTGATGTGTATACCTTGATATTCTATCCAAAATCCCTTCATCAGTTGTCATGACAATCCTACTCTTGTCGTCCCATCTAAAATTACTTGTTTATAGCAATCTCTTGAAGTTGCTATTCTCAGATCTCAGTTTATTCATTTTGTTTCTCAACTATCTAAGTACAAAAGGTCGACCTAACGTGGCTTCCACTTTCATATTTATATTGTTTCACCCAGTTTTATAAAATGTGCGTATTGTTTTGTTCCCTTTTACTACTCAACCAAGACATCCACATATGCATCCACCTCAGCTTTAATCCACTTAAGCAACTCTATGTCTTGTATTGAAATAGTTGCCATTATATCTCAAAAACTAGGGTAAATTACACAGACACCCATTCTACTGTAGTGAAACTACACAGAATTACCCTACTTTTACAAAATTTACATAGAATACCCTTCTAACAATGCTATCATACAATCTCACCCACACCGTTATTTTCAACTTAACGGCAGGTGGTCAAATTATTTTTTTAGACAAAAATACCCTTACTAAGTGTAAAATGACCTAAAAGGGTTTATTATTTTTAGAAGCTAAAAAGACTTTTTTACCCTCAAAACTTTTTAATTTTATTTATATATTTTTTTGTGATTTTTTTATTTTCTTTTTCATTTTCAAAAATACACTTAATAAGGGTATTTTTGTCTTAAAAAAATTAACCCTTTGCGTTAAGTTGAAAGTAACGATGTAGGTGAGATTGTATGATAGCATTGTTAGAGGGGTATTTTGTGTAGTTTTTGTAAAAGCAAAGTAGTTATGTATAATTTCACTATAGTAGAGGGGGTGTCTGTGTAATTTATCCTAAAAACTATAATCCAAAAAATATATAATAACGATTGCAACTTAAGCTGAAATGATTGGAGATGCTACATTTTCAGCTCAAAATGTAATGCCTTACTCATGTGCCCATTTTTAACTCATAATAAAGTTGTGTTAAAATATGCGTAAAGGAAAGAAGAGAGAATATTTTCGTGGTTCGAACTTCTACCACAGAAGTCTACTCCATGGTGAGAATTGCCCAAGTTATTCTTACAGTTTGGGAAGGTTTATTATCCTTTAAATAGAGGAAATAATACAAGGAAAACTATCCATAAATAGTAATACAATCCACACAATTTGTACACCAACCAAATCAGCTACCCAACTTTCTTTCTATAGAAAATCTTATCACAATCACCTACTCACCAACCAAATTACCTAGTTTGCATCAATCCCACTGACCAATTTTCCTTCATTAGAAGATCTTATCACCATCATGCTCAATCTAGCATGATCCTTATCCAGCTAACAAATTGCAACATAAAAAAATGGGATTTAAGGGGGTATAGTCAACATCCAACACCTCGATATATTGGACCTTGCTGTGCAACAACTGCTATTCATATTTAACGCATAGGATTCTAAATTGATATTTATTCCTATAAAAAAATTAGCATTTATTCCAATAAAAATTTGAAAATAATTGATAGGGAATTAAGATATTTTGAAAAATGCTTCCCAATCTCACTAGATTAAAAAGATACATTGTAAGACCCGTACCGAACTAACCGGTCTTACCACCTTGTACCAGGTCTACCTATCATGGTCAAGCCACATGGACCAAGTGTGTGAAGGAAATCACAAAATTAGGTATGAAATGGACCCAAAAACAGTAAAATGGAGGGTAGGGTCGCATGCCTAAACAGGTAGGGTCGACCCCACCTCAGCAGGGTCCAACCCATGACTTTAGAGTCCTAGGGTCGGATGACTTGAGACCTAAGGGTCGACGGATTCTACGACCCTAGCATCGACCCTAGGCAAACTGACAAAAACCAGAAATTAGGAAACTTTCCTAATTTAAAGGGAACCTTTCTTAAACTCATTGGGACAGATTTTGGGAAGTTTTCCTCTATAAATAGGACGTCCCTTAAGCTCTTTCACTCCTTTTGAAACCCTAATTGAAAGTGAGAGAAAGAGAAGAAAAGGAAGAGAAGGGAAGTTGGAGAAGAAGGCTAAGGAGAAGAGTTCCAGAGGAATCTCTGAATTCAACAAATCTAAGGTATGAAAACAGTCTCTATGAATTGTGTAAGACCCTAGAATAGTTTATAAAGAGGGTAGGATCTAGGAAAAACCCAAATCATCCATCCTTGGGAAAATTCCAATGGAATCCATAGAGGAATCATTGTAAACAAAGTAAAGGAAGTAACTTAGAGTTTTGAGTCATAGAACAATCATAGAATGGACCATGAAAGTAAGCCAAAGGATCCAAACATGAAAGAGTGGACTGTAGGATGAAAAGTCGACTCAAACTACATATGGTCGCACATAGGGTCTACTGGTAACCGACCCTATCAGACCACAGGATCGACCCCAAGCTCTCGGGAAGTCCAGGGAAGCTATGGTAGCACCTAGGGTCGATGGATAACCGACCCTATGATCGACCCTACCCCTGGGGTCGCAGAAAACTGATACCCTACCTGCGACCCAACGTGCAACCCTAGCAGTACAACAAGCTTAAAACTGTTGGAATTAATTCTAATTAAAATCTATCGACTTGTTAGGTTTTTCTAGTGATATAAAAGTGATTCTTAAAGCTTGAAAGAGGATCTACACTCAAGCAAAGGTGAGGGAACAAGACCTAAACTAATTGGCTAATAATAAACTATTTTTCGTTTATTGAGTCCAATTCTATGTATGATTTTATGATTGTAATGTGCATATCACATGTCATCTACTATTCCTGTTATTACTGTTCATGCATATTTAATTCTGTTTATTTACAACATGATGATGATGATGATGCTAGGAATAGGCATGTGAATGTTTGTGTGTGGTTAGTGTACTTAATGCGAGTGGGGCATCAGGAGAAGTGTGATGCGGTGCAGTCCTAAGCACTTTAGCCCTATCTCTACTCAAGTCTTGTCCACTAATATCGTCGTATCACCATTACCTTAGCAGAACTATTACGTCGTAGGGCATCAGGGGAGGTGGTCTCGGACCGTGTAGTCTCTGACTCTATCGGGGGGCCTTAGCTCTATCTCTATGGACGTATTGAGGGATGCTGGGGTGAGGCCTTGGATACACTGATTGACTTTGGTTAGTTGCGAGCCCAATTTGCAAGCCCTCGCCAGCAGGGGCTTACGTGTTGGTATGGGGCAACCGGTACTGCCATGCCGTTTTCATGGGGGTATATTGTGTCATATTGGGTGTATGTGGGGTCGACAGTGCCGTTTTCATTGGGCGGCTTCACACATTCGTGTATAGAGGTGAGGCGGCCACCGAACCTTTCTATAGCACATTGCAAACTTATATACCAGACCACAGATATGAATTGAATGCATGCATATGTTTGTTACATTGTTTTGTTTGCTCATTGAGCCGTGATGTGTGCTCACCCTTTTTGAATTCGAATATTTTAGTTGATGATGTAGGTACCACTGTGGAAGATTATATGAATGCTTCTGTGTATGGGCACGTGGCTGCAATGAAGGCTGACGATATAGTGGAGGCGCATGACTCCTCATGCGAGTGCAACTCATGCGTTTTCGATTAGATTTTTATTTGAACTATTAAGGAAATATAATTTGATATTTTATTTACTTTTGTCTCGATTAATACAACATAATTTGATATTTTAGTTATGATTATCACAGTTAGATTCCTCAGTTCATTTAATATTAAGACTTCCACTATTGTGTATTTATTCTGATTATGGTTGTGGATGTGTATGGTTTAATTTAAAAGGACACAGCCTATTAGAGATCCTGGTTGAACCGTTGGTTTATTAGTTGTTCATCACACCAATCTGAATGGTACATGACAACTTGATATCAGAGCTCTCAGGCCCTGTCTGTTAAACCAGAATACTACCACAAAAGTTCGTGAACTGAGATAGGATAAAAATTTAAAAGCTGTAATAATAACACACTATAAGCACCTGTGTTGTTTGAGATAAAATTTAGAAAGAGAATAATACATCTATTAAATGAGAAACAAGTTCATATACACTCGAGTGAAAGACAAACGTATATACATGTCCAACCAAAGCAAGTTTATATACATATCCAAAGCAGAGTACAGTCCACAACCCGGACAGTTACTCTGTAATACAAAAGAAAAGAAAAATACATCATGAAGCTGGAGGTGATGGGGGAGGCGGTGCCTCGCGATCTCTGTCATAGTCCTCAGCATAGACTCTAGTCAACCAGGCTACCTGAGTCTGGGTCGTCTGAAAACTAGCCGTCAATGCAGTCATCCGCTGATCAGACGCACACTGAGCATCTAGAAGCTCTCCCACCCTCGAATCCATCGCACGCTGAGCCTCCCTGATCTCACGAAGTAATCCCATCATATCATCAGATGGTGGGCGTGAAGGACCAATCGTGTGTGAAGGGGTCTGTGATGGACCAGCTCTAGTAGAATGCAGAGGTGATGGAGGAGGTATGGAGTCCACATCCATGTACATACGATCCTCATCCTCAGCATCACCCCCATGAACCCCTGCTCCAGTGGCTGCTGCTGCTGCCTCAGCGTCTGCCACCTCCACCCGAGTACGAGGATGCACCAGAGCGTTCCTCTCCTCATCACTGACCTGAGCATCCCTCATGCCCATCCTACAGATAGCCTCCCAGTCCAGCACTGATGAGAAAGTCTTCTCCTGAATCCTTTCATCCACTAAATCAACACCTAGGTAGATAAGCAGGGTGGTGATCAGACGTCCATAGGGCAGATTGCCTATCTGACCAGGCAGCGTAGCACAGATCATCGTCCGCATAATAATATAAGGGAGGCAGACAGGCTGTCTAGTGCAGATACAGTAAAGTAAATACTGGGTCAACTGGGAGATCCTCTCGTAGTGTCCACTCTGGGGTATCAGGTTGTGCTGGATGATCTTACAGTACACCCGAGGCTCTGGACGTAGGTTGATCGCCTTCATCTCCTAGCGATCTTCTCTGATAAGCTGACGATCAATCTGAGCGCGCATCTCTAAAGAAAAGAACTGGGGCTCCCTGGGAGCACAGTACACCAAAAGGCCGTCATGTGATATGCCCAAAAGATCAACTAACTGCTGGCAGTCGAAGGAAACCTCTACTCCTTTGACGTAACTCGTGATCCTGAGCTCCCTACCCCTCTCAGTGTCATTGTGATCTCCCACCACCTGGAGATTACAATAGAACCGTCTCACTAGATCCGGACGGGTACAGGCGTCGTAGGTAATCATGGGAAGCCAGCCCATGTCACCAAATGCTCTCTCTACATCAAACAAGGCTAGGCTAGCCAAGTCCACACAACGACCTCCCTCTACCTTCTTACGAGCGTAGCGAGCATACTGAGCCTCGGCCTCGTTAGAGCAGAAACGAACTGGGTCATGAACCCTAGGTACTTTGGTACGAGCCATATTATCTGTCAAAATAAAAAAAAACAGATAATAGCTCAGTAATGGTGAAAAACCTAAAAAAATTTCGGCATTATAACGGCATAAATTGGTCAAAAGCCTCACTTTTCACCCATACACATGGGCAGGATGACTTACATAGATTCTAAACTATCCTGCAAGACTCATACAGTTGGAAATTTAATCTAAGAAGATTGAATTTGAAGAAATTTCAAGAAATTCAAAAATCTAGAAAAATTAGGTCAAAAATTAAAATTTTCAAGTTTCTCGATAACCAACCGATGAAACTTGAATATTTTTGAGGGATTTCGTCCATTGGGGGACCAACAACAAAAGCCCCCAATAAAAACTGAATTTTTACAGTTGGAGAAATTTTAATTTGAAGAAAACGATATAAATGGGCGAAACCCTAGTTAAGAAACCTTAAAAATATGAAACAGTAGAGCACACACCTGAAGAGAAGGAGTGAGAGTCTCGGATGTATTATAGATATACCAAACGGGTCGGGGTTGTCACTGTAGCAACTCAGAGGAATGAGCTGAGTCGGAAAAGAGGAGAAAGAATGAGAAATGAATCCAAAATCGGGATTTAAAACCTGATTCTGGGTCCTAGGGTCGCATAATTCGACCAAAACATGCGACCCTACCTCCGACCCCCTCATCGACCCTTGCCTCTCGGTGATCTGACAGAGAACTAGGGGTCGACCCTAGGGTCGGACATATACCGACCCTACCCTCGACCCTAGGCTCTTGGTAAGTTGACAGTGATTCTCAGGGTCGCATGCCCTAGGGTCGCATAAGGATCGACCCTACCATCGACCCTATGATGGAAAATACAGTAATTTTGACAGAATGATCGAAAAAATATGAATATGATATTGATTAGTTGGATTTTTGACTGGAGAACAATTATATTGATTGCCTCACATGTGCTATGGTTACTTACATGCACTACTATCTTCAGAATGAAAAAATGACTGGGCGAAGAGTAACCAGACAAAGCCGAAACTCTATTCCACCACCACCACCTGTGGAGGAAGACAGCCATATACATCCTGAAACACAGGAGAATCTGAACACGGCACCATCCGTAGTTAATGGGCAGACAAATCATACAAATCTGTCAGCTCCACCTACAGACCTGGCTACAGCCGTAATGAACTTGGCACAACAGCTGCAGCAAATACAACAGGTACAAGCTACTATGCAACCTGCCATAGGCATGGCTTTTCCAACTGCACAGAGGACACCAATGCCAGCAGGACAGGCAAGCTCAGTACCAGGGGGAAGTAACACAGTACCCCATGCACCTCAAACTCCCATCATGCAGACTCAAGTGCAGAACCCTGAAGTAGCTTAAGGTGGTTATCAAAACCAACCACCTATGTATGGGGCCTACGCTCCGTATCAGCTGGACCACTCCAGATTAGTCGAGCGTTTCTTGAAGATGAAGCCCAAGGAATACAATGGTAAGCCAACTGATCCTTTGTGGCCAGCACTCTGGATCGATGAAATGGAGAGGAATTTCATGATGATGACAGTTACTGAGGATGAGAAAGTACTGTGTGCAACGTTCATGTTGAAAGGCGATGCACACCACTGGTGGAAGTCCACACGGACCTATCTGTTAACAAAGCACGCCCAACTGACCTAGGGTATATATAAAGAGGCATTCTTTAAGAAGTATTTTCCTAGGAGTTTCAGAGATTCTATGGAGAAAGAGTTCCTGAGTTTGTATCAGGGACAGATGACTGTCGATGCATATCAACAGCGTTATTAGGAGCTGTTCTTCTTTGCACCAGTCAGTATGCAAGCGAAAGATACGAAGACCCGAAGGTTCGTCATGGGACTTAGGGGAAGTATTTGTGAACATGTATTAGTACTTGAGAAGAAAGTCTACAACGAAGTTGTACAAATTGCTCGGGTGATAGAGTCGAGCCAGAAAGAGAGTTATTTTGCTCAAAACAGGGGTATTAAGAGGCCAACTGAAAATTCATATAACGGAGGGAATACAAGGACATTAAAACCCTTCCATACTCAAAGTTTTAATGCTGCAGCCAAGACTACTCCAGCAGCTCAACAGCAACAAAAGCCAAATAATGAAGGAGTAAAATGCTTTAACTGCAATCAAATGGGACATTATTCAAGGGAGTGTCCCAAGCCCAGAAAGCAATCACAGCAAGGAAGAGTTTACACTGTTACCTTTGAGGATGCTGCCGCATCGCTTGATGTGGTCACAGGTATGACCTGAACCTTTCATTTTGTGTTACATTGTGTGAACATGTAGACTAAATTAAAACAAATCACAGGTATCATACCTATTAATGGCATCCCCGCCAGAGTACTCTTTGATTCAGGAGCTACTCATTCTTAATATTAAATGAACTGAGGAATCTAACTGTGATAATCATCACTAAAATATCAAATTATATTGTATCAACCGAGACATAAGTAAATAAAATATCAAATTACATTTCCTTAATAGTTCAAATAAAAATCTAATCGAAAACGCATGAGTTGCACTCGCATGAGGAGTCATGCATCTCCACTATATCTTCAACCTCCATTACAGCCACATGCCCGTACACAGAAGCGTTCATATAATCTTCCACAGTGGTACCTGCATCATCAACTAAAAATATTCGATGACGAAAGGGTGAGCACATATCACGGCTCAGTGAGCAAACAAAACAATGCAACAAACATATGCATGCATTCAATTCATATTTGTGGTCTGATATATAAGTTTGCAATGTGCTATAGAAAGGTTCGGTGGCCGCCTCACCTCTATACACGAGTGTGTGAAGCCGCCCAAAGGTTAATGTTTATTGTTGTCCCACATGCGCCCACTATGGAATAGAGATAGAGATAAAGTGCTTAGGACCACATCGCATCACACTTCCCCTGATACTCTATCCATACCAATACGTAAGCCCCTGCTGGCGAGGGCTTGCAAACTGGGCTCACAACTAACCAATCCTAATGTCAAACAGTCCAAGGCCTCACCCCAACATCTCTCAATACGTCCATAGAGATAGAGCTAAGGCCCCCCAGCACAGTCGAAGACTACACGGTCTGAGACCACCTCCCCTGATACCCTACGACGTAATAGTAATGCTAAGGTAATGGCGATACGACAATGTCAGTGGACAAGACTTGAGTAGAGATAGAGCTAGAGTCTAGTGACCAGGCTGAACCACAATGTCACGTCCTCCCCCTGATGCTCCACTCACATCAAGCACACTAACCACACACATACATTCACATGTCTATTCCTAGCATCATCATCATCATCATGTTATAAATAAAGTAGAATTAAATATGCATGAACATTAATAGCAGGAATATTGGATGACATGTTAAATGCACATTACAAGCATACACTCATAGGATCAGTCATGGCATTGGACTCAAGAAATAAAAATAGTTTATTATTAGCCAATTAGTTTAGGTCTTGTTCCCTCACCTTTGCTTGAGTGTAACTCCCCTTTCAAGCTCTAAGAATCACCTTTATATCAATAGGAAAACCTAACAAGTCGATAGATTTTAATTAGAAGTCATTCCGATATTTTTAGGTTTGCTGTTAAGCGAGGGTCGCAGGACGGGTCGCAGGTAGGGTAGCAGTTTTCTGCGACCCCAGGGTGTAGGGTCGATGCTAGGGTCGAATGTTCCATCGACCCTAGGTGCAACCACAGCTTCCCTGGACTTTCCGAAAGCTAGGGGTTGATCCTGTGGTCTGGTAAGGTCGATTCCCAATCGACCCTATGTGCGACCCCACGTGGTTTGAGTCGATCTTTTCTTTCTATAGTCTAATCTTTCAAGTTTGGGTCCTATGGCTTACTTCCATAGTCCATTCTATGCTTGTTCTATGGCTTAAAACTCCAGGTTACTTCCTTATTTTGCCTACCATGATTCCCTCCATGGATTTCATTGAAATTTTCCCATGGATGGATGATTTGGGTTTCTCCTAGATCATACCCTCTTCATGAACTATTCTGAAGTCTTAAATTATTAATGGAAGCATACCCATACCTTAGATTTGCTGAGATTCAGAGGTTTCTCTGAGTTCTTCTCTTTAGACTTCTTCTCCAAATTTCCTTCTCTTCTCATTCTCTTCTCTTTCTCTCACTTTTAATTAGGGTTTCAAAACGAGTGAAAGAGACTAAAGGACGTCCTATTTATAGAGGAAAACCTCCCAAAATAAGTCCCATTGAGATTAGAAAAGAATCCCCTTGAAATTTGGAAAGTTTCCTATTTACGGTTTCTGTCGGTAATGAGGGGGTCGATGAGGGGGTCGGAGATCCCGTCGACCCTCGGGTCTAAATTGTCCGACCCTCAGTCTAAAATTCAGGGGTCTGACTCCCTAATGAGGGGGGTCCGACCCTGCCTATTTGGGTATGCGACCCTACCCCCTATTTTACTGTTTTTGGGTCAGTTTAATACCTGGTCTCGCTATTTCCTTCACATACTTGGTCCATTTGGCTCGACCATGATAGGTAGACCTGGTACAAGGTGGTAAGACCGGTTAATTAATACGGGTCTTACATACAATATCCATTATAATAAAGTATTGCTATGAATTCCATGTATCATCTAAAACTAATAACATATATAAGAGACATTAGTTTTTCTGCTTTGTCGTGCATCGTGTTCAGGAGTCGATCAATAACAATACCCATCCCCTATTTATGAATTCCCAGTAATGTCTGTTTGAACCTTGGCCAAGTTGAGCAGTTGAGTGCATCTTTGTGTGTGTTGTCTTTGTTGGCAACCTTGGCGACCTCTTGATAGTTGGTAAAGTGATATGGAGGAGAGAGAATATCAGCAGGCAGTGTATCCAGTCAGCAGACAGAGTAGACAGTCAGCAGGCATGGTTGGATAGTCAGAAGCCTATTTGGAAGCCAGTACACAACCCTATGTGCTTACAGTTCAGTCAAAGAAGACATATAAAGTAGAGAGACAAAGTAGAGAAAGAAAGAGGAGAGAGAGTGTGTGGGTCCCATTGAAGTTCCACTGACAGACATGGTGATTGGGTTGGTGCACTAACAGTAGTTGATGAGAGAGACTAGCAGAAGAAAAAGAATAAAGACTAAAAAGAAGAGAGAAGAGGAGAGAGAAAGAAGAGAGAGAAAAAAAAGAGAGAGAAGAGGAGAGAGAGTGGTGGGTCCCACCTGAGGTGGCCAGGCTAGCATGGCAGCCAGCCTAGGCCAGCAGCCGCAGCCGAGGCCAGCAGTCGCGGCACCAGGCCAGTAGGCCAAGCCCACCTAAGCAGCATAGCACCAGGCCATGCCGCGAGCTCAGCAGCACAGCCATGCCGCTAGCTCAGTAGCACAGCCATGTCGTGCGCACAGCAGCACAACACTAGACCATGTCGCGAGGTCAGCAGCACAACCATGTTGCACGCACAGCAGCACAACCAACTAGCAGCAGGTGGCTCCCACATGGCCAGCACTCAGCCAGCCTCGCAAGACCACCGCGCTGCAGCAGCAGCTGGCTCTCGCAAGCCAGCAAAGCTCGCAAGGCCTAGCCGCTCACGCGGACCGCAAGCCTCCCCAAGGCTTGAACGGCATGCCTCGCACCTGTTCGACGCAATGCCGCAGAGAAACACCCCCTCGGCATCCTGCTGGAATGGCATTCCCTGTAGGTGATACTGGCCGGTTACAGAGGCCATTTCCTCATTTCTCAGGGGCATTTTGGTCCTTGGGAAAAAGAGAAGATTCGAGATGGAGGGACAGGGATGAGCCACATCTTCGTGATTCTAATCCAGCGGCATGAAAAAAAGCGGGCTATGGTGTAGCGCAGAGGTCGTGCCAAGATTCTATCGCGACTGCTCCCATTGGCTCGATACAACTTAAAAAGGTGATCCGATCGCATGGAACTGGATCCAGGATTCAATGTAGAGCTCGTATGGTGCATCGGCGTTGCGGATCCCAATCTGACGGCTATGATTTTCTTCGAGCTCCACTGACGGGATTACAAAGATCGGAAGGCCCAGAGGCGGCTTTTACCTGACCGATCCAATGGCGGATCTTCAAGATTCTTTGATCCGCCAATCACGTCTCAACAACAACGTACGTACTTCAGCGGCGACGCGGCTACGGTGCGTCGTAGGTGCACCAAATCACTTTTAAAGATTCTATTTCTTCTAATCTGGGTGGTCAGTCTTCTGATGGCCATATCTTGGCCGTCCGAGCTCAGATTGAGCTGATTCAAAGTTCCCCGAACTAGTCTCTTTAAGTAGAATCCACCTGCAACAAGAAAACAAAGTTTTTGTGAGAGTTAGGTGCGATTTTATGGAAACAAGGGGTTTTGAGCTCTCTTTGTGTGTAAACCTATCTCCACTTACCTCTCCTTGATATTAATGGCTATCTGAAGCATTGGAGAGGATGTGTGAGCAATTATTTGTGAGTTTTGAGAGTTTGATGTGGCTGAGATTTTGTGAGAAGAGTTGGGAGAGTGAAAAACTCTCACATATGTTGAAGAAGCTCACTCACCACAATTGAGAAGCTTGGGAAGATCATTTGGTGAGCACCACACATGCCGTGATCACGCTGGGAAGGTAATCATGCACACAGACCCTTTTTATTTGTACCAACGCCATATGGGAAGGGTTTGTAATCTTTATTTGATAAATACTTTGTAACCTGTCAAGTTGGGGGCTTGACTAGAGTGGGGGTTGTTGCCTAGGACTCAGTTGCAGCTGAGAATGTGATCGATGTTGTAGCATTTGGGTTGTAGGTGCAACCATAGCATTAAAGTAGTGTATTGGGTATAATACGAAACCCTGGTTAGGGTATTACCCCGTGGAGTAGCCATCACAGTGTGTGATAGGTGAACCACGTTGCATAGTGTGTCTGTGAATGTGGATGGGTTTGCTTGTATTGTACATTTGAAGTGCATGGATTGCAGGTCTGGGTGTGCACACTTGGTAGGCCAAGCCTCTGGTATGGATACCTGTAGGTGTGTGGCATAGTGTGTTACACGAAATGTGTTAACATGATAAATGTTTGAATAACCACCACAGTCAACTTAAGGCAGCAAGTGTTAACAGACAGCTCTTAGCAGCAGTATGTGTTTTTGGTTGGACAGACTTCACAGTATTGGGAATATTTTTAGTGGTCACTAATTCACCCCCCCTCTCTCAGTGTCAATTTGGGAATCACAATGTCAATAACAATACCCATCCCCCAAGTAATGTCCCTAGTCTTCGAACCAAAGAATCTCTTCCCAAAAAACAATAGACATTTATATTCATCTTATTAATTTGTATACATTAAATTTATAGCTGTAAAACTTTTTTTTTTCTTTTTAAATAAAGCTTAGGTTTTTAGAACATCATCGTAGCCCAACTCATAACCTAGCTATAGAGCCTCAATCTGTTTTTGGGGCCCGGTGGGTTGGGCTTGGATTTGGTGGGTAAACTGGAGCAAGTGTGGAACGGAATCAAGAAAGTGGTTTCATGTGATTGTTGTGTTTGTTACGATCTTATTAGCCTTTATGAAGGTTAAATCTTCATATTGGTTTCGTTAGGGGCTGGGTGCATGTGGGTTGATATGGTATTGAGTTTTCTCACTTTGTGAGCTGACTCTTGGGGACAAGTTTTCTAAAGATTCATATCAATGGTATCAAAACAATCGTTCCCAGACCCTACCGTTGCCATAGAAGGATTGACCTAGTTCTAGAGTAGAGTCATCAAGAAAGAACTATCTGCTGCTAGTGAGAGAGAGAGAGAGAGAGAGAGTTGAGAATATGGGAGTGAGAGAGATATGGAAGAGAGGCATATGATGGGACATGAGTAGGTGAGATGAAAGAGAAACTTAGGGAAAACAAAAAATAAAAAACCATCGAAAAATATTTCGTGGGAGATTCTTTTATACAGACGGTATTTAATTTCCCGTCGTTCTAAATACATATTACACGACGGGGATTTAATTTCCCGTCATCCTAAATACCTATTACACTATGGGATTTAATTTCCCATTGTCCAAAAGACCTATTGCATGACGGGATTTAATTTCCCATTGTCCTAAATAACTATTACGTGACGGGCTTTAATATCCCGTTGTCCTAAATAACTATTACACGATGAGATTTTATTTCCCATCATCCTAAATAACTATTCCACTACGGCAACTTATTTACCGTTGTACTAAATAATCATATACCACTGGAGTTTATATACTGTCGTATACAACAAGGACACTACAAATATGCGACAGAAATAGGTTTCCAATAAGTACACTACGAATATACAATGGAAATATGTTTCCCTTCGTATTCATTAATCTTATTCGACGGAACATTAGATACCTTTGTATTCATTAATTTTAGATGATTGTATTTAAATTCCTGTTGTCTAAAATGATTCTAGACGACGACGGGATTTTATATCCCGTCATTATATTATCATTTTTGGCGACGCTCTCATATTACGGTCTCTATATATAATTTTAAGCGACAGAAAACATTGTCCCGTTATAAAAAAAGTGTTGCCGAAAATGAAAATTGTTGTAGTGTTCTATTTCCCTCCTCTGATGTGGTGGGTGAAGCTCGCCTTGGCTATTTGTTTCGCTATTTGTTTCCTCTGCTCTTCCTATGGAGATCTCCCAGATGATAATCTACTTGTACTGTTAGGTTCTTATACTTAGCTTAAATTAAAGGAAAATGGACACACACTAACCCTGTAGTTTACCTATATTCTAAGGGGGTGTTTGGTAACACTTCAGAAGTTGGATTCTAACTTCTGGAGCATAAATGGAGTAGAAGCCTGTTTGGTAATCCGGTTCAGGCTTATGGAGAATCCATGAGTGAATCGGCTCCAAATGAGCTCTAGAATCCAATTTTTTAGAGCATCAAATAGATGCTTTTCGACTTCAGAACACAATTTTGGAGTAAAAATCACCCCACACCACTACTACCACCAACTACCACTATCACCACCACAACCCACCAGCCACCAACCACCACCCTCCACCACCCACTGCCGCCACCACCACCACATTGCCACCACCCACCGCCACCACCACCACACTGCCACCACCCACCGCCACCACCACCACCACCATCCTCAATCACCACCCACCGCCACCTACCATCGCCACCACCACCAGCCACCAACCACCGCCACCTACCACCACCACCGCCACCGCCACCACCACCACCCACCTTCGCCATCACCACCAACCACCCACCACCGCCACCACCATCCACTACCACCCACTGCCACCTACTATCGCCACCACCACTAGCCACCAACCACCACCACCACCACCCACCACCACCAACTATCACCCACCACCACCGCCACCACCACTAGCCACCAACCACCACCACCACCACCCACCACCACCAACCATCACCCGCCACCACCACCAACCACCAACCACCGCCACCACCACCAGCCACCAACCACCGCCACCAACTATCACCCACCACCACCGCCACCACCCTCTACCACCACCACCCACCCACCGCCACCCTTCACTACTACCTCCCACCCACCACCACCGTCACCAACCATCACCATTCACCACTAGTGCCACAATTCACCACCACCAACACCATTTTGGAGTTCATGACTAAATTAGGTTAACAAACATGTTTCTACTCCCATATACTCCTGAATCCTTTTGAAGTTGGAATAGAAATTTGAACCAGAAGTAAGAATCCCAGAATTGAAGTTTTAACAAACAGCCCCTAAATACCTTGAAAATATTTTTGAATCGAACTCATACTACCCTTTCACTTACACTACAATGACAAACCAATCCAGCCATACGGTTTAACCCATTTATTCTCTTGAATATAAACAAAATACCCTTCAGTGTTGTATGAAAAGTCTAAAATACCCTTTAACCCATTATAAGCAGATAATGGCCAAAATACCCTCTTCTCTACCTTGTCTCTTCTCTGTCACTCCTCTTTTCCGGCGGACAAAAAATCTTACCGGAATCAATGTAAACGGGGAGATTCCACGAGGTTCTCTCTACCAGACCTCCTAGATTGATCGATTGGCCTGATTATCTTTGACATCTAGTGTGGCAAGAAATTCAGATGATTCCTTTGTGGTCACTCTGACCTCATTCGCCGGAATCGGGGAAGAAGACATGAGGAAAGACGGACAATCGGTTTCAATTGCCACCAACACAGCTGGGAAGATGGAGCTTTGAGACAAAACCCTTAGTAGCCACATTAGTAGCAGTGACGCTGGTAATGGTCATATGGAACTTCTAGCCCTACCATGACAACCTCCTTTCCTCTGCCTGCCCGCCGCTGCTACTCCGCTGACCCGCCGCCGCTGTCTTCCCTCCTGATATCCAATTAATTCACCGGGCGAGAAAAAGAAGCTCTTCACAACAAAACTCTCAGCCAGAAAAACCGACCCAAACCTCAAAGCAAACACCGACTGCAATCAGAGTTGTTTATTAATTAGGTTCCAAAAGCTAATGAATAGGTCGTTCAGGTTGACTGAAGCTGCTGTTTGAGCTGATATCAGGGATGGAAGCAGTGATTCTGATACAGATGCTTTGAGTTGAGATCTTGGGGACCGCTTCTTAATTCTCAACAAAGAGACTCACCTCCTTCAAACAGTGAGTAGGACCGCTTTGAATTAAGATCTTGGGGACCGCAGTAGGACTGATGAGAAGGAAAAAAATTTCCAGCAAACAGTGTCGACCCTCCTTCTTCGTTTTCCTCCAAACCCGCAAGAAAAAGAAAAGAGCCCTAAGACCCTTTTTTCCCTTAAGATTAAAGATAATACCGATTGCCATGAATTAACTCTAATTCAAGGCAATCGAAAAATTAGGGGTGCCAATCGGTCAGTCTTAGTCTAATCGATCCCCACCAATTTAAATATTGCACCGTAATCGATATGTTTAATTAATCGATCTTGATTTGTGAGACATTGATTCGTTTATATTCGGTCCGATTGGTCTGTGTCCCTAATTGGTCTTATGTTAATTAATTCAATTGATCTATTAATATCCATAATCGATTATCTTATTCAGTCTTATGTTCGATTTTATGTCTTTTAGCATCATCTGCTAAAATCATATCATCTTAGAGGCTAGGATATCAAAAGACCCATTGCAATCTCATTTAGTAAGGCTGTATTCGTTGCAAGTCTAATGTTCACAAGTAAGTGAAAAAATGGGTGGAAAAAGTAGGTGGGAAAAATAGATGGAAAAAATAAAAGAAGAAATTTATATATGTATTTAATCCATTTTTAGTCGGTTTATACCAACTTGGGTTTTAATCGATTAGTCCGTTCGGGCGACCCCTGTACCGTGAACGATCTATTATTAATCGGTCCAGTCCTAAGACTGACACGTTTATTAAACGGTCCGATTTGATACGGTCTTTAACCAGTTGGTCTAGCTCGGATGACACGGTACGGTCCCAAAATTGACACCACTACGAAAAATGTAAACAGCATCCATCAATTCAACGTATCATAAATACACGAATCCACAAAGAAATGAAGAGAGAAAGAGATCAATTTAACAAGATACTGGCTTATCTTCTTCTTCTCCAATTACTGCAACGACTGTCAAAAAATAAAGATACCCACACGAAAGTGGATATTAAGCGGTGGGCGAGGAGACAACTTCTTGCAACGGAGCAATTGCTCTTCAGCCTCTGCTATCTTTAATCTTAAGCAAAAAAAAAAGAAAAAAAAAAAGAAATCTCACTGTATGACTGTATACGCATGATAGGACTTAGAATCACCTAATGTTGCCTCTGAATCAATCTAGAGATACACTAACTGCAAAGGAGAGGAGTGTGGTTTTCTTAAGCTACCGTTACAGGGTCCCAAATCTCCTTCCTGCAAACCGACTGGAAGTGTAGAGTAGTTTAGGAGCGATGATCAAGGGTTTCCTGCAAATCAATATACGATGTTTGGGGCCAAAACTTTAGAATTAGGGTCGCCTTAATGTAGGCTACTGATGCCCCAAATCCAGAGGGATAAAAGAGGAAAGGGGGTAGAGATTGTTAGGTTCAAGCACCATGTGTTCTCCTAGACTTCAAAACACAGAACAACGTACCCAGAAAAAAAAAATAGCGCTTTTCACAACCAAATCTTTCCTTTGATTCTACAAATTTGTTAGAAGAATTTATTTCAAAGCAACCTGTAAACTCATGGTTCCGTGTTTTATTTGCTACTTGCTACCCCCATTCTTTTCTTTTTAAAAAGGATTAATTACACAGACACCCCCTCTATTATAGTGAAACTATATAGAACTATGCTGTTTCTACAAAAGTTACACAGAATACCCCTCTAACAATCCTATCATACAATCTCACCCACACCATTACTTTTAACTTAACGGTAGAAGGTCAAATTATTTTTTAGACAAAAATACCCTTACTAAGTGCATTTTTGAAAATAAAAAAGAAAATTAAAAAAAATCACAAAAAAATATATAAAAATAAAATTGAAAAGTTTTGAAGGTAAAAAAGTTTTTTTAGCATCTAAAAAGAATAAACCCTTTTAAAAAAATTTGTCTAAAAGACACTTAGTAAGGATATTTGTGTCTAAAAAAAAATTTGACCTTCTGTCGTTAAGTTAAAAGTAACGGTGTGGTGAGATTGTATGATAGGATTGTTAGAGGGGTATTCTGTGTAGCTTTTGTAAAAGCAGGGTACTTCTATGTATTTTCATTACAGTAGAAGGGGTGTCTGTATAATTAATCCTTTTAAAAAAAGAAAGGATTGAGTAATTTTGACATTTCAACAAGTAAGTAAAAGTGTTTCAAAGAGTAAAATGGTATTTTTACCTTTTCTATTTAAGACCGGCTGAATCAGGGGGTAACTTGTTCGGTTCAAAAACTTTTCAAGATATTTGAAATCGAGGTAAACTACAGAGGTAATATGTTTCAATTTCCCTAAATTAGATGATCCTTCGTTCTGCCTCATTTGTGAAGTAATTACTATTGAGTTCAGATTACTTACGTGTAAAATATACATGTATTCTTCATGGGATCCCATCACCGTTGATCTGGTATGAGACCCACTGAATATGAACAATGATGAAATCCTAAAAAGGATACAAGTACATGCAGGTGAACTATTCTCGTTACTATTCTAAAGGATATGATCTGCACTCTACAGTTACAATTACGTGAACATGTCTTGCTCTTTCATTTTTGTTCCTGGATGTGAAAATTTATAGAATAGACAGGATGAATTCAAACTATAATATCTATTTGTCCAATGATTGGTATGGCTAGGCCAACCTTCTACAATATATATCAAGGTGGATGGATATATAATATACCTACAAGGGGTGTCCTATAGTTATTGGTAGAGGGGTCGGATTAATTAATAGAATCCTTTCCATGACAAAAGTAGCATATGCTAAAATAAATAATCATCAACATTGCTGAAAATAGTGTCTGTATTCTGTATAGAGAGCTCTTTGCCTTGTTCTCTAAATCCAGCCAACGAGACCTACATTGGACTGATTCAGAAATTATGTTAGAAAGGCTTGGCTTGTGTCCTGGAAAAACTCAAAACAAAATCATGATAGTGTTAGGTTTAGACTTATATAAAGAGTGAGAACATGGAAGATGCCCAAATTAAGTAATGAAACCCATATACTTGTTTTAGCCTGCCTTCTTTATAATAAACCTATAATTGTTTGTGGGCTCATGTTTGGTACGTAGATGGATATCCAACTCAAAAAAAAAAAAAAAAATCGTGAAGGGACATTCTGATTGACACCGGCGCAAAACCCCGACTCCCTCATGACCCAAATACCGCAATACTCCCCTTATATCTGTGGTTTCCATGGTAACCTGATGATGGCGCACCAAAGGGAATTAGTAACAAATGGGCCGGTGTCAAGTAAAAAGGCCCACTGTGAACTATCTGATAATCGTTGCATTGTATTGCCAATAGGTTTTAGGGCGTAAAATGTAATTAGCATGGCCTGACCCTCAACCTCTGTCTGAATCCTCTCCTCCACGGCTCTCCGGCTCTCATCTCATTCAATCGTTAGAGGGGATTAAAGTTTGAGTCGACTCATCCTTCCAATGGTTGGATAGGGCGAGAGCCGACGCGCGAGCCATGGAAGATAAGATTTGGACTCCTGTTTTACGGGTCATTTAGAGGAAAAAAATCTTATCCTGTCAGTTCAATTATGCTAGTTGAAGATTAGATGGACTGAAATGTTTGACATGTACATTGATGCATCTCAGAGCCCATTGGACGTTCAACTGACCGACTGACTAGGCGAGAGGAGAGGCTCTAGGTCCAACTTTAGTACCTATGCAAAAAACCAAGGTTGATCAATATGGGGCTATACCCCCACAGCCCACAGGTGATAGGTATGGCTTGCAGTAGTAGTATTAATAAGGTGCATGCTTGGCTAGATCCGGACCTTGGTACCTCCACCTAGCATTGCATGCAGTCCTTTTTAGGGGCACCCCTATAAACCGAGCTATTATTGTAAAACTACCCCCGGCCGTAAGTCTTATTTGGAATGATGCAACGACAAAGAGGAAGGAAAAGAAACCAAAACCCTAACGTGTCCTCATCCCATCAACATCTAAACTCCACTCAACGAGAGAGAAAAATAGAATAAACCAAGGCCAATGCCAAAGAAAGTGACGGATATAGCAGGTAGGGGACTGATGAGAGCGATGAGACAAAGCTGTGGTGGAGTTTGCCGACCGGGTAACAATACAAGAGTAACTACTTTCCATTGGTAAGATTGGATTTTAATGCAACTGCAGGGTAAGAAACAGCTCATCATCCCATTAGGATTTTTTTTTTGACACTGATGCTTTTTCATGAAATGTCATTGGATTATCACAAAAATAATTGAAGAGATTTTACAGTATTAGGGATTCAGTTCTCTCAAATCCAATCGTCCTTTAAATTGAGATTCAGCAGCTGGAGTCAGTCATGTACCCTTTTACATATATCAATGCATTGATTTACTTGCAGAATGAGCTCTAGTGGGTGGCTTATACCTTGAGAGGATCTTAATCCCAGTCATGGATACCGATTCAGAATCAATATGAAAAACCCATAATGACCACACTTATTAATTTCTAACAGCAACTTCCTGCAAAGGATTTTAATGACTAAAGAGGAAGGTTCTACCAAAAAAAATTTTAATAAATAAATAAAGGGGAAGGGCAGTGAATATAGCTGCCATGCATGTTGGAATTGCAGACGCAGAATAATAAATGGGAGGGATGGGTAAAGGTATCAGGCATGACATAAATACAACATGAAAAAGACATAAGGAAACACATCACGAAATTGATTTTTTCTGCTTACGGTTGTGAGGGGTGTGGGGTTGAGTTAATTTGACAATAACTTCAGTATTGGGACAGGAGTCACAGGGCTCAGGAGTCAGGAGAGAGAGAGAGAGAGAGAGAGAGAGAGATTGGGCGTCCCATGAATCCCCCACATGACCTCCATCCCTGTATAATTGTATTGCTTGACACTTTGATCTAATTAAAGTGAGCACCATCCCTTCAAGAAATCTACACAGAAGGACATAGCAATATGGAGTTCATCCGATGGACTGACACGATTTGATCACAGGAGAGGATCTTTCTCATGTAACAAACGGTTAGAAATCTTTAGGTTCTATGGCATTTGAATTTGGATTTGAAGGACCCAAGAAAAAGAATACCACAAAAAAGCCAATCCATGTAAAAGAGAAGGGCTAATATGCCTAGCTAGCAAGAGGAAGGCTGGTAGGCTATGTGACTTTATAAAGACTGATAAGACCTGCCTACTGTAATCTGTATACTGTTTACTGAAGCCCAGGGAGGGGAGGACGAAGGAGGACAGAAGTCAGCAGATACTAGGAGGAAGGTGATGAAGGTTTTTTGTTTTTTTGTTTTTTTGGGATCCAAGGAAGATGATGAAGGAAGGTAGGTGGTAATACTGTAATAAGAAAAGTTGTCTGCGTCAAAGGATCTTGTCCTCTGGATTTTGTCTATAGGGAGGAGTATCGGTTACCCTTACTAGCTAGCCTGTCTGTCCGAAGAATGGCCAGCCAGCTCAAAGGTTTCCTTCTCTGTAGTCTAGCTAATACCGATCTTGAAATTAATTAATATATAGTGAAAACCAAAACCAAGTGGGTCCCATTCATACCGCTGGAGGCTGGAGAGAGATCAATGGTGTCCGTGCGACCTGAATTACCTGTCCGGCGCCTGACCTGAGCCTGACATCTCCAACTCCTCTCCCCCAAATCGAATCTATCTCTAAATTTTATCTCTGCACCACAAACGAACGAAGGACCACATAAGAACAAAACTCTGTTATCATTAAATAATTTATAAAACCCATAAAAGAAAACAGGGCGAGAGAGAGAGAGAGAAAAGGGCACGCAATTTAAGATGAAAACAGACGCTATTACGATTATTGCTAATAAAATTGAAATCTTCTGAGTTATACGAAGAGCTCCTTTATTTATTAGTTTGAATTTTTAAATTAGAAACTTGACATGATATTAGAGTTTTAAATTTCTTTTCATATTAATCTTAAAAAAAAAAAAAAATCAAGTCATTGAAAGAAGAATGCCAATTGCAGAGAATAAAGACTATGGTTCACTTAAAGAGAGATGTTCAAAGAGAGACTATATGTTATCCAAAGAAGAACTATCACCCAAAAGAAGGATTATATATCACCTAAAGATGGATCAATCACCTAAAAGTACCATGTATACCACATATACTACTATATATACACTACTTAATGGTGGGGTTACATGTGAGAGAGAGTATTGAGAATAGTCCCACATTGCTAATGAGATTGGAATCCTGTAGTCTTATATATGGAGAGTCCCTCCACTTACTAGTTCAAACTTTTGAGTTGAAAACTTGACAGACGCCTCTTCATTGCCGTAAACTTTGACTGAGCCCCTCTTTTTTGTGACTTTGTGAATCTGAGGATTTGAAGTGATGAATCTGGGGTTGAAATCGTCTTTAATTATTGGAGGTTCTAATCGCTCATCTCACGATTGCAGTTAATCAGACACATTTATTGATGTATTGACAGATGCACTCAGTTAACTCCAATCACTGGATGGCGATTGAAACTTTTAATAATTAGAGACGAATTAGACTTGAATCTGACCGAAACTTTTAATAATTAGAGACGAATTAGACTTGAATCTGACCGAATCTTCTTCATTCGTTCCTTTCTTCTGTATCTATTAACAAAATTCTTTTTCTATTATTGTTTTTCTATCCCAAAACTTTATTAAATTAATAAAAAAAAAAAAAGATGGCAAACAGATTTACGAGAAAAATAATTTTCTCTGCCTCTGTACGTGGTTTCGGTGCAGCTTTCCATTCCATTCAGTGCTTCTTCCTGTTAATGTACTCTTCTTGTTCTTCTGATATATTTCATCAGTTATAGAGGGTCTATAGTAATATCTTTTTTTTTATTTTTATGGTAAAGATAATAATACCTTCGTTATATATATATATATAATTTTTCTATCAAAAAAATATTTATAAAAACGTGTAGATTCATGGATCTTGAAAAATAATGACTTGCAAAATGATTAAATTATTAAACAAGTAACCAACATAGTTTACGATACAAAATAATCATATTGTTCATCTGTTTAGAATATAAGAAGAACATGATAACATGTATCAATAATCTTGCACAACATGAATAAATGATGCGACAAGATATGTTAAGAAGATATTTAACCAGATAAGGAAGAATCGAAAATTGAGAATTCGAATAAGTTATTAGTAACGATCTTCCTAAATAAAGATGGATCGATATTAATATTTTGAAATGAATAAATAACTTATGATATTTGAAAAAATAAACAACATGGCGATGGTGAATGATAAAAATAACTCAACTTTATTTTATAATGGGATAATTTAATCAAATTCTATTAATAATAAAAACCAAACAATGTCAGAGAGGAGGCAGGAAGCTTTGATCTACCTACCTATATATCTATTATTCCATCCAAACTGCCAGATGGCAGAGCTTGCGTGCAGATTACGTAATGATCCAACTTTCAATTATTATTATATTAATTGGAAAAGACGAACAATAAAAACCAGTCTGTCCGGGAAGGATGATGGACGTGACTCTGAGGCTTGTCTTAGAGTCTTATTTCCTTTGACTTTTGTAGACAAAAAACCTGAGTCAAATTTCCTATGTCTCTGACTGTTTCACGAGAAGGCTTTACTGCCTGCTGCTCTCTTAGGGTTCTCACTCACTTTATACCTCCATCCGCCAGAGCCGACTGCAGCTGTATAGGACTAGTGCGGCACATGCACGCCAACTCGTCAGCGTTTTTTAAACTGAATCATTCTTCCCCGCCCGTGACCCGGTAGCCCGCGGTTTCTTTTTACATAAATCTTACTGTGTTGTTAGGAATTAACAATACAATATAAAAATAATAGCAAAATAGAAACATAATACAATGATTTTATGTGTTCCATGGCAAAATCATCAGTCTCCCATTCTATTATACAAATGATGGAGAAGTCATGAATATAGGATACATCCATGGCAAAGCGATCCGTCATTGATTCCATTATTCGAATGAAGAAATCATAACACTCAATACTCTTACTAATTTACGCCTTTATATAATTAAAATGAAACACTAAACCTCCCAAGTACAAGATCGCTTCCGGTATAATAGCAAAGTCTTGACTTCAAATAATATCAAACTTCACACATAACAATGCCCCGTTAATTCAAGTTTCATTGATTTTACATGAGAGTTTACTTCCAGCCTTGGTTTTAGCAATGAGGATACCAATACCTGTCAACAAGTCCTTGGAGCCACATCTGATCCAGATTGATTGCAGCAGCCAATGCCAGAGGAACTAAAACTTGCTTCCAATCGAACTACTGCAAGGTGAGGTTGGTCAAGTTTTCATCCTATAAGTTTGAACTGGTCAAAGAGACTTTGGAGTGTATAAGGGGAATATAAAATATTTGTTGATTTATGTAGGATTAAATTCCCAATACTTCATTGCACGTGTGATAATATATACTACGGACACATCAAGATGAGAGAAGGAAAAAATCATCTTATTATCCCAAAAAATTCAAATCAGTGAAGGGACTCCCATGCATACAAGGGGTAATATAGACCATCTGTTAATCCATGCAGGACTAAACTCCCAATTAATACTTCTGCGCACATGTGACTATACTTACCACTACTCAAGGTGTACAAAGGGTACCGTTAAAGACTATTTAGTAGTTGGTATGCAATTAAACTCCCAACACTATAGTCTCATATTGGAAAATGTTTCCATCTAAGATATATTGATATATGGGTTAATTTCTCGACTTAATAGCTTAAACTTTTGATTTAGATATTCTTTAAAACTTGTATGCAAATGAAGAGATAATTTCTCGACTTAATAGCTTAAGCTTTTGATTTAGATATTCTTTAAAACTTGTATGCAAATGAAGAGAGGGCCCGACCAGCATCACAATACCCAGAACCTGACTCCATGTGGAAAGGCGAAATGAAATAAACACTTCAAAAAACAGACGTTCAGATTTTAGCGCTACCGTAGGAAGTAAGGAAGGTTAGAACTAGATCAGGAGTTTTTGAGTGTCTTGTACATAGTAAAAATTCTGATAACCCTGCAAAATAAGCTGTTCCTAGTATACCATTTTGAAATGCCTTACTACCCCTCATTCTCATTTTTTTCTCCTATGAACGTTACCTCTAATTTCTTTCAATCTCCTTCACTCAATCATTCCACAAAGCAAACATTGGAAGCTGATGAACCGCTGAGAGATTCGGTGGCCTACTCGTTGCTGGCCAATTCACATTCCCTCCCCCAGTACTGTTGCTCACACTGTGGTCTCCACCACCACCATTGTTACCATCCTCATATTTAGGAGCATGCAATGAGAAGAATGCCTGGGATAATTCTCCCCCTCCCACTCCATACTCATTCTGCGATGCAGCAGACTGTTTCGAGTTTTGCAGGCTTGAAGAATTTGGATTGCCCAAAGTGTTACTGGAATTCTGTGGCTGCTGTACCTCAGTGCTGTTGGTCCATAATACATCTCCCAACTCATCTGAGGACTCGCCATTTGTAATGGCAAGATGCGGTTGAGTTGGCACCGATGAGTTTGCAGAGGAGCTGTTATCTTCGGGAACAACCACAACGGAGTCCCTCGGGGAGCGCTTGGCAAGGTCACCAGCAATTAGAGTGCTACTGGAGCAAATCCGCTTAACATCGTACTTGCTGATGTCGAAATTTGTCACAGCACTTGTCCCTCGGAACTTGATTGCTGCAATGTCATAGGCTTCTGCAGCTTCCTCTTGAGTGCCTGAACAAAACAATGAATTTAAGATCAATGATGATGATGATGATGAGAACAAAGGATGCTATACAGTGCCCACATTTCTTCAGAATTGTACACATGGAATGATTACTTTAACTCAAATCTGACCCATTTATTCATTGAGCAGATTATGCCGGGCAAAACAAGAACTCGAAAGAGAATAAGATGGGCTCACCTCATGCGTATACACCCCCGGACTACACTGAAACCACTTCATTTTCCATATTAAGTCATGCAACTCCAGTAGAATCTAGCATCTCCCTCACAATTATGTACTCGTCAAAATCCAAACTCCAAAATTTTTCAAATGCAACAGCAGGTTTCTATCTACAACTACAGGAAAGAAGCCAAAAAGCCATATTCCTATCACCATGACCAACCCAATCAAAGTCATCAGTGTCACCTAGGATCCCAAAATTTCTATTCCTGTCTTCATGTTACTTACCTAGATATATTCCTTTGTAAGCTTTATATACAGCCCCACAGTAACCACAAATCATTCATTGAATATAAGAAACTATTTTACAACTAAATATGTGTTTTGGCTGGGCCCTTCGAGCTTTGACACTCTTACCCCAACGTCTGAAGGGTTGCCTACATAATACAACCTCAGGTCATAAAAACCAATCTCACAGTAACACTGCCCATTTTAACACATACTAAGACAAATATATATAGGTGGTGCCAAATTTGAAAGGCAACCACAAGTGCACAACTACAGAATTTGAATTCTATTTGGCTGGATTGATACCAAGAAATAAAGATAGTTCATACCAAGAACTAGAGCTACTGTTTGGCACAATTTTCATAATTATTTCACATGCAGCATGAATTGCCATTGATCCCTAGACTTCAAAATAATATTTATAAAATCTATCAAATAGGAGTCGATAGATAATCCTATCGAAGTCTAAAATTGATAACAATCTAAAAAACACTCACTTGTATTTAATGATCCAAGTGTTTCCTAATATTTCTCTGAATATAACAATTAAAATTATAACCCACTTCCCAAAAGAATGTTTGAGAGCTCATTAGGGGGATAAATCCATAACCACTAAAAGCAAATAATTTCTTTATTGGATAAACCAGCAGTATCACCAATTTCAATTTCACCACAACTCAACCCGGAAAGCGGTCCCAAACTTTCAATTGGTGGTAAACAAATTGGGATGGTTTAGTCACAAAAAACATTTAGAATGCAAGCCCATCACTATGTCTTAACATACTTAAGTAAGAGAAA
This sequence comes from Protea cynaroides, assembly GCA_028583415.1. Lineage (NCBI taxonomy): Eukaryota > Viridiplantae > Streptophyta > Magnoliopsida > Proteales > Proteaceae > Protea > Protea cynaroides. Next base: position 109,671,666 of record CM053276.1, read on the forward strand.
GGAAAAAGAAAAGGAAAAAAAAAACACAAATAAGAAGCTCAGAGACTCACTGAAAGTTCCAAGGTACAGGTCCTTGTTTCCTGCAACCCTTCCAATTCTTGCTTGCCACCGTCCGTGTTGATGATGTCTGTCAAAGTTAAAAGGCACAAACTTAAGAATGAGATGAAAGGGAAATGTATATCTACATGGATAGGTTACATGTCACATAATTTCTGCATATTATGGATGCATATAATGAAAGCTGCATAGCAGTAAATAATGGAGTCTTTTAACAATAAAGGTGTTCTGCCAGGACCTCGTCACCCCTCTGTACACAGAAGCTCCTCTAGAGAATCCACTGCTTTTCCTGAGTAAATACAACAACAAATAAGTGACAATCGAAATCTAATTACAATAATATTATTTCGCTATATACTTTCCCAAATTATACAACTTTTTAATTATGGTACAGAGACAATATTCTATGAGACACTAGATTAGAAATTCCACCTCTCAACATTTAAAGCACCACCCAGATCAAAATTTAACTTTTACTGTCCTTTTCCCAAAGATAGAAAGAAAAGGAAGAAAAGGACCTTCTTAAGCTGGCGACAAATTCCTGCCTGGTCATGTTCTTCATTTCTTCAAGCTCTTTCTCATAAGTGCTCAACTGAGTTTGAAAATAAAATATCAAATATAAGTTACCATATAAAGCAATGGCTGGAACAAGTCTCAAGGTTGAATTTATTCCACTTTTGCATCAAGAATGAAATGATGGGGGAAAAGAAGGAGGGGGTAACCACGAAAACCTCATGGGCAGCCCTTACCGGAAAATTAATATGAGTAGTAGGACCCCAGTACTTCAGTGCAGCCAAGTCATAAGCCCTAGCTGCTTTCTCCTCCTTATCATACCCACCTAATAATAAAAAACAAAAAAAAGCAGCTCTAATAAATAAACAATGCACACCACCCAATGTTTCTTCTTCACAGTTCATAACTTCACATTCATGTCAAAATGCATTAATAGTAAATTATTTAAGCCCTGAAGAGAAAAAGGTCAAATTTGATGAAAAATATCAAGACATGGAAATGGAAGCTTTACTTACCAAGGTAAACTGCTCGAATATGGAAGCAGTGAACAACCAGTGATAGCCAAGAAGAGCCCATGAAACAGAGCTGTTAGTATATTCTCTCACGAAAACACTGATATGCTCAGCTCAGATATTTAAAATGCATAAAAGGAAAGAAGAAAAAGATATAGATGAGCTAGATTCTTATTTCCTCTCACCTTGCCTTCCTTTCCTAGTTTGTCCTTCCTTCCTGCAACTGTTATCCCATAGATGAGCCTCGTATCTCCCAGTCCATCGATGCCTGTTATATTATATTATCAAATAAAATATAACTTATATTCTACCCAATGAAGGGGAAGAACCCAAAAAAAAAAAAAAAAAAAAAAAAATCACAATATCACAGTACCTAGTGACACCACGATACTGGGAAGTTCTTTGCCCAAATGTATCAATTGATTTACGAGGAACTGGTTCTCGGGTGAGAGCTTTGCAAGCAGGGCGTTTCCGGTTCTCCGAAGGTCCAGCAGCCATGACAGATAGAGAGAGAGACTCATAAGTAGAATTGTTTGCTTCTGATGATGATTTATCTCCTGAAAATGGTGTTTGGCGTAACCATGACTTGAACCCAGAAATTGAGGTAGCATTCTCAAGAGGAACATGAATGGGGACAGAGGAGATTAAGGGTTGAGAGTTATCGTTGTAATGGAAAGATGGGTTTGAAAATTTCTTTGTTTCGAAATTGGTGTTGAAGGTTGGAGGTACATTCACATTGATCCCACAACCACTGTTGGGATTCTCCTCTCTTTGATGTAGATAGACATTGTTGTTTTCTTGAGTTGAGTTTGAGTAACTGCCCAAGAAATCTTCAAGCTTTGGTCCTTCTCGATCAAGATTGGTTGCAGTAGCCATGCTGTTCTCGTAACTCCAATCTATGATTAACCCATCAAGTAACAGGTTTAGTTGAATATCTGAAACCATAAATAGCAAGAAAAATGCACAAGAAATACCCAAGAAAGCTACAGATGAAACATTTCACACAAAGACAGAAAAAAAAAAAAAAAAAAAAGAGTTCCTAAGATAAATGGACAATGAAGGGGGGCTGGGAAAACAATACCCAAGAAAGGAAAGAGAGAGAGACTAATAGATAGATAATAGTACCTCCTCCATTAGAACGCCTTAAAGCATCCAAAACACAAAGAGAACCATCAGAACGCAAGGGCATGACCGACATATGAGAGGAGTAACCTCCCTCTCCATCTCCACCAAAACCTTCATCGATGCTCAGGTGTGGAGTCAGAGAAAACCCCAGCCAGTTACTCATATTTTACTCATAACCAGATTCTCTCTCGTGTTCGTTTTTTAGCTCAAACTTCAAAACAAACTTCTGTTTTCACTTGTAAGTTAAAGAACAGAAATCGAAAAACCCAGGAAGCTCATTATCATAAAAAAGTTTTTTTTTCTTTCAAATTTTTTTTTTTCAATCTTCTTGTAACGTTGTCTCGAAATTCGTCCCTACTTCTTTCTGGCTTGTTGTTATTACATCAGGTTTGCAGACTGTAGAGTTGGAAAAGAGCTGAGAAAAAAATTATTTGAATATTAAATAGAAGACTGAATGGTATACTATTTATGGATGTGGAGATACGAGGTGGTCCCACTGCAGCTGTCCAGAACCAGAACCGCTGGGATTTAGATACTTTATATCTGGCGTTGATTAAGTATCTGAGACCCATCAAGATCCCCTATCAATATATAAAATTCTAATCCATTGGTTGTGCAATTTTATACAGTTGGACTGGGTAGGGGTGTCAACGTGCTGGTTTGGATCAAATCGGTGTCCGTTTTATAGAGCATAGTTGAAATACTTCAATTAAGAGATTCGGACTGGGTGGGAAATACTCTGCATATTAAACTAACGGATTGGTCTGGTTTTGTATTGTTATCAGACTGGTTTAGGTCGGTTTGAGTTGAAAACCCATTGAAGCCATCTAGAAGGTGGAAGAAGTGAATCTAGGATTTAATATTCAGTCTAAATCAGTCTGTTCTAGGTCATTATTAGGTTTAGATTCATTGGTCTGTTTTTTTGGGCTAGTCCGAACAAGATTGAAACCGGGAGGATATACCATACTTCAACCTGAAATCTTGCCTCATAATAGTTTCGGTTCATTTCGGATTAATTCGGGCCGAATCGATCCCAAAGTTAACACCCCTAGGAGTGAACTACCTACACCATGGAGATGCTCCATAACCTAAAGTCCTACATTTTTCTTCAATTCACTATTGCGGCATATTGTTCGGCTATTACAAGCAAGCTAGATTTTAGAACAAAGGATTTTTTTTACTTAAATCTAGGCCTTCTTGATGGCAATTCCTTTTGACACATACTCATTAGGGCATCACATGACCCACAAATACGGGGATAGTATTGGTATCTGAGTTGGGAGGTGTTTGGGTTTCCAACATCGATTGCTAGTGTCCACAGTCATTGGCATCGGATTAGTGTCAATAAAAATATCCTTTTAATAATCGGTACAGATCGGCCAATACAATTGATTTGCAGTTTGAGTATATTGGTCCAGTCTTATTTTTATTAGTTTTTTTTTTAATCTTAATGACATGTCATTCATCTATTGAATATACTATGACCTTGGATCTCCTACACGTATGCATACTCTCCATAGGATTTTATTGTTGATATGACGTGAGACCCACCTCTAGAGTGTGGGATCTATTGGACATTGGCGGTGATTTCATACAAGTATATACAGGTGAACTATTCTCTATGCTATCAATTTGATCAATACGAAATTGGTATCGATTGGGGTGAAACGGTGACTATTGTCGATTAATAAAACCCTGATTACGGGAAAAAAAAAAAATCCCCAATCCCATGAGCGATGGCTGAAAATTACAAGATGGTATAAGCTAGGTTTTGGAAATCCAGGCCCACCCCATTTAAGCTTGTTTGATTGGACCATGAAGTGACATTTTTTTTTTTTTTTTTGGTAGGAGACCATGAATTGACATATTGCAGATATTGTAGATAAGGTGGGGTTGAATTTTGTGATTTTCTTATTCATATTTATCAAATGATGGATTTTCGCTGATTTTCTTGAGTTTAGATCATTTGCACTTATTAGAATAATAAGAGTAATTATTCTATTCTTCTAATATGCTCTTTGGACGATAAATATCTCATGGAGTTAATAGTGCTGACGTCTGTTAACTAAATAAATTATATATTTTAATTCCTTTTATTTAGGTAGATTGATTTGGTGAATTAACAATCAAGTTTTTTAAGATAAATAAATCTATTAGAAATAAATTTCTAATGATTTAAAATAAAATTGAAATAAAACTCACGATTTTTTAATTCAATTAGAGTTTTATTTTTAATAAAACTGATTTTTAAAAAGAAAAACAATTAGAAATAAAACTCTAATAAAACTCACGATTTTTTAATTCAATTAGAGTTTTATTAGAATAAAACCTACTCTTAAGGATTTTTAAAAAGAAAAACAATTAGAAATAAAACTCTAATAAAACTCACAATTTTTTAATCCAACAGAGCTTTATCTCATAAAAAAAAAACATTTTTTTCCTTTTCTCTCTCTCCTATTCTTTTTTTTTCTTTTAGATTTTGTTATTTTAATTCAACATAGCTTTATCTCATTAAAAAAAAAAGTTTATTCTATTTATTTTCAATTGATTAAGATTTGGACAGTAAAATATGAATCATGAAGTGATAAAAAGGATTAAAACAATGAATAAACTATGAAATGATGAACCACAGAGAGTCCCACCTTGATGGACTCATATTGTTTTTTTTTTAATGAGGTAAAGCTTTGTTGAATTAACGATTTCTAAAAAAAAAACAATTACAAATAAAATTCTAATAAACGCACGATTTTTCAATTCAACAGTGTTTTATCTCATTAAAAAAAAGAGTTTGAGAGAGAGAGAAAAGGGAAAAAAACGTTTTTATTTTTATTTTTTTGATGAGATAAAGCTCTGTTGAATTGAAAAATCGTGAGTTTTATTAGAATTTAATTTCTAATTGTTTTTCTTTTAAAAATTGTTAATAAAACTCTAATTAAATTAAAAAATCGTGAGTTTTATTAGAGTTTTATTTCTAAATATATATATTTTTTTTAAATCATTAGAATTTTATTTCTAATTGATTTACTTACCTTCAAAATCGTTAAATATTTATTTATAATAGATTTAGATATTTATTTATAATAGATTTACTTATCTTAAAAAACGTGATTGTCAATCACTAAATCAATCACCTAAATAAAATGAATTAAAAAATAAAATTTATATAGCTAACACAAATTAACACCATTAACTCTATGAGATACTTTTCGTCCAAAGAGCGTACTAGAAGAGTAATTACTCTTCTAGTAAGTGGAGATGATCCGAACTCCATTTTCCTAACGTGCATAATAAACTTTACCAAGATATTGATGATTCTTTTGGACTATTTCTTGGACTTAAGTGAGATTGAATCACCATGCAAAGAACTGTTAAGTGGGTTCCAAATAACACATTTTGCACATAATTTAGATGATATTTGATAGTATTAGGGGATCTAATTGTGAATCAATGATATGGTTATTAGGTAATTGTTTAGTACGATCAAAGGACTCAAGAGATAGTAATTTTTCAAGTGCAGATCAAGGTGAGAGGTATTTGAAAATGTATTTGAAAATTTTGTACATAAGTATTGTGGTTTGGTGAATAATGGATTATTATGTTATGATAAAGTGTTTATTGTTGGTATGTCTATGTGTAGAATTTATTCATGAGAGTGTGTTTTTTGTTTTTTAAGTTTTTTTATAAAAATAAATTATGAATCATAAATAATAATCATTTAATACTACCAGTCAAGGAAGTAATAATAGATTATCACAATAATGACAAACACCTTCTAACCTATTTGTAAATTTTTGATTACATCAATTTATGTTAAATATAAATAAATATTATAAATCATACCAAACAATTATATATGTCATAATGTATTATATAATTAATTCTATTATACATATCAAAGAGAGCATAAGCTAAGCATAAGCTAATGAATAGATTTGGGATAACATACTTTGCAAACACTGTGGGATAAGAAGGGAGAGTTGAGACAAAAGGCAATCGGAGCTGATTGAACCCATGAGAATCCTCTAAGCAAGACACTTGCAGGATCTGTGAGGTAAAATGGGAGAATTGAGCCAAATGTCTGATAAATCAACTTGAACTTAAGAGGGAGTGAAGCAAGAAAGAGTTGAGCCAAAAGAGAAGAAATAAATGGTCTTGAGGTTCTAAGTTTACTAAAAATGGGTTTTACTCATGCAAAGTTTTTCTGTTGAGCTTCTTAATTTTGAGTTTGCCACTAGTGACAGTTTATATGTTCTCTATTTTTCTTTTGTAGCTTTATTACTATTATTGGTACTTGTTTGCATCAATTTCTGCTTTAGTTGGGATATTTTATATAGATCAAATAGAACAACATGATTTAGAGGAGTTGAACTTTGAAGGAGAGATTGTTTATATCCTAGATGTGAGAACTGTTGTTGCTGAATCTGAACTAGCTGACGTGTCCCATTACCTACAAGAGAAAGAAAGTTATTGGAAAATTGACTGGGTAGACACTCCAATGATCAAGCAGTCACAAGAGCATACAGTATAGAGTTTACGAGATGAAAGTAAACTCCTTAAAGAGAAGGGATAGTGAAGTGAGTAAAGAGTTTTTTCCTGTTATCTGTGACCCATACAGTATAGAGTTTACGAGATGAAAGTAAACTCCTTAAAGAGAAGGGATAGTGAAGTGAGTAAAGAGTTTTTTCCTGTTATCCGTTAAGTATTTATGTAAAAGATATATACATCAAGTGTTGGAGTCAAATACGTTACCCAGTAGTTGAGTTGGATGAAGAGAATAAGTCCCCTTGATGATCCTGATCATGTCTTGCCAACATAGGATGAATCCTACAATCAGGATAGGCTGCCACAACCAACTTTTCAGGTAGCTAACAAAAGCCCGATCACGGAGAAGTCCATCACAAGTCCGACTCTCAACAACATGACCTAGTGGGAGTGTTCCTTCCGACTTAGAGACCCAATACACACCTACTTGCATCTATTCCTCTCACTGTACAGAAGGTCTCTGGAGGTGACATCTATTTTGACATGCGTCGTCCTTTCGTTAAATGGATGGACACGACTTCCAATGGATAGGCGAAAAATGGTATGAGCAAGAAGTGCAGAGATAAGAATTAGGAGGACAATATAATAATAAAGAATTTACCTTTGTTTTAGTGAATCTGTGAAATGATGAAATGTTAGCTGTTTAAACTAAACTTTCAGAAGTAAAGGTGTGGGACAGTGTGTTGACGTGGGATCTTATCATGTTGGAATTTGTATTTGATCTATTATTTTGTAAAATTTGTTGGTATATTGAATCAGTTTTATTTTTAGAAAAAGTTTCATCCATGCCCCATTGATAACATCATTTATACTTATAAGATTACAAAAACATTATCTACTATCTAAAAATTTTACTGTGCTAATCAAAGAAATCCATTTCATCACAAGATTCTCATTAGATGCTAATATTGGCTACATTAGAATATTTTATGAACGATACTACCCTTTTTATTGGGTTAAAAGACCATTCAACCCTTCTCCCAATTCTTGAGCACTGCTGCCTAAGTCTCCAGAAGGTGGTCGATAAAAAGAAAAAAAAAAAAAAAGAGGATTCTTTGAGGTTTCCTCTTCTTCCATGATCGGAGGCAACTTCGTATCCTTCAAAATACCAACAAAAAAAAAATACCATAAACAGTCAATAAGCTTCTAAATAAAAGATAAAAAATTCTGAAACTGAACAAGAATCGTTTTATAAGTTTACTCGATCCAAATCGTTGAGGGCAAAAAGAGGAGACAAAATTTTGAATTCTCAAAATTTGTCAAAAAAATTTGCAGAGAGAGAGAGAACAGTGTTGGAAGAAGAAGTTGTACCAGCCTCCTGATCTTTCTAGCCGGAGAAGATAAAGAGAAGAACTCATTGTACACTTCTTCGAGACCCTTCCGCTTCATCTTCATCAAGTATTCTGCCATCTCCACTAACGAATCACGAAAGAACAACTAACGAAACCCTAACCCAAAATGATCGGATCTCTTGTTGTAAGACCCACACTCCATAAACCAGATCTAAACCTTTAATTCATGTCATAACAGGTCTTCCAATCATGACCGGGCCAGACGGGACGAGTGGATAACAATCAGGTATGAAAACGGACGGGACTAAATGATATTTTTCATACCGTTCAATGGTACCGGTCGACCAGTATGTCTGCGCAGGTAGACTACTTAGATTTGGAACAGGATCTCTGCGGGTCTCATTTTTTAAATATCGAACCCTATGACTTTCCTAACGTAAGGGGGACTTCCTAAACTCAATCCTAGTCTATTTAAGGACCCCTAAACCTCCTAAAATCTCTTTCATTGATTCTCACAAACCCTAGAGATGAGAAAGTGATCGAAGAAGGAGAAAGAGCTAAGGAAGGAGGGAGAGGAGCCGCCGTTGCTGTTGGACGAAGAACACCCTACTGCGAACCAAAGGTGAGTGCTTGAACCTTCCTCTAAGTTAAGCGTTAGTCATGAATGGATCAATACCATGCAAGGCGAAGTATTGATCTAAATCAGAATTTGCCGTCAAACCCTAATACAGTCGATAAACCCTAGATTCAAGTTCTAGGCTGAGGATCATCGAAACTAGGACTTTAATGGAGTTTGAAACAACTCTAACTCATTGTTTAGACCTAGAATGTATAGGAGAAACCCTAGGATCAATAGGGGGTGACCGACGGAAGGCGAGAATCGAGCGTGTGGTTTTTTGGAGACATACCGGTCGCACCCTATGCGACCGGTACTGCGACCGATATCTCTTAGAGACTGGTCTGTGGGGACCGGTCGATCATACTGGCCGCACCTTTCTCCACAGTGCCGCAATTGGTACCTGCGACCGGTCTACATTGTGAAGAGTGTTCTTGACCCAGTTGCTTTTTCGACCAACGTAAACCCTAAGAAATTATTCTACTTCAACTCTAACATCGTGTAGGACCTTGTGATAGCGAGTTTGGATTCTGTGACGCAGAGCAAGTTAACAATCAAGCGTCAGATAAGGGAATCGGACCTAAATCCTAATAAATTAATAACAGTAAAACGTTGTTAATAATTATGATTCTATGGAATGGTGTTTGTGCATACTCGCATGTCATCTTTACTTTCAGTTATTATTGTTGTTCATGCATACTCGCTATGCTATGATGTGACTGTTAGGCATGTGATTGTTTTCGTCGGTGTGTGGAATGGGAAGGGGCTGGGGTCTAGGATCATTCCTCACACTAGCATCTTTTCGTATCATTCTGTCTTAGCATGCTTGATGCGGATAGGGTATCAGGGGAAGGAAGTGGCACTGTGATCTCCGCCCTGGCCTCTAGACTCTAGCTCTATCTCTATGCCGTAGGAAGTTGTGCTGAGATAGAGCCTATTGTGATGACATATGAGATTGGTTAGTTGCGAGTCCAATTTGCAAGTCCTCGCCAATAGGGGATTACGTATTGGTATGGGTAGGGTATCAAGGGAAGTGTTGGCGGTGTTTGATCCGGATGCTTTAGCTTTATCTCTATTCCATGGTGGGTGCATGTGGGACGACAGTGGTGTTTGATCCATTGAGCGGCTTCACACACTCGTGTATAGAGGTGCAGTGACCGTTAATCCTTTCTATAGTACATTGTAAACTTAAAATCAGACCATAATGTGAATGTTACTCATGCATGTATTTGTTGCATTGTCTGATTGTCTTACTGAGCTAAGTTGTGAGCTCACCCTATATATATATATATATATATATATATATATATATATATATATATATATATATATATATATATATATATATATATATATATATATATACATGTTTTAGATGTTGATGCAGATTATACTGTGGAGGAGTACATGGATGCTCCGATGTATAGAGGTGTTGCTGCTTTAGAAGTGCAAGCAGGAGAAGACGAGTATGACGCTTCATGCGAGTGCTCTTTCTGCGTGTACCTTTAGGATGTTGATTCAATTTATTTTTATTTATTTTCAGTTGGAGATACAATTGATGTAAGGAAAATTATTTATGTTTTGGTGTAAAGAATAATTGGATGTTTTATTTAAATTATCAATAGAGTATTCAGTTCATTTAATTTAAGACTTCCAATGTATTTTATTATATTCTGATTATGATTATGTGTAATGGTTTGTATGAGTGGACACGGTCTTATTGAGATCCTAGTATGAACCGTTGGTTTAGTGACGGTTCACTCACACTTCTGGTTCAGTCAGAATTGAGGTATGACACCTGTGATCACAACTCCATTCCAGAAAAGGAAACAATGAACTCCAAAATCCAACAACGAAATTCACAATCTACAAAAAAATTTCGCAAAAAACTCTAAGAAGAAATCCCTCTCCGTCTTTATCGGGCCAGATTTCACTTTGATTGTTTTTTTTTTCCTTCCTTTTTCTGAAAAACATCTTGAAGTTGTTCTGATCTAATTCTATTCATCCATTCAACTCAATTAGTCCAAGTAGCTACCATTAATTGATTACTAGTTATTCCAATCTACATCTAAATCAAATAAAAATAGAAACCAAAAAGTGTAAAACATTTGAACTGAAAGCCGCACCAGTCGTTGTGTCAAATTCGGAGATGAATTTGGTATGCTACTGTCAACACACAAACAACTAGTTATTGAAGATCCGACATGTTGTGTCTCTCCACACGCTCAGTTAGTAAATTAATAATAAATTTTGTAAGATCTGTGCGTTCTTTAGACAATGTTTATCTTTTTCTTCTTTTATTTGAATTTTCGTTGATGGATATCTAAAAATTTCTGCATAAATGTTCGATTCATGGCATGCTTTCGATTCAAGCTATGGTGGATGGCACAGAAAATGGGCGATTGAGGACGAGAAATCCCTCTTGAAATCCAATTCCTTATAGTAGAAGCCAGAGAACGATCTACACCTTGAATCAAACAATGGTAATGAAGAGAATCAGATCATCTACATGCACTGTCTTCCTTCCTTTGATCGAAGGCCCTTTCCGTGCTTGTAGTGTAGTAAATAGAGAAGAAGAAGGAAAGTTCCATTGCTCCCTTGTCAGTCCCCTGCTTTATTTTTATTCATAAATGATGTCGATTATCTCCGTTGGGATGCCGGAGATGGGATGCCACTGTGGACGCACAACGCAGAGGGGACTCCAACGTTAGGGGTTAGGGCTTGGGGGAGAGTGAAAAGGAAAGAGAGAGATAAAATATAAGTTTGATTTGAAGGTCAAATTAGTAAATTAACATTATTTTGTAATTTTTGAATTTATAATATGAGGGGTAAAACTGTATTTCAACAATTTTAGTGATTTTCGTCAATTAAATGGATCGAAGTGATATTTTTACAATCTTAGAGGTGTAGATGAAATTTTTTCTTATTTTTATTATAAGTCCTGAATTCGTCATCATTATAAGATGTTTGGAATCAATGAATTATTAATATGTTTCCGATACCAGTATAGGTATAATAGAGTTTTTCATTTGGCAGACCTATTCCCTATTGAAGGTGTGGGGTCGTTACAATATGACAATCAGTTTATACTAAAAATTGCCAAATAACAATATAAAGTATAAAAAATCTGAACAGAAATCGTCTCGGGAGACTGGGCGGCTTGGATGGATGGCCGCCACCTGGCACTCGGAGGGATCCGAGCCCTTCATCCGAGCCGACCCCCCAGTCGCCAAGCTGAGTCGACTAGGGGGTCGGCTCGGATGGAGGGCTCGGATCCCTCCGAGTGCCAGGTGGCGGCCATCCATCCGGGCCGTCCAGTCTCCCGCCCAAACCCAGGCGGGAGACGATGTGGATCCTAAAAATCTAGGATCACAAAAACAAAGTAGGAACGTAAACGACGGATAGCCCTTCAAAGGAGCGGGTACCATATTAGAATTGTGTCCTCACCGTTCCATACAATTTTTTATTTTACAAATTATGGCAAAAAGATATCCCGATATCCCAATATCCCACAACATTCAAATCTTCTCCTCCTAGGGGTTTGGGAGGAGAGTCGACTCTCACCAGTCGATGCCCGACACATTGGTATCGACTAGATTTAAGTCCTTCGTTCGAGTCAAAAAGGTGAGCAGACAAGGGATGTCGACTTATGCACTATTGTCGATTTATGCACGGGTTCGGATGGAGAGTTTGGATTCAGTTGATACCCAGTTGTTGGGCATCGATTGATGGGAACTGACTTTCCTAAACTCCTGGGATGAGAGGATTTGGATCCCTCCCCTCTAGTGTTTCTCGTTGGATTAAAGACGTTCTCAAATGGCAAAGTAAAAAAAATTAAGAAAAATTACTTGATTATTTATTTTTGGGTTTTACTTGACCAATCTACTCACTCCGTTTTTACTATAACAAAAATACCCAAAACAATGCCGACTTTAATCTTGACTTTTGATGCCTTTGAATAGATATTTTTGCCTTTTTTTTTTTCTCTCCCACTCCCTCCCATCACCACCTCTATCCTCTACCATTTCATCTTCCTTTGGTCATCCAAGACTAGTGCGCCTCCAACCGTTCCCTAGTGTTTGAAGAATTGTCATCTCTTCCAACATCTCATCTTAGTAGCCATTGCGGAAAGCGACGAATACGATTACAAGTGGTTGAGCAGCATCCCCAAACATGTCAATTGTCTTAGCTGTGCCTGTCGAGCTTGACCATGCTTACAAGTAGGTATTGCGGAAAACGTTCTATACAATTGACGTGTATGATACTGAAATGATAAAAAATAAGAAACATAGAAAATGAACAAGATGTAAAAACACAAATGTATGTGGTTTAGTATCGGTATACCCTACATCCATAGGACAATCTCAGCGGAGCTTTTTTACTGTATTAGAAAAAATTACAAGCCACACCTTTCACTTTGACAACACAATACATGGTCCCATATTTTACAAAGATATCTTACCAGTACAAATCCCACAAGTATTCTCACGAGAAACACTCACTTAGAGAAATTGTACACCCAAGAGATTTTACAAGTGAACCCAAACCCAATACAAGAAACCCAACCAGAAAAGATCTAGAGTTGATCAATCGCTCTCCCTTTTTCTTAAGCTTTTGAGCTTGTATTATTGTTGTATGTCCTAAGGCTTATTTCCTCCTCTTATAGAGAGGGAGAGAAAAACCTCAATTTGTCCGTCACGGTGTCTTCCAAGTCGTCTGCAATGACTTGCAGGAATTCCTTAATAGCCCACCATGGCAAATTCAGGTCAGGATCGTCTATAACACTTTGTTGTAGCAGATTTGATCCTAACCATTGGAACTGCAACAAAATTCATAATCGATGCACTTTCAATGATTTGGATGCACTTTGCTATAACATAGTGCTTTAGACCATTTTTTCCCGACAAATTCGGCTTCTTCTTATTTCCACCTTGAATGCAATAAATGCATTCATGTAGGTGACATCATCCACCTACAATCAATGTTCACAGTAAGTTAAACAGTGGATTCGAGAACAATGCTCTTATCTTGACGAGATCAATTACCTATGAAGTGTTTTGTAGAATCGAAAACAGCTTGAAAGGGCAAGGAGCAACAAAGGATCCAATTTGCAATTGATTCAGTTTCAGGGGACCTCGATGTGGAGATTAAAGCATGAACAATAATCTCGAAAGGGATTTAGCCTAAACCAAAGCATGTCTCTCAAAGTCGGATCAAAGAACTTGAGAGCGAAAAGCAAGCTAAGAGATAAAAGAATAATTGTGTAAAGATTCTATCGTAATAGCCATGTCTCTGTCTCCGCAGACCATGGTTCCAGATTCTCCATCCTTACCTACAACACATCCCTTCCGTCATCAACGAGATTGAACAGAGGAAGAAGGGGGTCATGCAATGGAGCATCGCAACAACAACCATGAAGTATGAAGGTCTCCTTTTGTGCGAATGAATTAGAATGGATGTAAGGATGATATTAACAAATGCATACCCATTTCTTGCTGCTCATGTTCCGGATCTCAACCTTCCCAACCAACGAGAATGGAATATCCAGTTATGGAACTTTATGTTCAGTGAAGTAGGAGACTAGGAGTTCAAGTCAAAAAGCAAATCCAATATTCCTGTCATGGCTCAAAGAGACAACCAGATAGAAAATAATCACCTACCCCCTATAATACTTTCTAAACATCACTTACCACCCACATCTTTCAAAAAATATCAACTATACCCAAGTAATTGACGGAGGCAATAGAAATCAGCATTAGACAGTTTTATCCTTTATGTTATTAATTTGAAAATTTTAAAAACTAATAAAATTACTAATATAACATTTTTTTCTTCTTCTTCTTTTCCTGTCTTTTTCTTCTTCTTCTTTTCCTAGTTTTTAGGAAAAAGAAAAGTTACGAGTAGCAATCATGTTTGGAGCTGGAATGAGCAAAGAAGGAAATGGGAGGGTTTTCCTTCAAGAATTCCTGCGAATAACAAGGAGGAGAGGTCACGACCCATTTTGAAGCCGTTTCAAAGAAGATATGCGATCCAATTTCTGCTTCGGTGCTTGTTCTTGTTTTTCCAATTTTCTGTTGGAAACCTCTTTCTTGACACCTCTTTCTACAATTACTTCTTGTTTCCTTTGTGCGAAATTTTGTACATCAGTTTCTTGTGAGAGTTTCTTTAGTTTCTTGTGAGAATTTATTTGGTTATTCTTTCATTTATACTTAGGGTTTTTTATACCATGTTTTATGCAATTTCTTGAATCTTGATGTTTCCACAAGATTGAATGCGGCTGAATTGTGATTTTCACCTAATCTGGTTTCACGGTCCCACCATAGCTTTTACCTCCCCTTGCAATCATCCTTTTTCTTCTGTGAAATTTTTGTTTTACTTTACTTTCGTCTTTCGGTGGAAAAGGGAAACTTCCACTGTTGTGCCTGATACATCTTTCAGGTTTAATATTTTTTTATATCTCAATTATTTCCACGTAAAATGAGTAGCTGCAAATTCTTTGTTTCAGCAAACTATAGTTGTCATGATCGTGGACAGATGGTGGATCATGAATGATGATTCTCATCACATGTCATGGATTTCTTTCGTTGCTTTTTCTGTATATTCAAAGTTGGACCTGATTTGATGCTACACATTTCTAGTATCCGTCTATTTCCTTCTTGAGTTTTTACCTTGGAGGAGATTTCAAGATTGGCAGTCCAACTCAAAGTTGTGGAGGAAGACCTGCACTTTTTTCATTTTTTTTATTTGCGACGTTGTCGTGTTGCCGGAGAAGAAGATAGGAACGAAAAAACCCTAATCGTCGTCGTCCTCACTCGAGAAGAAGATAGGAACAAAGATGAAAGAGAAAAGAGTTAGGGATTTAAGGCAAAAACACTAATTTTGTCATTTCACATTACCCATAAGAGTTCCTTCTCGTCTCCTTCGCTCTATGGTGTGAGATGGCGGAGGCAGCGGTGGTGTGCGCGGGTGGAGAGAGAGAGAGAGAGAGAGAGAGAGAGAGAGAGAGAGAGGCAGTGCAGGAGGGTGGAGAGAGGCCGTGATGGGTAGAGAGAGAAAGAAGAGAGAGAGAGGGAGAGAGAGAGAGAGAGGGAGGGACCATTTGGGTGTAAGGTCAATTAACTAAGGGAAGGTAAAAACGTCTTTCAACTTATTTTTAGGGTATTATTGTTTAATTCAAATTCGCTTTTGAATGACATCAACGACTAACGAGATTCGTTAAATGGAGTGAATCTATTTGATTAATGGTGTTAGTTGATTTTTTTTAAAAGGTGTGGGTGATAGGTGACGTTTCAAAACTATTATGGGGGGTAGTTGATTTTTTTTCTAGCCAGATAAGATCCGTAGAAATTTTCTATGGGGTTATTTATGGTGAATGCATTAAACGTTTTACTCGATCTCCCTCATCTGAGAATATGTATCCTCTTTGGGATTCTATCACTGTCCATATTCAGTGGGTCCTACACTTTAGAGGTGGGTCCCACACTACATCGATAGTGATGAGATCCCATGGAGAGTATATGCACATGCAGATGATCTGAACTCCATTTATTGAGCTTCCAAGTTGTTTTGGGTATTTTTGTTAGGGTACCCTTTTTGTTATATAAGTATAGACTGGGTAGATTGGTGAAGGGAAATCCAAAAGTGGGTAATTATTAGGTGGTTTTCCTAAAAAAAGTGGGGAGGAATTTGGTTGGGGAGCAATTTTCAAAAAATGGGCTTTTTTGAGTGGTTAGAAGGGAAGGGTATTATGGAAAATTCAAATGCAAAGGATCGGGGGCTTTGCACTTTTTTGAGGATGAGATACTCCAAACCATGCCCCACCTTAGTTGAGGGGTAGGCCAGCCAAATTTTCTCTTAATTTTTTAATTTACTTTTTTGATGTAGGATTGTTTGAAGAACTTATTTTTTTCTCTTTGGTGGATAAATTTTTGAGCTTTTATTGATGGACTTCACAATCACTGCACTTAAAAATCTTGAGTACAATTGTTTCATAGATTTGAAGATTCGTGCATATAGTTTGATTTTTAATTTAGGAAAGAAAATCTACAAGCTAACGGGGTATATTATAACCTTATATGCTAACAAGGAAAATGAGTAGTATAAGAAGCACTGATAATAGATCACTTAGAAGAATGAGAAAAGAGGTTTAGATTCAAAGAATAAAGATAGAAACAGAAGTACATACCGGTAGCATGGAATTCCCTTCCCTTCACTTTATTTAAAAATTTAGAGGGAGCAATGTTATGGGCCCAGCCCATGACTCAGCCCCACAAGTCTTGGCATATCTTGCCCATTCCTCTTCGCATACTTCCTAGGAAAAGTAAAAGGGGAAATACGAACGGATAGATAGAGGGTGTGAGTTAATAGGTAGTTGTAAAGACTGATAAAGCTTGCTGTTAATAGGTAGTTGTAAAGACTGATAAAGCTTGCTTGAGATTTGAGAAGCTATTATTGTGTAAGTATAAAAATCCTCTCCATCCGTTCAGTTGTCTAGTCAAACATCGGATAAAAATCCTCTCCATCCATTTAGTTGTCTAGTCAAACATCGGACGATTGGGATTACATCGGGATGTGTGCCCGTATATCCCAGTTGTCCGATGTTCGACTGGATGGCTAGACGGATGGAGAGGATTTCTATCCATTGTATAAATGCCTTCGGAGTTCTATTGAGTAAAAGGATTGTAGAAATGTCAGCAAAGTTTCTATCTCAAGTTCACTTAGTTTAGCTATTTAGTTCTCTTTGGATGGCAAACCGGTGAAGCGGCTTCTATTTTCCAATAGTTTTCTCTAGACTATTTGAAGGTTTGTTTAGGACTTCGATCTAGAGGTGAGAAAAAACCATTGTGAAGTAACTTTACACAATCCTCCCAAATGATTGTTTGTGTTTTATTCTCTTATGATCTTGAAGCTTGAGAAGAT
Organism: Protea cynaroides; assembly: GCA_028583415.1. NCBI lineage: Eukaryota > Viridiplantae > Streptophyta > Magnoliopsida > Proteales > Proteaceae > Protea > Protea cynaroides. The sequence continues at coordinate 109,689,242 of CM053276.1, forward strand.
CAAATATTGTAATCCTATTATCAGTATAGTGCAAGTTTTGTTTGTACTAAATCCCGTGGTTTTTCTCCCAATAAGAGGGTTTTTTATATTAATTCGATATTGTCTTTGTGCTTAGTATATTGATAGATTATTTTTCTGTTTCTTTTCAATTTCATTTTCTTAGTTTGATATCTTTTGATTCACAAATAGACAAGAGAGTGCTTGTCCCCAAGAAACAAGATGTTTTATCACATTTTTTTTTTTATTAATCTTTATTTGAACATTTAGATTCTTCCATTGGCAACCTAATGTAGGAACAATTGGAATAAAGCCTCTCAGTGCATGGAGAGCATGAATGGTGCAAGGAAGAGGAGAAGCTACTCCCACATTCTACAAATTAAACTCATGTCTAGGTTATAATTTCCAGTCTCTCTTCTCCCTATTTTTTGGTATTAATTTTGTTTCTAGCTATCATCGGTACTCCAAATTCATGCTAATTCATGCAGTTGTTTCAAGTTGAAATTTTATTAGTGAGATAAGTGTAGACTTCTTAGACATTAACCTATTATTGGCTCTGAAATTTTACTAGTGAAATAGGCATAAACTTCTCGCAACAAAAAAATAACGGCCTCGTGAAAAGAAAAAAAAAAAAAATCTAAAATCTCTAAAAATCATAGCAATAATATTTTTCTTTAAATTTTCTTCAAAATTGTTTCGTGGAATTATATGATATTGTACTAAGTATTTCATAAATAGAGTTAGGGATGGGGGCTTGCATGGTATACCTCAACCTATAAAGGTCCATTCCCTAAAAACACAAGGTTAGGCCGCAATGCATGTAAGGGTGTCAATTTTGAACCAAAAATGGGAAACCAAACCAAAACCGATCAGTAAAAAATTGAGTCGAGCTGAACTGAAATTAATTGGTTCGGTTTGATTTTACACATAGTTAATTGGTTCGGTTGTGGTTTAGAATTGTTAATCGTTGGTTAACCAATAAACAACCAATTAACTAAAACTAAAAAGGAAACTGATTAAAACAGGTTTGGAAACTGAATAAAATCGATTGACTGCCTAACTAAATTGATAATATTTCATATGTAGTATACAGTTTTAATGTGTTATGCCTTACATAATACCATGTTCATGTGATATGATATTTCTAGTTTACTATTTATTGTTTAGATTTTTATTGAACATAAAGGTCATGGAATATTCAATCATTCCTAATAAACTACGTAAGAAACCATTTATGAATCGATTAATTGAAACAGGTAAGAAACCGATAAGCCAATTGCTAATCGATTTAGTTTTCGTTTGAAAAACAAGAATTGATTATTAATCAATTCGTTATGGTGTCTATTAATTATAACCTCAAATCAAATTAAATCAAACCAAACCGATAAACCAATTGACATGATCCTTACACAATATATATGATTATGACACGCATCCGTGTATGACATGGTGATAGTTTTCATAATGAATCATACAAATATCCTCACAAACTTAGTTATGTTAATATATCTTGCCTTCCGTTGCTTTTTACTCACTTAATAGAGCAATTAAAAAGAAAAAGAAAAAAGAAAGGGCCTCTCTGAATGTAAGACATAACCCTCTTTTATTACAGTATGATTTTCAAAGTCTGGGCAAAAGTGTCAAACTAGTTTTTCATGTATATTTTTTGAAACCAATGCAATTAAAAGTAGTAGTTTTGGTGTTTTAAGGGGACTGACTGATTTTCAAAGTCGGGGCAAAAGTGTCAAACTAGTTATCTTCATCATGTAATGAATGTATTTTCTCTTTTACTCTTAGAGGAGCAAACGTGTAGTTCATACCTTTGTCAGGAAAGCCATGCACTATGGATTAATTAAGAGGCAATTTTTATTCCTTGGTTTCATGAGATGATTGTTAATGAAGCCTCGACTACTTCCCGATCTGATCTCAATAAACTAGTTTTTTTCACCAAAAAAAAAAAAAAAAAAAAGACTACAAACCAATGACAACGTTCGATTATGACCCAATTGGTTACAATCGGTCAAAACCCATAAGAAAATATTTGATTCCCATATATCTCTCTCTCTCTCTCAAAACAAATACAAGTCTTCTACCTGAGAGAGAATGTGTCTCCCTTACTTCGGATTTATTGAAATATATTATGTTTTAAAATTTCTGAGATAAATCGGGTTATGTGTTTGGATTTATTGTTGGATTATCCATATTAATAGAAATGGGCCTCTATATGTGTTGTTGATGGATTCCGCTCAATATGCAATATGAAGCCACGTAACAGTAGGACAAGAACAAACTATCAGGTGGGTGGGATTTATCCTGGGACTACTCCAATGCCAAAGTCAGTAGGTTCTGTCACACCCCAATTCTGCACTATTCAGAATGATATGATGAACCGCCAATAAATCAACGGTTCAATCAGGATCTCGAATAGGCTGTGTCCGTTTGCTTAAACCATACACATACACAACAGTAATCAGAGTAAATACACAATAGCGGAAATCTTTAATATTAAATGAACTGAGAGTCTAAAGATGATAACATAAATAAATTATTCAATTATCTTCAAAATACTAAGACATAAATAAAATATTTAATCAATTACATCGTCTGTATAATTTGAATAAAGCCTAATAAAAAACGCAAGAGTAGCACTCGCATGACGAATCATGCGATTCCATCAAAACTTCAGCATCCATTGCCGCCGCATGTCCATACATCAGAGCATTCATATAATCTTCAACCGTGGTACCTGCATCATCAACTAAAAGCATTCGACGTCGAAAGGGTGAGCACACATCACGGCTCAGTGAGCAAACAAAACAATGCAATAAACATATGCATGCATTCAATTCATATCTTTGGTCTGGTTCATAAGTTTATAATGTGCAATAGAAAGGTTTGGAGGCCGCCGCACCTCTATACACGAATGTGTGAAACCGCCCAATGGATCAAACATAATTGTCGCCCCCACATGCACCCACCATGGAATAGAGATAGAGCTAAAGTGTCCGGATCAAACACCGCATGACACTTCCCCTGATGTCTTACCCATACCAATACGTGTCAGCACCCCGATTTTGCCACTGCAGGGATCTCCGCTCTCATTGGGTTACCATATGCGATGAGAGGGGTGTGTCATAAAAAAATAATATAATTTTAATAATAATAATAATAATAATAATAATAATAATAATAAGAAGAAAAAATAATATATATATATATATATATATATATATATATATATATATATATATATATATATATATATATATATATATTCACTTAAAAATGAAAAAAGGGGTGGGGTAGTTTAGGTATAATGTAAAAAAAATGAAAAAAAATGATGATGAAATAAAATAATAAAAAAAAAGAATCTGTCTAGATCCCCAAAAGAGGGGATCAGAGACAGAGGAAATCAGAAAAAAAAAAGACAAAAAAAGCAAAAAAAAAAAAAAAGAGAGAAAGAAATCGGGAGATCTGAGAGAAGAGCAGGGAGAGCAGAGAGAGGGTGAGGGAGTAGGTTGCAGAAGAAGAGGGGAGGTCGACACCTCGACCCTCCTCCCCGAATCTCCTCCCCAAGACCCGCCGGTCTCCCGGCCTCAAACCCCACCCCCGCGGTTCTTTTCTTGAAGAGATAAGAAGGAGCAGCAGCAGCTGCTGCTCCAGAAGAAAAAAAAAAAAACAGAGAAAACCAGAGAAGAGGAGGAGAAGAAAAAGGGAGAGGGAAAGAAGGAAGAGGAGAAGAAAAAGGGAGAGGGAAAGAAGAGGGAGAAAGAAGAAGAAAGAAGAAGAGGAAGAAGAAGAAGGCGGCAGCACAGCCGCCGCCACCAAAGGAAGAAAAAAAAACCAGAGTTGAGGGAGAAGAAAGAAGAAAGAGGAAGAAGAAAGAAGAAGAAAGAAGAAGAAGGAAGAAGAAAGAAGAAGAAAGAAGAAGAGGAAGAAGAAAGAAGAAGGCGGCGCTGCCGCCGCCGTAGAAAAAGAGGGAGCAGCTGCTGCTGCTCCGGGAGAGAAAAAAAAAACAGAGAAGAATAAAAAAACAAAAAGAAAGAAGAAAGAAGAAAGGAGGAGAAGAAAGAAGAAAGAAGAAGGAAGAAAAGAAGAAGAAAGAGGAAGAGGGAGGAAGAAGGAGTGGGCAGCGGCAGCAAGGCCACCGCCGTAGAAAAAAGAAGAAGCAGCTGCTGCTGCTCCAGGAGAAAAAAAAAATCCAGCAAGAAGGAGAAGAAAGGGGCGATAGCACAGCCGCCACCGCCGTGGAGGCGACAGCACGGCCGCCGCCGCCATGAAGGAAGGAGCAGCTTCCCCCCCCCTTTTTACCGGCGATCTCGGTTGACAGGTATATTTTTATTTATTTTTTTATTTTTCAAGTGATTGCTTTGGTTTGTTTTGGTCTAGGATGGGTTCTACTTTGGTTGGGTCTAAGCGAGGGCCGGTTTGGATTGGTCCGACCATAAAATGGGAAATTTAATGTAATTGGTCCTACCATATGATGAAAATTTTAATATGATTGGTCCGACTATGTGATCGAAATTGTAAGGTGGTTGATCCAACCACATGATCTGAATTTTATGAGATTTGATCATGACCACATAATTGGGATTTAATGAGTTGATCTTAACCATTGATTTAGAATTTTGATGTGATTAAAGTACATCCATTGATCATAAATTTTTAATGTGAATTTTAATATGATCGTTAGATGTGATTTTAAGTAATCTGAACCATTAGATTGTCTTTGGGAGTGACTTTAATCAATATGAGCAGTTAAATTATCATGATAAGCGATCTGAACCGTTAGATTGTCTTTGGGAGTGATTTAAATGATTACGAACCATTAGATTATCATTTTGAATGATCTGAACTGTTGGATGTTCACCATAAGTGTCTTAGATGAATATGGACCATTGGACCTTCATCATGGATGCTTAAAATGAATTTGAACCGTTGGATTGTTTTTCTGAGTATTTTAAATGAATCTGGTCTTGTTTATGGTGGTCTAAATATTAAGATCAAACCTGGTTCGGGTTAAACCATGTTTATTTTAATGACCAAGTTCGATTTTTGTGGGAGTGGATTGGTTTGGTTCATTTTGCTTTGACATTATGGACCTGGTTTAGGTATAGCATGATTTAGGTTTTGCTTGACCTGAGTTAGATTTGGTTCATCTCAGTCTGGTTCAATGTTGGTTCTGGTTTGGCTTATTGTTGTGCTCATGTCTTCTTTTATCTTTTTATCTCATGCCCTTTCTTAGGATCATCTATCTCAGGTAGGGTATGTAGGTCATTTCATTGTACATAATACATACTGTTTTTTATTTCTTTTTGCTTCATATATCCTGGTTCTCATTATGGTTTCCTTTTTTACACATTTGATGGTTCCTGCTGTTTTGACATCACATGTATATAGTTGCTTTCTATTTTTGATTTTTATCACATGCTCTATTTAATTTTCATCACATGCCTATATGCTTATATATTTGTATGATTTAATTTGAAGGCATCGTCCATACCCCCAAGTGATCTGTGACATCTAATTTTTGATAGATGTATGCTAGGATGCTTGCTTCCCGTGATGTGATTGATTAGGGGACTCCAATGAGTCCAGCTGCCCTTTGCGGGCCCATTTAGAATGAGCCCACCCAACCCTAGGATTGGATCCAAGAGTGTGGGAAACCGTTGTATCAAATGCATAGTAATGAAAAATCTGAGATTAGGTAGACGTATGCATAGGATTGGTGGTCCGACGGACGGTCCACCTGGGTATCCCGAATGTGGGATATGAGTGAGATATTAGTGTACCCTGTGTGTGGGGAGCTAAGGCATTTGGCCTTTCCTGAGTGTTGCCACGCGTGTCCATGGCTCGTCAATCCATGGAAACTACGCTTGACCTGATTCTAGAGAGACAGAGGTCTCGAGGGATACGTTGGCTGCGGGGGAGTTTGTTCGCTCTACGCTCGGGCAAATTGAGGTAAGTTCCATGTATTATGGGATTACCTCGCCGAGGGGACTTCCTTGTGATGGGAGTACCTCAACACTGAGATGGGTCCCACTGTTGTGGGGACATCTCTCACCATTTGATGTGTTCCATGATTATGGGAGCATCCATCTCTTGGGATGCGTTCTAATATTTTGGGAGCGTCCCTTCTCTTGCACACACTTGGTACGTACACACCCGTCCGAACTACGTTTGGCCTGATTCCCGCCGCACAGGGATACGTAGGCGGCCTAGGATTTTCCCAGACCTCGATCATATGTTATATATCATTTTTTTTTCCTTTCTTTTGATGTATGATTAAGCTATTCTTTTAATTCTTTGGTTCATTTTGTAATTATTTTTTTATTTAATCTGTTTAATTTCAGCTTATGCCATGCCTAGTTAGCAAAGAATTAAAAATTAACTTAGGATTCCCTCTTCTACCTTGTCATGTATTTAGATAGCCCCAAGCATTCATAAACTGTAAGAAATGATAGGATTTAGGGAGACCGGTTCAACCGGACGAGTTGGGTGCCTAACACCTTCCCAACTCGTAATTTGGCACTTACCTGCCTTTGGTGAGACAAGATAGTCGTTCCATTTGTGCGAGTCAATAGTGTTCCTCTATTGAGGGACGTTATTTATAGGTCCTAGACCTTATCTAGGTGACGACTCCAGTCTTCTTACCCTCCACTGGCATGAGTGGATGGGATCTGAAGGTGAGAACTTTCCAAGTCCCAGTTTGAATGTAATGAGGGTAGACAATTTTAACTATTTGAAAACTCAATTTTAAAATTGAGGATGAATCCAAATTAAAATTTTCAAAAAGATTATTTTTTCCCATGTCCTCACAATACGTAAGCCCCATTGGCGAGAGTTTGCAAACTGGGCTCGCAACTAACCAATCCTAATGTCAAACAGTGTATCCAAGGCCTCACCCTAGCATCCCTCAATACATCCATAGAGATAGAGCTAGGGTCTGGTGACTAGGCTGAACCACAATGTCACGTCCCCCCTCATGCCCTACGATGTATTAGTTCTGCTAAGGTAATGGCGATACGACGATGTTAGTGGACGAGACTTGAGTAGAGATAGAGCTAGAGTCTGGTGACCAGGCTGAACCACAATGTCACGTCCTCCCCTTAATGCCCCACTCGCATCAAGTACACTAACCATACACATACATTCACATGCCTATTCTTAGCATCATCATCATCATCATGTTATAATAAACGAAATTAAACATGCATGAACAGTAACAACATGAATAGTAGATGACATGTGATATACACATTACAATCATATAATTATAGAATCATACATGGCATTGGACTCAATAAACGAAAACAGTTTATTATTAGCCAATTAGTTTAGGTCTTGTTTCCTCACCTTTGATTGAGTGTAGATCCTCTTTCAATTTTAAGAACCACTTTTATATCACTAGAAAAACCTAACAAATCGATAGATTCTAATTAGAATTAATTCCAACAATTTAAGCTTGCTGTATAGCTAGGGTCGTAGGTTGGGCCGCAGGTAGGATATCACTTATCTGAGACTCCAGGGTGTAGGGTCGGTCATAGGGTCGGTTACCCATCGACCCTATGTGCGACCACAGCCTCCCTGGACCTCCCGAGAGCATGGGGTCGATCCTGTAGTCTCGTAGGTCCATTCTAAGAATGTTCTATGGCTCATAACTATGATTTTTACACACTTTTCATTGTCTATGATGATTACTTTCATGGATTTTTTCGAAACTCATCCATGGGTAGATGATTTGGGTTTCTCCCAACCTTAACTTCTTCATAAGTTATTCTAGGGTCTTACAAAATTCATGGAGAATGTATTCATACCTTAAGGTTGCTGAGATTCAGAGATTTCTCTGAATTCCTTCTTTTTAGTTGTCTTCTCAAATTCTCCTTCTCTTCTTCTTCTCTTCCTTCTCTTCTCTTTCTCTCACTTTCAATTAGTGTTCCAAAAGGAATGAAAGAGGCTAAGGGACGTCCTATTTATAGAGGCAAACCTCCCAAAATACGTCCCATCGAGATTAGGAAAGGACTCCCTGAAATTAGGAAAGTTTCCTAATTCACGGTTTCAGTCTGTCACCATAGGGTCGATGTTAGGGTCGCAGGATCCGTTGACCCTAGGGTCTCAAGTCATCCGACCCTAGGACTGAAAAGTCATTGGTTGGACTCTGTTGAGGTGGAGTCGACCCTACCTGTTTAGGCATGCGACCCTACCCTCATATTTACTGTTTTTGGGTCAAATTCATACCTGATTTTGTGATTTCCTTTACGCACTTGGTCCACTTGACTCGACCATGATAGGTAGACCTGGTACAAGGTGATAAGATCGGTTAGTTCGGTACGGGTCTTACAGGTTCCACAGACAAATAGAATGAAACTCTTAGTGAAATACTAGAGCTCCTTTAAGAGGGGGTTTTCTAAGATACGAGAGTTCCACTAAGCTTTCCTCCTTCACGTAAGGAAGATGAACAGTAAAAAGGCTAGATATTCAAAGTGAAATGGGACAGAGTTACAATACCTTAAGGTGAAAAATCTCAGATCCTTTGTATAGATAACATTTCCCCTTTTATAGGACTATGCTGAAGTTTCTCGAACAAGCTTCCTCTCCACCTACCACCATCTCCATCACCTGACATGAGAGAGTAGAATAGGGTAGGGAGTCTACGACCCCTTAGGAACGGCGCATACACATCACATCCCTCCTTTTTTATTTGCGTGTGTCATCCTTGACTTATTATTCATCCACGTCAATTGCCTTATGACCATATCGACCATTATTCTTCTCTGTTTGACTTGATTCGACGTCTTTCGTGGAGATATTCCTTGTCTTCTGTTGTACTACCAGTCCCATCCGCCCACGATCCATTTATGGTTGTTGTCGGTATCTATGAGCAAGCATTAATTATTCACCTTCTTATATCAACTTGTCGCATCCCCATTAACGCACTTCCAAGGGGTCGAGTAGCCTTTCTGGTCAATCAGTTAACAATGCAGGTTGTAGTCGATCACATAAGCAGCGAGGGGTGCCCTTCGGAGTAATTTTCCACCCATTAAATCCATCCTTTGATTCAATATTGCCCTGCGTGAGTTATCCCCAGAAGAAAACTCTAAAGATCCCTTATCAACAGCTTGATACAAGCCTATCTTATTTTCCTCTAACAATATGGAGATAGGGAGGGAGGAAAAAGGATCTCTATACTTAGCCCAAAAGAATCACCCATGCAAGCCTGGTTGTGTGGTCCCAATAATTTTCGCTTAGTTGGGCTTGGGCTGACCTTTACCCTCCTTGACATTGGGCCATCCTTTCCAGCCTATCCAATTCTCTCTACATACAATCTATGACCATATTGTCAGTTAACGTGTTTTACAGAAAGTGTAATTTTTGTTCTACATTTGCATGTGTTTTTATCAACATTTTGATCATTAGTCCTACCGTGAACCAAACCAAACAAATAACATCCAAGCAGAAGCATTAGTGCAAATGGTCATTATTCAATATTCATGATTAATCAATTGAGTCGAATCATTTATTTCTTATGATGATGACTAAACTAATGATATGAGTGGTGGCGCTAAGGTTGGACTTGATCCTTTCCTGTCATTTTTCTTCTCCAGTCGTGATCCAGTGGCTGGAGATGAGGTATGTGCATCGATTGATCCTCAGCCACTGGATCATGGCTGGATGAGCAGGATGACAGGAGATGAAAATTTTCAGCCAAAAAGTTATATATACTATAGGGATTGTGTTTGTTCCAAACGAAATAATTAAATTTATATTACACTTTCTTGATGGTATCACAATAAAAAAATTTATAGAGAAAAAGTTTTCTATCCAGTTGTGTGTTCCTACACTCAGATACATGAGGGGTGAAATGACCACCTCACCTCTTGTTGACACCCACGTTTGGGTTTCAATTGGACCCCGCTGGCATGGGAACTACGCAGCTCCATGCCCTCTTTTATATTAGATGGTTGTACTAGCAGTAGTCAAGATGGATGGGCCATGTATAAGGTAGGCTTTTTGTTCTCCAATGTGTCCTGGTATGTTACTATATCATTACCCGAGCTTTCATTGGATCCAATTGTGGCTCAACTTGTTAAAAAATTTATGGGCTTTCTCACTTCAGTCTGGCTATTGGGTTGAAGAAGCTCCAAAGTTCAAAGCCCATGGGGCGAGCCTGCTTGATATATACTTAAGGTGGATTAGGTTTATTAAGGCTTAATTTCCAGCACCCATCGACCCATAAAGCTCATTGAGAATCGGGCAAATATTACCACTTATTTAGTTACTTTTAGAGTGGGTTTGGTATGCATTATTAGAATGTATTCTTAAAAATACATTCTTAAAATTGAGAATGCAAAAGGGTTTAATTGCTTGTTCTAGAATGGGGTCCATTTTATGATTTAGAAACATGCATACCAAATACTATTTTTGTCATCTTAGAATGTATTTTTTGACCTAGAATGTATTCCAAGAATGCATACCTGCAAACACAATTTTAATTACCAAACCTAATCATTGGAATACAAATAAGCTAAATTTGCTAGAAATAATATGCACAAAGGAGCTAATAATTTAGTGAGCTGAATCTGAGTTTTGTTTGGCTAAATCACCTTAATCTCATGAAGTTTACCGTTCAGCTCACCAGCAGCACAATAATTCAGTCAGGCAGGCTCAAGTTAGGGAGCTCAGGGATGAGCTTAGCAGCTTGGATCCTGGAATACGTGAACGTTTCCTTGATTCCATATAGAGTGTAGTTTGAGAAGCACATAAAAAAGGAGGGAGAACTTCAAAAGAAAAAAAGGAAAAAAAGCATAAGGAGGATTTACTTTTTAAAATTTCTCAAGATTCATTTGGATTAAAGTCGCAGTTGGTGAAGCAAATCTTTTAAGCTTTTGATGAAGAATTAGGTGAAAGCAAGTCATTTTTAAGTATTCTCTGAGTTTAAGCTTTTAATACCTTGCCCAAAACAATCTTTACTTCTAAAGTTGAATCTTCTTTCTTTTCAATATCATAAGAGACTATATGGTACTTAGTGTCCCCCTAAAAAAAAATTGTGGGTTTGAGAGAGAGAGAGAGAGAGAGAGAGAGAGAGAGAGAGAGCCTTGGAAATTAAATTCAATAATGTTATGCTGTCCAGGATATAAACCATGCCATGGGAAAGATCATTAAGCGAGTCCAATCACATTTGGGTCTGTGGTCACAAAGCCATGTGGTCCTCATTAATCTAACAATATTTTAATTAAAAAGGGAAAAAATAGGAAAGGGCCGGGTCCCTACATGCCCGTGGTAGGAATCTTTTCTACACACTTGAATAACAACTAAACGTGCCCCCCTCAAAAAAAAAAAAAAAAAAATAGTAACTTGAGACTCATTGGGGTTTGTGATGTGGCAAACAATAATTCCAACGGCATAGAAGAGTGCACGGACAATAGTGGTTGAGTATTGTAGGAGTGCATTCACATACATGGGGATGCATGCAACAGATACGAAGTTATTGATAGAAGGGAGAGGGGAGGCTCGTATATGGGGTGGGTTTTTTTTTTTTTTTTTTTTTTTTTGGGGGGTGGGGGGGAGAGAGGGAGAGGTCAAATAAGGATAGAGAGTACTAGCATAACCTATGCGCTTGTGTAAAGAAACTTTTCCTTTGTATGACATTAGGTTATTGGTAATCCAGATTATGATCATTCTATCTAACAATCAGAATTTACAGGGGGTCTAGAAGAAAGGTTTCTACATGGGAATGTAAGAACCATTTTTCCAGCAAAGATGACCTTGTCATAACTCATATTACCTAGTTGCAGATGACAAAAGATGAGTACAATATTGAGAATAGTCCCACATTGCTAATGTGATTGAAATATTGGGGTTCCAAAAGAGGGACTTTATGTCATCCCTAAAGAGGGATCAGTCACCTAAAAAGAGAGATTTTATCTCATCCCTAAAAAGGGACCAGTCACTTGAAAAGTGTCATGTATTGTGACATATATTACCATATATACATCACCTAATGGTGGAGTTACATATGAAGAGGAGTATTGGGAATTGTCCACATTACTAATGTGATTGGAATCTTGAGGCCTTTTATATGGAGAGTTCCTCCACTTACTAGTTCAAACTTTTAAGTTGAAAACTTGATACACAATTAATAGTTACTGGATTCGTATCTAAGGGAACGCATTGATGCTTAAGTTAAACCCAAATTATTAATCTTCCAAAAGAGAACTCTAGAAAGAGGGTAACTGATCGAGAAAGAGAGTAAATGAGATGTGAGGTAAATCTATTTAATTACAAGGACATGTTGTGAGTCCCCAAGCGCCTTTGTAGTATAGCTCCAGAAATCATGAACAATTATGTCCTCAGGGCCTGATCTTGGAGTCAGATATACCCTGGTGTAGATATAGTAAAAGTCAATTTTACCCCCATAAAATGAGGAGGGACCACCCCTGAATTAGGAGATTCGAACTTGATGTGTAGGTCATGCATATCAATAACTAAGTATTAAATTGCGTATAAACCCACGAGCTAAAAGTACATTCCCAAAACAGGGGAAGGATTAAATCTGACAAAGAACCCCAACCCTCTCCCATAACCCAATATATTAAAAGAAGAAAGAAAATATCAGACAAGTTAAAGAAGATCTGAAGATGACGCGAGCTAGAGATATGCATGGATGATGCCATGCATGCAAGACAGTATTCTTCCAACTTACAAGAACAAATGAATAAAATCTGGTACAGTAGTAGTTCAGATGTTTTTGTTGTGAGAGCGAGCTAGCGAATCAAAAAGATTTGATTCCAAATGCTTTTGATATATTATTCTTCTTCCTAGCTCTCCTATTTCTTTTGCCCTTTATTGACCATTTAGAGAGAGAAAGAGAGACGTCCATGCATTGCATGGGAAATTCAAGGGAAACTTCAATTCCACCAGCCTGATCATATCTTCCTCGTCACAGTCACCGATGAAAGTTGAAAGTATATACCATATGGAATTATTGGGGTTTAGCTTTCGCTTTTGGTGATGCTTACAAGAAATCATGATCTTATAATTGACTCTTTGAGATTTCTGAGAGATTGCCTTCCAGCCCATCTGCCTTTTCTTTTTCTATATCGATCATCAATGGAGACAAGCCAGTCTCTTACTTTTATAAATTATCCAACCTAATAAAAGGGGAAAGTGGATTTCTTTTTCCTCGAAAGGAAGGAAGTTTGAAAGAAGTAAGAGAAGATTTGGTGTCGAAATTCATGAGAGAGAGAGAGAGAGAGAGAATCTGATGCCTTTTTCTCTGTTTTCCCCCAGTTTCTTTCAACTTCAGATTTCTAATTTAGTAAAAAGAAGGAGCCAGAGAAGAAGGGGGAAGCAAATGGTGGTTACCGAGGAAGGATAGATTTGATCCAAAAATGTTTGACAAAATACATATCAAGTATGGAAGGTCAACTAGACTGGGAACAAATTCAAAAACCTTGATTTCTCTCTTAGATCCGACAGGTGAGATGAGATTTGATTCGGTAAGAAGATTTTATTGTTTAATGAGTGGCAGACTGGTTTAATAATTTTTTATTATCCTAAACTAAAAAAGCTTTAGAAGAAAGGGCAAAAAAAAGAAAAAAAGAAAAAAAAGAAAGGAAGAGATCTATGTCGAGGCATAGGAATGTAGCTGTTATAGGAAAAGTTGTGCTGTTGAAAATAGAAAAGAATTAATTCAATATATGATGGAAGGTAGGATTTAAAAAATCATAGATTCTATGACACATGATTCATATTCTGTTTGTTCAATAAATTTGAACAATCAAAAATAAATATTCCATGTGGTAACAAAACCAAAGACTTCGAAAAGAAGCCAAGGAATGAGTAGTCAAGATATGGAAAAAGATTTTCTCTTATTCTTTAGTTTCTTCAGTCGTGATACAGCAGATGGAGTTCATCTGGCCCACATATCGACGAATTGGTATAAGTATTGAGTGAATTCCAGCCATTGAATCATAGTTGGAATCCCTCCAACGACAGGTTAGGATCCGAACCTTGAAGATATTGAGGGAGGATCTATAGTCGTGATATCGTAGGGGTGTCAAAACTTAGACCGCAATAGTTAAATCGAATGAGTTAAATTGAAAAAAGATTGAATTTGGATCAGCCATTTATTAAATGGCTAGGTCATGGTCTTAGATGATGTATTAGGTGTTGACTAGAATACTGACATGGTCTGATCGAAAACCGACTACATATTGAAACTAGCCTAAATCGATCAATTAAATTAAAGTCCGATTAAATGGTTTTTGTGCCTCCTTTAAGTGTCTACTTTCTTTTTATAACTTGTGCCTCTCTAACATTTTCTTTCTCCAATTGATGTGGGACGGTTAGGTTTTCACTCTCAATAGTCAATACACTACCTTCCTTTGTTGTTTCCTGCGACTTTAATCTCACATCGACTAATCACTAAATACTAAAAGGAATGAAAGTCTATAATTAAGTGCCTTTGGTTGCGTTGATTACTTGTCAAAATTGGTGGTTTAATCAATTAAAATCGAATCAATTTTTATGAGTGGATTATAACCTAATAGTTTGATCGGCCGAATATAAATAGGTTAATATCTGACCTATAAGAAATGATTAGGTAAACGGTGTAGTCATGATCCTATGCCTTAAAATAGTGGAGACCGATTAGGTCCAAATTGACACCCCTATTTTTTTTTGGCAAAAATTGACACCCCTATTAGGCCATGATGTATTGTGAAGCTTCGGCCTTTAGTAACATCACAATGGAATAATTTGTGAATCAACCTCACAAGCTTCTTTATCAAGGGAAAAAAATAAAGAACATTAAAGCATTTGGAGATATTTGATTTCGCCATCCCACATGGCTTATCAATCTTATCTTGTATTTAGATATTTGATTAAAGGAAAAACTATCTGATCCACTTTCATTTGCATTTGAATAGACATTTTTGCCCCTCCCAACTTCTTCTCTCCCTCTCCAAATTCCCTCATACAATTAGTATAATTGTGCTCTTAATTGATTTATACAACAGATACTGCCTTTGTGTTAATGGTGTCCATGACAACGACAACAACAACAACAACAACAACAACAACAATAACAACAAAGACTTATCCCAACTAAATGACGTCGGCTACATGAATTCCTTGCGTTAATGGTGTCCATGGATTGAAAACTGAATGATCAGAAAGGATCCAACTAAATGACGTCGGCTACATGAATTCTTTGCGTTAATGGTGTCCATGGATTGAAAACTGAATGATCAGAAAGGATCTGGCCAAGACAACCATTTTTTTTTGTGGGGGTATAAGGCTAATATAGCCACAAGACACTTAAAAAACAAGTAGAAAAAAAAAAAAGAAGAAGTAAAAACGATTCACCCCTGTGTTTCCAAGTTCATGAAAGTAGACGAAAAAAATTAAACATTAGAATTTGAATAATGTCTTTTTTCCCCCCACTTATAGGAGCTGATTCAATGCATAGATGAATCACATAAATCTCCATAACTGGAACAACAAAGCTGCCTCCTCCTTAGCAAGTCTGGCCGTGACAAAGAGTAGACTATCTTCATCCGCCAAGGTACCACTTCTACTTGGAGTGTCTGAAGACAATAAATCTCGGGAGTCCATTAGCAGATTGAGAGCAAAGTAGCGCTTCAAGGACTAAAAATCTAGGGTTCGTTGTAGCCATTTAGATAACAAGCAAGCTGTTTGTAATCTCAGATTGCTTTGACTTGCAGAGAGTTGTGCTTCTTGACTTTACTAGATTAAAAGATACGGATGAGAGTAAAAAGAGAGGCGATGTGGAAGAGACATAGAAGAAGAAGGGAGGGGTAAAAATCTTTATTCAAATGTATATGAAAGGACAAGATGAAAGTGACCATTATTATTTTGGGTAGAGTGATCTTAAACTCTTTTTTTTTTTATAGAAAATGTTGAATGAGTAGATTGGTAAAGTAAAATCCAAAAATAGGTAACCAGATAGTTTTCCCTTGATTGGATAAGGTACTCTTTTGGATGGGTCTACATTTCAGGTTTTGCAATCTTTCTCAACTGTAGAGTTTTGCTCCATGCATTATCATGGTTAAATTTTTCCACTATCCCTTTAGCTAGAAGTAAAGTAAAACCCAAAAACAGGTAATCGGATAGTTTTCCCTTGATTGGATAAGGTACTCTTTTGGATGGGTCTACACTTCAGGTTTTGCAATCTTTCTCAACTGTAGAGTTTCGCTACATGCATCATCATGGTTAAATCTTTTCTTTTACTATCCCTTTGACTAGAAGTATAATGAGTTAAAGGGAAATAAACTTTTTTTTTTTTTTTTTTATTTCATTTTAATATTCTTACTTTAACGATTCAATTACTCAATTTTACTTCAAACCAAATGGGGCCTACTAAGTGACAATTCACTAATTTGATTGTATTTACTAGATGAATTACATTGTAGAGGCGATGAGTCTTTTTATATATATATATTATGTTGATTGAATCTGGTGGATTCAGTAGCGTGCATGTGATTTGTTGAAGATCCCATATGATATGGATTTGATCTTGAAGATGTTGTAAGATCTAGAATATTGAGGTTGCAGATTATGTGTAATTCAATAATCCTCAATAATTTTTCAACCCCAAGGGGTAGCTCAGTTGACAAGGAGTCTTCGCCTCATGAAATGAAATGTTTTAAGTTTGACTTCTCTTCCAACCTTGGGAACACTCACACGGGATCATTTGTATGAACCCACAGGATTGGTCAAGTAAAGTCAAAAGTCTGGATATTTGTCATTAGCTAAAAAAAAAAAAAAAAAAAAAAAAAAAAAAAAAATCCTCTTTGAGAAGGGACTCTCTTTTATTACAAGTATCCTTCCCATTGGAGTGCTATGACCATGACTAAAAGAATAACTTTTACCTACAATGGGAGTTTGTTTTGATATATAGAATATGGATTTATTATCATTGGTAAGAATCCAACGGAAAAAAAAATGGTTTGAAATTCTTCACTACTATTAAGTATGCTTAAATGTTCTTTTAATGGAACCACATCAAATGTTTTCTCCATCATATTTCTTTTTGGTAAAATTTTCTCTATCCTATAACCTACTCTTATCTTGTAAAAAGGTGTTTGGGAGGTAGGATATATAAGGAATGGTCTGGATTTTCCAATTCCAACTTTCTAGGCATTCTCTCTCTCTCTCTCTCTCTCTCTCTCTCTCTTTTCTGCAATGATAAGAGTCAGATACTCAAAATTTATGATAATAGGGACAATGCACTGAGTAAAGCATAATTGTAACATAAGAATTTGCTGCATAAAAAACAACAAACCTTGGGTGACCCCAATCCCCTCTTTTCTCTCTCCGTTCATGCTTTTTTATTTTTATTTTTTTACCCTCTTCTTGTTTTCTTCAGGGAGAAAACTAGCAGAGATGTAATCCAAGGGATATCCTTGTAAATACATTTTGGGGAAGGTAAATAAATATAATAGCTCAAATACCCTTCTTTAGCTGCTTTCTTCTTCTTATTATTCTTCTTCCTTGCTGATCATGAAAATGATGAAATGACTGTGCTAACTAGCTACCCTGGTAGTGAGCGGGTGGTCCTGGAGAAAATGGACTGGCCAGGAGAGAGGAGAGCTAGAGGATCGAACCAGGTCTTCCTATCGACGAACCGGGTCCACTGCTTTCCAAAGTGTCGCTTCCATTGGTCCTGGTTTCGGTAATGAGGTAGGTATTGCTTGTAATCCAACCCTTTCTCCCTGCACCACCTCACTATCTCCTCATTCTGTGCTACTTGTTCTTCCACCTCCACACCAGAACTACTGGGGTTGAACCTCAGCAATGCTATCAGATAGAATATCTCCTCCCCCAGTCCTTCCGGCAACACCACCGACGTCCTACTGTCCCACCTGTGAAAATAAATAAAAAATAAATAAAATTTGCCACTTGTCAATGGCCCCACTTTTTTAAAGAATATTAAATTTCATTTTCCACCCAAACTGACAAAAACAAATTCACAGACCCAAGCTTAGCTCCCTTGGTGGTACTCTCCAATCGATTCGGTCCCCACTTGCTCAAAGGAGGTTTCTAAGTGGGGCCCACTACATCTTTGTCCCACACAATCTTACCCCTCTTTGTTCTGCACCAAGACAGCGGACACTTGTGACTTGACAGAGTGTTTTCCAAACATAACCAGAAGGAGGAATGTGACTGATAAGGTGACATTGATGTGCAGTAATTGTACTCTTGAGCCATGTCAACCGTCCGATTGGGGATACTAGTACTAGACAAGAGCAGAGATGCTGATAGAGGTAGGATCAGATCATACATACGTCTGCTATTTCTTGGCATCCAATGCCCACAGTGTTTTATCCAAAAAAAAAAAAAAAAAAAAGCCCCTATGCAGTCAAAGACTGGGTCCCACAATGACGTATGACAACCACATCAGGTGGATCCAACCTAAAAGACTAGGTTGACCTGACTAAAACCGATCCTCCGGATCTAGGAAATCCTTAAAACAAAAATATCATTAGCCCAAATGGGTTGTTTCAAAAAAAAAAGAAAAAGAAAAGGTTAAACAAAGTCAATATTTTACAGTCTTGATCGTATGACACACGAGTAATACTATTAACCCCATCAAGATAAAGTAAATTCTGAATGTGAGTCCCACCCATTCTACCCAAAAAAAAAAAAGAATGTGGGTCCCACCAATTAAATCAATATTCTTTTGCCACGTCAGCTCGCAAGACTTCATTATTACACACGTGGATTCCACCCTATGGAAGGGGAACATGTTTTTTTAATGAGGAAATAATCCTCTTGGACCGCCAATCAGCTATTGCTTATTGGATATAGATATGGTCCTTTGACCAAAATTGGTCTCCGGTCATTTCTGACCTGGCCTGCGGCGTGCCTATTTACAGATCAAATCAAAATCAAAGTCAGAGAATCTTTTGGGGGCAAGGGATTGGACAGTTGCTTACTTGCTTCTACGCAGAGGGTAGACGAGCATGGGCCCACCAATGCCGTGTCTTAGGATTTTCTTGAAGACGGCGCGATCAAAGTCGATCATGTCACTCTTGGAGACGAACAGGTTTAACCAAGGGTGTGGATTGTCCCAGATGCCGCTAGCCTTGGCTGCTTGCTCTGTCTGCTTCACACGCAATAGAAACTCCATGAAACCAACGCTCACCTCGAACCTCAGATTCCTACAGTAACGCAACTGTCGCAGCATCTGCCCTACCACCTGCCCACAGATCCCAGTCCCCCCGATCATGAGTGATTGACTGATGAAACACCCAAAATACCCTTCGATTTTTTTTTTTCCTGTTTGCTTATGCATACTATTTTATAATTTTAAATCAGATAGAAGGGGCTTTATGGTTAATTGAACATAATAGTCCATTGTACAGAATGAAGGATAGTTTGGACATTTGAGGAACAGTGCTGGGTCCCACAAATCTACAAAATCTGAATCAAGATCAACATCGGGGACAACAAAAAAGAGCTCGACTACTGTTTTGCCCCTATCACCGTAGCAGCTCAAAAAGAGACTGGCATGCTGCTTTGGTAAGTCCGAGGGAATATTGAGACGGCGCAGAGGATTCTGTTCCCCTCCGGCGCTGCTTCGTGAGTTATGTCTGGAATCTGGATCCCCTTGCTTCTGCTACGTATCTGAGGAACATAGAATGAGCATGGCTGCCGGGGTTGGTGTTATCTCTGTAATTAGGGACAACACAGAAGGGCATTTTGAACATTTTGCATGTAGAGAATCTAGATACCGTATGACCGGTCTATATCAACTTAAAAATCTCAATCTGGAATACGAGGGGGAGAGAAAGAGAGAGAGAGAGAGAGAGAGGGGCAAAACCCCAGAAAATGAGTTGGGAACAGTAACGACAGATAAAACTCCAGACAAAGTTGACACTATTGTGGGCCCACTTATGCATATGATAAGAATATCCCTGGTGGCCCGAGTCAAAACTGATAACTCACAACTCATGCTAACTCATCTAACTGATTCAGCTCTCCAAATCTCCATTGTTGACCATTACAGGAAGCAAATTATTTTATTAAATGCCACGTGTCTCAGCCAATTGTAAGATTGCCAAATAGAAGGGGTATCTAATTATAAATTATTATTAGTTAGTTGTCTCTTACTTCCTTCCATATGCATGATTGTTGTATACCTTATCCAGAGTGATAGAGTGGTCTTCACTACTGTGGTGCAAAGCTAACTCAAGACAATACAGAACCGGTCCAGCGGTTCGTGGAATGCAACTCGGGTCAAACCGCTGGCCCGAATGAAACGGCACCAATGGCCATCCGTTGACCGGGTCATCACTGTTGACGAAAGCAAACCCTTCTACGTAATCAAACGATTCCCTTCCTTCTTCCTGACTCACCAGCCACTCGGCATCCCTCGTGAACTCCTCAAACTCAGCATACACTACCCTTATCCACCTAACCTGAAACAATAACCATTACATTAGTACAAATTCGAGTTTGGATCACTTGCATCTACATGTACTCTTCGTGGATCCCATACCATCGATATGATATGAGACCTATTGAATATGGAAGATGATAGAATCCTGAAGATACAAGTACATGCAGTTAAACTATTCTCTACAAACTCCATTAATGTTGCTAAACAGTTGTGAATGAAGAATCCAAAGAAGATAAAAAAAATTAACTCACCATGTCCGGAGCTTTCTGCAACAAAACCCTAGCTCTGGTGATGATACCAAACTGACCCAGACCACCAAGAACCCCAAAGAACAGATCGGGGTTCTGGGTTTCAGAGCAAACCATGGTTTCTCCCTTTCCAGTCACCACCTCTAACTCAGTTACGTTAGACGTCTGTGGACCATAACGAAAAGCTTGACCGCTTACGCCGGCGTTGGATAAGGTCCCACCGACCGTTAAGCCTAGGTAGTCAGTCCAGGACCTAGGGGCAAGACCGAAACCAAGCACGCAGCGTCTGAGTACATCTTCCCACAACATCCCTCCACCGACGTCAACATAACCAGAGTCACCAGCGGCGAAGGTCACCACATGGATTAAATCATCCATGGCCCTCATGTCTATGACGAGTCCTCTGTCAGTCATGGCCTGGCCATTGATTGAGTGGCCATTACCCCTGGCAGCGACCGTCAGATTGGAAGAAAGAGAAGCAACCTTGACCACTCGAGCTACATCTACTGGGCTTGCAGGTCTGATGACTGCAAGTGGTTTCTTATGGTAAATACCACCGAAATCCTTGCCGGCGGCTGCTGTAGAACTGAAATCAAGACTGCCTTGAAGCTCGAGGCTTAAACATAGGCTTGTATTAGTTGTATCTTCATCTTCTGGGTATGCTCCAGTATCATTCTCAGGCACGAATCGCTCCCAGAAGGCTATCATTCTGTGCTCTCTCCTTCTGAGTCTATGTGGTCGTCTGTGACTTTGTGAGAAAGAGAGGGAGAGATATATAGGGTTTAATTTTGGATTCGATTAGGGAATTTTTTTATTTCTTTTTAAAATTTCTAGAATATTTTGGAGAGAAGAGGATTGATTCGATTGAATAAGGGTGGAAGGAGAAGGGTTGTTGATAAACTCTAAATAGGAATAGAAAGAGGAACTGGATTTGGCGTTATTAATGAGTTCCGATGACCTGGATGTACATACGTTCTTCATAGGATTCTATTACCATCGATGTAGGATGGGATCCACCTTTAGAGTGTGGAATTGATTAAATACGAACGGTAATAGAATCCCATATAGAATACAATACATGCAATGAACTATTCTCCTTATTAATGACGTCAAATCTACTTTAAAAATGTCTGGCATGATCCGATGGACATCCTTTGTTTCTTTTCTACATTTCTAAAATCTCGCAAAAAGACAAACCATACGTACTATTTTCTTTTATTACCTCATTTTAATATGTATTGCCAGTGAACCGTATATCACATGAAGGGCGATTCTGATTGGATTGATCGCCATGAGGAAAAAAAAAATATTCGGATTGGACGGAGAATGTAAATAGATAAGATAGGGTCTGTTTAGGTCTTAGAGAAAGAAAATCACCGAATCCAAATGGTTTTAGTACGTACGCATTTCAGTTGGAGTTCCACGAGGGCGTCACTTTATTGAAACTCTTAAATATCATAAATCGGATTGGTCAGAATGACTCATAGCTCACGAAGACTTAAAAGTGGAAAGACTCCCGTCCGTCGGAAGCACGGCAATGGAGTTTATTGGAGACAGCTTAAACAAAGTTGCCAAACTTAGATTTTAATCCGAAGGTGATAATACCAGAGATAAAGAGCCATGATGTATCTTTATTAGAAGATTCCTAATAATCATCATTACCTTATTTTTTGTTTTTTGTTTTATATATTTTAAATAACCATAAAAGTTAAAACTATTAGTTTTTGGAATCTTCAGAGCAACAAATTTTTTTTGTTTGTGAGAAAGAGAGAGAGAAGGGGGGGGGGGGGTTGGATCATCAACAAGTCACTATTGGGATTGCTCAACTTGAGACGAGCTCTTTCCATCTAAATTATATGTACCCGTTGGGACTTTAGGGACAATTAGCATAAAGAGCTAAGAAGGGTTGTCAAACTGTTTGGTTCTAAATTTTAAATTTCGGTTAGTTTCAATTTTTATCGGGTTGCATGAGATTTTGAGGAAGTCATCTAATGATAGAGGGTCTAGCCTAGAGGAGACAGAAGTGACGAAACCATTGGCTCATACACGATTCAAGCTGCTCCGAGGGGGTGTGATAGAACGGTCCCAAACCGTTACAACTATATAAGCAAATCTCTCCAACAATCGACTCAAATCCTTAAAGAGATTATACATGTAATATACTTAAAAGCCTTAGCTGTATAGCAGATACTGTAAATCTTGTAGATATTACAGGCGTTATATATTTAGCAGTCTTAGTTGTATAACAACTACTGCAAATCTTGTAGATATTATACGTGTAATATGTTTAGCATGTTAAACTTTTTCCAGTTCATAGGGTTTCATCCTAAACCCTAATATCCATACAGAGATCTAGAATACAATGATGTTCAATGTAATCAATAGTAATAGAGACATACCTGAGAGTAGAAGATTGATTTCCGTCGTTAATCTCCAAGAATGGTGTTGGAGCTTTGATCACGGTCTTCCACAGCCTGTAGAGGTTCCACGCCTTTCTCACTGTTCGTGGGTACAGAGAGAAGAAAACAACTATGGCTGCGGGGACTCATGACTTAGTATATATAATACTGTCACAAACCCTAATCAGTCCCACACTGTAATAGGGATTGCCTATCTCTTTATCTTGTGACGAACCAGACCGAACTGGTCTAACCTAGTGACATAGACTCCCACTGATCAATGGGCCTAGTAATTAATTAAGCCCACATATATATATATATATATATATATATATATATATATATATATATATATATATATATATATATATATATATATATATTTTTTTTTCCAACATAGCAGTCTTAACTATATAATAGCTACTGCAAATCTCTCTATAATCTTCTGTAAAATTCAATCTATAAATACAGCCTTGTATTTATAGATTGAATTCTACAAAAGATTACAGAGAGATTTTGCAGTAGTTGATATATAGCTAAGACTGATAAACATATATAGTTAAGATTGCTAAACATATTACACGTATAAAATTTACAAGATTTGCATTAATTACCTGTAATAGAACTAAGACTTTTAAATATATTACACGTATAATATCTTTAAGGATTTGAGCCGATTGTTAGAGAGATTTGCGCAAATGGTTGTAATGGTTTGGGTACCATTTTATCAGGCTTAACGGGTTCTGTTGTTGTCGGTTAATCGTCTGAGCTTCCCAGTGATGAAACCTATCAAGAAGTGGATAGGCAAGTGAGAGCGGGTTTGGGAACCCTGTATCCACTCCGATGCCCAAGTTAGAAATTGATCACAAGTAGTTGGAGCTCAGAATGAAAAAATATGAGCTTCTGAAAGTGGGTTTGGCAGACAGGGACACAGAGAGAGAATATGACTATCAAGGGTTCGATCCGTTTATCTGATTAGGCTTTATATATAGAGGGGCATGGAGTGGTATGGATTTTGGCACGATCTACATGATGGCCACTGATCTTGTGGATATTTAGAACCCTACTCTACGAACCATGAGCTGTTGTGGCGGTTAGAGATCGCAAAGGAAAGTAGATGAGTCCATGGTTCAATCCCATAGATTTAGGGATTGTTGGATAATATCCTAATGGGCATGATTAATTACTGCGCCCATTAAGTAGTAATATTCTGTGTCACTAGGATGATCGTTTGGTTTGGTTGGCCACAAGATAAAGATTTGGGAAACCTAAATTCAGTATGGGACTGATTAGGGTTTGTGATAGTATTATATATATTAAGTCATGAGTCCCTATAGCTCTAGTTGCGTTTTCTCTCTCTATACCCATAAACATTGAGAAGCAAGTGGAACCTCTACGGACTGTGGAAGGCTGTGATCAAAGCTTCAAGATTAACAGCAAAAACTAATCTTCTACTCATAGGTATGTCTTTACAATTATGATTTACATTGTATTTTCATTGTGTTATAGATCTCTGTATGGATGATTAGGGTTTGGGATGAAATCCTGTGATTGTAAAATATCTAAAAGTTGGTATCAGAGCCTACCATATAGACCTAGGATCGATGGATATTGATTGTAAAGACCTATCATGAATGATTGAATTGAAAGAGAAGAATTTCTCGAATTTTGGATTAAATCTATGGGATGTTTCTCATCGATGAAAAATTTTCGATGGACGAAAGAGGTCAAGTTATATGCCATTGGAAAGAGCATGAAGAGACGATGACAACGATATAAAAATTGCCGTCGTTGGCTGCCAGATGCATCTCTACTTGCCCGCGGTATTCGCAAGTAGATCTCACTCGCGGGGGAAAGAAAAAAGAAGACATTCGTCGACCAGTTCATTGCCGGGTCAACTCAGAAACCCTAAAGGGTTACCTGGCCAAGTTTCTGACTCAGTACGATTCAACACATAATCAGAACCTCTGACCCAACAAACCGATCGATTAGATCCAATGACCCGTTGGCTTGACCCCCTGACTCGTTGACACGACTCATTGACCTAAGTAGTTGACCCGATTACCCAACTCGATGACCCAACTTTTGACCCGGGACCTGAGTATTTGGTCTGCGTTTGAACTGGTGGTCGGATTAGTAAAACAACCCAGCTGTCCATGGGCCAAACCAAGCTGGTTGGATTTGAACCAATGTACTTCGGTATATTTTGTTTAAGCAGAATCGAACCAAGCCAATCCAGACCAGCATTGC
This sequence comes from Protea cynaroides, assembly GCA_028583415.1. Taxonomy (NCBI): domain Eukaryota; kingdom Viridiplantae; phylum Streptophyta; class Magnoliopsida; order Proteales; family Proteaceae; genus Protea; species Protea cynaroides. The sequence goes on from CM053276.1 coordinate 109,714,564, forward strand.
CCGTACCAGTCCAAACCAATCTGAACTGGCCTCAAAGAGTGTTTACATGCACCGCCTTCTAGAGGTGCTTGAGAGCTGGTCAGAGCTCTGATTGAGCTCCGATTTTTTGTATTGGAATTGTCTTGTCGAGATCTTCATTTTGATATGTGTTATTAATAATTTTGGGACCTGGTTTTAGTCTTTTTGTTGGATATTCTATTAATACTTACCATGTATCTTGATGAGCTAGCTATTGTGCATGCTTCCTGTTACACCCCAATTACAACTGAACCAGAAGTGTGAGTGAACCATCTCCAAACCATGGTTCACACCAGGATCTCAATAGACCTTGTCAACAAATCATTCCAAGCAAACTAACAATAATCAGAGAAATATAAATAGTAGCAGAATTAAATAATGAATGAACTAAGTTTGCTAATTATAAATAAATAATTGATCCAATTATTTCCAACCACAACGTAAATAAATAAATCCTTTACATAGTTTAAAAATCATCTGCAATAATAAATAATAAAAACCTAAAGAAACACGCAGTAAGAGCACTCGCATGAGGCATCATGCTCATCCTCCACTGTCTGTGTATCTATAGCCGCCACTGTCTCGTAAGCTGGAGCAGCCATAAAGTCCTCAACAGTGTAACCTGCATTAACGTATAAAAAAATATGGTGTATACACGGGGTGAGCTCACAACTTAGCTCAGTAAAGCACTAGACTAATGCAACATACAAAGTGCATGAGATAACATTACAATTGGGTCAGGTATAACTTGCAAAATGCTATGGTAAGGTTTGACAGCCACCGCACATCTATGCACGAGAGTGTGAGTACACCCAACAGTCAGACTCCGATCTACACTACTGCTGTTGCCCCACATCACTCACTCCAATATAGAGATAGAACTAGAGTCTGGCAGGCAGATTGAGCCACCATCCTACGTCCTCCCCCTGATACCCTACACCGCATCAACACCTAAACCCCTGTTGGCAAGGGCTTGCAAGTTGGTTCCGTTTCTAACCAGTCTTATATATCATCACAGTATCTATGGCCCTACCCTAGCACAGCTCCCTACGACATAAAGATAGGGCTCGAATCTGGTGGATAGATGGAGCCACAATCCCACGTCCTCCCTCTGATACCCTATTCACACCAAGCCTGCTAAGGTAGACGGCGATACTAAAAGGTGTCAGGGTGAGGATATATCCAGGGCTCCACTCCCCTTCACATTCCACACAGTAATGAAAACAATCACATGCCTAAACAAATAGCATCCTAACATACGGATATGCCTGAACAGATAATAAAATTTAAATAACTAGATGGTATGTGAAATGCACAAGCAACAAACAATAACCACAGAAACAGATATGATCACAACGGTTTACTGTTATTTAGTTACTTAGGGTTTGGGGTCTTATCCCTTACCTGACGTATGATTGCAAGTTCGTTCTGCGTCATGAAGTCCACTCACGCCGTCTACGAGTCCCTACATGATCACATCTATATATTAGAATCAAATTATTATGGTTACAGTTGGTCAGAACGAAGTCTAGCCAACAACTAGGCTTCGGTAAGCATACGGGTGGCAGTATCGATTTCACTATAGTAAGACCGGTATGCGCCCCGGTGTATACCTGTCTCAGTACCTGTGAGACCGGTATGTGCCTACGGTATACACCGCAGGACCATACCATAGGACTTATTGTCCAGCCGGTATGCCTGGTGGTATAGGTCCGAGAGCCCAATCTCGGACCTCCCTCTTCCGTCGATCATCGACTTAGTTTTTGGGGTTCTTCCTAATCTATTCTAAGATCCAAATATTTGTTTGGTCATCTAGGTTTCGTCGCATCCTTCTCAGAATGGATATCAATGAGAACTAGGATTTTGGGGTTCTATGGTTTTGGATTATTATGTCGTTTCATGGCTTTAATCCTTAATCCCAACATTAATACAGAGGTCGAGCACTTATCGGTGTTTGTTAAATGGTGGTGCTCTCCTCCAACGAAAAAATCCCCTTCTTGCACAGTCTCCTTCCTCCTTGCTCCTTCTCAGATCTCTTCTAGACGGTCTAGGGTTTGAGAGTGTTTGAAAAAGATCTAAAGAGAAGGAATGATGCATATATATAGTGGGAGACCATTCTAGGAAGGTCTCCTACGTCTAAAATGTTTTCTAAACTCGGATTCAGAGTGTGGGACCCATTAGAGTCCGTCTCCACTTGAGAAAATATACCGGTTGCACATCATTTCTCATACCTGGATATCGTGGTTCGTCACCTGATCTCGCCTTTCGGTCCGATTATGTTTGGGAGACTTGTCATGATGTAAACCATGAGTTAAATCGGATTTTTGGAGTACGGTTCTTATACTTCCAATGATTGTTTAGATTTATATTTGGAATGTAATTGTGATATTTATGATGTTTAAAATTTCACTTTCACTGCAAAGAGAGTTTGGTGATACCATTATGGAATTGGGCAGAACCCACCAAAGTGGCACACCTCGTTTCATTATGATGTCTTCAAGTTCAAGATTGTGTATTTATAAGTGCTTTAAAGTGAGGGAGTATTCACCCAAAGGTGGTATTACCGAACATAGTTGTTATAAGGGTTTGTGAGTATTATGTTGGGATCAAGTGAAACCCATCAAAGTGTTAAATCTTGTCTCTTAAGGATACTCTCAAATTCAAGAGGAATGCATTTATAAATACATCAAGAATCCACACATTTATAAGAGCAGCTAGACCAAAAGTGTCCACCCAAAGGTGGCGCTGGTAAGTTTTTAAAAACACATTCATGCACGTTAGTAGAAGGGTTTTGACTTTAGAGGTCTCATTAACCCAAAGGTGGTGGGATTTTTGAAAGTCATTATTCCTTCGCAGTCACTGAATGAACACTGAGGAGATTGTTACATGTTTCTCCCAAAGGATGATGTGTAGTTTGGTTGATTCTTAGAAAAGGTTGCTTGCTTGTATGTATTATGTTGATGCTGATACAATTTGTTTGTGTGAGTCATGTTTCCATTTACTACACTGCACAATATTTATGTATTATCATTTTATTATCACATGATGTCTATTCCAATGAGCAATTTTGTTAGTGTTCCTGTTCTCTCTGGAATCAATTATAAGCAATGGATTAAGGAACTAGAGATTTATTTAGGTATGCTAGACCTAGATATGGGTATCACTGAGGAAAAACTTGTTGACTTCACTGATGCCTGTACCGCAACTGAAATACAACGTATGAAAAAATTGAAAAATGTAAACAAGAAATGTCTACTTATGATTAAGTGGTATGTCCCTGAGTCTATACTAGATAGAAGCGAGGGAAAAGAAATAGCATCGGGTTTACTAAAAGGCATTAAAGCAAAATTTGAGAAAGCTCAAAAGTCACAGATGGGTAATTTAATAGCGAAATTATCTACCATGGTTTATGATAGAAATGGTAGTGTTAGCGATCATCTTTTAGAGCTTATTGGTATAGTTGAAAAACTCAAAGATATAAGAAATAATGTTGATAAGGATCATCTGGTGTACTTGGTAATGAAATCTTTACCTAATAAGTACAAGCATATTAAGGTGACGAATAAAACTTCATGGGTGAAGTGGACTTTAGATGAATTGATAGCTGCTTATACTGAAGACGAAGAAAGTAACAAAAAAAAGGCTTTCGAGACTATCAATCCCACGTTTCACAAGTAAAACTCCAACAAGGGGGTTGGACAGCAAGGGGTTGGACCCCACAAGAGAGGAAAATAATTTTCTGATAAAGGAAAGAAACTCTACAACAAGGAAAATGATATTAAAGAACAACGTGAGGAAATGGATCTAAATGATGTCAAACGCTTTTGGTGTAAAAAGAAATGGCACATGAAAAGGGATTGTAGGAGCAGAATGCGTTGGCTGGAGAAGAAACAAAACTCTGGGAGTTCTAAAGAGGAAGATACACAAAAAGAATGAAGTTCAGCATGTTCATAAAATACAAGTCGGATTGGGAGTCACAATGATGGTAAGAATTTATTTGAATTAAGTTATTTAGTATTTTAAACGTTCAGTTTTTTGTTTGCTCCATAGAGGAGAGTTTGATTTCAGTTTAAGACTTACCAAGACAAGATTTTATTAAGTTTTTTAAGTAAGACTTTATTTTATCTTAAGGCTTCCTTATGCAAGGAATGTTTTTGGGTGTTGAATATTAAATTCTAGGTTTACGGTTATGATTGAATGGTTGGGTGCTTCTAAGTTTTTCAAAAAACGAAGGAGGAATGTGATACTAGAATACTTTGGTAGTAGGAGTCTTTGGAGACTTGTGTATAACACGGTAGTCACAGAGTATATTGAAATGCGTAGTCAGTGGAGATTCTTGGTTATGTTTGTTGTTGTTTATCTATGCTTGTTTGTGTTGCTTGTGGTTCAATGAGCATAATTGTGGGTGACCATGGATGTATTAAGCATTTATTTCATTGCTTTGTTTATTTACTCGACATGTCAAAGGCATACCAAATTGTATTTAGTCAAAGACAAGCAATGCAGTATTTAGGCAAAGATAAACTAGGCAGTATTTAGCCAAATACAAACCAAACAGTATTTAGCCAAAGGCAAACAAGGCAGTACTCAGCCAAATATAAAAGGTAGTATTCAGCCAAAAAGTTAAGAGGCGGTATTTAGCCAAAAAGATGAAAAGTAGTATTCAGCCAAAGAAACAATGGCAGTATAACAAAGTGCGAAATTAGTCCAACCCAGAGGCGATTTTCCCATCAAGTAGATAATATCAAGTATGAGGTTTTTGAGATAACTCGATCAAAGGTAATTCAAACAAAGATTTGGACTCGTAATCTCAAGGTGATTCATGATATTAAGTAGGTCTTTATATGTGATTAACAGAAAGTTGTATGAAGTACATCGATGTGTATCTTTTGCTGTTGTTCGACATTGACAGGTTTGATAGCTGAATCAAAGTAGGTGACAATTTGTTGTGTGAATGGATGCTATGGCCACAATATTCAAGATGAATTTGTAATTAATCTAGTCCAAATGGAAAAATATTGGATAATATCCTAATGGGCTTGATTAATTATTGGGGCCTTTAAGTAGTAGAAGTCCATGTCACTAGTTCGGTTTGGTTGGTTACAAGATAAAGAGTTAGGCAAAGCCTAATTCAGTGTGAGACTGATTAGGGTTTGTGACAGTATTATATATATTAGGTCATGAGTCCTTGCAGTTCTAATTGTTTTTCCTCTCTCTGTACCATAAACATTGAGAAGTGAGTGGAACCTTTACGGGCTATGGAAGACTGTGATCAAAAGTTCAAGATTAATAGCAGAAACCAATCTTCTACTTACATGTATGTCTTTATAATTATGATTTACATTGTATCTCTATTATGTTCTAGATCTCTGTATGGATGATTAGGATTTGGGATGAAACCCTGCAATTGTGAAAATTTTAATAGGGATCAGACGTGGGAAGGTAGGCTTAATAGCCGTCGAATGTTGAACTTCCGGTGGACCTCCTCATGGCGGTTCTGAGATCGTAGCTCGTGGATGACTTAATGAGTTGACACGATCCCGAGAATGGTGGAAATGTGCGTGTTGTAGACGGTTCATGATCGCTTGTGCGAGATTGTTCCCTTCCTCTAAGATGACATCTTTGAAAGCTTGCACGTGGTTGGACATGTGCCTTCTCATAGTTAGGATTCGTATTTGGGCACACATGTGTCCTTCTCCTATTGTTGGGTCTGTTATTCCCCTATTAGGTTCTTATCAATCTATTATCAGATTGTTAATTAGTTCGGTTTTCTATATGTATATTTATTAAGGGGAAAATTCCCTATCCGACATTGTTCTTTTGTGCCCAGAAGACAATATAGGTGAGATGACAACCCCATCCCCTAGTTGGATGCATATTTATGCTTTCCCATTGGCCTTTGCGTTGATGTAAAACCACTTAGCCGAATAAAGAACCCTTATCCATTTGTTAAAAGATCACAGTTAAATTTTTTTTTTCATACTTGCTCAAAGACATGTATGATAAAAAATAAAAAAAAAACTTTTGAGGGAGAGCCTGGTGTGACAGTAAGGTTATCTTATTGCAACTTAGTGATCATGGGTTTGAAACACGAAACAGCTTCTCCGTGTTGCGAAAATAAGACGACGTATATTCTGCCCGTCCCTAAACCCTACAATAGCAAAAACCTCGTGCCCTAAGAACCCATGACTACTCGGTACTAAATGTACCAACAAATCCGTAAGCTTGAGAGTACCAATAACTATGCTAGCAATGATAAAAGAAAAATGGTGAGTATGCAACATAATTAGCTTAACTGTTCATTACAAACAAAACATTTTTCTCATTAATCCATTTATTTATTTTTTATGTTTTCTAAAGCAAAAGTAAGTCTCCTTCGTCCTCCGGTCCTACATTACAACGCAGCAGCGTTGACTTGGAGCTCTGTAGAAGGACGGACCAGGTCGTCCAAATTATTGGCTACAATCACTTAATACTGGGTCATCCACAGCCCGCCACTTGCCGCCTTAATCCCTGCCATGGCTTTATACCAGCTTTGAAGAACTCCAAATCGGGCAAGGGATTGCCCGATCGATCCGGATCTCCGATTCCTAAATCCCTACTTTCTACTCCATCTCTCGTTGTAATTTGTACTGATATAGTTTCTATCATTTTACCATAAAATAAAAGAATATATAATTTATAACAGGTGCATGCGATTGAAGAAGGATAATGAACAGTGGATATATGGGATGAAAAGTATAAAATATAGAAAAACCAAAATCTTTGGCTAAGATCCCCAAAACTTAAGAGCTCAAATTGTAATGCATGCATGACTTCAATCTAGAAGCAACAACTACAATTATAATGTCAAAACAGTGATAGTTTCACTACAAGATTAAATAAATAAATAAATAAATATATATATATATATATATATATATATATATATATATATATATATATATATATATATATATATATATATATTTATTTATTTATTTATTTATATATATTTTTTCAAACGAACACAAGACCAAGCTAATATTCTGGTCACTGTCAAGAATCTTCTGATCTTTCAATACGTAAGAAAATCTAGAAAATCTAGAAAATCTAGAAAATTTAGAAAATCTTGAAAATTAGATCAGAACAGATCTGATAGATGATTTTCCAGGTTAGTTGAGTTTGAAACTAAAAGCAAGAAACTCAACAGAGATTGACAATCAGACATAAGAGACCGACCTTCACGCCTTGTATGGTTCTGGGTGGTGAAGATATGGAGAGTAGTTCATTTTCAAGTATTTGTTTTCTTTATGGGATTCTATTGCTGTCTATATCTAATGGATCCCACACCGCATCAGATAATCTGAACCCAAGAATATGAGGATTTGGCCATTTTAGTTACGGATGGATTTTGGGATTCCCGGGGTTTTGTTGTAACTGGGCCTTCAAGCCTGTTTGACACTTTGACTGACACGTTAAAATAAAGGAGATGAGTTCTATCATGCATTCATACTATGATTTGTATTAAATGGCAATTAGGGTGGGTGTGAAATTTGGTGGATGTGATTCCAAATCATCACTTGGCCGTCATATCATTAATTGGAAATTTGAAAAGTTAAAAAATGGAAAATATAATTCAAAAAAATCAAAGATAAAGACAAATACATGATCCTGTGATTGAGATAAACCATTAAACTTAACAAGATTACCAGATCTAATTGAATCAAAGAGATCCCAGATCTTTTACCAAAAAAACAAAGACAAAAAAAAAAACAAAAAAAAAAAGAAAAAGAAAAAAAAAGAAGATCTCACATCTATTTAATTATTAGCTTGCAAATTACCATTCCATGTATCTAATAAAAAAAATTAATCTAATCCAAGTGGCAGAATATTAGAATATATTTGAGGGTTTGATTAATAATTGGGCCCATTGAGCACTGCGAGTCTGTGTCACTAGATTGATTGATTTTGTCTAATTCGTCACAAGATAAAGAGATATGCAAACCCTATATCAGTGTGAGACTGATTAAGGTTTGTGATAGTATTATATATACTAGGTCATGAATCTTTGCAGCCTTAATTGCTTTCTTCTCTCTCTGTACTCATGAGCATTATAAAGTGGAACCTCTATAGGCTGTGAAAAACTGTAATAAAAGTTTCAAGGTTAATGCGGAAATCAATCTCCTACGTCTTTAGAATTATGGTTTACTCTATATCCCCATTGTGTTGTAGATGTCTACATAGGCGATTAAGGTTTGGGATTAAACCCTACAATTGTAAAAAGTCTAACAGTGATATCCAAATCATCTGTTGGCCGTATTATCTCAGATTAATTTGTAACTTGAAAAGTTAAAAAAATGAAAATAGAATTCAAAAAATCAAAGACAAAGACAAATACATGATCATGTGATTGAGATAAAACATTAAACTTAACAAGATTACCAGATCTATCTGAGTCAAAGAGATCCCAGAACTATTTAATTATTAGCTTGCAAATCATCATTCATGCACCAAATAAAAAAATGTGGGGTGATGGAAGTATTTCCCATAATTCCTTTCCCTTTTATTTAGAAGAAGCAAAAAGAAGTACAATTTTTTCTTGAAAAAATTACAAGATTACACACAAGGATTTATTTACAAAAGTGCCAACTCTACGTTTATTTTAACTACATTATTTACAATGATTTTGGATATTTCAAAACTACCCAAAACATTTACCTTTCCTCTTTGATAATTTTGCCCTTACCTTGTCCGGTTGTCCCTACTTCCTCCGCTTCTTTAATCATTGATTTCTCTGGATGCGTACGACCATTTAACTTAATTTTGGCTAATCTTATTGCTATCCCTTACCTTTTTGCCCCTTCTCATGTCAATCTTGTTGTCATGGATTTCAACGTGAAATGGTTGGATCAGGACTAATAAAACTCTATTCTGTGGAGAAGAATTTTTTTTTTTTCATTTATTCAAAAAACAAATATTTTTAGCTTAAACCTAAGACTGTAGCAATGGGTTGTATCCATAATTAGTATCAAGGGTGTAACATTTGGATCGAAAACGTTTATTAAAATCAGATTGAACTGTTTACATCGGAACCAAGAAACTGTTTACTTAATGGTTGTTTGGTCTAGATTATCACACGGTTTACTTAATTGGATCGGTGCGGTTTGAGACAATTTAAACCAGCGATCTCACATCGGTTAGGCATCGGTTAACCCGAATGAGAGTGAACCATTTAAACCAGTTATTTATTGAAATCCCTGATCCCATTCCTCTACTCTTCTTCCTTGATCTCTTCTCGTCTTCTTCCATCTTCTTCTTTGAACTCCTAATTCCTGATACTCCTGATAGTACTCCAATGATAACCGGTGGAACCCCCATTCTTTGGTATTTTTACGGTTGGAAATCGCCCACCGGTCTACGATCCGAGCAACCTGCAATCACAGAAGTTAAACAAAGGAGTTGGATGACTAAGCCCTGGGTCCACTTTGATGCCTAAGTCAGATTCTCAATGTAAACAGTCAAGAGATAGCAGGAAGCTATCTCCCGTTTAAAGAAAGAGGGGGATGATGAGAGAGTTTGAGCGTATGAAAGAACTGATGGTGAATAGTGAAATTGTGAGTTAGTATTACCTTGGAGATTTGTCCTTTGTTTATAGAGATTGGGAGGAAGCATGAAAGTACCGGGACTCAGGGAAGTAGATCGTCAACAGGATTGCCAAATGTCACTCTGAGGGATGCCCAAGTCATAGACTCTGAGTAAGAGTAGGAGACTGTAGCCAGGGAAGTTGAGTCGATCAGTAATGAGAGTGACACGTGTCACCATACGAGTGGTTGTATGGCCGTGATGATCGACAATGTATTGTACTAAGAGAATGACTCCTATGACGTAACCTAGTCGCCTTAGGACTCTGACCTCCGACCAGGAAATGTAACCTAGTAGGACTATGCCACTGACCAAGTACCATGTCCTGATAGGATTGTGACTCCGAGTATGCAAAGCCGAGCGCTACATTGTATGTCTGGTCGGCCTAGCCGATTTTGGTTGCTATGCGTAAGACTTTCATTGGGTGATGTTTTTCCCCCATAACAGATGCCCCTTGCGCTGTCAAATTCGAGGGATTCGATAGTGCAAAAATCACGAACCAAACCTTCTGGGTTTGCTCGGGCAGACATTGAATCTGATCAGTCACAATTGTTGGTCGCCCTGTCGCCTTTCAATAATTCCCCATCGTGATCGGATCCCACGGGTAAATGGATGGCAATTGTCGCTAGCTGTTCCCACTACCAGTCGGGGCATAGAATTCGAGGCGTCAGAGCCTCGAAAGATCACACAATTCTGCCGTTTATCTCTATTGGATTCGAACAGTCGTCCTCATCAGAAGGTCGAGAGTCAATCGACGCATCTCAAAAGTCATGAAATAAATAACCGTCTTGATCGCGAACGGCCGGCTTCATCCGACGGTGGAGATTCCATCGGCTCATCTCAAGAACAGGTGCATTAAACCGCCCTCAGAGCTGTTATGGTGGCTGACGTCAGCCTGTCATGTCGGGTCCAGTGCGGCAGACACTCCGCCACTGCTGTAGCGCCACGTGTTCGGAAGGCGAGCAATTGCATTTCAAACTTTGCGCTTATAAGTACACTCTACTCGTTTCCGTTTGATCATTTGGACGAAGTGAGGTCGGAGTCCTCATTGCCTTCTCGGTGGTCATTCCAGTCTTCAAGTCATTCGCGCATCTCCTCCACCTTTCTTCAAATCAGTAAGTTTTCCTTCTCCTGTCGTTCCTTCTCTTGTCTCTTCCATTTTTCCTTTTCTTTTTCATGTTTGCTAGTTCATCTTTTTCATATAGTATCAAACCACTAGGGAGAGTGAGAGAGAGAAAGTTGATGGCCCAATACCGAACTTCCTCTTCAGAGAAGTCTTCTGATTTGCTTGATGAACTGTCGACCACCCCTAGACCTCCCAGTAGGAAGAGGAAAGCTCGAGACTCTGTCAGTCTGGAGTTTGACTCTGAAGCCACCAAGTCGGAGGACTCTGGTAAGGTAGCTAGGGTCCCCAAAACTCTGGAAGTCGTCCCTTCGACTTTCGGGCTTACCTCCGAGGAGGAGCTTGAGGAAGGCACTTCTAAGGCCCTCGAGCGGAGCCGACCAGCCGATGAATCTGCTCAGAGGGCTCCTCGGTAGAGGAGCGGTCGTCCAGAAATTCCGCCCATAGATAAACTCCCCGCTTGGAAAGTACTGAGCAAGGTGGTATCTGATGCGGCCCTGTCTCAGATCTGTAGGGCCTATGAGCTCGAAGACCCCAAGACCGATGTCCTGGTTTGACCTCCTGCGACAGAGGAGAGGGCATGTACTCTAAACCTTTTCGAGGTCTGCGTGTACGAACACGCTCTGAAGTTTGGTCTCCGATTCCTACTGCACCCCTTTGTTGTCGACATTCTAAAGATGTATCGAATCGCCCCCTCCCGACTAACTCCGAAAGGGTGGCGATGCGTCTATGCCTTCATCATCTTCATCTGTGGACTGGGAGAGACTTTAACCGTGAACTTGTTCCAGTCATTATTTTAGTTTTTCAGTTTGACCGAGACTCACTCGATGAGTGGGTGGCACTACTTTAGTCAGAGGGATGCGAAGAAGCTCCCCCTGATCTCTCAAAAACCCTCTTCCATCCATGGGTGGAAGGAGAAGTTTTTCATGGCTCATGGTGGACGCCACGGGGTTCAACAAGATGCTCTTCCTGACCTCGGACGAAAAGCGGGTCTTCCAGAAGGTAAAGGAGGGCCAGACCATCCGGTAAGCCGACCTAACAGATCCCCAGAAGTTGGTCGAGCACGGCCTGCTAGGTGAGTTTTATTTCTAACTGTTGAAATCTGACCGGATATTGGTTGTCAATACTGACCGTTTGTTTGGTTCTTTCATTGCAGTGAACTTCTCCAACGACCAGCTGGTGGCCCGGATTCTGCTCAAGCGGGCCACGGAGGTAGGCCAGCAGGTCGATCAGAGGGATGACCAAGCTGGCGGGGTAGCCACACGGTCACGTGCAGTAGCCGACGACCCCAAGGGTAAGAGGCCCCCTCCAAAAGTACCTAAGAAGAAGATCCGGTCGGCCCAGGATTTGCGGGTCAACATTTATAAGGCCAGGCCCACCGTGAAGGTTGGTTCAAGGAATGAGGTCCAGAAAGGGGCTGAGGTGAAGGAAGTCAAGCCCCTTCAAGCAGTTAAAATGGTCGACTTGACCAAGGCCGCCGATTTGACGGTGCTAGGGGATTCCGCCCGGCCAGTGGAGGATGACCCCAAGAAGAAAGTGGAGGTGACGTTGTTCGCCCCCAATCTTAACTTGAAGAGCACCGATTCAGTGTTCAAGAGTTCGCGGGCGGTGAGGATCATGTTGACCCAGAATTGCCTTCTAGAGGACGTGGCCTTCACTTCTTCTTTGGAGATGGGGGATTTGCTGAAGAGGATCTTCCTTGCCAGCACCCAAGTAAGACGATCAACTCTCTTTTCATCACTTGTACTTCTGCTTTGTTTTAGAAGTTTGACTAACTGTTCTCTTTTCTGACTTTCAGGGCAGCAACCTCATGGCCTAGCTGTGCCAGATGGCTGCGTCCATGACAATGGAGTTGGGCGAATGGAAGGAGTTGGAAGTCTCCCTCCGAATAGCTCTAATGGTGGCCGAGGAGAGGCTGCGCGAAAAGACCTTTGAGGCCGAAGGCCTCGCCTTGGAGAAGTCTAAACTCAGGACTTCTCTAGACAAGGCCGAGGGTGCTCTTTTGGAGGAGCATGAGCAGGTGCACCAGGCGGAGGCAAAGCTCCGAGCGGTTGAAGACGCGAGGCGCGTGGCTGAGGACGAAGCCCGGTCCGCTAAGGATGCCCAGGCGAAGGCGAAGGAGTTCCAGGCGGAGCTCCGGGGGCAAGCCATCGCTGACTATTGGTCGTCCACTTAGTACGTCGATGACTTGGAGGAGGCCGCCAGTGGGTTCTTCCAAAAGGGTGCTGCCTGCTTGAAGGAGCAGCTTGTCGCGAAGGGTGTCGTGGTCGACTACTTTGACGTACCGATCCTGGAGGAGCAAGAGGGGATGGAAGAGACCGAATGACAGGAAGCCAAGGATATGTAGGAGGATGATTTACAGGCCTACGAGGTGCCCCAAATGCCGATCGTAGAGCTACCTGATGTCCATCTGTCAAGCGATGCCCCTGCGGACCCTACTGTCGAAGGTGGACCCGCTTAAGACTTCTTCGGCCCTGCGCTGCTATTATAATTTTTCTTTCTTTCTTATTTTCTTGTAAAATTCTGTACCGCTGTGGGGTTTTGTACTGCTGCCCCTTGTGGGCTTTCATGAATGAAATTTGTTTGTTTTTCAATCTCTTTGTGTGTTGTTCGGTTTTATCGCTTCCTTCCTTATCTTGGTGTTGTACTGCCCGTACCCCTGAAGTGTTGTCGGCTTGATGGTTGGGTAGGCCGATGACACTTGAATCTTGACTGATTTCGTTAAGGCATGGGAAAGGTTGGCACATACCCCTGAGCGATATGTAACGATTGTCTCGACGTGAGCCTCTGAGCGGCAGATGTGAGGGAGGTCTACGTGCCAGTTATGCCCGATTAAGGGAATGACTAGGCAGAGTCGCAGGGCACTTGCATGCTACTCATACCTGCTTATGTTGTGAGTATGCGGTGTCAGGGTATGGTCTGAGTGCTACCCCTACCTGCTTGTGGGTATGGGTAGGCAGATGTTTGTGAGGTTTGCATGGTAGTCATACCTGCTTGTGGGTATGAATAGGCAGAGTCACTGAGGGCCAGCATGCTACTTGGACCTACTTGTGGGGGCGAATAGGTCGGATGGGCCAAATGGAACGGCTATGATGAAATTTGTGGAACACAATTGCTTAGTGTTGTGGACGCAACGAGAAGGCTTCTTGTATTAAAGTTATAATTGAGCAGTTGCCCCTTGGAGGTCCGGATTACTCCTCCCCCTCCTTTCAGACTCTTGCTAGTTTGGGAGGGACCCAAACTGGATGTGCTATTGCCCACCTAGTCCCTCATTTATCGGTATTCTGGCTGCTTTTTCTCCAGATGAACCTTTGTAAGAGCCAAACTGAATGGCGTCGACCCACTGCCGCGGAGCGGCTGAACCTCCTTCTGGGTCTCTGTCGTCTCTTCGAACAGCATTAGGCCCCTCACTTGCTTCCGTTTGGAAATCATTTGGTTGTTGGTCCCTCGGAGGTAGAGGGGGTAGATCGCGATCTCTTTCGGCCAGTGCTGGTCCTCTACTGGTGTCTCTGACGAAATTGCAATAGTAACCTCTCCTGATGAGATCTTCAATCTCCCCCTTGAGGTACTTGCAATATTCAGTGTCATGGCCGTAGTCGCAATGAAAGTGACAATATCTGGAATGGTTTTTATTTCTTCCTTCACCGAGTGGCTTAGGTGGGGGTCGAAAGTTCCGATCATTCTTGATCACTTCCAGAATTTCCATCATCGAGGTGGTAAGCGGAGTGTAGTAATCAAATGTCTTGTATGGGTGCCGGTTCCCCTGTTCTTTATAGGATATTTGCTTCTTAGGGTCACTGGTGCACTGGGTCTGGTTCGTAGGTTTTGATCTCTTTTTATCGGCAGGCTTTTGTTCGGCCTTCACATCGTTGACTGCATTGTTTCTCTGGGCCTTGGTCGTTTCGTCAGCTGAGGCATACTTCTTGCACCTGGCAAGTAGGTCATCCAAGGTCTTGGGGGGCTTTTTGGCAAGGGACCAATAAAGTTGTTCGTCTGTTACTCTGGCTTGCAGGCTGGACATGTGTACCGTCGGCTCGACATCCTTGATTTACAGAACCTCCAAGTTGAAGTGTTTAATGAAGTCCTGCAGGGATTCGTCTTTCTGCTGCTTCACAGTCGAAAGGTGGTAGGATGTCTTCTTGCGCACTTGGCTTGCCTGGAAGTGCATCAGGAACTTGTTTGATAGCTGCTCGAAAGAGGTGAGACTACTCGGAGGCAAGTTGTTAATCCATGTGCGGGCAGGACCTCTGAGAGTTGAAGGAAATGCTCAGCAGATCAGGCTGCCGCTGAGCTGGTGGAAGAGCGTCGTAGAGACGAACACATCTAGGTTACGTTCAGGATCGGTTATTCCATTGTAAGAATCCAGAACTGGCATCTTAAAATTCTCAGGGGGAGGAGCCCTAATGATCTAATCAGATAGTGCCGTGACGGCAGTGTAGGCAGTCCTTTGCGGGATGACCCGGTTCTGTTCCACCTGTTGGAGCCGAGTAGCTAACTCCAATAGCTGTCTTTAGACTTCAGACTGCTAAGTTGCCTGTGGGGGTGCTGCAGCGGTGGTGGGTGTCTCTAGGTTCACTCGTTCCTGGCGGAGGGTGTCGAGGATGGACCTCGCATCCCTCTCTGGCTGGCTGGTGCCGTGCTGATGACCCTGTCGCGCTCTGAGCCGGCAAGCCAGAAGCTCTGCTGTGATCGTGAGATCCGGCAGGAGGGTGAACATTACTTGGTGTTGCTCTGGCTGACACCGCTGGAGCAGGAAGGTGAGCGGCCGAGTGGGCAGCTGGTGGTGCATTCGGCGCTAGCGCAGGCTGAGGGTTCTCTCCCGCCCCTCCGGCTGCCAAGTTACTTGCGCGAGCGGCTCTCAGGGTTTGAGCCAACTGGTTGATATGTTGCCTCAACTCGTTGAATTGCTGGCGAGTCACGTACTGAGGAGGTGGTGAAGGCGCCGTTGCTGTCGGAGTAGGTATTGGCGTCGGAGTATGATTTACTCCGGCCGTACTTGCGCTGCTGTCCTCCTGAACTTGCACAGAGGGCTCCGAAGGTGGCTATGAAGCCTAAGCACGAGTTCTCCGGTGGGCCATCGAAAGTGATTGAAATTCTTGGTACGTTGTTCGTCAAACTCAGTCAAGAGGCCCCACGGTGGGTGCCAAACTATTAGGTTGGAAATCGCCTGTCGATCTAGGATCCGAGCAACCTGTAATCACAGAATTTAAACAAAGGAGTTGGGCGACTAAGCTCCGGGTACACTTCGATGGCTAAGTCAGATTCCCAATGTAAATAGTCAAGAGATAGCAGGAAGCTATCTCCCGTTTAAAGAAAGAGGGGAACGATGAAACAGTTTGAGCGTATGAAAGAACTGATGGTAAATAGTGAAATTGTGAGTTAGTATTACCTTGGAGATTCGTCCTTTACTTATAGAGATTGGGAAGAAGCATGAAAGTACCGGGACTCAGGGAAGTAGATCGCCAATAGGACTACCAGGTATCTTTCTGAGAGACGCCCAGGTCATAGATTCCGAGTAAGAGTGGGAGACTGTAGTCATGGAGGCTGAGTTGATCGGTATTGAGAGTGACACGTGTCACCGTACGAGTGGTTGTATGGCCGTGAGGATTGACAACGTATTGTACTAGGAGAAAGACTCATATGACGTAACCTAGTCGTCTTAGGACTCTGACCTCCGACCAGGAAATGTGACCCAGTAGGACTATGCCACTGACCAATTACCGTGTCCTGATAGGATTGTGACTCTGAGCGTGCAAAGCCGAGCGCTACATTGTTTGTATGGTTGGACTAGCCGATTTTGGTTGCCACGCATAAGATTTTTATTGGGTGATATTTTTCCCCCATAACAGGTACGTACTACCTAGAAAATATTACTCTTTGAAGTTAGACATGACATTGTTTGGGGTGGATGGATTCTTCATCAAGTTAGAAAATCAATATTAGGAGGCTTTGTAAATCTAATTTGCGTTGCCATCGCTCTAGAAGTGATGTCCTTCAAATCCAAAATGAATGATTATATGATTGGCAAGGATAGAAAATTTATTAGGTCTTGAATGAATGAGTGAAAATCCAAATATTGGTTAATCTCTAATATTGTGAATTCCCAATGGAAGGGACAAGCTCCCAGGTATATAGTACATGTGAAAATAAACTATTGTGACAGTGGGGGAAGAAACGGATTGAGAAAATATCTAGAGAGATTATGTGATTGGTGAAAATATTTGAGATTAGGGGAGTTGGAGAACTAGATGCTATCTATAAACCGCAAGTAAAATTGTTTAATGAAAATAAATTAAAAATCAATAAATTGAAACCGACTACTAACCGGTTCTTGTTTCAATTTTGATACCGTTTAGTCATCAGTTCTGTTTTACCCTCCTATACACCACACCACACCATTTAACGATAATAAACATTTTAACACCCTTTGTTAGTATTTAGTGAGTTCGTGTATTATACATGAATAATACACGGATAGTTTTATTTTATCATTTTAAACAACGTATTCTGAACGATTTCAAAAAATTGGTAAAATCCACGATTTTTATACGTTTATTATTCGATGCAAAATATGTTTGAAAATTAACCCAAAAAAAAAAAAATATAAAAAAGAAAAAAAATAGAAATGTTGAAAAACAACAAAAACGTGAAAATAGAGTTATATACAATTGGTATATGACAAGCTTACAATCATAGGAGCCTAATCAACCCATAATCATTGGAACCATAAATAGATTACATATCAATCAACTCATAATCCTAGGAACCATAAATATTGGTTTGGGATGAATTACCTATTTTTTTTTTTTAAATTCTTTTTTATAATTTTTAATATACATTAAATTTGCCTGATTGTAAATGGGCCTTGAGCCTTTTGGACTTACTCCTATCGTAACTTTTGGTGGTTTTGCGACAGAAACCCTAATGTTGCTTGGAAGGCCTATACCTAGACGGTGGCCCCATTAGCATATTTGTCTAAGAGTGTAAAAAACCAACCCAAATAGTTTATCGAAATCGAATCGAATCGTTTAATTTGATAGTTTCAAACTGATTAAACTGAAAAATGTAAATCAAATATGAATCGAATTCGATTTTGAACCAATAAATCGACAATTTCAAACACAATATACCTCTTGGATGTGTAAATTGTGTGATTGGATGATCTCTATATTTTATCACTTTATGTAAATCAAGTGCTGTTAATTCAAACAGTTAAGGAATCGAACGGATTGCAAAACTGAAACCGAAGTTCAGTTTTGATTATAGAATCGATTAATATAATGGATTCAATTCTAATTTCTACCTACCACACCCCAAAACGATCAAAAACTAAACTGATTAATCACAATCGAACCGTTTAACACCCTTATCCTTGTGGCGTCATGTACTAAACGGATTTGGATTACGGTTAAGTCTAGAAGAGTTTTGGGCCTTTATGGCTTTTTAGACCTTCAAGGGCCCACTGGTGTTGGGCCTTTGGGCTTTTGTACCTTATCTACTGACAAAAGAAAATAGTAATCCACTACAACCTATGGCCGATTCAATCCAGAAACCTAAAACCGTGTCTAGAATCCATTGTAATTTGTATGTTATCTCTCGCTGTTCAATGATAGCCACATACATTTGATTTGAGGCAATCTTAAAAAAAGTTCATTTTGTTAAGGAAATTAACGGTCCGTTTGAATGTAACAAGGATTGTTACAACATATTGTTATAATTAATTCCTTTTAACGCACATTCATTGGGCCATCATGGAAATCTCAATATACAAAGAGAGCAATTTCGGTATTTTATTTCGTGGCTAACACCAATCAGACGGTGAAAACACATTGTTACAATATGTAGTTGTAACAAGATTAAAGAAGAGAGGTTAAGGTAAAGTTTTTTTTCCCCCTTAATACCAACAGCTATTTGAAAAATTTTTTCACTCAGCATCTCTCAAACAAAATCTGTCGTTTAGGTGAGGATGAAATAGCTCGACTGACGCATCGGTTAAGGGGAAAAAAAAAAAACCTTCAATGACTTTGGTGGGGAAGAGTATTACAAATTTTTTCAGTAAATATGGATATCATTTATCCCAAAATAGACCAAAGTTTAGTAATGAAGCTAAAATTTCTTATACGTCTAAAATGGGTCAACGGACAATCATCCGATCTCCTTCACCAATTTTCTAAGATAAAACACCTGTTTTCGATAACCCTCAAGTCGTCTAAGATTCTCATACCTAGATGATATGTTAAGGGCGGTTTTCGATGTTGCGTTTGGTCTTCTTTGTTTTGAAGTTTTGTCTCTCAATTTTGAAAGACAGCCTCTTAACTCTTTGTTGTTGTATAGTTTTTATTTTTTTCTCAATAAATTTTTATTCTCTTTAATAAAAAAAAGATATTTGATAGGCTGGCCCGTTTACACAACTTAAGGACGGAAAAAGCAGACCAGATTGCAACGTGAAAAGCCCAGCCCGTGGTCTGAAAGTGTACAGCGCTGGTTGACACTGATTTTTGAATACCCAGGCCCAGCTTGTGATCTCAAATGCCCAGCCCATCTGAGCACAGCCCAAAGCCACAGCCGGGCGGGGACCAAGAGAGGCCACTGGTACTCTTTCAACTGAAGGTCGAAAAAGGGAAGGGATATTATTTTATACCAGTTACACAGAAAAACACCCAAAACCACTTCCTAACTTTTCGTTCTTCCACAACCGAAGAGCGCAAGCCGCAATAGGAAAAAAAAAAAAAGACAGAGAAAACCCGACGACGACGCTGGTTCTATTCTTATCCCTTCTCCCTGATTTTATTTGATGATGGAACGCAACGCAAATGTCCACCAACCCACTAGGCGGCGCAGGCGAAATGCTGTGTGGCGGAAAACAGGGACTGCCCCAACCCCCACCACCGTTCGGCCCAAGGACACCTGGGTATTCTTACCAAAAAAAAAAAAAAAAAACAAACACAATTTTCCTTTGCTATTGATTTACGGAAAGAAGGAACCAAAAAAGAAGAAAAAAAAATGAAAGTGAACACAAGAAAAAAGGACTTGCTCTTCTTGGCAAGTCAAAATAACAAGATACCTCGACCATGTCCCTCGACACACCCCTTCTAACTAAGACCCTGGAAAACCTCCCCACCGACCACCCTTCCCAGCACTTCGTCTCCGCCATTGCCACCCCAATGTCCTCGGCCTCCCGGTGTAGGCCAACGTGAAAACAGTGAGTGCAGCAACAGCGGAAAACTGAGGAGGAATGGTTTTGGGCAGTGTTTTCTATGAACATGTATAAAATAATAAACAGTTTCACTTAATTTATACCTTCAGAGAGCACCGGCCATCTATGTTCCGCCCGCCCAAGCCGACCATAGGGTTGGATTCCCAAAGCCAGCCTGAAAACCCTGACCTTAGGGCATATTGCATATCTAAAATTAATGTTAATTGTAATGGGCCTATCGTATTAGGCTGATTGATGAAATTTTTTTGTTGTCTTGGTGTGAGAGAGAGAGAGAGAGAGAGAGAGAGAGAGAGAGTTAGAGAATTGTAAATGTACTTTTTTGGTGTTTAAATATTATATAATTATTTTTTTAATGAGGTTGAAATTTTGTCATTTCACATGTATATTCGAAAAACATGTAAAACAAGAAGAACTCTTGAAAATGATATAATGGTAAATTTTTTCAAATTAGTTTGAGAACCCTTTTTTTATTCTTGACTTAAAGAATTTTGAAAACGAGACAAAGAATAATTAAAAGAAGGTTAAATAAAAGTTCTTATTTCACCACTTTGACGATAAAATGCATCCTTAATGAAAAATATACAAATATTGGAATTGTGTGGTCCAACACAAAATATTTTAATGTTATAATATTTGCTTTTTCTATTTAATCTTGTGACATGTGGAAATTTAATTGTTGCTTGTGATAATTTCTTATTTTTATTAGTTCTAAATTGATACTGTAGTTTCTGGGTTTGCCTGATTAGCAGACTATTATTAGGATCCAGCTCCTCTCTTGCCAAGACTTCGACAGATCCCAGGAAAGGTGCCAATCACCTTTTGATGCTTGACATATGGAATAGACCAGATCTAATGGTTGTGGATTAATGAGAATAGAATAATAAAGCAAAAATGAGAGCGAATCAGAAAGTTTGCAGCATCTTTTCTCCTTGATTTTTTAACGTTCAAAATATTAGTCGAGAGGAAAGAGAAAAGGTAATTTCTACAAACTCTAAGAGCTGATTAAGCTCCAAGCATTTCAGGTCCAACAATCCATTGCCTAATCAACCCAAGCTTCAGCAGTAGATTAGACTACGTCATCTGTCAAATATTTAGCGGTCGTAGGGACCTCTTGTCACATTCTAACTCCGACTGAACCAGAAGTGTGAGTGAATTGATTCTAAATCACGGTTCACACCAAGATCTCAATAGACCGTGTCAACCAATCATTCCCAAGCAGTCTAACATAATTAGAGAATAATACATAGCAGCGGAATATAAATAAATGAACTGAGATCTATGTGATAAATTAAAATAATTATTCAACTTATTCTACCATTCACAAATTTAAATAATAAAAGTATTACAATGTATTGTTCAAAATAAAATTCTCTCTAAAGAAAAACACAAAAGGAGCACTCGCATGATGCGTCATGCTCGTCCTCCACTGCCTGGATATCAATGACCATAACTGTACCGTATGCTGGGGCAGTCACGAAGTCATCAACTGTGTACCCTGCATCCAAATCTGAAAAGAAGAATATATATATATTCGGGTGAGCTCACAACTTAGCTCAGTAAAGTACAAGACCAATGCAACATACAAAATTCATGAGATAACATTACAATTTGGGTCAAGTATAACTTGTAAATATGCTATAGTAAGGTTTGACGGTCACCGCACCTCCATGCATGAGAGTGTGAGCACACCCAACAGTCAGACACCTACCACACTATTGTTGTTGTCCCACATCACTCACTTCGATATGGAGATAGAACTCGAGTCTGGCGGGCAGGAAGAACCATAATCCCACGTTCTCCCCCTGATACCTCACACCGTATCAATACCTAAACCTCTACTGACAAGGGCTTGCAAGTGGGTTCCATTTCTAACCAGTCCTAGCAATACAGTATCAATGACCCTACCCCAGCACGGCTCCTGCGACATAGAGATAGGACTCGAGTCTAGCAGGCAGGAAGAACCACAATCCCACGTCCTCCCCCTGATACCCTATTCGCACCAAGTCTGCTAAGGTAGATGGCGATACGAAAAATGTGTTAGTTGTGGATATATCCAGGGCACACCCCCCTTCACATTCCACACACTAACTAAAACATACACATGCCTAACATCCAACAATCATAGCATATGAAATGCATGAACAAATAATAGTAACAAAAGAAATAACTATATGGCATCTGAAATGCACAGACATCAAGCAATGAAATTCATATACAATTTAGTTGCAAAGGTTTACTGGTTAATTAATTAATTAGAGTTTGAGTCTTGTCCCTTACTTGACGCGTGATAACAATCCCGCTCTGCGTCATAGGGTATTCTCACGTTGTCTACAGGTCCTACACAATCATATTCATAAGTTAGAATTAATTTATTAAAGTCACAGTTGGTCAGAACCTTGCCTGGCCAAGCAAACAAGGTTCGAAAGCCATACCGGTCGCAGGTACCGGTCTCAGGGGTGTGAGACCGGTATGTGCCACCGGTATGTATACCGGTTGCACATATGTGAGGCCGGTATGTGCCTTCGATATACACCGCAGGTCCATACCGTCGGACCTTGTGTCCAACCAGTTTGTTCCGCAGATTAGATCCGAGAACTCGATCTTGGATCTCCCTTTCCCATTGGTCATTGGCTTGATTTCTAGGGTTTCTCCTAACCCATTCTAAGATTCAAATACTCTAATGGCCTTCTGGTTTCGACTAGAACGCCGTATCAAACCTAGATTAGATTTAAATAAGAGACTAGGTTCATTGCAAGATCTAGGATTTTGGATCGCCGCGTCGTTTCACGGCTTCGATCTGAAATCCTAACATTACTAAGAGTATAGAGCACTTACCGGCGGTGTTTGTTGGTTGGCGGCGTGCTCCTTCAACGAAAACCTCCTTCCTGGGCGGCC
The DNA here is from genome assembly GCA_028583415.1 of Protea cynaroides. Classification (NCBI taxonomy): domain Eukaryota; kingdom Viridiplantae; phylum Streptophyta; class Magnoliopsida; order Proteales; family Proteaceae; genus Protea; species Protea cynaroides. The sequence continues at coordinate 109,737,441 of CM053276.1, forward strand.
TCCTCCTCCTTGCTCCTTCTCAGCTCTCCTCCAGACGGCTAGGGTTTTGAAAAGGATCAGAAGGAGTGCTAATGTCTCTATTAATAGTGGGAGGTCGTTCATAGGAAGGTTTCCCGCAGTTGAAAACTTTTCAAGTTTCAAATTGGAGTTAGGGACCCGCTGGAGTCCGTCTCCAGCCGAAACTAGACATACCGGTCGCACATACCGGTCTGAGTGACTCAGACCCTGAGTGACTCAGACCGGTATAGTCAGACTGGTATACCCATACCGGTTGCACATACCGATTGTACATACCGCAATCGGTATACTCAGACTGGTATGAGATTTATACATTTTTTCGTAGGTTCTTATACCTGAAAATTGAGTGGTTCGTCACCCGACTTCACCTTCCGATCCGATTATGATTGAGAGACCTGTCATCATATAGAACAAGACTGGATTTTCAAAGTACAGTTCTTACACCTCTCTTGCCGAGACAGATCTTTATTATTATGGATGATCATTCATTTAAACAATTTTATAGACTTTGTCTTGACCGCATCCATTATAATGTATTTTTTTTTTGGTAAAGTCCATTATAATGTATTAAGTGCTTATTGATTGGAGTGTGATGGGTAGAAGATGTGCAAGTCAAAGTTGCCCAAAGTATGGACATATAACAGGACTATTGGGTGCTTATTGAGCCATGAGCTGGGATTCCTCAACCTTAGCATAGACTGCGAGCCGGAAATCTAACCCTTAGCCCCGAAAAAGGGCAACCACCAATAATTGAGTGCGCTACTCGTTTTGGCTGTTCAAGGCTACCCTACATCCACTCTAGACCCAATGGTCCTACACCTTCTTAAGTCCCTTTCTCTCACCTCACAAACACCAAAAGTTAGCTCCAATAAGGAATTAAAATAGATTTAATCATGCACGGAAAGTGATTTGATTTAGGTAATCAAGTTCGTTGTTTTGCCTTCCTTAATTTTAAAGGATCTTGTCCTCTCCTACGGTCCTACATGAGATTAGTTTTTTTCCCTCCCAGTGGAAGGATTTTAAAAAAATATTAAAAGGTGTCTCTCGTTTTTATTTTTTTATTTTTTTATTTTTATTTTGAACTTACTATTATTCAACAGAAAAAAAATTGTTTATTTATTAATTCATTAGTTAATGCATTCAAAGGGAAACATAACATTGGGACAAGTCCATTTTGAATGATGGGTCTTCATTGCCTAAACAAAATTAGAATTAAATGGCTTAAAAAATTATTCACATTTTTAATTCAAATATAACTTATCAAATTATAGAATAAAATATTGTAAAATTCGAAACCGCCATGAATGCATGGTCTACTAATTAGAAGATACATAGATATGTATTTTAGGTTTTTGTTTTTGTTTTTAATACATAATGGAGGACGTGCCAGTTCATTAGGAGGTATGTTATTGAATATCGATATGAAATTTGTGACGTAATAAGTTTAAATTAACCACTTCCTCTAGATATTCATATGGTTAAAATTGCCATATCATCATTTTTGTGTCATAAATTTAATGCAAGGCCTGCTGGCACAATAAAGAAGGAATGAGGGTGGTCGTAGATCAGCTTGTGCAAATCAGCTAGGACGCGCCAGAGGAGCTTCGAGTGACTTGATTCTTTGCTCTTTGACAGCCCTAACAAGTCACTCGAAACTCTGCCCTTTGAAGCTATCTGAGAGCTCAATCTCTCTTGCGAGAAAGACGAGTTTGACTGACATTATGGTCTTTTCCTATTTGGCCCTTGAAACCCTCGATAAAGCCCTTATTTTGAAGAGTGAGTTGAGCATCGGAGCTAGCTTGGCAAGCGATCCCTCATCGAAGTGATTTGACATCACATCTCGACCAGATCGTCCCTGCAGAGCGATTAAAAGAGTCTTTTCTTTGGAGCGAATTCCTTTTCATTTTAATTAGTTAGTGCTAATTGAGCCGTGTATTGTGAGTGTTATGGATCTGATTGTTTAGAAGCCCAACTATGCACCGCGTGCTTTCCAAGGCATGCCGCCACGAGCGCAACCCAAGCCTTTCGATTATACTAAGAAATTGAAAGCTCGAAAAGTTTGTCATGATACTCTTCTCATCTTAATTTCTCAGTCCCTCTAGTCGGGTGGGCGCCGGCTGGTCTTTCGGCCAGATCCCCCTAAAAGCCGTACGTACGGGTCTCCCCGCATGAGGCTCATGCCATTCGAGGCATTCATTTAATAACCGAACCACGTCTACAAAATGCCAGTACCATGCAGCTGCTTCAAAGCCAACGTGAGACAAGCCAATCTAAGCCTTTCAAAATAATGGGTTGGGAGAGTGAATTACACAAGTTCCAACAAAAGCACAAGATGGGTATAATTGACAGGTTTGAGCGACTTTAGAAAAATATGTATATCTTATGTTATATAGCTTGGAATAACATGATTCAAAATCCTACTGAATGGGGACTCATGGATCTACAACTTTTCTAACAAATATTTTCTCAGAAAAACAATGCAAGTTACTTGAAATGGTTTATGAAGCTAGTGCATGACAATAACAGAAAATAAAATGAAATGAATGGAGATAAATATGGGTTTAGACTCAAATCTTCTGGGATGTGCTTGCAGCTTAATAGATTGGTAACTCTTTTAGGATATAAATGGGATAGAAAAGCTCCAACTCTTCAAGGTTGAAGTGAAACTCTTTTATGCTTCAAGAAATGAATTCTTTAAGATTCAAAGGAAAAGACATGTTTTAATCCACTTTTTCGTTTAAAAATCAACTATCAATTACATGAGAATTAACTACTATTTATAGGTTTTATAAACCCTTAAATATCTCAAAATAATCTCAACCATCCTTTATAATTATAGGATTGAGATTTCACATAGAGAAAATAAAAGAAAAATATAAATGATTTAATAATTCTAAAACATAGAAACTTGTCCTAATGTATTAATTCTTGTTTCTAGACATGAAAACTTGCTTCAAGGAGAAGACTGGAGAAATACTTTCTTAGTAAATCCATATGAAGCGTCACTTTGGTGGGGAAGGCATAAAGAAGCTTCCAGAAGAGTGCTACATCATCATTTACCAAAGCACATGAAAAGACTATTCCACATATGCTTTGTAAAAATGGCATGATTCTTCAAATATAAATTGAATTAATTTCATATCAAATCCACACAAAATTTAACTCATAAGACTACAACTTTCATGTTTTGAGTATTTTAAAATTTGAAATATAAATATTTCAAAAATAATCTAAAAATCAGTACATGTACTGCAATTGGTTTTTTCATAGCATGGACCATATGGGTTGGTCCGTACTTGGCTATACTGGATCCAAAATGGATTGTGGTGCTTATGGACCATGAGTTGAGCTTGAGCTTTGCCTTGGGCCTTGGCTTGAATATTGATTGATCTTTTAAAAGCAAGAGGTTGGTCCACATTATTTTTTTTTGTCAAGAATCAGTAAATTTTTTTATTAGAAATAAAAAACGAAAGACGTTACAAAACCATGAAAAAAAAAGGGAACCAACCTCCACCTTCGGCATTGCCATTAGCAGAGGGAGGATCCCACCAAATTACAAGAAACAAAATCTTGGCCTTCCAAAAGCATCCCAAACAATCTCTGATAAGTGAAAAGATGGACAAGCAATCCATAACTGAGACTCTTGAGTTGTATTTGCCAATCTTGAGAGTTTATCAGTGCCATTAACCTCATGAAAACAATGAGTAATAGAGCAAACCATTGTTGCGGACAAGACCATGGGATATTACCATGTAATACACTCTCTACAACTTCCAAAGAGTCACTTTCGATCCATATGTTATCAATATCCATATTGATAGCATACTGTAAGCCAATCATCAGCTCGTGGAACTTAGTAAAATAATTTGTTTCCACTCCCAAATACACTGAGAAAGCTATAGTGATCGTACATACCTGTCCCATTTCTGAAAACACCTCCTGCTCCTGATTGTCTGATGAACTTGATATGACACTGAGAGGGGGAGGGGTGAATCAATGTCTGAAAATTTTTTCTGATAATTTCACTACTGTCCAGAGCTGATGGAGATCTAATTTTTCACACACACACACACACACACACACACACACACACACACACACACACACACACACACACATACACACACACACACACACATAAGTGCATGCAAATCTATCTCGCTATCACTCAGTGGTCAGGTCTACCAGATTTGTACACCCACCCTACAAGCCATTCCACGCACTCTAAAGTATACCAGAAAGCAAAACAAGGAATGCAGATATATTACGTGATTCACGACCACAGTGTGTGATGGCTAGTCCATGGAGTAATGCCCAACGGACTCCGTATTTACTCAAAACTTAGCTTTTAGTCTCTTACAGACAAGGATACTAACCCTAGGTTTTTTCAGCATAAAACTAAGAGGGCAAACAATGCCAAGATTCAGGCTATGATAGCCAGTGTCCAACACCCACTGAACACAATACAAATAGAATATTTTTGGGGCTTATAGAATTGTCCTATAATGAAACCCACAGACTAGATAGGTATTCAATTTTTTTCTTCCACCTATGCTAGCATACAATGCATAGAAAATAATAAAAGGATAGGGAATGAGAAAAACTCACAATCAATTGTTTTTGAATGACCAGCAATATTTTTGGAACTCCACACTGCTTTCAGAATTCTTCAAAAGCATTCAATGATGGTAGAGATCGATTCACAGAGCACACATTGCTTACATGCTTCCAATGTCACACCCCAATTCTGCACCAACTAAAATGGTGTGATGAACCGTCAATAAACCAACGGTTCAACCAGGATCTCGTATAAGCTATCCCCATTTTTGTTAAACCAAAACACATTCCACATTAATCAGAGATAATAAAGTAAATAGCGGAAGTCTTACAGATAATGAACTGATGTCTAGTCATGATAAATAATTAATATTCTATTTATCTCCAAGTAACCAAAACATAATTTAATACATATTACAAATATCCAAATTCGAAAGTTAAACACTAAGCGTATTCATAGTTGAACCCTCGCTTAACTAATCACAATAGTCCTCCACAACTTGCTTATCATAGTCGCCACCTGTTCATATGTTGGCGTGTTGACAAAATCTTCAACTGTAATACCTGCAACATCAGAAACTAAAAAGAATTTCGTGCACGAGGGTCAGCTCTCCAACTTGAGCTCACTGAGTAAACAAAACAATGCAACAAAACATATATGCATGCATTCAACTCATATCTTTGGTCTGGTTCATAAGTTTGCAATGTGCAATAGAAAGGTTCGGTGGTCGCCTCACCTCTACACACAGGGTGTCTAAGCCCACCCAACGGATCAAACACCATTGTCGTCCACATCCACCCCATCATGGAATAAAAATAGAGCTAAAGTGCTTAGGACCGCACCGCATCACACTTCTCCTGATGCTCTACCCATATCAACACGTAAGCCCCTATTAACGAGGGCTTGCAAACTGCGCTCGCAACTAATCAATCCTAATGTCAAAAAGTGTATCCAAGGCCTCACCCCAGCATCCCTCAATACGTCCATAGAGATTAGGCTAAGGCCCCCCGACAAAGTCAGAGACTACACGATCCGAGACCACCTCCCCTGATGCCCTACGACGTAATAGTTTTACTAAGGTAATGGCGATACGATGATGTCAGTGGACAAGACTTGAGTACAGATAGAGCTAGAGTTTGGTGACCAGGATGAACCGCAGTGTCACGTCCTTCCCCTGATGCTCCACTCGCATCAAGTACACTAACCACACACATACATTCACATGCCTATTCCTAGCATCATCATCATCATCATGTTATAATAAACAAAATTAAATATGCATGTACAGTAATAACAGGAATAGTGGATGACAAGTGATATGCACATTACAATCATATAAGCATAGAATCATTCATAGTATTGGACTCAATAAACAAAAACAGTTTATTATTAGCCAATTAGTTTAGGTCTTGTTCCCTCACCTTTGATTGAGCGTAAATCCTCGTTCAAGCTTTATGAATCACTTTCAAATCACTAAAAAGACCTAACAAGTCGATAGATTTTAATTAGAATTAATTCTATTAAATTTAGACTAATAGAAACTGTAGGGTCGTAGGGTAGGGTTGCAGGGTAGGGTTGCACCTAGGGTAGCAGTTTCTGCGACCCTAGGGTGTAGGGTTGGACGTGGGGTCAGATACCAATCGACCCTATATGCGACCACACCCTCCCTGGGACTTCCCGAGGGCATGTGGTCGATCCTGTGGTCTCGTAGGGTCGGATATCATTCGACCCTACGTGCGACCACATGTATTCTGAGTTGACCTTTCATTCTAATGTCCATTCTTTAATGTTTGGATCCTTTGGCTTACTTTCATGGTCCATTCTATGATTGTTCTATGGCTCAAAACTACAAGTTATATACTATTCATATTCCATAATGATTTCCTCCATGGAATCTCTTGAAACTTGTCATGGATGGATGATTTGGGTTTCTCCTAATCCTATGTTCTTCATAACTATTCTAGAATCTCTTATTCAGGTAAGGAATTAGGTTCATACCTTTATTCAGAGGTTTCTCTGAGCTTCCTCCTCTTCTTTAGTTTTCTTCTTCAAGTTTCCTTCTCTTCTTCTCTTCCTTCCCTTTCTCTTGCTCTCACTTTCAATTAGGGTTTTAAAGGAGTGAAAGAGGCTTAGGTACGTCCTATTTATAGAGAAAAACCCTCCATAATAACTCCCAATGAGTTTAGGAAAGACCCCCTTCGAATTAGGAAAGTTTCCTAATTTTTGGTTCGTGCTGTTTTTGTAGGGTTGGACGTAGGGTCGGATGTACTGAGACCCTACATTTTTTAAAACGTGGGACCCTAGGGTGTAGGGTCGCATTTAGGGTCGGATGTAGGGTCGCATAATCCGAGACCCTACGTTTTAAAACATGCGACCCCACGATCAAAAAGTCATGGGTTGAACTTCTGTTGAGGTGTGGTCGACCCTACCTGTTTAGGCATGCGACCCTACCCTCATTTTGACTGTTTTTGAGTTAAATTTCATATTGGGTCTTGGGTTTCTTCACACACTTGGTTCACTTGGCTCAACCATGATATGTAGACTGGTCACGACATGAAATGTAAGGTTAGATCGGGTTCGTGGCGTGCGGGTATTACAACTCCACCACCCTTAAAAGAAATTTTATCCTCGAAATTTGAACATACGGATCTTACAACTCCCCCATCCTTAAAATAAATTTTGTCTTCAAAATTTGAATTTAGGTGGGAATTCTATTTCCGCATTGCATCTTCTTCTTTCCATGCAATCTTCTCCACGTCTTGTCTTCGTCAGATTATCTTCATATAATAATTATCCCAATTTTTGAGATGTTGTACCTTCCAACTAGTGAACTAGGCTGGTACCACTTCAATACTTAAATCTTCTATCTACTCCAGCGTGTTAGTGGTCAATACCTTTGATATGGATCTCCAATGTACTTCTTCAATAGAGACATGTGAAATACATCATGCACACTAGACATGGACAATGGTAACGCTAATTGATATGCAACTTTTCTATATCTCTCCAAAATTTATAAGGTCCAACACATATATAGGATACCACTTTCCCTTCTTGCTGAACTGCTTCAAACCATACATAAGTGATACCTTCAAGAATACTTTGTCACTTATGGCGAACTCAAGGTCTTGGCATCTCTTCTAACAATCTTGAGATGCCTTGGCCCTTTTTCTTTGATCTTGTCTGCCACTCGACAGGTTTCTACAATAGACTCAGGTCTTACAATTCTTTATTCATCAACTTTATTCCAAAACAAAAGAATTTGACATTTCTACTGTAGCATGCTTTATAGGTGACATCTACATAGTAGCTTGGTAGCAAATTCAATCCACATATAGCTTAGTTAGCCGCTCCAAAGCATACCGAGGTTGTATAGCAATGGAATGAGTTATCTTCCTAAGGCGATCAACAATCACCCAAACTGCGTCAACCGTTCTAGGAGTCAGTGGCAAATCAGTGACATAGTTCATTATAATGCAGTTTCATTTTCAGACTGGCTCTGATGGTTGTTGTAGTAAGCCATGTTGGTCTTTGTCTTTCAGTCTTTACTTGCTGATAATTCAAACACTGAAATACGCACGAAGCCACATTTGTTATCATTCCTCTTTACCAGTACAATCTCTTCAGGTCATGATACATATTGATACTCCAGGATGTCCTGAATATTGAGTACAATGGGCTCTTATCATTATCCTGTTCATGATATCTGAGTCTTTATCTTCAGGTATTCAGAATCTACCTCTGCATCTGAGTACCGTCTCCGCATCCAAAGTAAGTCAGGGTTAGGTTTTTCCTTCTCTAAATCTTCTTACCCCGCTCTTAAATATAGATCTAACAAAATTACTACCTTTACTTCATCTATCAATTTAGAGATGATCTTTAATGTTGTGAACGCAAGCGAGGAACTATTGCTCCATAAGTTCATCCATAAGTTCTCGCTTAATTAGATCATCACGAGTTTCTATTATATGTTACTCTCCTTCCAAATCTGAATCTATTCTTGCGAAACATAAGACAACATTTATACTGGGTCCTTCCTTGGACTTCATAATTCTCTTTTTCTTTAAGGCCTTAGCTACTACATTAGCCTTGCTCGGGTGACACTCAATATCACAGTCTAAATCCTTGGGCAATTCCAACTATTTTTATCCTCATGTTCAACTCTTTTTGGTGAAGAGATAAATAAAACTCTTGTGTTCCCATTTAATCTAAATTCTTCTCTGTATAGATAATGTCTCCAAGTCTTGATTGCATAATTCATCACTGATAATTCCAAGTCATGAGTAGGATAATTTTTTTAATGCTCCTTTAGTTTTCTTGAAGCATATGCAATCTCTTATTTACCTTGCATCAACCCGCATCCTAGATCTAATCCGAAAGCTTCGATGTATAGGGTAAAAGGTTTCCCTAGTACCGAAACGATCAAGATGGAAGCTGATATCAAACTTGTTTTTAGAGTTTGAAAACACACTTGTCAGTCCAATTAAACTCCTCTCCCTTTTTGGTTAGCTTGGTAAGAGGTTTTACGATCTTAGGGTGGTCCTCTACAAATCGTCTGTAATAACCAGCTAAACCCAAGAAACTTCTGATCTTCGTAATATTCTTTAGGTGTTTCTCACCATATGATTACTTCTATCTTAATAGGGTCCACTTTTATCCCTTTTTATGATGCTATGTGATCTAAGAAGATCACTTCGTTTATTCAAGTCTCATATTTCTTGGACTTGGCATAAAGCTTTTCCCTTCTCAGCTGTTGTGAAGCTGTTCTATCATCCGTTGTATGAGTTGCTTCATTCTTGGAATAAACCAAAATATCATCTATGAAAACAACGACCGACGTGTCCAACATGTCATGAAACACCCAGTTCATCGGTTCCATAAAATGTAAGGGCATTGGTTAATCCAAACATCATAATCAGAAACTCACAATGTCCAATCTCGATTCTAAAAACTATCTTCGAGATATCGCTGTCCAAATTATTCAGCTGATGATATCTTGACTGAAGATCAATCTTAGAAAATACCTTTGCTCCTTACAATTGTTTAAACAAGTCATCGATCTGAGGTAGTAATTATCGATTCTTGATCGTGAGCCTGTTTAGTTCCCGGTAGTCTATACATAATCTGACACTACCGTCTTTCTTCTTCATGAATTGGCGCTCCCCGTGATGCAATACTTAGCCGATTAGAACCCTTGTCTAATAACTCCCGTAGTTGAGTCTCAATCCCTTCAACTACATAGGAACTACTCTATAGGTGCCTTTGACCTAAGTATCCTTGGTAACAAGTCGATGACGAACTCGATCGTATGATCAGATGGTAACCTAGGTAAGTTTTCTAGAAACACATTAGAAATTTATGCATCACATCAATATCTTCCATCTGTAGTGGTTCTTTGGTAACGTATACCACAGATACCATATATCTAATTTTTTTCTTTTCAAAGCATCTCTTTGCCTTTAGCATAGAGAGGATCAACTTTCACTTCTTAGACAACATGCTTCCAATAAAACTAAATTATATGTCGTCTTTACTCTTGAATGATAACCTCTTCTATACACATAACAACTTTGTAGAGTGTTGAGACAACCAGTCTATTCCCAAGATGACGTCAAAGTCTGCCATCTCAAGTTAATTTAGGTTGCATCTAAATTATGTCCATCCATATGATTCGAAGTTAATAACAGTTATCCAATACAACATCTAGTCCAAAAGGGCTTGAACTAGCAAAATCTGGTATAAAGGTCTTAAGAGCACATCTAGCTCTTTCATCTTTTAGTTTTTCAAAGACTATCATCAAATCTCATATCTTGAAAGAAACTCATTATCTTATCCTTGCTGTTCTACCTTGATCACTCTTTCATATACCTCGAAAAATATCTTATGATTGTTACTTACTTTCTTGCTCATGCACTCTTTTATAGACATGACTCGTATCCTTCCATTCAGTAATCTCGAAACAGATCCTTCGTTTCTTCATCTGAGGTTCCTTGGCTATAGAATTTAATCTAAATTTAATCATCTTACTTTCCATAATTTCTTATTTACTAAACATCTTATCAATGGATGTTAAGAAATATAAGAATCAATTCATTTCCTTCTTTCAATTTAGCATAATGACAAACACTCGCTTTATCTAGTGAACTTAAGTTTAAAGGATCAGGAGAAAATCTATGGTAATCCAACCGACATCAAATGTCGTTAAGTTGCACGATGGTCCAAATACATGAAAATAAAAGTTTTGCAGCTCTTAACCTCATGGTTACAGGTTTTATCGAGTATATAATGCCATTGGTCAAGGCACTGCAGGAGTAAATCTGGATAAAGTTTTGGTACATCAATAAATCAGGTATAAATCGAAAAGATGTACGCACAACATGATTAAACATTTAACTGTTTACTCAGTTCATATCTCTGTTCATGTTGTCGATCATGAGAGTGGCTCAGATTGGTATAATCAGGACTAATACTAAAGAAACAATATCTATAACTCCAATTGACAGGTTGAATCAAGAAGGTATCCTGTCAAGGTACGAGAATTAAAATCAGGTATGTGCATCCTCTATAATCATAAGAGTAAATCAATAATGCACCGCATCCTATATAACCTATCTAGTTATATGGCCACAATAAATTTGATCATTTGCTGAAAACGTTTAAGGCCTCATCTTCAGAAAATATTCCTCAATCCTTGTTGGATTATTCTGCCATGATGCAGCTATCCCATACATCGGTGGCTGATAAGGTTAACCACCTTGATACACTGGTTGTTGTGCACCAAGCTTCTGCACTGGGGTGTGCATTACTGGGACTTCCTGTATGGTAGGCACTGTGTTATAGCTAACAGGTGCTGGGGGTACAGTGTTGCTACCAATTGGTACTGTACTTGGTTTGACCCGGAGGTGTTGATGTAGTATTGGCAACTTGGATAGTGATTCACATAGCAACTTGCATAGTCAGTCTCATCTGTTGTTGCTCATGTATTTTGTCTGGGTAAATTTATTACAACCGTGGCCATGGTACTTGCTAGTCCAAGTAGATTGGCTGGAGTGGCCTGGTTGTTCACCTCCTTTGATTTGCTCCAATCTGATTATCATTATTTAGCATCTGTTTAGATGAGTTTTTACTACCCGTTCTTGACCCTAGATAGTGGTGGGGTCAACTTGCAACCTTTTCTAAATGCTCAGCGGGCAATGGATCAGCTTGTGATGGATCTCACTCTGAGTCTCCATCTCACCCAGGAGTATAGCTTTATCTTCTTTTAAAGTTACTCTTATTCTTAATGTATGTCCATTATTCTCCTATCTCTATTGCATTCAGCCTGAGATCTTTCCCTTGACCTTTGTAGGGATTTAGGCGTTACTAGTCATTTTTCTTCTTCTTTTGTCATACATCGAGTTTCACATCTTGTGAGTACCAACTCGGTATTCAAATTTTCCACTTTATAGATGCTTCTTTCTTCTTACTGTACTATATCCTTTGTATACTTAGGCAACTGCCCGACTTATAGATAGTACCCTATATTATTTGTTTATCAGGATAAGTTTTTAGTTTTCTCTTTCTGTCTGTGTATATATATGGTTCCACCTTTAATATGTACATTATTGTCTTGTTTAAGTTCTGTCTCAACCAACACAGGTGCATATGGTGTGTTTGTATTAAAACTTTTAATTTATCTTAACTCAATTCATGGACTCCAGTAGAAGTATTCAGGTTTAATGGGCAAGGCCTGAGAGCTCTGATACTAAGTTGTCACACCCCAATTCTGCACCAACCAGAATGGTGTGATGAACCGTCAATAAACCAATGGTTCAACTAGGATCTCGTATAAGCTATCCCCATTTTTGTTAAATCAAAACACATTCCACATTAATCAGAGATAATAAAGTAAATAGCGAAAGTCTTACAGATAATGAACTGAGGTCTAGTCATGATAAATAATTAATATTTCATTTATCTCCAAGTAACCAAGACATAATTTAATACATATTACAAATATCCAAATACGAAAGTTAAACACTAAGCGTATTCATAGTTGAACCCTCGCTTAACTAATCACAATAGTCCTCCACAGCTTGCTCATCATAGTCGCCACCAGTTCATATGTTGGCGTGTTGACAAAATCTTCAACTGTAATACCTGCAACATCAGAAACTAAAAAGAATTTTGTGCACGAGGGTCAGCTCTCCAACTTGAGCTCAGTGAGTAAAAAAAACAATGCAACAAAACATATATGCATGCATTCAATTCATATCTTTGGTCTGGTTCATAAGTTTGCAATGTGCAATAGAAAGGTTCGGTGGTTGCCTTACCTCTATACACAGGGTGTCTAAGCCCACCCAACGGATCAAACACCATTTTCGTCCACATCCACCCCACCATGGAATAGAGATAGAGCTAAAGTGCTTAGGACCGCACCGCATCACACTTCCCCTGATGCTCTACCCATACCAATACGTAAGCCCCTGTTAGCGAGGGTTTGCAAACTGGGCTCGCAACTAACCAATCCTAATGTTAAACAGTGTATCCAAGGCCTCACCCCAGCATCCCTCAATACGTCCATAGAGATAGAGCTAAGGCCCCCCGACAGAGTCAGAGACTACACGGTCCGAGACCACCTCCCCTGATGCCCTACGACGTAATAGTTCTGCTAAGGTAATGGCGATACGACGATGTCAGTGGACAAGACTTGAGTAGAGATAGAGCTAAAGTCTGGTGACCAGGATGAACCACAGTGTCACGTCCTCTCCCTGATGCTCCACTCGCATCAAGTACACTAACCACACACATACATTCACATGTCTATTCCTAGCATCATCATCATCATCATGTTATAATAAACGAAATTAAATATGCATAAACAGTAATAACAGGAATAGTGGATGACATGTGATATGCACATTACAATCATATAAGCATAGAATCATTTATAGTATTGGACTCAATAAACGAAAACAGTTTATTATTAGTCAATTAGTTTAGGTCTTGTTCCCTCACCTTTGATTGAGGGTAAATCCTCGTTTAAGCTTTATGAATCACTTTCAAATCACTAGAAATACCTAACAAGTCGATAGATTTTAATTAGAATTAATTCTATTAAATTTAGACTAACAGAAACTGTAGGGTCACAGGGTAGGGTCGCAGGGTAGGGTTGCATCTAGGGTAGCCGTTTCTGCGACCCTAGGGTGTAGGGTTGGACGTGGGGTCAGATACCAATCGACCCTACATGCGACCACACCCTCCCTGGGACTTCCCGAGGGCATGTGGTCGATCCTGTGGTCCCGTAGGGTCGGATATCATTCGACCCTACGTGCGACCACATATATTCTGAGTTGACCTTTCATTCTAATGTCCATTCTTTTATGTTTGGATCCTTTGGCTTACTTTCATGGTCCATTCTATGATTGTTCTATGGCTCAAAACTACAAGTTATATACTATTCATAGTCTATAATGATTTCCTCCATAGAAACTCTTGAAACTTGTCCATGGATGGATGATTTGGGTTTCTCCTAATCCTATGTTCTTCATAACTATTCTAGAATCTCTTATTCAGGTAAGGAATTAGGTTCATACCTTTATTCAGAGGTTTCTCTGAGCTTCCTCCGCTTCCTTAGTCTTCTTCTTCAAGTTTCCTTCTCTTCTTCTCTTCCTTCCCTTTCTCTTGCTCTCACTTTCAATTAGGGTTTTAAAGGAGTGAAAGAGGCTTAGGGACGTCCTATTTATAGAGAAAAACCCTCCATAATAACCCCCAATGAGTTTAGGAAAGTTTCCTAATTTTTGGTTCGTGCTGTTTTTGTAGGGTTGGACGTAGGGTCGGATGTACTGAGACCCTACGTTTTTTAAAACGTGAGACCCTAGGGTGTAGGGTCGGATGTAGGGTCGCATAATCCGAGACCCTACGTTTTAAAACATGCTACCCCACGACCAAAAAGTCATGGGTTGAACTTCTGTTGAGGTGGGGTCGACCCTACCTGTTTAGGCATGCGACCCTACCATCATTTTGACTATTTTTGAGTTAAATTTCATATTGAGTCTTGGATTTCTTCATGCACTTGGTCCACTTGGCTCGACCATGATATGTAGACTGGTCACGACACAAAATGTAAGGTTAGACCAGATTCGTGACGTGCGGGTCTTACATCCAATCTCTTCCACATAACCCATAATCACTATGAATGTAAAAGTAAAAACTCTACTAACCTCTCACAGGGATTTAATACTCCATTGATGCGCAGAGAAGAGGTAGTTGGTGATTGATCTTCCCACATGGCACAAAACCCTAGAAAAATCTTCTGTTAAGCTAAAAAACCCTCTTTTTATTTTTTTAGCATTTTTCTAACTCCCAAAGGAGCCCAATAGATAGAGCATCGAATTTCGGACTCAGTGCAACTTGAACAGTCCGATTCTAAGATAAGATGAGGAAGTTATGTCGGTTTGAAGTTGGCTAATAAAATTAAACCAAATGGAATCTTTTGGAGCATTCTCGTGCACCCGCGCTACACAGAAAAGCTGCCCGCCATATGCGTTGTCGAGTTCCGATTGGCGGACATGGAATCATCTCTGCTAGCCATCGAATAACCTTAAAAGGCAGGATTAGCTTATTGTCGTTGGATCCGCACAAATCGTGTCACCTTAATCGGTGCTAATGACCACCGTTTGATCGGAATCATCTTCGCCATGCACCATAGACGCGGACCACCGAATCATGGTCCGTTCTTCATGCAACGCGGCTCACACTCTTAAGTTGCTCATAACCAACAAGAATATGCCTGACAGAATCAAGATGCTATCGCTGAGATCCACTGGAGCCCGCGTATTTCTATGACACCGATTTGGAAGTTGAGAGGCGTGGCTTGATCTGAGCCATAGATTTTGCATATTCTTCATGTAGGTTACCCAAAAAGCCCCTGAAAGACTACTAAAATTGCCTCTGTGACTGAAGGTTTGTTTAAACAACCTTGTAGAGAGTTTTCTTCCCAGGAGAACTTCTGTCTAAACAGCTCGACTCTCTCTCTCAAGGAAAACCATCAAACATGCTATGGGCACTTGTTGGCAAAGTGGGCAGGGGCCATGCGCAGCTTGCTGCTGCACTTGTGCGTGGCACAGGGCCTGAGGCTGCTGCCTAGTCGTGGCTGTGTGGCACCTGCTGGTGCTGCTGGCCTCAGCCATGGTGCTGCTGGCTGCCACTGTGGTGCCTTAGTCCTCGGCCAGGCTGGCTGCCATGGTGGTATGCCACCTTGGCACGATGGGTCCCACCTACACTTTCTCTCTCCTCTTTCTCTCTCTACAATCTCTCTCTTGATTTCTCTCTTCATGCTCTCTTCATTTTTCATGCTTTAGAAGATGCCGCAACACTGTGTAACATTGCCTCAACACTAGAATCACTGTCACGCAATCAGAAACTCTGCCACATCACCAGTGGCACCCACAGACAATCTCTTTCATCAAACTCAATGTAGAATCCCCTTTTACTCACTCCAAGCCTTCTCAATCACCAGTTGGAGGTTGTAGAACATTGTAGTACACGTACCTAAGGCTAATTCATCCCTGCCACTGCACAAACACCACTATTACTCTCTGTCACTGCACTGATACTCTCTCTCCTACACAAATCTGACTATATGCTAATTGCCAAGTTACCAACAATGACAATACAAAGTCCAACCCTGGATTACCGAGAAAGCTACCATCAATACCACTGATCCATTGGTTTCACCCAATGTAGTTGAACCACCCTGGTATCTTTTCGAGGCTGATGAGATAACCTTAGACTTTTTGTAGCTACCCAATCTGATAGAGAAGATATAACTGCTGGTCTTCCTAAAGAAACATCGGAGTTTTCTATAGATGGTCTTTTATCTTCGTAGTAAGCTTTATTTCAACAGAGCCAAAGTTGACGTAAGACTACGTATAACTATGCCATCCATATGTCCCTTTTAGGGACAACTGATTTCTTACTTTTCCACTGAAAATAACATCTTTTTAGAGTCGGAACCCAACCATTGCAGGTTGAAGAAAGCCGTAACTTTCATCCAGACCTTCACAGAGAAAGAACACTCCAAGAAAATAAGATTGAAAGATTCAACTTTTCTTCCACAAAGATTGCATTTAGAAACCAATGGTAGATTATACAGTTCTGAATCATATCATCTATAAGAAGTATAGCATAACTCCACCTCCATGCAAATAAAGAAAGGTTAATTAGGAGTCAACCCTTTTCCCTAAACCGTTGTTACCCATGGCAACAAATGAGAAAATTTTGACAAGCCTTCCAAGTCGATTTCTTGTGAAAGACTCATCTTTTGACTCCAAATCAGAAACGTCTTTGAGGCATCCCCCAACAGATTGAGCATAGCTTGAGAAAAAAAATATCCTAAAGCAAAACCGAATTGACATTTGGAAAACTCTGTTAGAATATTATAAGTTTAGGATTTCCATGAAACCTATTCTCCATCCATACAGTTACCATAGAACACAATAGAGAAGTCATAAATAATGAGCATAAAGACATACCTGTCTGTGAAGAGATTAATTCCATATGCTCCACAACGCTCCAAGCTTTGATCGAAATCCCTCGGCTACAGTCTTCCACAGCCTCCAGAGGATATCCTGACATCTCTTGCTAATGGGTGCAGAGAACTGATTAACCGTGGCTGTGGGGACTCTAACCCTGTATTTATAGAATACGGATGTAACCCTAAAACCCTTCCCACAATAGAATTAGGGTTACCAAACCTATCTCATACCATGTGACGAACCAAACCAAACCGGTTATACCGTGTCAATCAGATTCCCACTGAATTTACTAGTTTAGGTAATTAATTAAGCCCACATAAATCTAACAATTTCCCACTTGGGCTATATTAATTACAAAACTATCGTCAACCAGTGTGGCCACGGAATCCAACACACTAAATCATCACTAACTTTGAAACATCCATCAAGCTTTCCAATGCGAGCAACAACGAATAATACACCTTAACATATGGTGTATAAACTTCTGTTAGCCACAACAGAGGTCTACTCAATACATGAATCGCCTGAGATAATGCATGAAAGTAAACTCCCATGCGAGTCCAAACTTGATTAAAGAACCTTAATCAAAGTGCCCCAAAACCTTTATGGACAACTTAACATGGTATTTAAATATTTCGAAATTATAATACCATACTTTGGCTAGACGCCGCCTTTATTCTTTGATATTATCCTTTCATGGCAAACCGCCTCTAGCTTGGATTAATACCAGACTTTGACTTACCGTCATTATTTGTATGGCTGAATACCACCTCTTATCTTGGCTAAATACTGCCTTATATATCTGGCTGAATACTGCCTTGAAACTTTGGCTAAATACTGCCTTGAAACTTTGGCTAAATACTGCCTCATATCTGTGACATGTTAAACACATAATTATGTATGCAAAATAGCAATAACGTAAATGCTAATGTAAACAAAATCATAGTTACAAAAACTGTACCATCAAATCATGAGCAATACAATCAAGCACAGTAAGCAATATGAAAAAACAAGTATAAACATAAAGAGTCTCCCACTGATTAAGCATATCTAGAGACTCCCACTGATTCCAAGATCTTTGGCCACTTAAGCCTCTGAAAAAATTATTTGTTTTCAACCATTCTTATATTGGACATACCGTCCCTTAAAGACTCTCACTGACAAAACCTTCGTCTGAGAATCTACAACGATATACAATCTTTTGACATCTTTCTTACTTGAAGAGATTCGATCTCCATTATACTTTGAAATACTAGATTTTATATTATTATTTGAGAAGAACACAGCTGAACCACTGTCAGAATACATCTCAATAGATTTAGAAGTGGAGTCTACAATCTCCAAATTAGAGAATAAATTTTCACACAAGATATCTTGCTTGTTAACTTTACTTAGAGTTACAAAACCCTATCACCATGACAATGAACCTTGAAGTTGATTTCTTGTCATCAATACAATCATTATAAATTACATCAAAATAGCCTAGAGTGTCACTACTTTTATAAATGAACATATGATCTTTGGTCCTCTGCATATACCGCATGATCTTTCTTTTCCCCATTATCCAGTAAGCTATACCAGCATCCAACTGAAAACATCCTATGACACTCAATGAAAAGGCTATATGAAAATATTACAACCTTAAACATATATCAAGTTCTTTACTGCATTATAGATGCTAATACTCAGTATCATTCTTTGCTTACAATTCTGTCAATTTATCTCCTTTACTGATCTTAGCATCCGCAACTTAGTAGTTATACATGCATACTGAACCATTAAAAAACACGAACAATATTTATACTTTGAGATAAATCCAGAATTTTATTTTTTCTGTCACGAGCAAACTCAATTCCAGGTACAAAGGTACTTGCTCATACAATTTTACATGTCGAAGTTATCAGACAGAAAAACATTGATTTCAACTAGTAAACCATGTCACTACAGGCCAATGAAAACCATCAACACACATGACAAGGAAGTGAATCCACTCCCACTGACCTATAGATATATATACAATGGTCAATGACAATCTCAATAAAGTTGAAAGAAGATACAACCCTGTCAAACTTTAAATACCATTATCCAGATACCTATTTAATCCACAGATTGACTTTATAAGTCTACAAAACATATCTTCTTTATCCTTACCACAAAACCTTGTGATTAAAATATATAAACATTTTCTTTGATCAAAACGATCTTTACATCTACCTGATGCAACTCCAAAATAAACCTCAAAATTTGAAGTTCTCTTTCTCTTCCCTTTGTGTGATTCCACTTTGCTATAAATTTTACTTTGTAGCAATCAATTCTTCCACTGGAATCATACAATTTGTTGTATATCCATTTTTAGCCTATGAGTACACCACTCATTGACAAAAGCATAAATTTCAAGTCTCGTTATTGTTCATAGACAACAACACATCCCTTATGATCATTAAACATTCAAGAACAATTTCATTACTAATAACTTGCTCAAAATCATTAGGATTTTCATTTTTGTCTATCATCAAAAACATCTATTTTGAAGTACAACATGTGATTGGATGAAATCATAGATTTACATGATCCAGTATATCTCTTCATTGCCTCATCTGGCTCTACTACTATGACTGAAGCATTTCTGGTATCTCAACTGGTTGCTTTACACCCATTTTCAGGTGGTCTCATCAAACTTTAAGTTTCTTGGGTCTATTTTGACATCCTATAATATAACAACTCAATGTCCTAAAATAATCACTCTCCTACGAGTGTTATGAAATCATGTCAGTTCTACAGTAAGATAACTTAAACTGAAACTGAAACTGAAAATTGACTAACTAGCACTATATTAATAATATAGGCTGCAATATCAATTCTTTCCTTACAGGATCAAATACATTCATAGGTTTTTACAAACACTTGCTTAAATTTATCAGGGAATAAACCAGTATCACATGGTCTCCCAAAACTCTCTCATTCAGATCCAATAGCTTTAGTTCTTTTAATAAAAGTTTTTCCACCTTAATTTTCATTATTTGAAAAAACAACCATAGACTAAACTGTGACAAGAAATCCTAGATGAAATCTCGATGTCCACCAAGTCCAATAAATCCTTGTTGTGAATAACCTTCACTTACTTTAATCTTGTCATCTTCTCTTTTAAATAATTCTCACATATATACATGTAATAAACCTTGGAAGAAGAATTTCTGAATATTATTCTTTCTAATCTTTCTTTGGACAACAATCATAAACCCTTATGACCAGGGTGGAAGATTACAATATACAGTTTAACTTCTAAAGATATAATAAATTAAAGATTAATGCTTAAGTATCCAATATACTGCACATTCTTGCTCAGAAGCTTCATAATCCTTATTCCTTTTTCACTTAAGCTGTCCAGCTATATAAATCTTTCTTTACATGTCCCTTCTGAGTCACTCTACAAGAATTTTATTCTACTTAGATCCATTTTATCTTGTAGTTTCTTAATGTCTAATTCTTTGTCATAAAGTTTCTGACTATTCCATGAAAAATATTTTCTTTCTATGGATTTTCCTACCCCTTTTACAACTTGCCTTTGTCTGAGTATATATTATGCACTATATTTTTAAGTACTATAGGTCACTAGGATCTGACTATACAATCCTTGTGAGGAAGTGAAAAGTCTAAAATATCACCTACATAGATTTTAATGAACATACAAACATTCACTTATCCTTGAGCTTATCATTAATACTTAACAGCTCTACCTTGTATTTCCTCACATTTCGAATACCATCTCTTATCATCAAAAACTGATACTGATGGACTTGAGTAATAAAACATCTCTCTGCCCCTTCTTGAAAAATCAAATCTTTATTTGGATTTCTCAAGAAATATCCTTTTTCAATGTTTCTCATTTGAACATTGCTTTACTTGATCTTAAGGACTGAACACCCTAAGGATCAGAATACAATTTTTTTGTTGAGTACATCTAGGTTAAACAATCCTAGACTAGTTTTCAGTTTTCATGTCAATTCATAAAACTGGTAGCCAAAGACAGGCATCTTAAGGTATTTAATCATTACATGTCCACAACAATGTAAATAATTGTAAGTCTACGATTAATACCAAATAAAATTAGCTAGCAAGAATATATATACATAACATGTGCAAGCTAATTAATATCTTTGAAAAGTCAACCGAACTACACACACATCCTTTGGGACAATATGTGCACTGGTCCTCTCAATATCTGTGCAATAACTGCGAAGAGATAATGACTTTCGAAAATCTCACCACCTTTGGGTGGATGAAGACCCCTAAAGCCACAATCCTTCAACCATGTGCATGAGTTCCTTGTAATATTTGACAACGCCATCTTTGGATGGACAGTGTCATTCTTTGCTGCATCCATAAAAGTGAGAGTTTATGTCAGTGCCATTTTTGTGTGAACACTATACTTCCTTACAGTAGTTTGTAAATGCATAAATGCTAAATTTGAGCATATTATGATAGAACTAAGGTTGCCACTTTGGTGGTCACACCATAATCCTCACACAATAGCTATAAATCATAATTGAATAAACTTGGACAATGTCACCTTTAGGTGAACATTATCAAAACTGAAGCATTTACAAATACATATTCTAGAATTTGAACACATCATAATAAAACAAGATTGCCACTTTGGTGGTCACACCTAGTTCCACCATGATATGAACAAATCCTAAACTGCAGTTTATGTGGGATATTTATTTAACCATGAATGTTTTAAAATATAATTTTACAAGTCTAAACATTCATATGAACATGCACATTAGCTCAATCAATCAATCAATTTTGTACAATAACTTTAAGAAAAATTAGCAAAGACATTACAAATCGAGTTCCCATAGGACATTTTTCCATAATAACATATTTTAAAATACATTAAAATATATCAAATTATATATCAGATTGAAGAGCATTAAAATTGGAGTCCAACAAAACAAACCGGAGGTCAATCCGACATTCCTAGCTCCAGAATCATTGTTTAATGTTCTTTTGTTTAAAAATAGAAACCAAACAGGCCCTTATAAGAAACCCTGTCTGGCTCAATTTGGTTCGGTTCGGTTTGATCCGGCTTGGCCAGGTCCGGCCTGATTTCGGTTCGGTTCGAACTAAACCGAGTATTTTTTTTTTAAATTCCTTCAAACCGAACTGCTTTGGTCTGGCAGGGTTGAACGAGAGAGTTGGTTCGTAGAGTCAAACCACTAGTTCAACATTGGTTCAACCCGGTTTAATTTTCTGGGTAAACGGTCAAAAATCGGGTTTTCGGGTCAATTGTTCGGATAAAAAACTGGGTCACGGGTCAACAAATCGGGTTCAGAAGTTCGGGTTCTCGGGTCAACCCATCGGGTCACAAAAGACGGGTATTCGGGCTGGCCCAATCCGGTTCCGGGTCGGGCTGGTCTTGCTTGGGCCTTGCCTGACTAGGCTTGGCTCGGCGTAGCCCGCCCCGACTGCCTTCGGCTAGGCTAGGGTGGACTCGGCCCGAGTCACCAGCTAATCCGTTAGGGTTAGCGATTCGGCGCCGAGTCGACCTGGCGATGACTCAGCGCCGTCAGGTTTTTTTTTTTTTTTTGTCGACTCGGTCCGAGTCACGGTTCAACCCATTAGGGTTTTCGAGTTGACCCGGCGATGATCGGGTCAACGCCGCCAGAATAATTTTTTTTTTTGGTTTTTTTTTCCACGCGCGAGTGAGATCCACTCGCGGATTCCGCCGGCAATTGCCGGCGCGTCCGGCGGCCGACGCCGGCGATTTTTATATCGCCGACTCCGTCTCTTCGAGACCTTTCCAACGGTATGTAGCTTGACTTATTTTGTCGGTCGAAAAAAATTTTTGTCTATAGAAATCTCCGATAGATCTAATCAAAATTCGATCCAAAACTTGAGAAAATTTTCTCTTTCAATTTAACCATTAATCATCAGTCTTTATAATCGATCTCCATCGATTCTAGGTCTGTATGGTTGGCTCTGATACCAACTGTTAGAATATTATGAGTTTAGGGTTTTCATGAAACTTATTCTCCATCCATACAGTTACCATAGAACACAATAGAGAAGTCATAAATAATGAGCATAAAGACATACCTGTCTGTAAAGAGATTAATTCCATATGCTCCACAATGCTCCAAGCTTTGATCGAAATCCTTCGACTACAGTCTTCCACAGTCTCCAGAGGATATCTTGACGTCTCTTGCTAATGGGTGCAGAGAACTGATTAACCGTGGCTGTGGGGACTTTAACCTTGTATTTATAGAATACATATATAACCCTAAAACCCTTCCCACAATAGAATTAGAGTTACCAAACCTATCTCATACCATGTGACGAATCAAATCAAATCGATTATATCGTGTCAATCAGATTTTCATTGAATTTACTAATTTAAGTAATTAATTAAGTCCACATAAATCTAACAAACTCTACCTACCATCAATTATAAAATCTAAGATTGTAGCTTGAAGATTATGAATATCCTCAATAGCTAAACTAGTCATCTCCAGAATAGAAGAATTACAAATCCATTTATCCTTCCAGAAGTCTATATTTCTTACATCACCAATCAACTAAAGACAGTGTACTGTCATCCATCTCTACACCTTCTTCATCCCTAGCCACACAGCTGACGGACTAAGAGAAGTCTTCATTACACCGTTATTATTCAAATATTTGCACCTCACAAAATTTGCCATAACCGAAGTAGAGGTTTTGACAACTCAGAATAACATGATTATTATCACGCAAACTCATAATACCGAGACCACCATCTTTTTTTGGCTGACACACCCTTTCCCATCGAACTGTCACCACTTCCTTTTGTCAGGATCATCACTCCAAAGAAAATTCCGCATCCAAGAATCCAAAACCGAGATCAAAGATTATGGCCAGTAATAAATAGCAAAGTTGTGGATTAGAGTACTTGATAACACTGATCGAACCAGCTCAACCCATCCATCCAAACCATCCATCCAGAGAGAATAATCGCCTATTCCATCTTGTAAAATTTTGTTTAAATTTATCCAGCCTAAAATATTCTTTACTTAGACGCCCTTTGAAGATATCTACACCATGAAACTTAATTGGAAAAAAAACATTCAAAAAACCCCATAATAGACTTAATTTGGCCCACTTGAATGGTGACTTGATCGGAAACAGCCACATGGGTGTGGGTGTGCGTGGGATACATCAAAATCAGTTCATTATCATAAGATTTCATCTTGTCTTGTTGAATCAGTTCATTATCATAGAGATTCCGTCTAGTCTTGTGGTCTAGAAATTAATAGGGGTAAATTTTGGACTGGAACCAAGAATCAAACCGGAACCGACCCACTAGGAATCAGAATCATCCCACCCATTAGCTTATTGGGATGATTCTGAGAATAGGTTTTGGAATTGATTACTTAACAAGGCGGGATGGTTCTGAGACGGGTCTCCAATGGGATCGGAACCAAAAGACCAATTAAGCACAGTTTGGATTAGAACCGCCAATCTTTTTTAATGACATATATAAAGTTATCACCATATCAAAAAACCTCCACTTAAGTATCCCCTTGCATCCAAGTTGATAAGTGATCGATGACACATAGGAATGATATTCAACTTGAAGGTGCAGTATTTTTTCAATTTAAATGTTCATTTTTATTCTTTGATATTTTGTTAATTGAAAAATGAGGTTTCCTGTCTGGCTATATGGCTCCTAAATCAATCCATGGACTAATGAGAGTGCACCCATAAACATCCAACTAGGGGGTGGGGTGATCATTTCATCCCTCCGGTGTTTGGGTGTAGATACACATTGACGGACATGAATCTTTTCCCTTGAAAAATATATAAATTTTCAATATGTATAAATTCTTCTGTGATTTTGAAAGATTTGTCATACTGACATAAAGTGATAGCATTTGAGATTTATTTTTTGGTCATGTGGATTTAACAATTCACATGTATTTTGATGATTTAGGTTGTTAACCTAAGTAAAAAAATATTTATTTGAATGATTTGAAAAGTTCATTTGGATTTTGAACTTTTTGGTTTATTTAATGCTTAGGAATGAAGATTTTAAGTCAGGTTGCATGGATAATATTCCCCACGTAACCAGACAGAGTTCTTTTGTCCACAAAATATTTTTAATATAATTTAGTTAGAGAGGAGGATCCATAAGCTAGTGGGCAATATCGAAATTTTATATGCTAACGGAAAAAATGGGAGTACAAAAAGAGATGGAAACCGATCATTTGGAGCCTTATATACTTGTGAGAGTCCCTCTCCACTGTACTTCCTTTTCCTATTAGTGAAACACCAAGCAGAGTTCCCTTTCCTTTTAGCAAAACACCGAGCAGAGTAACAGTGCATTCTCCTTTATATGAAAGAAGGCAGGAGGGGAAGGAGAAGTAAACCGAATTCCAATATTCCGATACTCCTTACAACCAATTGGAACATGCTCTTCCAAAGTATGTGGATCCACATAGATGCGATTCATCGAGTCCAGACTCCAAACATATTGAAAAGTACGTAAGTCAAATTATATTCCTAATCCAGGCAGTTACGTACAAACTTTTGTTGTTCTTTGCCGAATTCTTAAACAAAACACAATGAATATCTCCTTTTGTATGTTGGTTTCGTGCAGTAATTTAACCTAATATTCTCTTTCTTTTAGCATCCAATCCTCATTCATTTCACATCCTTCGTCTGTTTTGTCAGTTGCAGAAGAAACATGCGTTCTTTATCTCTTCATTAATAAAGAAAGTTTTTTTTTTTTTTTTTTGTATAAACAACACTGAGAGAGACAGAGAGTTATAACAGTAGATAGTATAAGCAGTAATCGAGAAAAAACACAAAAAAACTCTGACAACCACTTGTACAAGGGTCAGGATTGTCTGTAGCACTCTGATATAGCAGTATTGATCTAACCATTGAGAGTGCTATAAACGATTTTTTTCCATATGCAAACCCCATCCCCCGATATAACCTTTGAGGAATGAATAAATGATAGACGATTTTTTTCCACGCTAAAGACGATTTTTCATGATAATCCAATACATCCAATGAAAGGAAATCATCGTCAATGGGCAACTGGCACAGGCTGGTGTCAAGTAAAAAGACCCATATTTAATAGGGAGAGATCCCACCTTTTTCTTTCCTTGATCTTCCTTTATGTTTTTTTTTTTTTTTTTCCGTTTAATTTCTCAAGAGCATTTCAGATGACATTGTTTTTTTGATTCCTTCTTCTTCTTTTTTTTTTTTTTTTCTTTGGCTTGTTAATTTGGTACCAATGTGTGTTTGATTCATATCAAATGTCTCTTGGTAATTGTCCCGGGTATCTGTTTCCTTTTTGTCTTATACCATTTAAATAAGGGGTATTGCCCTACCGGCCATTTCATATTATTTCACATATCATGCTTAACCCACATATGGTTCTAAGTATATGTGTATTAATTTAACTACTGTGGCAAAGTTACTATTGGTACGTACAATGCTGTATGAAACTTGGTCTATGGTCTTCCTCCATACATGAAAATTACCATATGGGAGACTACACGAAACACAACACCTTTATGTAATACATTTATTTTACTAGCAAAAGTGTGGTCCCTTGCATCCTTACAGATAGGCCACGGGTAGCAATTAAGAAGATCTATACAAAAAATGATCTCTTGAATATAGCTCACAGTTCCTGCGAGCCAATCTGCACAATGGTTAGATTCTCTATAACAAAAACGGAAGTTGAAGTCAGAGAGATCAATAATTTCCTAATCTAGCTAAGCGGCATGTCTGCAATAGACCAAGTTACCAACAGAAAAAAAATCCCTTCATAATGAGCAACGGTACAATACAACTACTACTACAAGTAGTCATGTAGTGTTGTGGTCAGGGTATAGAGGTATGAAGGGCAATGGCTCTTCAGTACAAGAGGGTGCATGGTCATTGAAATAGTTTACTAACGCTTGCAGCTTTAGCAATATAAACTGTAAAGCATAACTAGAGTTGTTAGCATTTTGTCTTATAGACTAGACTTTTAGCTTCTTTCATTGCTTAATCATCATTCCTCAAAGCTCTTATAAAGGACTTGAAACTCGAATCTCACTCACATCTATGAGTACTAGTGTTTGGGTTCTAAACAACAAAAAACCTCCCCCTCTCTCTCTCTCTCTCTCACACACACACACACACACACATACAGGAATATGGGAAGGACCAAAAGGCCAAGGGACTCGAAGAAAGATGGATCCATGAAGAAGGAATCCAAGAAAGGAGTATGGACAGCTGAAGAAGATAGGAGACTGGCTCAAGTTGTTGAAATCCATGGCTCAAAGAAATGGGAGTCGGTTGCCTCTAAAGCAGGTGGGTTTTTTTTTACGCATCACCTATGAAACTCAGCTATATATTCAATTAAACCATTATGAGCCCTAAAGCTTGATTAATATCTAGCAGGTCTCAATAGGTGTGGTAAGAGTTGCAGGTTGAGATGGATGAATTACCTAAGACCCAACATCAAAAGAGGCAATATTTCAGACCAAGAAGAGGATTTGATACTTAGGCTTCATAGACTCTTAGGGAACAGGTTTGTAATAACTCCAGAATTATATTATAAACTTATATTGATTCAGTATAATTTGATTCCTGGTATATATGCTATCAATTATAGGTGGTCTTTGATTGCTGGGCGTCTACCGGGTCGAACGGACAACGAGATTAAGAACTACTGGAATTGTCATCTGAGCAAAAAAATAAATCAGAAGCAGATGCCCATCACAATACCAAAAGCAGATCTGGAGAGGACTAAGGCCTTGGAGAACGACCATGAAGATGGGAGTGAAGAGGGCACCTCTAGAGGAGTTGGGGAATCAGATGTTAGTTTTCATTTGGGTGAATTGCTTGATTTCTCTAGTGAGGTCCCCCTGGATATGGAATGGGTGACCAAATTCCTTGAAACCGATGAGGGTTTATGTCAATTTTCATGAAAATTTCTAGTTAAAGCATTTCTAGCTGTGATGTTTTTACTTGAATATGATACTGTTTATGCAATTTTGTTACTCATTACAATTTAAAATCTAAGTAAATAGATTTCAGCATATATTTGTGCAATGAGAAAAGTCAAAAGGCAATCTCTACAATTATTTTTGGGAAATAGAAATATATTAAAAAAGGGAAAGAATAAACAAAGACAGCCCAAAAGAGCACCAAAGGAGAGGAGACAGCTACTCTGAGACCAAAACAAAAGAGAAAAAAAGATAATGGTAGTGAGGTTGAAGTGGCATGCATCTTAGCCACTCAAAATGCATCAGGAGGGATATCCTTACTGACCACTCAAAGTGCGCATCAAGATGTGTCTCGATACACTTTGAGTGACCAGAATCCTCAGTGCCACTTCGACCTCACTACAAGAGGATCCCAATCATCCAACAAAAAATACTACGTGTCTAATCTGAAGATCCCACAATGGAACAATGTACTTGTTCCTAACACAATCCACATCTAGGGCACGAAGATGATTGACCCTAGATTTGATCTCATATTCAAAGATGTCACCTACGCACCTTTCTTACCAAATATGATAGTTAATTTACAAAACAAAAAGCTAAATTCATCACAAGACCAGAGATGGATTTGCTCCTGTGGTCTCTTTTAATCCATTTCCATTCGCCTTCCATTTATAGCTGTGGGTTCAGTCCCTTGAACTCTACTATTATTTTAGTTAAGCTGTGGTAGCAAATGTACACACATTCAGATGATAACTGTGTAGGAGCTGAACCACCCCATTGGTGCCTCCACTACAAGAGTTATTAATTAAAGAATGGTGCAACTGCAAAGTCTGGAACACAGGATTCATTATCATTCATTATCACGTAATGCTATGCTGCAATTAATCCACTACCTCATTATCAGTGCCCAAGCATGATTTTTCTAAAACCTTCAACTGCTTATATAAGTATGCAAGTTCATTCTTGAAGTAAGACCATCTAGGTCTATATGGATCATTAATCCTGTGTATTTCTTATTATCCACTGAATTTTTTTTTATCTCCAAGCAGGTTAGCTAGTGCATAATACTAGGAGTCTTTAGTGGTTTTTTCTAGTTGTAATAAATCTTGTTACAATTACATGTTGTAACGAGGTCTTTTCATTGTTAGATTTGCGTCAGTTATCAAATGAAATACTTCCCTCATTGAGATTGCCATAGTGGCCAATGAATGTTTATTAAGAAGAATTAGTTATAAATACATGTTGTAAAACCCTTGTTACATTCAGATAGTCTTATTGAATTCTTAAATGCATAGTACAAAAAAGAAAAAAAAAAGAAATAGATGCTCATAATAGCCCATATATATATATATATCTATATATTGAAACAACAATTTGAATGCATGTACAGGTGGTGTTTTGGATCAACAAGCCCAAAGATAGTCAAACAATAATTAATTACATTCCTGTTTTCCATAAGTAGTAATTAAAAATATGAGAAAACTGTGGAACATTGTCGATAGTCACTAAGGTTCTCTTGAGAGATCCCCCCAATCTCTTCTTCTGAGATTCCCATTCAGTAATACAAGCAGGAAACAAGAACTGAAACTTTTTGTTTACTGTACGCAAACCCCCACACAGACAGAGACACACAGAGACACGTGTAAAAATTCGTACTGCACACATACCAGCTTTAGGCATGAATTCAATAGGATGTAAATCAGCTGGAGGCTAGGAAAAACTTCAGATCGATACATTTGGTCGGCCTCATCTCCTTGCCTCGGAAAAGCTAGTTTCTAGAAACATATAAGCAGAAGTCCGATAAGCAGCAATCTTAAAGCAGGATTTGATCCCAAGACAAGCCAACACTTAAACAACTTTCCAACCCATATAGCTGGTACTATTGGGATCCTCTAAATTAGGATTGCAACTCCAGCCTAGGCCCGGCCCAGCTCAACCTGAGATTGGGAAATCTGACCCTAACCCAGTCCAACTTGGCCTGGCCTTAATATATATGCCTACTCTATAGAAACTAAACACAAAAAACAAATTTATCATTGTTTTACACCCCCCCCAAAAAAAAAAAAAAATTCAATAAAGAAAGAGTACACATGGATGGTTTAAGCTCTAGTCTAGATAATGATATGTTAGTAAAGCAGACAAACGGACAATAGCACGAGGACATTATATATATCATAGAAATGCAAGCCCGGCCAAACATTCCCCCCCCCAAAAAAAAAAAAAAACCTAACGCTCACACCAAAAGAAAAAAAAGGTGGCCTTTGGACTTGGGTTTTTCAGGCCCAAGTCGCACCACTACTCCTAATCCCACATTCCAGGCCCTAACGCAAGTTTAACACGTGGAAAGCCCACCTGGCGCCCCCTAACTCCTATGATATTACCAACAAAAGATTCATATCCTCTCCTCCCAATGGTTGGGGACGCTCCCGTGGGATGACCAACATGTGGGTTTTGAGTGAATTCGAGCCCCATGTCTGAGTAGATATCTGAGTCGACTCAGCTTATCAGCTCGAACGTGGGACTCTAATTCACCGGAGACCCATGTGTCGACCATCCGATGAGAACGTCCCCGTCCTCTCAAACTAGGAGGAGAGGATGCGGATGCTACCAACAAATCTTTGAGAAAAGCTTGGGTCTAAGTTGACCTAAAAAGGCTTCCATTTTTGGTAACTTAGCATATGGGCCGTGGGAGGTATCTTGCTTACCTATCAGCGAAATTTGGGCACCATTGAACTTGTTTTAATTTATGATTAAGCCCAGTTGGCATCATTTCATAGGATCTAAGAGGGGGCGTGAAGGCCGAGGGGACACAGCCGGATGGGATGGCAACTGGGTCAGATCCAGTTGGTTGAGATATGGCATCTTGGGCTTTATGCCTAGCAGGGAACTCGAGGAGGGTACGTAGGAACTCACCCCAATTATAATTCTTAATCCGAACGATTCAGGCATCCCAGTAATTAAAATTATAAAATAAAAAAACCTTACAACTATTTTTATTAATTATTAAATGGAAAATAATATTATACATGATAGTTGAGCAAGTGGACAGGTTTGAAATGTGATTTAAGGAGATATACAAAGCTATTGGATCCATCAATAAATGAATATATATAGTTTCTCTAGTCGGCCATATGTATCCTTTGATAAAAGGTTCATCTAAAGCATCTTTAGGGGATCTGACCTTTCCCTAGTAAAAATATCCCACTGGGGCCACTACCTGGTTGTTGGTCAAGAGTCAAGCACTGTTAATAATGTAAAAAGGACAGACATGGATCCCATGAAGAGTACAAATACCCGGAGATGAATTGAAATCCAGATTTTCACCTTTAGCTTCTTCTATTTGTTGAACATGTAAAAAGGACTAATTACCCTTGCCCTTTTCATTTCAATCACATATTCTCTATGTAGTTGCATGATCACTGTCAAATATTTAGTAGATCCTACACTCTAGGGATGGATCCATACCCCATGGATGATAATGAAACTTATTGAGAGTACCCTCTATGGGTCCTTTGAACTTTGAAGGCCCAGTTTCCAGTAGGACAGACTCAGTTCTCCCCACCCCTTAAATTGCAGAACAAAGATTAACAGAATAAATTGAAGTCGGTAACTCCATTGGTGATTAAATAAGTGGAGTGACAAAAGAGACGATAGAATAGGTGGAGAATAGATTCTTTGGATAGCTGGGCTTGAATGAGTGATTGCTGGAAAGATCACGTGTCTCTCGATTCTCAGGATTTAAAATAGAGACTGCAGATCAACTTTATGATGTATATAGGGTTTCCTCTTTTTACGTTTAAAAAATTTAATTTGCTTTTAGGTTTGAAAGTTGTTGCAGATTCATTATATATTTATGTTTCAGAGTTGAATAAGAGATTGATCAGGCCCTCATGGAGCATGCTACAATGTATAAGACAATAGCCATAGATTGGTTTTCAAAAGGAGAAGGTAATCGATGAGTGGGTAGAGAGAGAGAGAGAGAGAATGCTGACAAAAGAATGAAAGTGGGTGGCAAGGTGCCTATGGTTGGGACACACAGAGAAGACGGTCATGTAGCATTTGGCTTCTTATCCTTCAGTATTCAAAGAAAAATAATTATGCAGTGAGGGTGATCAAATGGGAGTTGTTCTCTTTTTCTTAAACTTTTCGTCTTGGAGTTTGTTTCAAATAGTACTCCTTGCTTTCCGTGAATTCGAATCTACTGCATGTACTTTTTTTTTTGATAAGACTACTGCATGTACGTTATTTTTTTGGGTAAAACTACTGACAAGTACTTTAACCCCTTAAAATAAATGTTTGTACTCATCGTGGGCTGTATTCCTGCATTGTCTATTCCTAATGAGTTTCATATAATTGCTGTATAAATATTTTATATTATGGTCAGCCTAGATGTTATCGATCTTGTGACAAAAGTTGGAGTTATTGAATTTATTTAATATATATTTATTAAGTCATCATGAAAATTATAATATGTAGGGATAGTTGTGGTATTTCAAGAGTTGTCCAGATCGGTTGACACTCAATGACAAAGGTAGCTGCAAAGATGAATATTAATTATAAGAAATATAAGAATAATATTTTTTTTTGATAATGACGGGTATCTAAATCTTTAGCCTAATTAATCCTGCGGGCCTATACTGACCCTACAATCGCATGGATCGAGTCATTTCGAGGTTAATGAGAACCATTTCATTTTCACCCATAACAAGAAAGAAAGAGCACATAATACCTCCGTGTGAGTAGCCCCAAAGCAGTAAGAATAAACTAAGTCCATCGGTTTAAAAACAAACCCTAACAAGTTATATAGGATTCCTAGAACACAATGAGAATATGCAAGAATCAATAAATAAATGCATAGAATGTTTATTGCTGATGTGAATCTAAGTTTTGGTACTGAGTCTTCCACAACCCTTAGAGATTCTCCTTGATTTTTTTAGTATATAGAAGTAAGGAGAAAAATAATCCCAAGGGGATAGCTCAGTTGGCAAGGAGCCTACGTCTTAGAAAGCGGAAGGTACTGAGTTCGACTCTTCTTACTGCCTTAGGGCCATTTACACATGTGTTAAGTGCTCTTTCTTTCCTGCTATGGGTGCAAGTGGAATGGTTTTCAATCAACCTTGAAATCACCTGATCCATGCAGGGATCAGTATGGGTTCGCAGGATTAATCAGGCCAAAAAGGTCTGGATGTCTGTGGTTAACAAAAAAAGAAGTAAAGAGAAAAATAAATAACAAGAACTGCAAGAACTCAAAACCTAGTATTTATAATACTATTCTAAATCTTAATCCATCTCCATAGTGGATCAGATTGGTTTATCTAACCCGCGACGAACCTGATGTAACCGATCATATAGGTAATATAAAATCTCACTAATCAATTGGCTCAATATTTAATTTAACCCAAAATACGAATACTAAATAAAAACTATGAAGTCATTATACTTGCGAGAGATTTTGTTTTGCTATGGTTTTGATTTGTCATATTCTTGTGTAGAGAATTTCATGCTGTATGTTTAATTTGTCGCGGCCATGGTAACTTATAAACAAATTTGTCATCATTGCTCAACTTTAATACTTTTCGTACGCAATCATCCTTGGATTGTGAGCATGCCTTTATCAGCATGCTCTAATTTCTTTTTCCCCACTTGAAAGGGTAATCTAGAAATTATGGTAATTTTTTTTAGGTGGAAATGATATGTATGGGTTGACTACATGTTATAATTTAGACCGAGATTCGATGTATCTTCTCGTGTAAGAGCATATTTTCCATGTATGTGCACCCATATAGTTGATATTTAATCTCCTTCTAAGCCTTGAAAATTACTTTGAATCAATTGAGAATCTAGGGAATATATGGGTTTAAGTTAGGATTCATCTGTACCAAGTTACAATAGTCAAAAATCAAAACAGAACCATTAATGGGTGACTGTTCGATCCTGTGGTCTCATGTTTAGTGTGACCACACACCGTGCAATTGATACGTATGGTAGTGCATAATGCACCCATAACATGCGACCATACGTTTCTTGACATCTTACCGAATAGCTATGGTCGACCATGTGGTAGCATATTATGTGACCACAACATGCGACTACACAATTTTTGGTAGGTTTCTCTTTCAATCCGAGTTCTTCATGAGTCGATTTCTAGGCTCATCAGTAGGATTCATCCTAGAGTCAATCTAGGGCCATCAATTTATAGTTTCACATATCTAATTACCCTAACCTCTTTATGAGTCTTCTTCGAGATTTACTTAAGGATTCTCATGGTTGAGAGCTTTTATTGATTCAACACCTCAGTTTACCATGGAAATCCTATTTAAGCTTATAGAGACAAGGTTCATACCTTAACCTGATGTAGAGAACTAGGACCTTCTTTGCAAAATCCTCCTCTCTTAGCTTTCTTCTCCAAATCTTCTTCTCCTTCTCTTTTTTTCTCTTTCTCTCTTAGGTTTAGGGTTAGAGGTTGTTCCAAAAGAGTGAGAGAGATTAAAAGGACATCCTCTATATAGAGAGAAACTCTTCATATAGAGCCCTCCAAGAATTAGGAAAGAAATCCCCTTTAATTTGGAAAGTTTTTAAATTTCGGAGTCTGATCTGGCAACTTACGATCGATAGGTGTGTCGCAAAATTTATCGACCACACCCCTCACAGGCGTCAACCATATGTCTGTTTTTAACTATTCTCTTGTCCTTCACCCTATGGTAGACCATATATGTAAGACCCGCACTCCGTAAACCCGGTCTAAACCTCGGTTTTGTGTCGTGACAGGTCTTTCGATCATCACCGGGCCAGACGGGACTAGCGGATGACAAACAGGTATGAAATCGGACCAAAGACGACCAATAGTCATCAATTTATGTTGATCGGTCGATGGTACCGGTCTTGGTACCGGTCGACCGGTATGGCCTGCGCAGCTATGTGCGAGAATCTGGAAATTGACTTCTGAGGGTCCCACTTCCCTGATTTCGAATCCTAGAAGTTTCCTAATCCTAGTAGGGTTACTAAACCCTAAATATAGCCTATAAATACACCCTTAAGCCTCCTCAAATCCTTTCCATTGTCTCTCGCAAACCCTAGAGAAGAGAAAGAGGTTGGAAAGGAGAAGGAGCTAGGGGGAAGAAGAAGGAGCCGCCATTACCGTTCGACGAAGCTCACGCTACGCCTGTCAACGGTAAGTGTTCGAATCAATCTTCTTACCCTATGTTACTTGTGTGGGTGGGTCAATACCATGCAAAGTAGGTATTGATCTAAAACCCTAATTTGGCCAATAAACCCTAAGTTGCCGTCAAACCCTAGATTCGAGTTTTGAGATGATATTCATTGAAACGAAACTTGAATGAGTTGGGAATAACTCTAACTCCAAGTTTAGACTTAGAATGGATAGGAGAAACCTTGGAAATCCATGGAGGATGATCGACGGCAGTCGAAAACCCATGTATGGTCTTCCGGAGACATACCGGTCGACTATACCGGTTGCACATGGTGCGACCGGTATGTTGCCACCGGTATCCCTCGGGAGGCTGGTCTGTGGGGGACCGGCTGACCATACCGGTCGCCAGTCTTCCCCACAGAGCTGCGACCGGAATGTTGCCACCGGTCAGCTCTGTGAGGGTATTTTGTAACCGTGTTGGTTTCCGACCAACACGAAACCCTAAGAAAAATATTCTAATGAAACCCTAATAATGTTGTAGGACTTTGTGACTTATCGTTTGGATCTTGCGACGTGGAGCAAGTTATCGAACGATCGTCAGGTAAGGGAATCTGACCTAAACCTAATAATTAATGGACAGTAAACCTTTGTTAATAACCTGAATATACATATGATGTGTTGTTTGTGCATATTCACATGCCATCCTTTACTTTCAGTTATTATTATTGTTCATGCATTGATAGGATGTGATTGTTAGGCATGTGGTTGTTTTCGTTAGTGTGTGGAGTGGGGCATGGGCCTGGGATCGCTCTTCACATTAGCACCTTTTGTAGTATTCTGTCTTAACATGCTCGGTACGGGTGGGGCATCAGGGGAAGGTCGTGGTACGGTGGTCTCCGATATTGATGTTGTCCCGGCCCTTTGTTATGTGGTGCTTGTGGTCTCGAGTCGAGCCGGCTTGTCCACGATGCTTTAGCTCTATCTCTATGCCGTAGGGAGTTATGTTGGGATAGGGTCTACCTGCGTTATGTTTCTATCCTAGTGAGTTGGTTGCGGATAGGGCATCAGGGGAGGTGTGGGAATGCCTTAGCTCTATCTCTATGCCGTAGACGGCTATGCTGGGATAGAGCATACATTGATGACATATAGGATTGGTTAGTTGCGAGCCCAGTTTGCGAGCCCTGGCCAGTAGGGTCTTAGGTACTGGTATGGGTAGAGTATCATGGGAGGTACGGGGGTATCTTAGCTCTATCTCTATTCCATGATGGGTGCATGTGGGCCAATGGGGGTGATCCATGAGGTGCCACACACTCGTGTATAGAGATGCGGGGGCCACCAAACCTTTTTATAGCACATTGTAAACTTAAAACCAGACCACAGCATAAAACTGATTGTTACTCATGCATAATATTTTGAAACTGTCTGATTGTCTTACTGAGCTGTGTTGTGAGCTCACCCTTTGTACGTACATTATTTTTAGATGTTGATGCAGGTTATACTGTTGACGACTATGTGAACGCTCCGGCGTATGGAGGTGTTGCTACTCTGGATGTGCAAGCAGGAGAGGACGAGCATGACGCTTCATGCGAGTGCCCTTTCTGCGTGTACCTTTGATCAGATTTTATTTATTTAATTGCCTTATTTTTTATTGGATTAAAGGGATGTAATGATATTATTTTATGTGTTTGAATTTGAATAATTGGATACTTATTTAATTTATCAATAGATACTCAGTTCATTCTATTTTAAAGACTTCCGCTGTATATTTATATTCTGATTGTGGTTATGTGTAATGGTTTGTATGGGTGGACACGGCCTATTCGAGATCTTGGTGTGAACCGTTGGTTCAATGACGGTTCACTCACACCATTCTGGTTGGATCAAAATTGGGGTGTGACAACTTGGTATCAGAGCTCTCGGGCTCTGTCTACAGACTATATTACACTTAACTGGGTCGATGAACTGAGTTAGGAAATATTAAAAAAAAAAAAAATTTAATACAAACACACCCTAAGCATTTTTGATACCTGAGATGGACTAAGAAAGAGAATAATGTACTATATTAAATGTGGAACTTAACATTTACATATGCACTAATTAGGAAAAACCATGAAAATTTCCATTAATTAAGAAAATTGTAGCAAATGATATAGTGCTACAGGGTACAGTCCACAAACCGGACAGTTACCTTGTATTATAAACAGTCATAAGTGAAAGAAATAAAGGGGACAATCATGGGGTAGGGGGCTTGGGAGGAATAGGGTCTGCTATATCATAGTCTCGCTCGTAAGCAACCCTGAGCCAGTGCACCTGATCCTGTGTGACCCTGAGACTGTGAGCCAACTGCGCCAAGTCGCGGCTCATCTCGCGCTGAGTGTCCCTGATCTCGATCATCATACTCATCATGGTGTCGGGAGGAGGCCGAGATGGTCCCGCTGCATGTGTAGGCTGTGGTGCTGGCACTGGTACATCCTCTACCCTACCATTGCTATCCCCATCATCACCCCCTACATTCACAGGTAAGACAGGGAAGCCATTGTGGCCAGCACAGTGGGTTGCAGAGATGGAGAAGAATTTTCGTCTGATGACATGTACAGAGGAGGAAAAGGTTTTATTTGCCACTCATATGCTGAAAGAAGAAATGCTTGGTGAAATTCTACACGAGCATACCTGGAGAATAAGTATACACTGGTGGATTGGGAAGTGTTTAAAACTGCCTTCTTCGATAAATATTTTCCGAAGAGTTTCAGGGATCAAATGGAGAAGGAGTTCCTCAACCTACAACAATCTCAGTCGACCGTGGATGCTTATCAGCAGAGGTATGAAGAACTATTCTTCTTCGCACCAGCAAGTATGCAAGAGGAAGAGACCAAGACACGTAGGTTTACTATGGGACTACGTGGAAGCATCAGAGAGCACATCTTGGGTCTGGACAAGAAGATCTATAACGAGGATGTGCAGGTTGCGAGGGTAATAGAGTCCAGTCAGAGGGATAGCTTCTTTGCTCAGAACAAGGGAGTGAAGCGACCTGCTAGTGAGAGTTCGGATAGCGGTAATACTAGACCATTCCGCCCGTACAGGGCTCAGACCGCTACAGTGCCTGCAAGGAACAATGCGGCACCACCTGTGCCACATAATGCCAGATACAACCCAAATATCAAGTGTTCAACTGCCAGCAGGTGGGTCATATTGCAAGGACCTGCACTCTACCTAAGAAGCAATCTCCCCAGCAAGGAAAAGTTTATGCGGTCACCACTGAAGAGGCAGCCACATCATCGGATGTGGTCACGGGTACGACTCTATCCCTTACTATTTGGCTTATCTTTATCATTTGTGTGTATGCGCATATAGAACTAAGGGATGATAAAAAATTCCAGGAATTGTAAATGTAGCTGGTATACCTGCCAGAGTACTATTTGACTCTGGGGCCACACACTCCTTTGTTTCTATTTCCTTTGGAAAGTGAATGGAGTTACCGATCAAGCACTTGAACCCAAGCTTGATAGTTCGCTCTCCGCTAGGAGTCGAAGTGGCTTTGACCGAATATTATGGACCATGTACTGTATGTATTGAGGGCCGAGACTTAGAAGCAAACCTAGTACTACTCGAGATGGCAAACTTTGATGTCATTTTGGGAATGGATTGGCTAGGCCATCATTCGGCCATCCTTTTATGTGGCGAAATGAAGCTTGTGCTTACTGACAAAGAGGGAAGGGAGTATAGTTTCGCTGGGATCAAGCTATCTAGGAAGCGGAAGCTGATTCTCTCCGCCCTAAAAGCCAAGCGATGCTTGGAGAAAGGGGGAGTGGGGTATCTGGTATCTGTAGTCGACATCACTGCCGAGGTGCCAAAGATGGAAGATCTAGAGGTGGTACGAGAGTTTTCAAATGTATTTCCAGAAGATCTTCCAGGTTTACCACCCGGACAGGGGCTACGGAATTTGTGATAGACCTTATGCCGGGTTCGGCGCCGGTGTCTAAAGCACCATACGGAATGGCCTCGACCAGAGTTAAAGGAGTTGAAGACCCAATTACAAGAATTGTTGGATAAGGGCTTCATACGACCTAGTATATCGCCTTGGGGAGCACCTGTATTATTCGTCAAGAAGAAGGATGGGAGTGTAAGGCTGTGTATTGACTACCGTGAACTGAACAAGTTGACGATCAAGAATCGGTATCCTTTGCCTAGGATCGATGACTTGTTTGACCAGTTACAGGGTGCAAAGGTTTTCTCAAAGATCGATCTCCGATCAGGGGTATCACCAATTGAAGATCAAGGCCGGAGATATTCAAGACTGCTTTTAGGACGAGGTATGGGCATTATGAGTTTCTAGTTATGTCTTTCGGGTTGACCAATGCTCCAGCGTCGTTTATGGAACTGATGAACCGAGTGTTTGATGATATGTTGGACACTTCGGCCATCGTATTCATCGATGACATATTGATCTACTCTAAGGACATGGAGACTCATACAACACATTTGAGGACAGCCCTACAACGGCTGAGACAAGAAAAGCTTTGTGCTAAGTTCAAGAAGTGTGAGTTTTGGCTGAAGGAAGTGGCTTTCTTGGGCCATGTTGTATCTGAAGACGGTATCAAGGTTGATCCAAGTAAGATAGCTGCTATAGTAGGATGGGAAGCACCAAAATCTGTTGCGGAGATTCGTAGTTTCCTTGGGTTGGCTGGTTATTATAGAAGATTCGTGGAAGATTACTCCAGGATCGCGGTTCCACTCACCAGATTGACCAAGAAGGGAGAAAAATTTATATGGACAGATGAGTGTGAGAAGTACTTTCAGACCTTGAAGTCAAGACTAGTCTCTGCACCTATCTTGACCATCCCAGAACCAAGCGTACCGTTTACTTTATATACGGATGCTTTAGGGTTGGGTATTGGATGTGTTCTGATGCAAGGAGAACAGGTGATTGCTTACGCATCAAGACAGTTAAAAGAGCATGAGAAGAACTATCCTACGCATGACTTGGAGCTAGCAGCGGTTATTCACGCAATCAAGACTTGGAGACATTACTTGTACGGTGAGAAGTTTCAGATCAAGTCAGATCACAAGAGCTTAACTTATCTTTTCACTCGGAAGGATCCGAATATGAGACAGGAGGAGATGGCTGGAATTGTTGAAAGATTATGATTGTGACATCCAGTACCATCCGGGTAAAGCAAATGTGGTGGGCGACGCCTAAGCGGAAAGTGGGCATCGAAACCCGAGGCTGGACCAAGTACAAATGCTGCATTATGTGCCGCAGCTTCAAGTTCAATCGAAGGCGATGAAGAGTATATAATTGAGACTGCGAAGATCCCGGTTGAGCAAGGCTTGATTCATAAGTTCACTATGATGTTCGCAGCTTTGAAGATATCGCCGGATCTAGTTGACGAAGTCAAGGTAGCAATTCTCAGAGGATCCTCATCTCAAGACAAGGTGCAAGAAGACTTAGAGAAGGGTACAAGCAATCCCGACTTTACCTTGGATTCGGACAAGGTACTCGGGTATCGTGGACGGTTAGGTATACCCGAGAGCGAAGGCTGCGATATCGAGACCGAGTTATGACCGAAGCTCATTACACTCCATATTCGGTACATCCGGGAAGTACCAAAATGTACCACGATCTAAGAAGACTATATTGGTGGAGGGGTATGAAGGCTGATATAGCTCGTTTTGTGTTCCAAAGGTACCGAATTGTCAACAAGTTAAAGCGAAAAGGCGAGACACGCGGGTTTACTACAGCCATTCCGGAACCTGTGTGGAAGTGGGATTGTATTACTATGGATTTCGTCACTGGCTTACCTTTGACACCAAGGTCAGTGGATGCAGTCTGGGTTATAGTGGATCGACTCACCAAGACAGCTCGATTTATTGCGGTCGGACCTCGGTATACCATGGAGAACGGCCAAGTTATATGTTGATAATATAGTCGGACTTCATGGCGTTCCAGAGAGTATAGTATCCGACGAGAGATCCCCGTTTTACATCGAAGTTCGGGAAGGATTACGAAAGCTATGGGAACCAAGTTGAAGTTCGATACGCTTTTCACCCCTCGGACGGACGGACAATCAAAGCGAACTATTCAAATTTTGGAAGATATGCTCCGAGCTTGTGCAATAGATTTCAAGGGAGCTTGGGATGAGAAGCTATCACTTATCGAGTTCGCTTACAACAACAGTTATCAGGCTACAATTCAGATGGCCCCATATGAAGCACTCTATGGGAAGAAGTGTCGTACACCCCTGTTATGGAACGAGGTGGGGGAAAGAAGAATTGTAGGACCAGAGTTTGTTGAAGAAACTTGCCGAGTGATTGATCAGATCAAGGAGAGAGTAAATACGGCTCAAGTCCGACAGAAGCACTATGCGGATAATCGACGTCGGGATCTGGAGTTTACAGTGGGTGACAAAGTGTTCTTGAAGGTATCACCGGTGCGAGGTCTGAAACGGTTTGGTAAGAAGGGGAAGCTTTGCCCCAGGTATGTGGAACCATATGAGATTTTGAACCGATGTGGTAATGTAGCATATCAATTGACTCTACCACCATCTATGTCCAGTGTTCATAACGTGTTCCACGTATCATTACTGAAGAAGTATGTCAGAGATCCATCGCACATCTTGACCGCTGATCCCCCAGACTTGACTGAAGACTTAACATTCGAGTGGTGCCCGTGATGCTCTCGAGTCGAAAAGTTCAGCAACTTCGAACCAAGGATATCCATTATGTGAAGGTGCATTGGAGAAGCTAAAATGTGGAGGAAATTACTTGGGAAGAAGAGAGCGCAATGAGGAAGGAGTACCCTAACCTTTTCGACGATCAAGGTACGTTCAAATTTCGAGGCCGAAATTTCTTTAAGGGTGGGGGAGTTGTAGAACCTACATGCAAATTTTGGGGACAAAATTTCTTTTAAGGGTGGTGGAGTTGTAAGACCCGCACTCCGTAAACACAGTCCAAACCTCAGTTTTGTGTCGTGACAGGTCTTCCGATCATCACCGGGCCATACGGGACGAGCGGATGAAAAACAGGTATGAAATCGGACCAAAGACGACCAATAGTCATCAATTTATGTTGACCGGTCGATGGTACCGGTCGACCGGTATGGCCTGCGCAGCTATGTGCGAGAATCTGGAAATTGACTTCTGAGGGTCCCACTTCCCTGATTTCGAATCCTAGAAGTTTCCTAATCCTAGTAGGGTTACTAAACCCTAAATATAGCCTATAAATACACCCTTAAGCCTCCTCAAATCCTTTCCATTGTCTCTCGCAAACCCTAGAGAAGAGAAAGAGGTTGGAAAGGAGAAGGAGCTAGGAGGAAGAAGAAGGAGCCGCCATTACCGTTCGACGAAGCTCACACTACGCCTGTCAACGGTAAGTGTTCGAATCAATCTTCTTATCCTATGTTACTTGTGTGGGTGGGTCAATACCATGCAAAGTAGGTATTGATCTAAAACCCTAATTTGGCCAATAAACCCTAAGTTGCCGTCAAACCCTAGATTCGAGTTTCGAGATGATATTCATTGAAACGAAACTTGAATGAGTTGGGAATAACTCTAACTCCAAGTTTAGACTTAGAATGGATAGGAGAAACCTTGGAAATCCATGGAGGATGATCGACGGCAGTCGAAAACCCATGTATGGTCTTCCGGAGACATACCGGTCGACTATACCGGTTGCACATGGTGCGACCGGTATGTTGCCACCGGTATCCCTCGGGAGGCTGGTCTGTGGGGGACTGGCTGACCATACCGGTCGCCAGTCTTCCCCACAGGGCTGCGACCGGAATGTTGCCACCGGTCAGCTCTGTGAGGGTATTTTGTAACCGTGTTGGTTTCCGACCAACACGAAACCCTAAGAAAAATATTCTAATGAAACCCTAATAATGTTGTAGGACTTTGTGACTTATCGTTTGGATCTTGCGACGTGGAGCAAGTTATCGAACGATTGTCGTAAGGGAATCGACCTAAACCTAATAATTAATGGACAAGTAAACCTTTGTTAATAACCCGAATATACATATGATGTGTTGTTTGTGCATATTCACATGCCATCCTTTACTTTCAGTTATTATTATTGTTCATGCATTGATAGGATGTGATTGTTAGGCATGTGGTTGTTTTCGTTAGTGTGTGGAGTGGGGCATGGGCCTGGGATCGCTCTTCACATTAGCACCTTTTGTAGTATTCTGTCTTAACATGCTCGGTACGGGTGGGGCATCGGGGAAGGTCGTGGTACGGTGGTCTCCGATATTGATGTTGTCCGGCCCCTGTTATGTGGTAACCGTGGTCTCCGAGTCGACGCTGGCTTGTCCACGATGCTTTAGCTCTATCTCTATGCCGTAGGGAGTTATGTTGGGATAGGGTCTACCTGCGTTATGTTTCTATCCTAGTGAGTTGGTTGCGGATAGGGCATCAGGGGAGGTGTGGGAATGCCTTAGCTCTATCTCTATGCCGTAGACGGCTATGCTGGGATAGAGCATACATTGATGACATATAGGATTTGTTAGTTGCGAGCCCAGTTTGCGAGCCC
This sequence comes from Protea cynaroides, assembly GCA_028583415.1. Lineage (NCBI taxonomy): Eukaryota > Viridiplantae > Streptophyta > Magnoliopsida > Proteales > Proteaceae > Protea > Protea cynaroides. Next base: position 109,781,205 of record CM053276.1, read on the forward strand.
TGGCCAGTAGGGGCTTAGGTACTGGTATGGGTAGAGTATCAGGGGAGGTACGGGGGTATCTTAGCTCTATCTCTATTCCATGATGGGTGCATTTGGGCCAATGGGGGTGTGATCCATGAGGTGCCACACACTCGTGTATAGAGGTGCGGGGTCCACCAAACCTTTCTATAGCACATTGCAAACTTAAAACCGGACCACAGCATAAAACTGATTGTTCCTCATGCATAATATTGTGAAACTATCTGATTGTCTTACTGAGCTGTGTTGTGAGCTCACCCTTTGTACGTACATTGTTTTTAGATGTTGATGCAGGTTATACTGTTGACGACTATGTGAACGCTCTGGCGTATGGAGGTGTTGCTACTCTGGATGTGCAAGCAGGAGAGGACGAGCATGACGCTTCATGCGAGTGCCCTTTCTGCGTGTACCTTTGATCGGATTTTATTTATTTAATTCCCTTATTTTTTTATTGGATTAAAGGGATGTAATGATATTATTTTATGTGTTTGAATTTGAATAATTGGATACTTATTTAATTTATCAATAGATACTCAGTTCATTCTATTTTAAAGACTTCCGTTGTATATTTATATTCTGATTGTGGTTATGTGTAATGGTTTGTATGGGTGGACACGGCCTATTCGAGATCCTGGTGTGAACCGTTGGTTCAATGACGGTTCACTCACACCATTCTGGTTGGATCAGAATTGGGGTGTGATAATATAAGCTAAAGTAGTCGATCATATGACCTAACTTGACTATTTTCGGGTCTGATAAGCTTACCTGGTGTTGTGGTTTCTTTACACGGTTGGTCCACTCGATCTGGCTATGATGGGAAAACCTGACACGTTATGGTTAGACCAGATTAATAATGTGCAAGTTTTACAACTCCCTCTCCCTTAAATAAATTTTATCCTCGAAATTTACACATACCTTCCGAATCGAATAGGTAAGGATATTGCTTCCGCATAGCATTTTCTTCTTTTCATGTGATTCCTTCCACATCCTGGCTTCTCCACATAACCTTAACATAATAAATGTCATGGTTGCAAAGACATTGAACCTTTCGACTAGTGACTTAGAAAGGTACCATTTCAAACGTCAAGTTTTTAGTCAAATCTGGTGGATCCGCCATTAGAACTTACGTTAGATATCTGACGTACTTCTTCAGCAATGATACGTGAAATATATCATGTACACCAGACATAGATGGTGGTAGTGCTAATTGATACGCCACCTTTTCACGTCTAGCTAAAATCTTATAGGGTTCGATATATCTGGGACATAGCTTCCCTTTCTAATCGAACCATTTCAAACCGTGCATAGGGAATATTTTTTAAAATACCTTGTCACCTACGATAAATTCAAGGTCTCAGCGTCGATTATCTACATATTGTTTCTGACGATTTTGAGGTGTTCTAACTCATTCCTTGATTATGTCAACTATTCGACAAGTTTCCTTGATAAAATTTGGTCCAACGATTCTTCGTTCTCTAACTTCATTCCAAAATAAAGAAGTTCGATACTTTCTACCAAATAATGCTTCATAGGGTGATATCTGTATTGTAGCTTAATATTTGTTGTTATAAACGAACTCGATTAATGGAAACTTCTCATTCCATGAACCCTTGAAGTCAATCACATAAGTTCGGAGCATATCTTCTAAAATCTGAATGGTGCGCTCTGACTGTCCATTAATTTGGGGGTAGAATGTGGTACTGAACTTCAATATTGTACCCATGGTCTTCTGTAATCCTTTCTAAAACTTTAAAGTAAAGCGTGGGTCTCTGTCAGATACTATGCTTCAGGTACACCGTGTAAGACCCGTACTTCACAAACTCGGTCGTACCATGTCGTATCAGGTATTCCTATCATGGTCGGATCAAACGGATCAAGTGCGTGAAGGAACCACAAGGTTAGGTACATAAATCGAACAAAAAATCAGTAATTAGGGGCATGTGGTCGCATACCTAAGCAGGTATGGTCGACCACACCTCAGAAAAATGAGACCATTCCATTCTAGGATGTGTGGTCACATATTTGGGATGTGTGGTCGATGGATTCTGCGACCACACGTGCGACCCCACGAAGTCATGATCAATGCCGAGTTTTGAAAACTTTCCAAAACCTTGGGATTTCTTTCCTAATTAAAGTGGGACTCTATATTGAGGTCTTTTTCTATACAAAGGATGTCCCTTAGCCTCTTTTACTCTTTTAGAACCCAAATTGAAAGGGAGAGAGAAAGAGAGAAGTAGGAAGAGAAGGAGATTTGGGAGAAAAAGGCTAGGAGGAGGCATTGCAGGGAAAGCTCTGATTCTCCAGCAAGCTTAAGGTATGGAACCACTCTCTATACTAGTAGGATGTCTAGAATAGGTCATAATTGAGATGTTGAGTCAAGGTAGGATCTCAACCATGAGATCCATGGACAAAACTCAAGAGGGATCTATGAAGAGTAGGTTAGGATGAATGATTATGTAAAATATGAATTGGAGGCCGTAGATCAATCATAGGAAGGACCTTAATGGTGAGCCCAGGAATCAAAACATGAAGGGATGGGATTGAGAGTGAAAGTTGACCAAAAACTCGTGTGGTCGCAGCTAAGGTCGACCACATGAGGCACATATGATCGACTACACGCTCTTGGGAAGGTTCCAGAGAGGGTATGGTCGCATGTGTGGTCGCATGATATGCGACCACAAGTATCCACCCCACACACTGTGGTCGTAAAAACTGAGACCACAAATGTTGCTGTCACACCCTAATTCCGTACTATTCAGAATGGTGTGATGAACCGCTAACAAACCAACGGTTCAACCAGGATCTCAAGTAGGCTGTATCCGTGTTATCTAAACTCCATACATCCACATTCATAATCAGAGTAAATATATAATAGCGGAAGTCTTATAGTAAAATGAACTGAGAATCTACTGTGATATTAATATTTAAATAGCAAATTATTCTATATCAACTGAGACATAAATAAATATCAAATACATGTCCATAATAAATCCAAGTAAATAAAACTAAGAAAATATCTAATCAAATACACATGAGTTGCACTCGCAAGAGGAGTCATGTGTATCCACTTCAGCTTCAACTTCCATCGCCGCTATGTTCCCGTACGCTGGAGCATTTACATAATCTTCAACGGTATAACTTGCATCATCAACTAAAAATATTCGACGTCGAGGGGTGAGCACACATCATGGCTCAGTGAGCAAACAAAACAATGCAACAGTACATATGCATGCAATCAATTCATATCTTTGGTATGGTTTATAGTTTGCAATGCGCAATAGAAAGGTTGGGTGGTCAAAGGTTAACGTTTATTGACCCCGTCTCTATACACAGGGTGTGGAAGTCCGCCCAAAGGTTAACGTTTATTGTCGTCCCCATCCACCCTAATCATGAACATTATACAACAAAGGTTAACGTTTATTACTGTATAGTGCCATACCAACACGTAAGCCCCTGCTGACGAGGGCTTGCAACTGGGCTCGCAACTAACCAGTCCTAATGCCAAACAGTGTATCCAAGGCCTCACCCCAGCATCCCTCAGAATGTCCATAGAGATAGAGCTAAGGCCCCCCGGTAGAGTCAGAGACTACAAGGACCAAGACCACCTCCCCTAATACTCTACAACATAATAGTTCTGCTAAATGAATGACGATACGACGATGCTAATGCACAAGACTTGAGTTAGAGATAGAGCTAAAGTGTTGAGACCCGTCAAAGGTTAACGTTTATTAACGTTTTCATCACACCTCCCTTGATACTCGCTCGCATCAAGTACACCAACCACACACATACAATCACATGCCTATTCCTATCATCATCATCGTCATCATGTTATAAATAATAAAATAAATATGCATGAACAAGTAATAGAAATATTGGATGACATGTTGTATGTACATTACAAACATAGTCGCATAGAATCAAGTATAGCATTGGACTCAAGAAAAGAGAAAATAGTTTGTTATTAACCAATTAGTTTAGAGTTCCATTTTCTCACCTTAGCTTGCTAATAGATACTCTTCCAAGCTTTAGAATCACCTTTATAATGTTATTATATTGCTAGAAGACCTAACAAAGTCGATAAAATTTAATTAGAATTTATTTTAACTTTTAAAACCATTCTGTTAACTGAGGGTCGGAGGTAGGGTCTGAGTTATAACCGATCCCTGGTGCGACCCTCCCCAATCTGGACTTCCAGAACCCTGAGGGTCGATACTTAGGTTCATGTAGGGTCGGACGATCATCGACCCTCTGTGCGACCCTAGGTGGTTTTTGGTCAATTTTCCTCCTTTTTGTCCATTCTTCGTGTTTGGGGTCCTATGGCTTGCTCCTACAGTCCATTCAACATACATTTCATGGTCTAGAACCATGAATCATCAACCTATATAGTTTTCATGTATTCTTTCATGGTTTTCCATGAAAACCTAATCATGGGTTGATGGTTTGGGTTTCTCCGAGATCATACTCTCATCCTTATCTAACCTAAGGCCTGTAGAAACTCATGAAATTAGTATCCATACCTGAGAAGAATACTCCTTCTCTGCAACTCTTCTCCTTTTTGCTTACTTCTCTTCCTTGTTTCTCTTCTTCTTCTCTTCCTTCTCTTCTCTTTCTCTCAATTTAATTAGGGTTGTAAAAGGAGTGAAAGAGGCTTAGGGACGTCCTTTAAATAGAGTAGAAACATCCTAAAATAAGTCCCTTTGAGATTAGGAAAAACTCCTAATCGAAATTATGGAAATTTCTTAATTTTAGTTTCGGCGGCAACTAAGGGTCGATGGGAGGGTCGATGATCCCGTCGACCCTAGGTTTCCTAAAGTGTCCGACCCTCACTGTAAAACAGAGGGTCTGACTTTCTGTCTTGGGGGGGTCCGACCCTCCCTTGTTGGTTATGCGACCCTCCCCCTAATTTAAGTATTTTTGGGTCGATTTGATACCTGGGATCACGATCTCCTTCTCGCCCTTGGTCCATTTGACTCAACCATGATGGGTAAACCTGGTTCAAGGTGATAAGACCGGGTTAGTTTGATACGGGTCTTACAGTTGCCACATCTACGACCACTCGATCTGTTTGATTCCAGATGAAACTTTTGACTACTGTAACTTGGTGAACTTGAGTCCTAACTTAAATACATTAATTGTTTAGGTTCTCAATGGGTTCAAAGTAATTTTCAAAGCTTGAGAGAGGAACAAACATCGATCAAAGGTGAGGGAACATGACCTAAACTAATTGGCTAATAACAAGCTGTTTATTCTATTGAGTCCAATGCCATGATTGATTCTATGCTTGTATGCTTGTAATGTGCATCTCATATGTCATCTAATATTGCTGTTATTACTGCTCATGCATATTTACTTCTGTCTATTTGCTACTATGTTGATTGATGATGCTAGGAATAGACATGTGATTGTGTGTGTGTGTGGTTGATGTGTTGGATACTAGTGAAGCATCAGGGGGAGGACATGACATTGTGGTCTCTGACCTAGTCACCAGACTCTAGCTCTATCTCTACTCAAGTATTGTCCACTGACATCATTGTATCGCCATTACCTTAGCAGAATTATTACGTCATAGGGTATCAGGGAAGGTGGTCTCGGATCGTGTGGTATTTGACTCTGTCGGGGGGCCTTAGCTCTATCTCTATGGACGTATTGAGGGATGCTGGGATGAGGCCTTGGATACACTGAATGACATTAGGATTGGTTAGTTGCGAGCCCAGTTTGCAAGTCATCGCCAACAGGGGCTTACGTGTTGGTATGGGTAGGGCTTCAGGGAAAGTATTGACGGTATTTGATCTGGATAATTTAGCTCTATCTCTATTCCATGGTGGGTGCATGTGGGACGACAATGGTGTTTGATCCATTGGTCTGATTCACACACTCATGTATAGATGTGCAGTGGCCGCCAATCCTTTCTATAGCATATTGTAAACTTAAAAATCAGACCAAAGATATAAATTAAATGGATGCATATGTTTGTTGCATTGTTCTATTTTCTCACTAAGCCATGATGTGTGCTCACCCTTTTGCCGTCGAATATTTTTAATTGATGATGCAGATCTTACTGTTGAAGATTATGTGAATGCATCGACGTATGGACATGTAGCGGCTATGGACGTAGAAACTGTTGAAGATGCGCATGATCCTTCATGCGAGTGCAATCAATGCATCTTTGATTAATTTAGTTATATTTTGGTTAACGGACATGTAATTGATTATTTTATTTTATGTCTAAGTTACTTAGAGATAACTGGATTAATTATTTATTTAGCACTGTTAGATACTCATTTCATTAATTATAAAGACTTCCGTTTATTTGTTTATTATCTCTGATTATTATTGTGGAATGTGTGTGTGGTTGATATGGTGGGTACTACCTAACGGAGATCCTGATTGAACCGTTGGTTTATTGATGGTTCATCACACTATTCTGGTTAGTCTAGAATTAGGGTGTGACAACTTGATATCAGAGGTCTCAGGTTCTACCCATTGACCTAACTACTTCCACTTGAGTCATGAACTGAGTTAGAAAAAAAACTGAAATCCATAATAAGAACACACCATAAGCATCTTGTTGTTTACGACATAAACTAAGAAAGAGGATAATGCACATATCTAAATAGAAAACAAACTCTCTCTCTCTCTCTCTCTCTCTCTCTCTATATATATATATATATATATATATATATATATATATATATATGCCAAAATAAAAAGCAAAAAATGTATATCCGAATATGAGTACGGTCCACAATTCAGACAGTTACTCTCTAGAATAAACAAGAGAAATAATAGGAGCAATCGAGAAACTGGGGGTGTAGGTGGAGGAGGTGTCTCACAGTCTTGATCATAGTCTTCAGCATATACTCTTGTGAGCCAGGCTACCTGAGTTTGGGTCGCTTGGAGACTAGCTGCTAGAACTGCTACCAGTTGGTCTGTAGAGTGCTGAGCATCAAAGAGCTCTCCTACCCTCTGGTCTGTAGCACGCTGAGTGTTGCGAATCTCACGTAGCAGTGCCATCATATCATCTAGTGGTGGGTGAGAAGGGCCAACCAAATGAGAAGTCCGGGAAGGGCCACCTCCTATAGAGTGCTGTGGTGATGAAGGAGGGATGACATTCACATCCATGTACATTCGATCACATCCTCTCATTGTCACTCTCTGATGCCTCTACTGCTGCTGCTGCTGCCTCCGCATCTGCTGCCGCCACCCTAGTGAGGGGATGTCTTATAGCGTTTCACTCCTCGTCATTGACCTGCACGTCTCTCATCCCCATCTTATAGATGGCCTTCCAGTTTAGGTCAGATGAAAAGGTGTCCTCACAAATCCTCTCATGAACTATGTCCACCTGCAGACAAGTGAGTAGTGTAGTGATCAAGCATCCATAGGGTAGATTACCCCTCAGACCAAGAGTCATGGCATGGTGCATGGTCCTGATAATGATATACGGAAGGCAGATGGGCTGCCTGGTGCAGATACAGTAGAGGAGATACTGGATCAACTACGAAAATTTCTCGTAGTAACCACTTTGGGAAATCAAATTATACTGAATAATAATCTTGCAGTACACCCGAGGCTCTGGACGGAGATTGACTACTTTCATCTACCAGCGGTCATCCCTAAGAAGTTGATTGCATACCTCTGTGCGCATTATTATCGATAAGAACTGGGACTCCTTTGGTGCGCAGTAGACCAAGGGACCGTCATTTGAAATACCTAGGAGATCAACCAACTTCTGACAGTTGAACGAGATTGGTACACCTTTCACTAAACTGGTGATCCAAAGCTCTCTACCCCTATCTATGTCCTCTGGATCACCCTCCATCTGTAAATTACAGTAGAACTGCTGCACCAATTCAGGATGGGTGCAACCCTCGTATAAAATCATGGGGAGCCAACCCATATCACTGAACGCCCTCTTTACATCGAATACGGCTAGGCTGGCCAAGTTGACACATCGACCCCCTTCTACCTTCTTGCAATGGTACCAGGGATATTGTACCTCCGCTTCAATGAACCTGAAGCGACGGAGATCATGAACTCTAAGGACTTTGGTATGAACCATGTTACCTGCAAGGAACATAAGTCGACAAGTAACATATCAGATATAGAGAATTTTAAAATTTGACATTATGACGACGTGATTTGACCAAAGCCTCATCTTGCCCAAATGCTTGGACTAGGACTTACATATGTCACAAACATAGTTATTTAATTCTCCAAATTATTCACGAATTATTCTTTCGAACCGAATAATACGAATAATTCTCCCGAATTTGAATTATATTTAATGATTCTTTAAAATTCTCGCATTTTTTGTCCAGAAATAAATATCACGAATAACTCTTTCATATCCGAATTATACCGAATAATTCTTATACTTAAAAAAACTATTAATATCCTAATGGAGGACTTAATGCCTTAACTACTATTCTCAAACAAAGTTTTTCAAAAAAAAAAAAAAAAAACTTAATGCCATAACTATTTTCATCTTTTTCAATCTAAGACTAATGATACCATGGAATTATTAATTTCATTCGACAACATGGAATTAAATATGAGTATAAAAATGATACCATAATACAAAGCAAATCATCACTTTTGTGTGCTTTTCCAATCGGGATTAAATATGATTCTAAAAGTAAATATTATAATAACCATGAGGAAGTAAATAACGAACATGGAAAAGAGATGGATTTCATGAGGATGATTGGATGAATTTATGAAAATGTTTGATTTTATGAACATCAGCTCCACTAAATTAGTATTGCAATCATAATAAAATTTAATGATCCACATTATATATTGTAATGAAATCTAACAAATCCACCGTTATACACACATACCCATCTATTATGTATTATTTTGTTATTTATAAATTAAATATTATTCTAATGCCACTTATATATTATGCAGGTGTAATAATAGATTGATAGGAGCACCAAATATTAAAAATTAATATCTAAATTTTTTGTCTGAATTTTTGTTAGACAAAAGAATAATTCTCGAACCGAACTGAATTAAAATTTTATTTTAAGTCTACTTTCTCGACCACATATTTGACCGAATTCTTAAATTATCGAAACGACTCATTTTGAATAATTTCCGAATCCGAATTAAATAACTATGGTCACAAACCATCATACAATGATAAATTAAATGAGAAATTGCCATTAATTAAAACAAATTGAAGAAATTTTGGAAATTGGGAAAAATTCTTAATTTCTAGGTCAAAAGATAAATTTTCCATTGATTGACCAATCCGATCAATGAAACCCAAAATTTCTATAGGGCTTTTGTCTGTTGGGTGCCTAATGGCAAGGTTCACCAGTAAAAATTGATTTTTTATGGTTAAATAAAATTTAATTGGGAAAAGATTGAAATAGAATAGAGAAAATGACTCGAAAAACTCAAGATGTGGAATCTGGTGGTTGATCGAAGAAATTTCACTCAAGGTGAGTGGTCTGTACTATAGCAACTCAGTGGAGGCGAGTTGAGTTGTGAACAGTAAAAGACAAAAAGAGAATAGAGAAAATGACTCGAAAATTGGGTTTAAAAACCTAATTTGGGGTCGTGTGGTCATAGAATTAGACAAAAAATGCCATCACACGATCGACCCCACGATAGACCATAGGCTCTCGGTAAGTTGCCAGGGTTCATGTGGTCACAACCCTGTGGTCACATATAGTGTGACCACACCTATCGACCACAAGATGAAAATACACTGTTTTGTTTGAATGACCCTGAAAATTTGAATTTTTACCTCATTTGTTGTAAGACTAACATGAGGTCATCGTATATTGTACTTGTCTCACATGTTTATATTGTACTTGTCTCACATGTTTCCTTGACTTTTCAGACACTACCATAGTCGAATGTAGGAAATGGCTGGGCATAGAATAACCCGAGGAAGACGCAACCCAAGCCCACCTTTACCACCACCTGTGGAGGTAAACGCCAATGAAAACCTAGGGGAACAGGAGGAAAAACCTAGAGAATCAGAATGTGGCACCGCTAAGAGTCAACAATCAGGCCAACCCAATAAATTTGCCAGCCCCACCTACGGATTTAGCTACTGTTGTTATGAATTTGGCACAACAGGTGCAGCAATTACAGCAAATGCAAGCAAATATGTAAGCTGCTATGGGAATTGCTATCCCAACAGCAAACACAACACCTATATCGATGAGGCAAGCTAATACCGTACCTGGGGGTAGCAATACCTCACCCCAAGCATCTGCAATGAATAACACGGTACCCCAAGCACCTCAAATGTCAGTTGTACAAGCTCAAGTGTAGAACCTTGAAGTACCGCAAGGCGGATATAACCAAAGTAACTACCAGTACCAACCGCCTATGTATGGAGCATATGCACAGTATCAGTGGAAAACTCCAGACTGATTGAGCATTTTTTGAGAATAAAACCAAGGGAATTCACTGGTAAATTATCGGATCCTCTGTGGCCAGCCCACTGGATTAACGAGATGGAAAGAAACTTTATGATGATGACTATTAATGAAGAGGAGAAGGTGTTATGCTCCATCTTTATGCTAAAAGGCGATGCACACCATTGGTGGAAATCTAATCGGAATAATCTATTAACAAAGCACACCCAATTGACCTGGGCTATCTTCAAAGAAGCATTCTTTGAAAAATATTTTCCCAGGAGTTTTGGAGATCAGAGGAAAAAAGAATTTTTGAGCCTATATCAAGGACAAATGACTGTTGACACTTATCAGTAGCGTTATGAAGAGCTGTTCTTCTTTGCTCCCTCTAGCATGTAGGAAGAAGATACCAAAATCTAAAGGTTCATTATGGGACTTAGGGGAAGCATTTGAGAGCATGTTTTGGGACTAGAAAAAAAAATATACAATGAAGTTGTACAGAGAGCACGAGTTTTGGAGTCTAGTCAAAGAGAAAACTACTTTGCTCAAAATAGGGGTATCAAGAGGCCTAATGGAAACTCATTCAATGGAGGGAGCTCCAAGATATTTAAATCCTTCTGCACTCAAGGCTTCAATCTACATCTAAGACTACTCCAACAGCTTAACCGCAACTGAAGCAGGCTAATGCTGGAGTCAAATGCTTTAATTGCAATCAAATAGGGCGTTATTCAAGAGATTGCCCTAAGCCAAGGAAGCAACTACAGCAAGGAAAGGTTTATGCTGTTACTTTTGAGGATGCTACCGCATTGCCTGATGTGGTCACAGATATGATTCAATCTTTTGTTTTAAAATATCTTGTGTGATCATGTAGACTAAATTAAATCAAATCACAGGTATCGTATCTATTAATGGCATATCCGCTAGAGTACTTTTTGACTCTGGGGCTACTCCTTTTATATCGGTGTCATTTGGGAAGAAGTTAGATATACCCCTCAGACCATTAGACTACAAGCTACTAGTACGGTCACCTATGGGATTGGAAGCAGAATTAAACAAAGGTTATGGACCATGTCTAGTTCTTATAAATAGATGAAGTTTTGACGCCAATCTAGTGCAACTCGAGATGACAGACTTCGAAATCATCTTAGGGATGGACTAGTTATCCCAGAATTCTATGAGTTTGTTGTATGCTGAGAAGAAGATATCATTTAAAGACAAGAAAGAAGCAGAGTTCAATTTGTGGGAACCAAACTTTCTCGTAAACGGAAGCTCATCCTCTCTGCGCTAAAGGCTAAAAAGTGCCTGGAAAAGGGAGGAGTTGGATACCTAGTGTCTGTGGTTGAGTTCACCAAGAAAGCACCACGAATGGAAGATATTGAAGTTGTACGTGAATTTTTGGATGTATTTCCTGAGGAATTACCAAGATTATCACTTGATTAAGCGATAAAATTTGTTATAGATCTTATACCAAGAGCCGCACTAGTATTTAATGCACCTTATCGAATGGCTCATTCTGAATTGAAGGAATTGAAAGCACAATTACAAGAGTTGCTGGACAAGGGTTATATTTGACCCAGTATATCACCATGGGAAGCGCCGGTATTGTTCTTGAAAAAAAAGGATGGTAGTGTTCGACTTTGTATAGATTATCGAGAACTGAACAAGCTCACAATTAAGAATCGGTATCCATTGCCTCGGATCAATGACTTATTCGATCAGTTGCAAGGTACCAAAGTGTTCTCCAAGATTGATCTTCGATTAGGATACCATCAATTGAAGATCAATGAAGGTGATATTCTGAAGACAGCATTCAATACCAGATATGGACATTACGAATTTCTAGTTATGTCATTTGGATTGACTAACGCATCTACAACATTTATGGAACTCATAAATCGGGTATTTCATGATATGCTAGATACATCGATCATTGTATTTATTGACGACATCCTAGTCTACTCCAAGGACAAAGAAACTCATATCAAAAATCTTAGAGCCGCTCTGCAGCGACTAAGAACAGAAAAGCTTTACGCTAAATTTACTAAATGTGAGTTCTAGCTAAGTGAAGTCGATTTCTTAGGCCACGTTGTATCAACTGAAGGAATTAAAGTGGATCCTAACAAGATTGAAGCTATTGTGAAATGGGAAACACCTAAGAGTGTTGTAGAAATTAAAAGTTTCTTAGGTTTAGCTGGGTATTATCAATGATTCGTGGAAGATTACTCCAAGATCACCGTACCTCTCACCAGTCTGACCAAGAAAGGAGAAAATTTTGTTTGGACCAATAAATGTGAGGAGTGTTTTCAAACACTGAAGGCAGGACTGATATCAGCTCCCTTCTTGACTATACCGGTACCAGGAAAACCATTTATCTTATACATCGATGCGTCTGGGTTAGGTTTGGGATGTGTGCTTATGTAAGGAGAGCAAGTAATTGCATATGCTTTCAGACAATTAAAAACACATGAAAAGAATTACCCCACTCATGACTTGGAATTAGCAGCGGTGCTACATGCTGTCAAGATACGGACACATTATTTATATGGAGAAAATTTTTAGATTAAATCAGATCATAAGAGTCTTACTCATCTTTTCAATCAGAAGGAGTTGAACATGAGACAAAGAAGATGGTTAGAGTTGCTAAAGGATTATGATTGTAATATCTAGTATCATCCAGGGAAGGCCAATGTAGTTGCTAATGCACAAAGTAGAAAAACGATGATAAAATCATAGGAAGAAGCTAGTACAAATGTTGTAATGTGTGTCACAGGAAATGTATTTAATTACAGTAGTGAGCAGTTCATGATTGATAAACCGCATGAATTGACCCACCTAGGGTTTATTAATCGATTTTCAAACATGTTTGCTACATTGAAGATTGTACCTGATCTGATAGACGAAGTGAAAGTAGCTATTCAATCAGACCCCTATCTGAGAACAGTGCAAGAAGACCTTGAAAAAGGTAGGACTACTCCTGACTTCACCTTGGACCTTGAAAGGGTACTACGATACAAAGGGAGAGTATGTGACCCTAAAAGTGAAGACTTAGATATTAGACATAGATTAATGAAGGAAGCTCACACTATTGCTTATTCGGTACATTCCAGGAGTACAAAGATGTATTACGATCTAAAGAAACTATATTGGTGGAGGAGAATAAAAGCGGATGTAGCGAGATATGTATCTTAATGCTTGAATTGTCAACGGGTAAAAGCTGAAAGGTAAAGGCCTGTAGGTTTGTTATAACCATTACCTGAATCAGCTTGGAAATGAGACTGCATTACCATGGACTTTGTTACAAGGTTACCATTGACTCCCAGAGTAGTTGACGCAGTCTGGGTGATTATAGATCGATTGACTAAGATAGCTCGTTTTATAGCTATACGACCTCAGTATACCTTGGAGAGGTTAGCTAAGCTGTATATGGATAATATCGTTAGATTACACAAAGTACCTGAAAGCATCATGTTTGACAGAGACCCACGCTTTACCTCAAAATTTTGGGAAGGATTGCAGAAGGCTATGAGAATCACATTAAAGTTTAGTACTGCATTTCACCCTCAGACCGATAGACAGTTGGAGCGTACCATTTAGATTTTAGAAGACATGCCCCGAGCTTGTGTTATTGATTTCAAGGGATCATGGGATGAGAAGTTATCATTGATCGAGTTCACATATAACAACAGCTATCAAGCTACTATACAGATGTCACCCTATGAAGCACTATATGGTAGGAAGTGTCGAACTCCTTTATTTTGGAATGAAGTCGGAGAGCGAAGAATTTTAAGCCCTGAGTTTTTTGAAGAAACATGCAAAGTGGTGGACGTAATTAAGGAAATAATTAGGACAGCTCAGAATCCTCAAAAACAATATGCAGATAATCGACGCCGAGACCTTAAGTTCATTGTGGGTGACAAAGTATTCCTGAAAATATCACCCAGGCATGGCTTAAAACGGTTTGGATAGAAAGAAAAGCTAAGTCCGAGGTACATCGGATCATATGAGATTCTAACTAAGCGTGGGAAGGTGGCGTATCAGTTAGCATTACCCCTATCTATGTCAGGTGTGCATGATGTGTTTCATATTTCATTACTGAAGAAGTACATCCGAGATCCAACACACATCCTAACAACGGATCCACTGGGTTGACTGAAGATTTGACGTTCTAAGTCGTACCTTTTGAAATTACTGGTCGGAAGGTTCAACAATTAAGTAACCACGACATCTATTATATTATAGTTAGTTGGAAAAGCCAAGATGTGGAAGAAATCATACGGGGAGAAGAAAACGTTATGCGAAGGCAATATCCTCACCTATTCGACTCGGAAGGTATGTGTAAATTTTGTGGACGAAATTTATATAAGAGGGGGAGAGTTGTAAGACCCGTATTTCACTAACCCGGTCTTATCATGTCGTATCAGGTTTTCCTATCATGGTCGGATCAAGTGGATCAAGTGCGTGAAGGAACCACAAGGTTAGGTACGTAGATCGAATCAAAAATCAATAATTAGGGGCGTGTGTTTGCAAACCTAAGCAGGTATGGTCGATCAAACCTCAGAAAAATGAGACCACTCCATTCTAGGATGTGTGGTGGAATATTTGGGACGTGTGGTCAATGGATTCTGTGACCACAGGTGCGACCCCACGAAGTCATGGTCGACTCTGAGTTTTGGAAACTTTTCAAAACCTCAGGATTTCTTTCCTAATTAAAGTTGGACTCTATATGGAGGTTTTTTTTTTTCTATATAAAGGACATCCCTTAGCCTCTTTTACTCTTTTAGAACCCAAATAGAAAGGGAGAGAGAAAGAGAGAAGTAGGAAGAGAAGGAGATTTGGGAGAAAAAGGCTAGGAGGAGGCGTTGCAGAGAAAGCTCTGATTCTCCAACAACCTTAAGGTATGGAACCATTCTCTATACTAGTAGGATGTCTAGAATAGGTCATAATTGAGATGTTGAGTCAAGGTTGGATCTCAACCATGAGATCCATAGACAAAACTCAAGAGGGATCTATGAAGAGTAGATTAGGTTGAATGATTATGTAAAATATGAATTGGAGGCTGTAGATCAATCATAAGAAGGACCCTAATGGTGAGCCCAGAATCAAAACATGAAGGGATGGGATTGAGAGTGAAAGTCGACCAAAAACTCGTGTGGTCACAGCTAGGGTCGACCACATGAGGCACATATGATTGACTACACACTCTCGGGAAGGTTCCAGAGAGTGTATGGTCCCATGTGTGGTTGCATGATATGCGACCACAAGTATCCACCCCACACCCTGTGGTCGCAAAAACTGAAACCACAAGTGCAGCCACACCTGCGACCACTCTTTCTGTTTGATTCCAGATGAGACTTTTGACTACTGTAACTTGGTGAACTTGAGTCCTAACTTAAATACATTAATTGTTTAGGTTCTCAACGGGTTCAAAGTAATTTTCAAAGCTTGAGAGAAGAACAAACATCGATCAAAGGTGAGGGAACAAGACCTAAACTAATTGGCTAATAACAAACTATTTATTTTATTGAGTCCAATGCCATGATTGATTCTATATTTGTACGCTTGTAATGTGCATCTCACATGTCATATAATATTACTGTTATTACTGCTCATGCATATTTACTTCTGTCTATTTGTTACCATGTTGATTGATGATGCTAGGAATAGGCATGTGATTGTGTATGTATGGTTGATGTGTTGGATACTAGTGGAGCATCGGGGGGAGGACGTGGCATTATGGTCTCCTGACCTGATCACCAGACTCTAGCTCTATCTCTACTCAAGTCTTGCCCACTGACATCGTCGTATCGCTATTATCATAGTAGAACTATTACGTCATAAGGAATCAGGGGAGGTGGTCTCGGACCCTGTGGTCTTTGACTCTACCGGGGGGCCTTCGTTGTAAGACCCGTACTCCACCAACTTGGTCTAACCGTATCATGCAGGTCTTTCCATCGTTCCTGGACCAAGTGGACCGAGCGTGTGAAGATAGATCACAAACCAGGTATGAGAATTGAGTTAAAAACACTAAAAACATACCTTAGGTTGCATACCTGGGTAGGTATTGTCACACCCCAATTTTACACTATTCAGAATGGTGTGATGAACCGCTAATAAACCAACGGTTCAACCAGGATCTCGAATAGGCTGTGTCCGTTTGCTTAAACCATACACATCCACACCATAATCAGAGTAAATAAACAACAGCAGAAGTCTTTAATATTAAATGAACTGAGAGTCTAGCGGTGATAAAGTAAATAAATTATCCAATTATCTCCAAATAACAAAGACATAAAATAAAATAATTTAATCAATTACATCGTCTGAATAATTTAAAGAAAAACTAATCGAAGACGCATGCGTTGCACTCGCATGACGAATCATGCGACTCCATTATAACTTCTGCATCCATCGCCGCAGCATGCCTATACATCGAAGCATTCATATAGTCTTCTACTGTGGTACATGCATCATCAACTAAAAATATTCGACATCGAAAGGGTGAGTACACATCACGGCTCAGTGAGCAAACAAAACAATGCAACATATATATGCATGCATTCAATTCATATATAGTCTGGTTCATAAGTTTACAATGTGTAATAGAAAGGTTTGGTGGCTCCCACACCTCTATACACGGGTGTGTAAGCCCACCTAATGGATCAAACACCATTATCGTCCACATCCACCCCACCATGGAATAGGGATAGAGCTAAAGTGCTTAGGACCGCACAACATCACACTTCCCCTGATGCCCTACCCATACCAACACGTAAGCCCCTATTGGCGAGGGCTTGCATATTGGGCTCGCAACTAACCAATCCTAATGTCAAACAGTGTATCCAAGGCCTCACCCCAGCATCCCTCAATACGTCTATAGAGATAGAGCTAAGGCCCCCCGGCAGAGTCAGAGACTACACGGTCTGAGACCGCCTCCCCTGATGCCCTACGACAATGTCAGTGGACAAGACTTGAGTAGAGATAGAGCTAAAGTGCTTAGGACCACACCACATCACACTTCCCCTGATGCCCTACTCGCATCAAGTACACTAACCACACACAAACATTCACATGCCTATTCCTAGCATCATCGTCATCATCATATTATAAATAAATAAAATTAAATATGCATGAACATTAATAGCAGAAATATTGGATGACATGTTAAATGCACATTACACGCATACAAGTATAGAATCATTCATGGCATCAGACTCAATAAATAAAAACAATTTATTATTAGCCAATTAGTTTAGGTCTTGTTCCCTCACCTTTGATTGCTAGTAGATCCTCGTTCAAGCATTATAATTCACTTTTAAATCACTGTAAATACCTAACAAGTTGATAGATTTTAATTAGAATTAATTCTAATATGTTTAGACTAGCAGAAACTGAGGGGTTACAGGTGGGGTAGCACCTGGGGTCTCAGTTCTGCGACCACAAGGTGTAGGGTCACATGGTAGGGTAGCACCTGGGGTCTCAGTTTCTGTGACCCTAGGGTGTAGGGTCGCAGGTGGGGTCGAACATACTTCGACCCTACGTGCGACCACACCCTCCCTGGAACTTTTCGAGGGCATGTGGTCGATCATGTAGGTCTCGTGAGATCGGATATCATTCAACCCTACGTGCGACCACATGTGTTCTTGGTCGACCTTTCACTCTTAAGTCCATTCCTTCATGTTTGAATCCTTTGGCTTACCATCATGGTCCTTCCTATGATCGTTCTATGGCTCAAACTACAATTTTTATACACTATCCATTGTCCATAATGATTTTCTCTATGGATTCTCTTGGAATTTGTCCATGGATGGATGATTTGGGTTCCTCCTAATCCTATCTTCTTCATGAACTATTCTAGGCTCTTAATTCATGTAGGAAATTAGGTTCATACCTTAGGTTTGCTGAGATTCAGAGTTTTCTCTGAACTTTTCTCTTCCTTAGTCTTCTTCTTCAATTTTCCTTCTCTTCCTTCTCTTCTCTTTCTCTCACTTTCAATTAGGGTTCTAAAGGAGTGAAAGAGGCTAAGGGACGTCCTATTTATAGAGAAAAATCCTCCATAATATGCCTCAATGAGTTTAGGAAAGACCCCCTTCGAATTAGGAAGGTTTCCTAATTTTTGGTTTTTGACTGTTTCCGTAGGGTCGGATGTAGGGTCGCGGAATCTGTCGACCCTATGTTTTTTTAAAACATGCGACCCCACGACCAAAAGTCATGGGTTGGACTCTTTTGAGGTGGGGTTGGTCATACCTGTCTAGGCATGCGACCACACACTCATATTTGACTATTTTTGAGTTAAATTTCATACCTGGTCTTGTGGTTTCTTCACGTACTTGGTCCACTTGGCTCGACCATGATAGATAGACCTGGTACAAGGTGGTAAAACCAGTTAGTTCGATACGGGTCTTACAGGTATGGTCGACCATAAGGAAGGGAACAAAAAATCTCAAATCCAGAACCCCACGGTCGATGATTTCGACCCTACGGTCAACGGTTTATGCTACCATATGATCGACCGTGAGAACGCAGATCAGACTCCGAGTTTTGAAAACTTTCCTAAACTAAGGGATTGCTTTTCTAATTGAAAGAAAACTTTATATGGAGAGTTTTCCTTTCTATAAAGGACGTCCCTCAGCCCTTTTTTCACTCTTTTAGAACATTAGTAAACCCTAAAGAAAGAAAAGGAAGAGAAGGAAGAGAAGGAGAAGAAGAAAAAGCTAAGGAGAAGAGTTTGCTGAGAAGGGATTGACTTTCTATCATAGGCAAAGGTATGAAACGAATCTCTGGAGATGTAAACTCTAAGGAATAAGACTTCTATGGAGGATAGGCCTTATCAACCTATTATGATCTATGTGATTTCCTTGAGAAAATCCCAAGGAGAACCATGAGGAGTGAATTTGATGATTAGGGTTGATAAGAAATTACTAATGATGGCCATAGGATGACTTTAGAATAAACCCCATTGAAGAACAGAAGAATTGACCCAGGAAGAACTCGAATATCATGTAGACTGTGACTAGAAATCTCAAGGTCGCAGCTACGGTCGACCATAGCATGACCAGTATGACCAGAGGATCGACCATAAGCATTCGGGAAGATTTCAGAAATCATATGGTCGCAGCTACGGTCGCACATGGTGCGACTGTAGGGCATCGACCGTAGACAGTAAGGTTGATACAGCATGAGACCATAGGACCAATCAGGCACCTATCAGTGTTCTGTTTCAATTTCTGACTACTGTAACATGTCACATATGAACCCTAACTTAAATTCATATAACTTTTAGGTTGTTAAATCAATTAAAAGAGAATTTCAAGGCTTGGAAGGACATCGAGAATTGTTAATAGGTGAGGGAATAAGACCTAAACTAATTGGTTAATAACAAACTGTTTATTTTATTGAGTCCAATGTCATGATTGATTCTATGCTTGTATGCTTGTAATATGCATCTCACATGTCATTCAATATTTCTGCTATTACAGTTCATGCATATTTAATTCTGTTTATTTATAACATGATGATGATGATGATGATGCTAGGAATAGGCATGTGAATGTGTGTGTGTGGTTGGTGTGTTGGATGCGAAACGAGCAACAGAGGGAGGACGTGGCATGGTGGTCTTCGACCTTGTCACCAGACTCTATCTCTATCTCTACTCAAGTCTTGCCTACTAACATCGTCGTATCACCATTACTTTAGTAGAACTATTACGTCGTAGGGCATCAGGGGAGGTGGTCTTAGACCGTGTGGTCTCTGACTCTGTCGGGGGGCCTTAGCTCTATCTCTATGGACGTATTGAGGGATGCTAAGGTGAGGCCTTGGATACACTATTTGGTTTTAGGATTGGTTAGTTGCGAGTCCAGTTTGCAAGCCCTCGCCAAAAAGGGCTTATGTGTTGGTATGGGTGGGGCATCAGGGGAAGTGTTGGCGGTGTTTGATCCGAACACTTTAGCTCTATCTCTATTCTATGGTGGGTGCATGTGGGACGGCAATGGTGTTTGATCCATTGGATGGATTCACACACTCGTGTATAGAGGTACGGCCACCAAACATTTCTATAGCACATTGTAATCTTAAAAACCGGACCAAGGATATGAATTGAATGCATGCATATGCTTGTTGCATTGTTTTGTTTGCTCACTGAGCTGTGATGTGTGCTCACCCTTTCGACGTCGAATATTTTTAGTTGATGATGCAAGTCCTACCATTGAAGAATATATGAATGGGGATGATGACGATCGGCTGTACATGGATGTAGATGTCATACCCCCTCCATCACCTACTTTAAATAAATAGAGGAAATTATTAATGGGGGGGGGGGTAAAAAAAAAGGTTTTATCATGTCACACCCCAATTCTGCACTATCCAAAATGATGTGATGAACCGCTAATAAACCAACGGTTCAACCAGGATCACAAATAGGCTATCCCCGCGTTATCTAAACTTACACATCCATCGGTAATCATAATCCGGAGTAAATACACAATAGCGGAAGTCTTATAATAACATGAACTGAGAAACTAAAATGATATTAATAATTTAATAGCAAATTATTCTATTTTCAACTGAGACATAAATATTTAAGTACCAAATACATGTCTTAATAAATCCAATAAAGAAACCTATAAAATATCTAATCAAATACACACGAGTTGTACTCGCAAGAGGAGTCGTATGTATCCACTTCAGCTTCAGCTTCCATCGTCGCTACGTTCTTGTATGCTGGAGCATTCATATAATCTTCAATGGTATAACCTGCATCATCAACTAAAAATATTCGACGTCGAGGGGTGAGCACACATCACGGCTCAGTGAGTAGCCAAAACAATGCAACAATACATATGCATGCAAATCAATTTATATCTTTGGTCTAGTATATAAGTTTGCAGTATGCAATAGAAAGGTTTAGGTAGCCAAAGGTCGCGTTTATTGACCCCGCCTCTATACACGAGTGTGTGACGTTACCCGAAGATCACGTTTATCGTCAACTCACATGCACCCAATCATGAACATTATATAACAAAGGTTACGTTTATTGCTATATAGTGCCATACCAACACGTAAGCCCCTATTAGCGAGGGCTGCAAACTGGGCTCGCAACTAACCAATCCTAATGCCAAAAAGTGTATCCAAGGCCTCACCCCCAGCATCCCTCAGAATGCCCATAGAGATAGAGCTAAGGCCCCCCGGTAGAGTCAGAGACTACAAGGACCGAGACCACCTCCCCTGATACTCTACGACATAATAGTTCTGCTAAAGTAATGGCGATACGACGATGCTAATGCACAAGACTTGAGTTAGAGATAGAGCTAAAGTGTTGAGACCCGCCAAAGGTTAACGTTTATTGACGTTCTCATCACACCCCCCCGATACTCGCTCGCATCAAGTACATCAACCACACACATACAAGCACATGCCTATTCCTATCATCATCATCATCATCATGTTATAAACAATAAAGTAAATATGCATGAACAAATAATAGAAATATTGGATGGCATGTTGTATGCACATTACAAACATATTCGCATAGAATCAAGCATGGCATAGGACTCAAGAAATAGAAAATAGTTTTTGTTATTAACCAATTTAGTTTGGAGTTCTGGTTCCTCACCTTAGCTTGCTAATAGATACTTTTCCAAGCTTTAGAATCACCTTTACAATGTTATTATATTGCTAGAAGACCTAACAAAGTCGATAGAATTTAATTAGAATTAATTCCAGATTTAAAAACCATCTTTGTTAGCGAGGGTCGGAGGTAGGGTCGGAGTCTGATCGACCACGGGTGCGACCCTCCCCGATTCCCGAACTTCTCGAACACTGAGGGTCGATGGTCAGGAACACCTAGGGTCGGATGGTCATCGACCCTCGGTGCGACCCTCTGTGCACTTTGGTCCAATTCCCTCTTTTAATCCATTCTTCGTGTTTGGAATCCTATGGCTTGCTCCTACATTCCATTCTACATGCATTCCATGGTCTGAAACCATGTATAACCCACCTAGATAGCTTTCATGCATTCTTCTATGGTTTTCCATGGAAACCTAACCATGAATTGATGGTTTGGGTTTCTCCGAGATCACACTCTCAACAATAACTAACCTAAGGTCTATAGAAACTCATGGAATTAGTATCCATACCTGAGAAGATTACTTTTTCTCTGAAATTCTTCTCCTTTTTGCTAAGTTCTCTTCCTTGCCTTTCTTCTTCCTCTTTTCCTTCTCCTCTCTTTCTCTCAATTCAATTAGGGTTGTGAAAGGAGTGAAAGTGGCTTAGGGACGTCCTTTAAATAGAGTAGGAACATCCTAAAATAAGTCCCTTTGAGATTAGGAAAGAATCCCAATCGAAAATTAGGAAATTTCCTAATTTTATTTTCTTACGGCAACCGAGGGTCGATGGGAGGGTCGATGATCCCGTCGACCCTAGGGTCCTAAGCTGTCCGACCCTCCCTTCAAAACTGAGGGTCTGACTTTCTGTTTTGGGAGGTCCGACCCTGCTTAGCTGGGTATGCGACCCTTCCCCTATTTTAAGTATTTTTGGGTCGATTTGATACCTGGGATCTCGATCTCCTTCACGCCCTTGGTCCATTTGACTCGACCATGATGGGTAAACCTGGTTCAAGGTGGTAAGACCGGGTTAGATTGACACGGGTCTTACAACTCCCCCCAACTTATAAAAATTTCGTCCTCGAAATTGTACGTACCTTCTGAATCAAACAAGTGAGGGTATTGCTTCCGCATAGCATTTTCTTCTTCCCATGTAATTTCTTCCATGTCTCTACTTTTCCATGTGACCTTAACATAGTAGATATCTCTATTGCGTAGACGTTGAACTTTTCGACTAGTGATTTCTGTTGGTGTTACTTCAAATGTCAAATCATCAGTCAATTCCGGCAAATCCACTGTCAAAACATGCGTTGGGTCTTTGACATACTTCTTCAATAGGGAAATGTGAAATACGTCATGCACACTTGACATAGATGGTGGTAGTGCTAACTGATAAGCCACTTTTCCACGCTTAGCTAGAATTTCATATGGCCCGACATATCTTGGACTTAGTTTCCCTTTCTTTCCAAACCTCTTCAATCCTCGCATGGGCGATACCTTCAAAAATACTTTATCACCTATTGCGAACTCCAGATCACTTCGTCGAGTATCTGCATATTGCTTCTGACGGTTTTGAGCCGTTCTCACTCTTTCCTTGATAATGTCGACCACTCGACAAGTCTCTTCAACAAATTCCGGCCCAACAATACTACGTTCTCCAACTTCATTCCAAAACAAGGGAGTTCGACACTTCCTGCCATACAGTGCTTCATAAGGTGACATCTGTATAGTAGCCTGATAGCTGTTGTTATAAGCGAACTCGATCGGTGGTAATCTTTCGTCCCATGATCCCTTGAAATCAATTACACATGCTCGTAGCATATCTTCTAAAATCTGAATTGTTCGCTAACCTTTCCAGTGTATACGAGGTCGTATAGGTATGAAGCGAGCTGTTTTAGTCGGACGGTCCACAATCACCCAAAAGCTGCGTCAACTACTCGAGGAGTCAATGGTAGTCCCGTGGCGAAGTCCATAGTGATGCGGTCCCATTTCCATCTTTGGTTCCGGTAATGGTCGTAATGGTCCTGCGGGTCTTTGTCGTTCGGCCTTTACTTTTCGACAATTTAGGCATTGAGACACGAACTTAGCTACATCCGCTTTCATTCCCCTCCACCAATATAGTTTCTTTAGGTCATGATACATTTTTGTACTTCCGGGATGTATCGAATAGATGGTGGTGTGGGCTTCCTTCATCGGTCGGTGTCTAATGTCTGCACTTTCCGTTTTGGTACACATATTCTTCCTTTGTATTTCGGTACCTTCTCGTCATCCAAGGTGAACTCGGGGTTGGTCCTACCTTTCTCAATATCTTCTTGTCTTGTTCTCGGATAAGGATCTGCTTTGATAGCTGTCTTCACTTCATCCACTATATCGGTATAATCTTCAATGCCACGAACATATTTGAAAACCGATGAATAAACCCTTGGTTGGCTGATCCATCCATTGTATCTATCACATCTTGCTCGTTGCCGTGATTGAATACCATTCCGGTAGTACACATTCGTTGCGGTCGTGCTAACTTCTCCTTGAGATTTTATCATTGCTTTTACGCTTAATGCATCCGCTACTACGTTCGCTTTTCCCGGATGATCTTGGATATCACAATCATAGTCTCTCAATAGTTCCGGCCATCTTCTTTGTCTCATATTCAACTCCTTCTGACTAAATAGATAAGTAAGACTTTTGTGGTCCGACTTAATCTGAAATTTCTCTCCGTATAAGTAATGTCTCCATATCTTGACGGCATGTACTACTGCCGCTAACTCCAAATCATGAGTGGGGTAGTTTTTCTCATGTACCTTCAACTGTCTTGAAGCATAAGCAATCACTTGCTCTCCTTGCATAAGCACACATCCCAATCCCAATCCCGGCGCATCGGTGTATAAGGTAAGCGTCCGTCCGGAATAGGAATAGTCAAAATCGGGGCGGATATCAATCCGGACTTCAGAATTTGGAAACTCTTCTCACATTTATCGGTCCACACAAACTTTTCACCTTTCTTAGTCAAGCGGTGAGAGGTACGGCAATCCAAGAATAGTCTTTTATGAATCTCCGATAATAACCAGCTAGACCCAGAAAACTTCTGATTTTCGAAACGCTCTTTGGTGCTTCCCACTTCACAATAGCCTCGATCTTGTTGGGGTCCACTTTGATTCCTTCAGCGGATACTACATGGCCTAGAAAGGCAACTTCACTTAGCCAAAACTCGCACTTGGAAAATTTGGCATATAGCTTCTCTTTCCTTAAACGTTGTAGGGCTGCGTTTAGGTTCTTGATATGGGTTTCCTTGTCCTTGGAATATACCAATATATCATCAATAAATACTATAACCGACGTATCCAACATATCGTGGAAAACTCGGTTCATAAGTTCCATGAGCGTTGCCTGTGCATTAGTTAATCCGAAAGACATAACCAAAAATTCATAATGTCCATATCCGGTCCGAAAGCTGTCTTGAATATCACCTTCTTTAATCTTCAAGCGATGATAGCCCGATCGAAGATCGATCTTAGAAAATACTTTCGCTCCTTGTAGCCGATCGAACAAGTCATCGATCCGAGGTAGTGGGTATCGATTCTTGATTGTCGGTTTATTCAACTCCCGATAGTCGATACATAATCGAGCGCTACCATCCTTCTTCTTTACGAACAACACCGGTGCCCCCATGGAGATATCTTGGGTCGAATATAACCCTTGTCCAGCGGTTCTTGTAGTTGCACTTTTAATTCCTTCGAGTTCCGTAGGAGCCATTCTATAAGGTGCTTTAGACACGCGGTGCGGCTCCGGGTATAAGGTCTATCACAAACTCCGTGGCTCGGTCGGGTGGTAATCCGGGTAGTTCCTCCGGAAATACGTCAGGATAGTCCCGCACGACATCAATATCTTCCATTCGTGGCGCTTCCTTGGTTAGGTCGACCACGGATACTAGATACCCGATTGCCCCCTTCTCAAGGCACTTCTTAGCCTTTAGTGCTGAAAGTATGAGCTTGCGTCTCCGGGGAAGTTTGGTTCCCGAGAAACTTAATTCTGCTCCTTCTTTGTCTTTGAACGTTAGCTTCTTTTCGGCGCATAATAGATTTGCGGAATGCCGAGCTAACCGGTCCATTCCCAAGATGACATCAAAGTCTGCCATCTCAAGTTGTATCAAGGTTGCATCTAAAGTCTTCTCTCCAATGAGGCCGGACATGGTCCATAACCTTTCTCTAGTTCCACTTCTAACCCCATCGGTGACCGTACAAGTAATTTGTAGTCTATTGTTTTGATGGGTAATTTCGTCTTCTTTCCAAATGACACAGATATAAATGAATGAGTAGCTCCGGAATCGAAGAGTACTCTGGCGGGTACGCCATTTATAGGTACAATACCTGTGATTTATCTTTACTTAGTCTACATGCTCATTCAATGTAATTTTAACTTTAAAAGTTTCAGTCATACCTGTGACCACATCGGGTGATGCGGCCGCATCCTCGGGCGTAACAGCATATACACGTCCACGATGGAATTGCTTCTTGGGCTTAGGGCACTCCCTTGCCATATGTCCCGGCTGGTTGCAGTTAAAACACTCCGGGACTTCGGAATTTGGCTTTGGTCGAGGTTGAGCCTTTGGAGTAGTCTTGGTTGCAGCAGTAAAATTCTGAGGACGGAAAGACTTATATGTCTTGTTATTGCCTCCGTTGTAAGAATTTCCGGCTGGCCTTTTGATGCCTCTGTTTTGAGTAAAATAACTCTCCTTCTGGCTCGATTCTATAACTTGAGCAATCTGGACAGCTTCGTTATAAATTCTCTTTTCTAAGCCCAGAACATGTTCTCTGATGTTTCCTCTCAGTCCCGTGACAAACCTACGGGTTTTGGTTTCTTCTTCTTGCATACTCAGTGGTGCGAAGAAAAACAGCTCTTCATAACGTTGTTGGTACGCATCCACCGACATGCGTCCCGATAAAGACTCGGGAACTCCTTCTCCATCGAATCTCCAAAGCTCCGTGGAAAATATTTCTCAAAGAAGGCTTCTTTATATATAGCCCATGTCAGTAGGGCGTGCTTGGTCGATAGATATGCCTTCGTGGATTTCCACCAATGATGTGCGTCGCCCTTGAGCATGAAGGTGGTGCATAGTACTTTTCTCTTCCTCTGTGATAGTCATCATGAGGAAATTTCTCTCCATCTCGTCTATCCAGTGTGCTGGCCACAACGGATCAGACGGTTTGCCGTTGAATTCTTTGGGTTTCATCTTCAAAAATCTCTCCACTAGTCGGGAGTGGTCCAGCTGATTTTGGGGGTTTGCCCCAAACATATGGGGTGGATATTGGTAATTCCCTTGAGCTGCTTACGGAACCTGCACTTGGAATCTGTGCAGCCGGTTCTTGAGGTGTCGAGGGGGCCGGGTGGTTACCCACCGGTGCTGCACCAGCTTGTCTGTGTGCATGGGTGCAGCCGAGTGGCTTGAAACATAATTCCCATGGCACCTCGCATCCGAGCGCGTGCGTGTTGCATCTGCTGCGGCTGCTTGTGCGCGATTCATCACCACGGTTGTTAGCTCACGGTGGTGGAGGTGGCAAATTTGTAGGGTTTGCCGGTTCCGGATTACCCGGTGCATAGTTATTTTCTTGACTAGTCTCCTCCACGGGTGGTGGTGGTGGGGCTGCATTTCAGGTCTGTCGGGTCACCCTACGTCCAGACATAATTCTCTTATGTGGTTGGTGGTGCCTGAAAATCATCAAAATAGGTGAGAAGTCATTTATATTTCATGTAGGCACGCTAACCAATAATCAATTCCAATTCTAGCTCATTTTATAAAAAAAATACTGTCTTTTCTATGCAGGGTCGATGGTGAGGGTCGATGGTGTGTCCGGCCCTTGGTATCCGACCACGGGAATGACCTATTCTTCCGAGAGCCGAGGGTCGATGCGGGTCGATGGGTATCCGACCCTCGGTTCCGACCCTTGATTTTTTGTCCAGATTCCCGAGAGCCGAGGGTCGATGGGAGGGTCGATTCGAGGGTCGATTGTGCTAGTCGAATTGTCCGACCCTCGGACCAAAAATCAGATTTTTAAGATCCGATTTTGGGTCATTTCTTATTATTTCCCTCCCGTTTCGACTCGCCTCTCCACTCGGAGTTGCTACAGTGCTACTCCACTGTTGTTGGTCTATTTTATTCCGAGTTTCGGCGTCCACGTCATCCCTATAGGTATGTTCTCTCATTTTTACCTGTTTTTAGGTTTCTATTTCTAGGTTTTTGTCCATTTAACTTGTATTTTTCAAATTAAATTTTTTCCAACCGTAAAAATTCGATTTTTATTGGGGGCTTTTGTTATTGGTGTCTCGAGGAACGAAAGCCCTTAAAATTTTTTGAGTTTCATCGGTTGGTTATCGAGAAACTTGAAATTTTCTCTTTTTGCCCCTAATTTGTCGACATTTTTTATTTTTCTTGAATTTCTTCAAATTGGACATCGTCGGTTAAAATTTCCCTTGTATGTGGGTTGTAGGATGTATTTTAGCCTACGTAAGTTCTCATGCCCACTTGTATGGTGAGAAATGGGGCTTTATGGTCAACTTATGTCGTTATTAAATCAAGTTTTGGATTTTTATCCTATTAACTCCTTGTTTTCCTTCTCTTTCTTATTTTGCGAGATACCATGGCTCGTACCAAGGTACCCGAGTTCGTGATCCCCTTCGCTTCCGTTCCAATGAAGCCGAGGCACGGTATCGCGACTATGCCCGTAAGAAGGTTGAGGGTGGTCGTATGGTGAACTTGGCTGAGTTAGCCGTGTTCAGCGTAGGGGAGCCTTTGGTGACATGGGGTGGCTTCCTGTCATTACATACGATGCATGCACATGTCCGGATTTGGTGCGCCCGGTTCTATTGTAATCTCGGGTGGTGGGGAATTACAATGGCGTTGAGCATGGTCGGGGAGTTGCGCATCACCGGCTACGTCAAAGGGGTAGATATCTCTTTTCGACTATCGGCGGCTGGCCGACTTGTTGGGCATTCCCTTATGATGGCCCCATGGTGTCTTGTGCTTCGGAGGCCCCAGTTTGTTGAGATGGAGATGAGGGGCGAGATCGATAATCGGTTGCTCCGTCCGATCGTTGGCGGATGAGAGCTTGTTATTTGCGTCCGGCTCCACGGGTCTTCCGCAAGATTATCCGGCATAATCCGATCCCGCGAGTGGGCACTATGAGAGGGTTTCTCGGCTGACCCGAGTTCACGATTATCGATATCTGCACTCGCCACCCGTGCGCCTTCCATACATCATCATGCGGACTATGATTAGTGCCACATTGTCCGGTCATAGGGGGTAATCTACCCTATGGACGCATGATTCCGGTCCCTCTTGACCCGTGCGGGGGTTGACCTGGTAGATGAGAAGATCCGGGGAGAAGACCTTCTCGTCGCCTCTAGATTGGGAGGCAATCGCAAGATGGGTATGCGGGATGCCCGGGTTAGTGATGAGGAGAGGAGCGCGATGGTGCGCCCTCACACTCGTATCGAGATGGCTGATCTTGCGAGGCTGCTCGCCGCACCGCTAGAGCTCATGTGGATCCCGTCGGCGATGATGACCGCATGTATATGGATGTTGACGCGATACCACCGCCTTCACCTACTCATGCGGCTGGTGTTGGTACTTCTTCTGCGGCGGATCCCGTGCACGAGGCCGGTCCTTCTTATGCGGCTGGCCCTTCACGCCCACCCTCGATATGATGGAGATCTTTGCGGGAGATCGGGGAGGCTCAGCGCGGATCTGATCCCGAGGATGGAGGAGTTGCTAGGCGCTCAGCGTGTGAGGGTGGATGAGCTGCCCGGCGTTATCGGTCCAGCGGATGGGCGAGCGATAGGAGGGTAGCCGATCTTGCGGCTAGTCTCCGGGCGACCCGGACCCGGGTGGCCTGGTTGACTAGAGTCTATGCTCGAGGACTATGACCGAGATCGTGAGGCCCCGCCTCCTCCTTCGCCTCCGGCTTCTTGATTGTACTTTATTTTCTTGTACTACAGAGTAACTGTCGGGTTGTGGACTATACTCTGCTTTAGTTATGTATTTACATTTTGTTTCTCTCACTCATTGTATGTAACTTGTTTCCCCTTTAATAGATGCATTATTCTCTTTTTAAATTTGGTCTCAATCATCACTTGTGCTTACAGTGTGTTAATATTACTGTTTTTACTTTTATCCTATCTCAGTTCACAATTGTCTTGAATGTATGTTAGTTCGGCGGGCAAGGCCTGAGATGCTCTGATACCAAGTTGTCACACCCCAATTCTGCACTATTCAGAATGATGTGATGAACCGCTAATAAACCAACGGTTCAACCAGGATCTCAAATAGGCTATCCCCGCGTTATCTAAACTTACACACATCCGTAATCATAATCAGAGTAAATACACATTAGCGGAAGTCTTATAATAACATGAACTGAGAAACTAAAATGATATTAATAATTTAATAGCAAATTATTCTATTTTCAACTGAGACATAAATATTTAAGTACCAAATACATGTCTTAATAAATCCAATGAAGAAACCTATAAAATATCTAATCAAATACACACGAGTTGCACTCGCAAGAGGAGTCGTGTGTATCCACTTCAGCTTCAGCTTCCATCGCCGCTACGTTCCCGTATGCTGGAGCATTCATATAATCTTCAATGGTATAACCTGCATCATCAACTAAAAATATTCGACGTCGAGGGGTGAGCACACATCACGGCTCAGTGAGTAGCCAAAACAATGCAACAATACATATGCATGCAAATCAATTTATATCTTTGGTCTGGTATATAAGTTTGCAGTATGCAATAGAAAGGTTTAGGTAGCCAAAGGTCGCGTTTATTGACCCCGCCTCTATACACGAGTGTGTGACGTTACCCGAAGATCACGTTTATCGTCAACTCACATGCACCCAATCATGAACATTATATAACAAAGGTTACGTTTATTGCTATATAGTGCCATACCAACAAGTAAGCCCCTGCTGGCGAGGGCTACAAACTGGGCTCGCAACTAACCAATCCTAATGCCAAAAAGTGTATCCAAGGCCTCACCCCAGCATCCCTCAGAATGCCCATAGAGATAGAGCTAAGGCCCCCCGGTAGAGTCAGAGACTACAAGGACCGAGACCACCTCCCCTGATACTCTACGACATAATAGTTTTGCTAAAGTAATGGCGATACGACGATGCTAATGCACAAGACTTGAGTTAGAGATAGAGCTAAAGTGTTGAGACCCGCCAAAGGTTAACGTTTATTGACGTTCTCATCACACCTCCCCTGATACTCGCTCGCATCAAGTACATCAACCACACACATACAAGCACATGCCTATTCCTATCATCATCATCATCATCATGTTATAAACAATAAAGTAAATATGCATGAACAAATAATAGAAATATTGGATGGCATGTTGTATGCACATTACAAACATATTCGCATAGAATCAAGCATGGCATAGGACTCAAGAAATAGAAAACAATTTTTGTTATTAACCAATTTAGTTTGGAGTTCTGGTTCCTCACCTTAGCTTGCTAATAGATACTTTTCCAAGCTTTAGAATCACCTTTACAATGTTATTATATTGCTAGAAGACCTAACAAAGTCGATAGAATTTAATTAGAATTAATTCCAGATTTAAAAACCATTTTGTTAACTGAGGGTCGGAGGTAGGGTCGGAGTCCTGATCGACCACGGGTGCGACCCTCCCCCGGTTACCCGAACTTCCCGAACACTGAGGGTCGATGGTCAGGAACACCTAGGGTCGGATGGTCATCGACCCTCGGTGCGACCCTCTGTGCACTTTGGTCCAATTCCCTCTTTTAATCCATTCTTCGTGTTTGGAATCCTATGGCTTGCTCCTACATTCCATTCTACATGCATTCCATGGTCTGAAACCATGTATAACCCACCTAGATAGCTTTCATGCATTCTTCTATGGTTTTCCATGGAAACCTAACCATAGATTGATGGTTTGGGTTTCTCCGAGATCACACTCTCAACAATAACTAACCTAAGGTCTGTAGAAACTCATGGAATTAGTATCCATACCTGAGAAGATTACTTTTTCTATGAAATTCTTCACCTTTTTGCTAAGTTCTCTTCCTTGCCTTTCTTCTTCCTCTTTTCCTTCTCCTCTCTTTCTCTCAATTCAATTAGGGTTGTGAAAGGAGTGAAAGTGGCTTAGGGACGTCCTTTAAATAGAGTAGGAACATCCTAAAATAAGTCCCTTTGAGATTAGGAAAGAATCCCAATCGAAAATTAGGAAATTTCCTAATTTTATTTTCTTACGGCAACCGAGGGTCGATGGGAGGGTCGATGATCCCGTCGACCCTAGGGTCCTAAGCTATCCGACCCTCCCTTCAAAAGCGAGGGTCGGCTTTCCGGTTTTGGGAGGTCCAACCACGCTTAGCTGGGTATGCGACCCTTTCCCTATTTTAAGTGTTTTTGGGTCGATTTGATACCTGGGATCTCGATCTCCTTCACGCCCTTAGTCCATTTGACTCGACCATGATGGGTAAACCTGGTTCAAGGTGGTAAGACCGGGTTAGATTGACACGGGTCTTACAGATAGCCTGATTGACTAGGGTCTACACTGAGGACTATGATAGAGACCGTGAGGCACCACCTCCCCCAGCACCTCCAGCTTCTTGATGTACTTTTCTTTTATTTTTCTTTTTGTACTTCAGAGTAAGCTCTGCGGGTGGGCTGTACTCTGCTTTGATCATATATATATATATATATATATATATATATATAGACGTTTGTTCTTCCTTTTTGGTTGTATATATCTTTGTTTTCCATTTAATAGATGCATTATTCTCTTTTAGTTTAGTCTCAAACAACACAGGTGCTTATGGTGTGTTATTATTATGTCTTTTATATTTTTATCCTATCTCAGTTCACGACCTTTTGTGGAAGTATATAGTTTCACAGATAAAGCCTGAGATGCTCTGATACCAAGTTGCCACACCCCAATTCTGTACCATTCAGAACGTTGTGATAAATCGCTATAAACCAACGGTTCAACCAGGATCTCTAGTAGGCGGTATCCATTAGAAATAAAACCACACACATCCATAACCATAATTAGAATAAATACACAATAGCGGAATACTTATAGTAAATGAACTGAGCATTCTAAATGTAATAACCATAATTAAAATATCAAATTATTGTTGTATCAACTGAGACATAACTAAATAAAATATCAATTACATCTTGTATAATTTCAAATAAAATCCTAATGGAACACGCATGAGTTGCACTCCCTTGAGGGGCCATGCACATCCTCTAAGTCTTCAGCTCCCATTGCAGCAACACGCGCATACACCGGATCATCCTTATAATCTGCAACTGTGTTAGAGGATGCGCATGAACCCTCATGCGAGTGCAACTCATGCGTGTTCCATTAGGATTTTATTTGAAATTATACAAGATGTAATTGATATTTTATTTAGTTATGTCTCAGTTGATATAACAATAATTTTATATTTTAATTATGGTTATTACATTTAGAATGCTCAGTTCATTTACTATAAGTCTTTCGCTATTGTGTATTTATTCTGATTATGATTGTAGATTGCGTGGTTTTATTTCTAATGGATACCGCCTACTAGAGATCCTGGTTGAACCGTTGGTTTATAGCGGTTCATCACACCGTTCTGAATGGTACAGAATTGGGGTGTGACAATGTATTTCTAAAACAATAAAATCCACAGGAAAAAGAAATTCTCTTACCTTTAACAAAACATCCTCTACCATTCCTTTAATAGTTTTTATAGAGCGATCAGCTAGTTGAAGTGATATGGACGTTGGTTTCAACTTTTCCAATCCTAATTGTTGGTAAACATGATAAGGTAGAAGATTCACACTTGCACCTAAGTTTAGCAGAGCATGATCAATAAAAGTGTTGCCTATGATGCAAGAGATGGTAGGACAACCAGGGTCCTTGTATTTGGCTGTCACAGGATGGTTCAGAAGGGAACTTAAATGTATAGCCAAGAATACCTTTTTAGGAATTTGACTAATCCTCTTTTGTGTGCATAAGTCTTTAAGGAATTTTGCATAAATAGGAATTTGATCAATTGCATCCAAAAGTGGGATATTCAATTCTACCTGTTTTAAGACCTCTAAAATTTTATCAACTAAAAGCAGTCTTCTTTTGGTTTACCAACCTATTAGGGAATGGGGCTGGTGGAGTAAAAACTCTGTTTGGGACAGTCTCTTTGGGTCTTTCAGATACATCAAACGAACCTGAAGAAAGAGGCTCAGTAGCTGCCTTAGATTGGGAAACATTAACGGGAACAACTGTTGGTTTGTTCTTTGGTGCTTCATCCCGTAGGTACTCTTGGCCACTCCGTAATGCATGGACTGCATTGCATTGTTTGGAGGACCCTGATTGACTCTCTATGTCATTCACTTGAGGGTTTGACCTATTTGGTTGTAGGTGATGGCGTGGGTTGGTCTCTAGTTGGCTGGGCAGAATACTCTTGTTCTTTTCACACATTAGGATAACCAATTGGGTAAGTGTCCTCTCCATACTGGTATGTCCTACCATTAGAGCTGCCATATTCTTCTCCAACTCACTGAGTCTGGCTGACTCACCTGTGTTAGAAAACCCAAAGGTTTGCTGAAAATTACCTTGGGGAACAAAATTGGGTCTAGGGGGAGCATATGGCCTGGTGTGACCGGGAGGACCTTGATTTGGAAATTGGGATGGGTCCACACGGTTCCCTTGGTTCCAAGAAAAATTTGGGTGATTTCTCCATCTTGGATTGTAAGTGTTACTATACGGATTGTAAAGTGCACTTACATTAACATTCTGAGAATTTCCCTGTGAAGGGCATTCTTCTATTGTGTGTCCAGGAGTTTGACACCAGTTGCACATTAAGACTTGCTTTTGGATAGGGTTTTTAGGAACTAAAGCTTTTATCCTTTTGATAAGGCTATCTAAGTGTGCCTCCTTAGCTACTATGCCATTGACAAAATAACCTTTACCTTTTTGGGTGCGATCTGTCTCCTGCACAGACTCCCACTCTCTTGTTTTTTCGGCGAGATCCACCAAAAAGTTCCAAGCATCATTAGCATCCTCATATGAAGTGAATCCTTAAGGCCACATAGACTCAAGCATTTGCTTGGTAGGAAAGTCTATCCCCTCGTAAATAATTTAACAAAGCTGCCATATTTCAATACCATGGTGAGGGCACTCTTGGAGTAGACCTTGGAACCTTTCCATGAGTTTTGAAAAAGACTCATTTGACTCTTGTTTGAACCGCATTATATCCCCTCGAAGTTTATTTGTTTTGTGAAGAGAAAAAAACTTTTTAAGGAATAACATAGTAAATTTTTCCCAAGATGTAATAGAATTTATGGGAAGACCATAAAGCCATTTTTTAGCTCCATCCTTGAGTGAAAAAGTGATGCACCTCAATTTGATAGCATCATCACTGAGCTGTTGCATTTTAATGAGGGCACACACCTCCTCATACTCACGGAGGAACAAGTATGCATCCTCTGAAGATAACCCATGAAAATGAGGAAGCATGATAATGAATTGAGTTTTCAATTCATAGTTGTTGCCTGTGGCAGCCGACAACTGAATACATGAAGGTTGTGCTGCCCTAGCAGGGTAAAATCTATCCTTAAGTGTCATTTTGGTTCAGCCATTGTAAATGATGGGACTTTTACTAGACGATTGCTAGAATCACGAGTCCATACACTCATGCACAAAACTGTTTCAAAAATTTTTTTCTTTTTCCTCTAAATTCGATGCGAAAAGCTAGATTTTTTCGAATCGGGGTCAATGCAAACCTCCTGACGATCAATGGCTTAAAGACCGGTCATATCCGTAATTACCTTGAGAAACAACACCGTTACCGCCGAAGCTATTGGTCGTTATTCCTCTTGATAATTCGATAGCCAGCATCCCTTAACACCATATCATGGTCAGGATTGGACCATCGATTGTACTGTTCCAACCTAACGGATCGGAGGTGCAAAGAAAGGCATAAAAACCAATGTAAACTTTTTGCATTTTTTTTTTTAAATCACTTAGAATTCAATGAAATTTTTTTTTTTTTTTGCATTTTTTTAAATCACTTTGAACTATTTAAAATAGGAAAAATAACGGCTTGCCTCGCCGGCAACGGCGCCAAAAACTTGATGTGAATTAAATATGTATGTAACCGCAAGTGCACGGTATCGTACAGTAACAGGTCGATCTCAGGGAGGAATCGCTATTATCCTAACTCAAATAAGGCAAAGCGTACCAAAGGGATATGATTGAATTAACACCCAAATCACTTTAAATAAAAATTAATCAAGCAATAAAAACAATAATAATCATTCATAACGGTACAAAAATTTATGAAACCACTAACCATAAAGTAACACAGATTTATTGCAAGAAAGAAACGAAATTAAAAGTAAAAGAATGTAAGAAAAACTTATCTCGATAGAAGATTTCTCTGTCGTTGTTCGTCGTCTTGTTGTCACTCCAAGGCGATGTGCAAACGATTACAAAGGGAGCCTTCTCTCCTAAATTAAATTAGTAATGGGGTACAACCTATATTTATCTACCCTACTACAGAGTTCTAAATCTGAAATTAAAACTAAAAATAAATAAATAAATAAATAAATAAAAATAAACTTAAGCAAGAAGAACACAACTTGAAAAGAAAAAAAACTAAGAATCTCAAACTCTCTCATAAATTCTCAAAACTAAGAAAAAACTCATAATAGAATTTTTGGATGATTTTCTATTGTTGAGCATCACATATATATATACAAGAGAGTAAAATCACAATCAATCTTTACAATTGAATTACAAGAGATTTTGTAGAGATAATTTTGGTAATCGAATTCCAATCTTGTAGGTTCATTGTATATGGATTATTTAGTATAAAAAATCTTGCACCAACTCATCATATCTTTAGCATCATCATCTCTTTTTGAAAACTTCCATAATCTATTGGAGCTTTCCCTTCTTCCATGCCATGCCAATCTTGTAAATTTGATCTAAATAACTAAGGAATATTTTCTCAAGAGAATGAAATCTTTCACATGAGATTGGGCTACTCTTTGACTTGGTCCAAGGCTGATCTTATAGACAAAATTCGTGGCTCTCCTCATAAAATTCATCTTATGCCCGGCTGCTGAGTTGACTGGGTGAGTTAACTGGACAGGATCACCAAAAATTCATAAAATGATATTTTTAAGCTCAAATTTCTCCATTCTTTCACCTACACCCAACAAACATAAAATCAACATTAAATACCCGAGAAGCATCATAAATAGAATAAGAGATGTATATTTTATGCCCTAAATTCACACATAAAATGTGTTCATCACCATGCACATATGCCACGAAAGTTCATTCTGGTTAGAATCTTTTATCGCTGCCTTTTATCTTGCCCATATTAAACCACAATAAATTGTCTCCTTATGAACTACTCATGCAATTTAAACCGATTTATTCCCACCTTCATGTTTTCAGTTGTCTCTATTTCCTTGGATTAGACCATATAACACGAATAAATTGCAATACCGATCCACCAAGTGTTGTTTTTTGGGTTACAGTGATCAATCTAAGGGTTATCCATGTCTTGATTTATCCACCAACCGAGTCTACACATCTCGCCATGTCGTATTTGATGAGGGACAGTTTCCATTTTAATATCCACAAAATTTGGAGCAATCCACTCCTAAATTAGACGCTCTTGAATTCTTTGGAATTTCTCACTCTCCCACCCATTGTCCACCACCACCAAATCCTACTTATTCGGTTCCTAATTCTACTCCAACTACCTCAATCCCTACACTCTCCACAGTCCCGACTTCCACTCCAACCACCACAATTCCCGCATCCTCCACAATCCCGACTTCCACTCCAGCTACAATCTCGCCTCCCTTGGAAGATGGATTACCCACCGATGAACCTCTATCACAACTGTCCAATCCGACCTTACCACTAATTTCTGGCATCCAAATCCTCTCCTCCACGGCTTCCCGGCCCCCACCCCATCCAACCGTTGGAGGGGTGAGCCGGCTCAAACTCCAACCCCCTCCAACGGTTGGATGGGGTGGGAGCCGAGGAGCCGTGGAGGAGAGGATTCGGTTCAGCTGCATGGCGGCACACCAGGATCAGGAATTTAGTGCATTCCAACATCAGTAGACATGGACTCTTGTTCCCTTGGATCCATCCACGAACGTCATAAGATGAAAATGGGTTTATCTTATCAAAACCAATGCAGATGGTTCGATCAGCCATTACAAGGCTAGGCTAGTTGTTAAGGGTTTTCTTAAATGCCCTAGTCTGGACTTCGTTGAGACTTTTAGTCCCGTTGTAAAGGCCACCACTATACGGACTATCTTATCACTTGTCATCTCACACAACTGGGATCTCCAACAACTGGATGTAGAGTGCAGTCGGGCGGATATATTGATTCAACTCGATTCCCTCATGTCTATTTAATGAAAAAGGCCATATACGGACTAAGGCAGGCCCCACGGGCCTGGTATGAGAAATTTTTGGATAAGCTTATTGATTACGGTTTTGTAGTCTCCCAATCAGTTCGATCTCTTTTTATCTACAAGGATTGCCACATTACTCTGTATCTTCTACTGTATGTAGATGACATCATCCTCACGGGTAACTCTCCACCATCCATACGGAATCTCATGGATTTCCTTGGTAGTCACTTCAAGATGAAAGAACTCGGGTCCTTATCACATTTATTGGGAATTCATCTTTCCCGAGACTCTACAGGTATTTACTTGGACCAATCAAAATATATATTGGAAATTCTACACAGGGCAAATATGGTTGGTTGTAAACTTGTTTCGACTCCTGTTACTGCTCAAAAGCTTAGTCTCGACAATAGCCCTTTAATAATGGATGCCACACAATATCGTAGTCTGATTGGTGCCTTGCAATATGCAACACGAACTTGACCCGATATCAGTTATGCTATGAATCAAGTTTCTCAATTCATTCAAGCACCTACGGAAGTTCACTTTGCTGCTGTGAAACGAATTATCCGTTTTTTGAAAGGTGCAATATCAGTTGGGCTTTATCTCAAACCAAGTCCAATGGTGCTCACTGCATACTGTGATGCTAATTGGGTTGGTTGTCCAATTGATCGATGAACAACTAGCTGGTATTGTGTATTTCTTGGTTCAAACCCAATATCTTGGAGTGCCAAGAAACAAACTACGGTGGCCCGTCCTTCATTTGAGGCCGAGTATTGGTGTCTAGCACAAACCTTTGCTGAACTTATTTGGCTTTGTTAACTATTTGGTGAACTACACTGTGCTATCCAATCTCCACCGGTTATTTGGTGTGGTAGCATCTCCGCCATCTCTCTAGCTTTCAATCCTGTTTTTCATGTCCGTACAAAACATGTGGCCATTAACTACCACTATATCCGGGAATTGGTTACTACAAAAGCTATTGAGGTTCACTATGTTTCTAGCAAAGATCAGGTGGCAGGCATTTTTGCAAAAGGCTTATCTTCAAGTCGGTTACAGTATATCCAATCCAAGCTCTGCTTATGGTCAATCCGGCACAGCTTGAGGGGGGATGATAAGTTATATACCGAAACTCAGGAGAGCAAGAGACGGTTCCATGAATATGCTCCACAACCGATTGCTTAGTCCTTCAAATTCAAAGTTTTAAATTAAAAATACTGTTGTAAATATCCTCCACATTATGTGTAACTATTTTTCTTTATTGTAGGGATACCATCCCTCATGATACACGTTGTAAGTTCTTTATAAAGAAACCACAAATGAATTAATAAAATGATCGAGAATTCTCACTCATTATCCGATTCTTTAGATAGTAAGGGTCTAAAAATCCTTGAGACTAAAGACCCTCACACTTCTTAATTTATGACTCTTTGTTGTCATGGCTACTTTAACCCACTCCATTCCCATACTAAGTGGAATGCTTAAGAACTTTAAATATCAAATTAAGGGTGTTTTCAACTTTCAAAACCCATATCGTGGATTCCAAGTTGATCCGAATGAGTTAGGCCAACAGAGTATTAGTCCATAAGATGAGAGACACAAAGAGATAAAGAGAGAAAATCCTGAGAGAAAAACGGAATGTCAGTATGGCCATAAATATTGGAAATAGTCCCACATTGCTAATGAGATTGGAACCTTGGAGTCTTATATATGGAAGAGTACCTCCACTTACTAGTTCGAACTTTTGAATTGGAAACTTGACATGGTATCAAAGTTCTTGGTTCCCTCTCATAGTAACCCTAAAAAAAGAGGGTCTTTCATCGAAAGAAGAACACCAGTTGCACAAAGATGGACTATGGTCACCCAAACAGGGACCAGTTACCTGAAAAGGGAGACCAGTCACCTAAAAAATATCATGTATTACCACATATACTACCATATATACACTACCCAATAGTAGGGCTACATGTGAGAGGGAGTATTGACAATAATCTCACATTACTAATGAGATTGGAATCTTGAATTATTATATATGGAAGAGTCCCTCCACTTGCCAGTTCAAACTTTTGAATTAAAAACTTAACAATATTTAACGATTTTGATATCAAATTGACAGCAGTGGCGCCTGTCAAGCTAGTGAATACTGATTAGTATTGGCTGGATAATTGGATTCGACTCTTACCCCTACTGGGTCTATGAGCTCAATTTCTCCTCAATTCCCCACTTCTCTATTGTGCCCCTAGTGGGCATGCACTACCCTTCAGGGCCATCAGTGTGGTCTGCCCACCTGGCTAAATAAAAGGAAAAAACCATGGTTGATGGTACCTGAAAGTCGGATCCAAATCCTCTTCTACGGCAGGAGGGCCCTGTGATTGATCCAAGGGGTTAGGATCAGTCGAACAACTTACCAATACATGAAAAGATGGACCAATTAAAATTCCGCCTTTGATAGGTGGCAGGTCGACGGAAACGATTTGATTGCCCTGAAAACCATGGGTGGTCAACTGATGTCACCAGCAAAAAGGTCTCGATCAAAGTCATGAATCACATTTATTCATTCACTTCACGTCAACCACAAACCAAACAAAAATGTTGGGACCCTCAGCCCGTGGGCCGTGGGCCGTGGGTACCCACCAATCACTCGATTACCCACTTGCCACTACCCACTACTCTCTAGTCGACCTAGCCTTCTCTCTTACGTTTAACGTTTCCTCCATGAAATAAGGAGGCACACCAGCTAGCTAGGCCCTAGCCACTACTTTATACTGAGTTACCCTCCTCGGTATCAAGCTATAACCTAATCATGCACTTAAACAAATCTAATCACAATTTCACCATCCTAAAAGTCCTGAAGTTCTAATTCCTAAGTTCCTAACCTGAAAGAAAAATCAATGGATTTTGGGGAAGCAACCTCTTATTCGAGAGTTTGGATCATCTGCATGTATATATTCTTTTCATGGGATTCCATCACTGTCGATATGGCATGGGACCTACCTCTAGAGTGTGGGATCCACTGATTATAGATGGTAATGAAATTTCAAGAAAGATACAAATACAAGTACATAAACTATTCTCCATATCCCACAAACAAACAATAAAATGATGCTATATACTGACAAATCTTAGAAATGTTGATTAGTAGGTCTGGGTCTAGGTCTCTGCCAAACACTTCACATCTATAGTTTGTCTCACTTTCCTTACTTCCTCACAGATATAACAACTACCATTACCGAAGATGAGAGAGAGATAGAAGGGCAGTCGCTATCTTTCACTTATAACCGTGAAATTTGATTTTGTTTATATGTCATAGATCCCTGTGGGCCAGCTCTTCCTTAACCTAAACACCCCCGGCACAAATGGTCAATTTTCTCAACACATTCTCAGACACACACACAAAAAAAGAAAAATCTAGATCTCTCTATTCACACAAATAATAGTATAACCAAAAGAGAGAGGAAATAAAAAGAATAGAGAAAATGCGAAAGGAGAGGATTTCCTAAGAATCTTCCACACCACATCATATCAAAATGATCAAAATATCAACAGAAAACCTACATGATAAAAAAAAGGCCATAAGGCTACCATGTGGAAAGGAAATTGAAACCGAAACAATATGATCTTCAAAGCTTTGATTATGCTACCTAAAGTGGCGAGATGTACCGTAGCAAATCTAAGGATTTTGCTTACAAATTGTGATTAAACTAACTTCAATCTGTAACTCCAAGTTGTAGTAGTTAATTATAAATATTTCTTCCCCTCACCTACTACGTACTATATTCTAAACAATATTTATTTAACAGATAACATAAGAAAAAGAAATGAATGTGATCAGGGCCTATATCTTATTCATCCTTGTTATCATTATTGGTAATTGTTTTTGGGTATAAAATATCAAGTGTCATATATATATATATATATATTCTTACCTTAATAATGGCACTTGTTGAACTTTCAAAACTTTTGTTTTCTTTTGCCGCATAGATAGGACAGACTGTACTAAGCATTGAACTAAAGAAAAAAAAAAAAAAAAAAAAAAAAACTGAGTTATGATGCCTTCCAGTTCCTCCGGAAAGATACTGCACCAAAAACCCTAGCTAGCAAGGGAAAGACAGTCAATTTAGCAATGCTATGGGCAAACAAATTCTGTGTTAAATTATCTGCCCTGACAGTTTGCTTGATGTTAACATTTTTTGTTTTTTCACATCTACTGTAATATCTTAATATTTATGGGTTTCCATGTCCATTCTATATTAAGAAAACTATGAATAATCACAATATTTTAAAAATTGAATCACTATCAAACTTTACTATAAGCATCAAAGGTCGATAGGTCCCCTCCTGGTTACTTAATTGAAGACAAGTGAAATAAAATTTTCATTAATTAAATGAAGTCAAATCAAATTAAAATAAAATAATTATAAAAAAATCAATGATGTTTTGGTTGGAAATACAATGAGAATAGTCATTTTTCATTTCACTTCAAATCAAATGAACCATACTTTTGTAATTAACACAAGCACCCTTTCTCCTATGAATGTTTCAAATTATATAGCCATGAACGTGCTGACTCAAGGATTATGATTTTTTTTTCTTCTCTTGAAGAGCATCAAATTTGAATGGTCAAATTTAAAAAAAAAAAAAAAAAAAAAAAAGAACAAAGAGGTTTTTGTTTGGAAATAAAATGAAAAATATTCATTTTTTTTACTTCACTTCTAATCAAACAGACCTTTAGCAAATTAGAAAGTGTTTAAGCTCTAAAACAAATTTAAATTTTCTTTTAAGTGAATGCATGCAATATTTTATAATTTCCACAGGCACCCTTCCGATCTCTTATGACTATTTCAAATCATATTGCCATGTACGCGGCGACTCGAGGATTATGATTTTTTTTTTCCTTCTCTTGAAGAGCATCACATTTGAATGGTCAAATTAAAAAAAAAAAAAAAAAAAGAAAAAAGAGGTTTTTGTTTGGAAATAAAATGAAAAATATTCATTTTTTTTACTTCACTTCTAATCAAACAGACCTTTAGCAAATTAGAAAGTGTTTAAGCTCTAAGACAAATTTAAATTTTCTTTTAAGTGAATGCATGCAATATTTTATAATTTCCACAGGCACCCTTCCGATCTCTTATGACTATTTCAAATCATATTGCCATGAACGCGGCGACTCGAGGATTATGATTTTTTTTTCTTGAGTCAAATTTGAATGACTCAAGAAACTCCCGAAAACACACTACTAAAAGGGAAAAAAAAAACTGAAAACAAGATCTAGAGAAAGCATCGTAGGATATATCATTCCAAATCACCCAAGCCAAACTTTGATACACCATTATATAGTTCTTAGTGACTCAAGGGTAGAAATATCAAGGCTTGTCTAATGTAACTATAGATTAATTTGAAATAAATTCACTTAAATCATGATAAAAATCAGAAACCTTTGAAATGTCAACATGCATGCAGTCCCCACTTTATTGAGGTCAACATCAAATTCTTGATACGTAGTGTCTAGAACCCTGTTTTT
This sequence comes from Protea cynaroides, assembly GCA_028583415.1. NCBI lineage: Eukaryota > Viridiplantae > Streptophyta > Magnoliopsida > Proteales > Proteaceae > Protea > Protea cynaroides. The sequence goes on from CM053276.1 coordinate 109,825,178, forward strand.
CCTTTTTACTTTTGTTAGAATTAGGTTGAATGGAAAACGTAAGAGTAGGTGATGAACATTCATTACATTACCTAAAAATATTATATTCTCTGCTATTAAAAATTGTCTCGAGATCAAATTAAATTTTTCAAAGGTTTCGTTTGGTTACTTTCCAATCCCATTGGGCCAAATTGCTCAAAGTCTTTTACACATCATGGATCCACTTGTCATGATATAATGTTTCGTTTGTCTTCTCTTCCGAAAGGCATCCAGATTTACTTTTTGAGACGACGGTATCTGTCATTCTGCCTATCCTGATGACTTCATCATTAAAGTTGCAGTGAAAAAGGTTGTAAAAAAAATAGCAATATGAGAGACCATCTCATATGAAAGTTTTTTTTTTTTTTTTTTTTTGGGTAAATATCTCAGGAAGCCTTTCACGTACATGGTAATATGTCTCCTAGAAGATCAGCCATGCCAACTATGTGAACACCAATTAGCCGGGCCCATTTTCTGCAACCCCCATTTCCCTCCAATTCCCAAATCCCATGTGGGGGTTGAGAATGATGAAAAAGAGAGAAAATAATAAATTGAATTATAAAATAATGGTAATAAATAAGGGTAGTTATTCATGAAACAAAAGAATGTGATATTATTAAAAATTATAAAAATATTAATAATGATTAGAATACTAATATATATGCATTAATATAACCAAGATGCATGACAATTCAAAGAGGTATTTAATGGAAGTAAACCTTGAAATTTGACATGTAGCTAATCAAAACCAAATACACTTCGTTCAAGGATCAGGTTCCTCTGTCTAGCTGCCAAGCAACAGTGTCTTGATGCCTTATGAGAAGCTGGGATCCTCACTGTTGCTTGGTAGTCAGACAGAAGATCCCTATGCTCCGTCCAATGATGGGGATGGACACATCAATGATAGAATAATTGATTTGTAACATTTGAAAAATAGCAAACTCTTGTGATAATAATAATTCTTAATAAAAGAATGGAAATTTTTTTTATTATTGTACCTTAAAGGTGACAAGCAACCATAGTTCTGAAGAAGAAATATCATTCTAGTAAGTTTATGGTTTTCCACGTAAGCCAAGGATGCTAATTAGGGGTGGGTGTTCCTTACATATTTTGCACAAGAAAGCTGATATATATAACCTTCAAATTAGTACTATACAACACAGAGGGGAGTATTTATTCATCATTCACATCCTCCAGATTCCAGAAACAGATACTTTTGGGCTTGGGCTTGGGCTTGGGCTTGGGCTGGGGCAGTTGAAGTGTGAAATTAAGTAAATAAAGGACGATTAAACTATTCTTAATTTCAGTCGTTAGAAAATTTTGTCATTATTCTCCTAACCAATCGTCATCATCAGCTTCCAGAAAAGAAGCCAAAGACCTGAGATCGGAGGCATCTTCGGGTTGAACACAATCCTTTCCAGTCCAACCCTTCAGCATTTCCTCAGATGATAGCAGAGCTTCATGATCAGAACATGACGAAAACTCCTTAATGCTGTTGTCGCTATTGTTGTTGTTATTGAGGGTATTGTCAGTTCCTATACAATTCCCATCATCCAAATGGCAGAGCTGAGAGAAGTCAGAGTCATGGAGAAGATCAGAGAGGCAGAATTCACCCACATTTAGGTCCATGATAAAATCTGAAGATGCCCATGACTTATCTTCTTCTCCTGGAGTGAAGATGGATTCTGGTCCTACTTGATTTATATGGGCTTGATGAGCTTGTTGATCAGGTCCTAAGAAAACCTTGGTACACCTCAATGCCTTGGTCCTGACCACTCTTGATTCTACCATTGGAGAAGAAGGTGATGGTGATGATGATGATGATGGCTTCTTCTTGTTTTTGTCTCTGGAGTTGCAGTGTTCCTTAGGAGACATAGTGGTGGTGGAAGAAGGGTGGCCCTGCACCTTTCTTCCTAAATTGGTATTCCAGTAGTTCTTGATTTCATTGTCTGTTCGCCCTGGAAGCCTCCCTGCTATCAGTGACCATCTGTAAGATATAAAAAATGCTCAATTGAAGATGGTTCTTAATAAATCATAGAAAGCAAAAGTGGAAGAGGAGGATGAGGAGGAAGATGAAAACCTGTTCCCCAGGAGCTTGTGAAGTCTGACTATGAGCTCCTCTTCATCATGGGTTATGTTTCCCCTCTTGATATCTGGTCTTAAGTAATTCAACCATCGAAGCCTGCAACTTTTTCCACATCTCTTGAGACCTGCACTCATGAACCATTTACAATTCAGAATTTCATTCACTTTCTGCCTGCTTCATTTTTCAGTGCTACCCACAATAAACAAAACCAGTACCTGCTTTCTTAGGAAGGTTTCTCCATTTCCCTTCACCATGGATTTTAATGTAGTCTGTAAGGATTTTATCTTCAAGAGCAGTCCATGCTCCTTTGTTCAAGCCCTCCTTAGCACAGCAAGGGCTTCTCCCCATCTCTAAGGGATCAAGAGAGAGAGAGACAGAGACAGAGAGAAGAGAGAGAGAGAGAGAGAGAGACCCAATTCTTCTTCTTAAGTTCACAAGGGTATACACGTGGGTAGCCTCCCAACTCCCAACTAGTGAGTGAGTGAGTAAAGAGCCCGTGATTTTTATAGTTGGGGTGCTTCAAATTTCTGATTTCTTTTTATTAAATTTTTATCCCTATAAGAAAGGGTTATAAAATATATATATATACAAATTTATATTCTAAGCCAGACTCCGTGAGAAGTAAGGAGGCCCCATTTCATAAGCATATCAACGTGTTTGAATTAAAACCTGAATGCATGTGCTGAGGTCAGAGGGCCATGTTATTTGGAACCATTTTTAATTACTAATTAATAAAAATAATGATTTATGTTTGATTTTTTTATTTAGAAGGTGCTAAAGTCTCCAATGATATTTAAACTAAGAACCCACCATAGACAGATCTTTAATGTGATACATTCATCTGTCCTTCCTAGTTATTGTTTGTTTTTCAAACTAACTTTCTCGCAGACTCTTGAAAGTTGGTTGAACACCCCCCTCTCTCTCTCATTTTTTTCTCTTTTTCTCTCTCATTCCATATGATTGGGAGCAAAACGAAAGGATTGAGAAAGATGGGTAAGTAGGATCAAAAAGGGATTCCGGAATTTTCTCATCTCAAAACTTCAAAGTATTTCAAAAGTTCCCATGATTTTTCTGAACCGAACACGTGTCCATTATTGGACTGTATATAATAACATACAAATTGGTCATATTCTCTCACAGCAAACCAAAGGCTTATCTTACCAAAAAAAAATCGAAGGCTTATAGAGTTGAACTGATTTTAATTAATGAAATTTTCATTTTCATTTTCATTTTCATTTTCTTATTGGAATTTTTTTGTAAACGGATGGAGGTTTATTTATTGAGCTGAGGTTTTCTGTTTGACTGGAAAGATTATACATCAATAAGAGTCATTTCACGGATCATGTGAGAAAATGTAGAAAAAAATAGTCCAAAAGAAAACTTTTTAAATGTTACCTTCATGTTTAAAGGGTTAAAAACCTAACGTCATCTTTAAATCCTTAAATAAATATTTGGCCAAGATGAAATAGTGATGACTTTGAAAAACAAAGATAAAATTATATATGAATGTCCGAATTACCTCTGGTCCTTCTATATACGAATGTCCAAATTACCTTTCCTGCTGTAGCACGAATTCCGTCCAAGTGCCGAGACCCATAAGGCAAGGAAAACTTGAACCACTTTAAAATACTCCAAATTGTTGAATTTAACTTGGCTAATAGTGGTTCACGTGGCATGTTCAATAATGAGCCTTAGGCAGCATATCCCATACTTCCTAGAAGGACGGATTCGCATCTATTCTACAATGCCGGCCCACTGCGTCAATTCAAACCGTTCAATCAGGATACGGATGGCCCATATGAGTTGTGAGTCTTGTGACTGCTAATGTCACTGGATATGTTAGTTACATTCTATCATCAGCTTAAGGAGTTGAAAGTTAGCTCAGAGTGTTCAGATATATAAAAACAAGCACGTGTAATTAGATACTTAATGAATTAGTATGAAAAGATCTTATGTTTCGTTTCAACCAAACTCTTTGGATTTGAATATAAACCTAGTGAATTAATATGAAAAGATTAATTACCATATTATTATTATAATTCGAAAAATTATTTTTTAAGTTAATTTTATTTCATTTTATTTGAAACTAGGTAAAACTTTATCTATAGCATAACTTAAAAGTAAAGTCTATACCAAATCCTAATGTAATTGATAGAGATAAAAATCACTAAAGTCATAAAAAAAAATTTGTGAATCTTTTTAACTAATTAAGATCCATTAACCCAATATCCATAACATAAAAGATGGTCATCATTTTGTATGGTGTGAGATGAGACACATTATATATAGGGTCTAGGACTGTATAATCCATGGAATGACATCATTAATGTTTGTTTTTAAGAGAAGTAAATGGCTGGAGTCTAGGTGAGCAATCCATGCACCAATCATTTCGTTTATATATATATATATATATACATATATATAGGGTTTGTTATTTTTTCAAATGTAAATATATTGTATGATATGAATTAGACAAGACACATGATATATGTGGTCTAAGACTGTATAACCCATGAAATGGCATCATTGATGCTTGTTTTTAGAAGAATTAGATGATTGGAGTCTACATGAGCAATCCACCAACCATTTTAAGAGAAGTGGACGACTGGAGTTTTTTTTCACTCTAATTTTGGATTTTTTAAGAGAAGGTGATGGTATCTTGGTCAATCACCCCATGGGGGTGTGTTGTTTTATTCAAGCAATCATATATAAATAATTTATTGTCATTCACAACCATGACAAAAACAATAAAAGAAATACATATGACTTTTTAACAAAATATAATATCTCTTGGATTCATCATTATATTTTAGTAAACTATTAATTGTTGTAGTTGATATTTTAAGTCATCATTTAGAATCGATCCAATCGTAAGACAGTGGGAGTTGGCATCTTCCACAAAAAAAAAAAAAAAAAAAAAAAAAAAAAAAAAAAAAAAAAAGAAAAAGTAAGATATCAAATTGATTTTCAGAATCATAATTATAAATAGAGGTGTTAGTTGGGGCTTGGATCGTCTATCGCTATGTAATCCCTGCAGCTGCATATGACCCTTTAGAATACATCGACGCAGATGTAAATACACTCTCAACTGTCCAGATGAGGCCGTAGGGATTGCAAGGCAGCAGGAAATCCAAGTTCGTGTTAGTTGACAAAGGCTCTTAATACATATTGGTTCAGTTCGAAACTAACTAATAAGATGATTGCGAAAGTTTATCTGCTCTCTAGACTAGAGGTGGTCAGGAACAATCAACGTCATTCACCGGCCCCATGGTGGTGTGTTTTTTTACTCAAGCAATCCTATTTTTAAAAATAATTTATTATCATTCACAACCATGAAAAAAATAACAAACGAAATACATATGACTTTTAACAAAATATAATATCACTTGGATTGATCATTATATTTTTGTATACTATTAATTGTTGTGGTTGATTTTTAAGCCATCATTTATAATCCATGCAATGGCAAGACAGTGGGGGCCGTGGCTTAGTAAGATTGTGGGAGCCGGGGATTCGTAAGACATGGGATCCACATCGTCTCCCGCCTGGGTTTGGGCGGGAGACTGGGCGGTTTGGATGGATGGCCGTCACCTGACACTCGGAGGGATCCGAGCCCTCCATCCGAGTCGACCCCCCAGTCAGCTCAGTTTGTCGACTGGGGGGTCAGCTCGGATGAAGGGCTCGGATCCCTCCGAGTGCCAGGTGGCGGCCATCCATCCAGGCTGCCCAATATCCCGCCCAAACCCAGGCGGGAGACGATTTCTGTTCTAAGACATGGAGGCCGGGGATGGCATCTTGCACGTAAAAATGAGAAAAGAGAAGAAAAAAAAGAAGATATCAATTTGATTTTCAGAATAATAATTATAAATAGGGGTGTTAATTGACAAAGGCCCTTAGTACATATGGATTCAGTTCGAAACTGATTAATAAGATAATGGCAAAAGTTTATGGATCCAAATCGTCTCCTGCCTGAGATTTGGCAGGAGACGGGGCTGCTCGGATGGATGGCCGACACCTGTCTGTCGGGTGAATCCGAGCCCTCCATCAGAGCCGACACCCCCTGTCGGCTCAGTTTGTCGGCTTGAGTGTCGGCTCGGATGGAGGGCTCGGATTCACCCGACAGCCAAGTGTCGGCCATCCATCCGGACAGTCGCGTCTCCTGCCAAATCACTGGGAGGAGACGATTTCAATTCAAAGTTTATCTGCTCTCCAGATTAGAGGTGGTCAGGAGCAATCAACGTCAATTCCCCATCCCCCGTCACGTGTTTCCAATAATGCCCCCCCATCCCTTTTCTGGTTCACAAGTATCTCTTCTTGAAGAATAGAGAAACTTTACCCTATGATAATTGACCTTAAAATCCAAACTAAAATCGATTGGCTATTGGTCCAATTAGCTTTCTATATGTAAATAAATAAATAAATAAATAACAAAAACTATTGGTTTTATCTGTGTATTTCCGATTTCAATCAATTCTATTGGTCCAAATGGGCAAGATCTAAACCGATATTAAAGGTTTTTTCTAATTCAAAACTGAAACTGGACCAATAAGGAATTTGGTCAATTCAGTTTTGGTTTTTTTATTTGAGTTTGGTCGGGTTTTTCGGTTGGACCATTGATTGATACCCCTAGTTATAATCATTTATTTCATCTCTTAAAATTAAAAATTAAAATTAAAAAAACAAGAAAAAACACCCTTTGTTTTCTTCCCAGAGAATTGGAGCATGTGCATAGGTACAGGATTTAGTGGTAGGAAGCGAATTGCTTCTAGTTCAGGGATCCAAATCCTCTCTTGCGGTAAGAGGGTCCTACGATTGATCTAAGGGATTGGGGATCAGTCGGTCCGCCTATCAATACATGGGGAGATGGGCCAACTGAAATCCCACCCTTGGCAGACTACAAGTTGGTAGGAGATGATTTGAATGCTCAGTTCAATTGGAAAAAGATCGTCTCCAGTCCGTCTAATCGTTCAGTTGCAATTGAATGGATTGAAATTACAAGACACGCCCCCCAATATATTGATAGATGTATCATTTGATTCTAATCTGTCCACTCACCACTGGATGAACTCGACAGACTACGGACGATCTTAATCGAGTTCGGTTACAAGTTATGTAACAGGTGCGCTGTGTCTTGTCCTCTCAAAACAATGATTTTGACTTTTGATAGGTACATTGTCTTGAAACGTGGAAAAATGGGGACCTGAGATTTGGAATCTGTGTATCATCTACGCTAACGTACGTCCAACTGGTATACATGAGGTGTGAGACAAAGTCCACAGTTGCGTCTTATACTCTGTGACAGTTTGCACCCTAAAAGGGAAAAAAATACGAGTGAAATGCCTTCATATTTACTAAAATAACTTTATTAGGGAGGGGTTTAGTGGTGCTGGATTCACCATGACCTATCTCTACTCCTCATCCAGTTAATTCAATTCATTATGGACAAATTTTTTCATACAATATATTTTAATGTTAATATATTCATTTTTTTATTCCTTTTTTTTTCAACGGAAAAATTCTATTAACAAGAAAAAAAAAATCTGATATTTTGTTAACACAGTGAGAAACATGTGGAGACAAATTCCTATAACGAATTTTCAATTATATTTTCAAACCTAATCTAATCCCTATAGTGAAGATATTCTTCGTCACTATGGGTGGAGGAAAATAAAGTACCTCCTCATAAATTATTGTTGATGAAAGTACAAAACATGACTACCTGCTATGATAAGAAATGCAACTACATTCCTTTAAATACCAAACTTATCCCCTATTGGATGTAACATTCACCTCAGTTACATGGAGACTGATTCATATTTAAATTCCGTCCCTTATACAGTGCTGCATGCTAATTTTATGTTATTTGTATTGCCTATACGTTAACTATTAAGAATGCTTGGAGACACACATAAACAGTTTAGACTTTCACCCTATTATTTTCAACTCTTTAACCATATACGTTGTAGACATGATTAAGACTTTTGCCTTAAAAGACCCTTATATTCCTTTCTAATAGTTTGCTTTGCCTTGTGGAGAAATATAATTAGGTTGAAATTTTGCTAGATATATGGATGGTGCCAAAAATATAATGTCAGAAATAGATATTAGTTGTGTGTGTTACACGCATGCTATAATTCTTCCTTCTTCCATCAAATTTGTCATGGTCTATACGTTACACACTTATTCGTGATTAACAGTGTTGACAAGTGAGCTACACTATATATAGAAGACGTTATAGAGAGTATTTCAATAATACACATCTTTATTTTATGTAAATTGATTAAGTGAATCATTAAAAGGATAATTCAATAAACCGAAACCAAAATTTAAGTAATCTAATGATTTTCCCATTCTAATACCCTATTTCAGTTTGAGATTCCTTGCATTTTCTTTTCATGCAAGCTGCTTTGATTGATTGAAAGGGAAATAAAAAAAAATTAAATTAAATTTATATATATATATATATATATATATATATATATATATATATATATATATTAAAGACCCACAAGCCTGTAAGAAAAGAAAAAGTGGCAAGGAAAAAGATGCGAACCTGAAATTTTGACTTAAAGGCTGGTTTTAGACGTTTTAAGTGGTAAAAGGGCCAGTTCTATTGGTAATGATTTTGAATTAATGGACCCCTTTTCGGTGAGCCCACGAAACGTAAAGGGTCTATCCAATGAAGGGGCCCACCAACGTGCTTAAGTTCAATATGGCAATTAGACTTTGTTTACTCCAAGTTAAATACCATGTTGACTTTGAGGGTGAAGTGGCTAATTATTTACAAGAGAGAACAAATAATTGATATTTACCTTTACAAACATGCACGATTCTTTACACAGTACTTATAAAGCAAGCCTTAAAGTTCTTTAAAATTGAACCTCACACTCATAGAAAGATAATGCAGTCCAGTGTTTTCGGAGCCAAGATTAATTATGTTTGGTACTTCTGTTGGGGGAATAGTTGTTTATGGAATCCATGGACGGTCTAATTTTTTTGCCTAGTGATATATTAGTAGGTATCGGGATTGGATCGGTTGATAATGGTATTGGTCACGTGTCAATCTATCACTGGCACCGTATTGATCTGATATCTATCCTATATTGGTTTCCGCAATGACCAATACCCTTTCTACATCGCAAACTAAAACCATCATTTGAAGGACTGAGTCCTTTGTTCATATGTTAAGTTTTAATTTAGGCAGATTTGGCCGAAGGATAATATAAAGCTTTGAAAATCTAAGACTGAGTAGGTGAGGATCTTGGGATTGAGTGCAACCTTAGGGAGAGGTCTAAGTTCTCTCTCTCTCTCTCTCTCTCTAAGGCTTAGATCCCATCCCGAGGCCACTAGCCACCCTAAATGGGGGCCAAATCGTGCTTTAAAAAAAAAAATCTAGTGTCCAGATGAAATTATTCGAAAAAAAATAGATAATCAAAACATTGGAAAATACATGATTGAATATCAAAACTATTCCCTAATTACCCAAGTATAGAATGGTCACATCATTTTTTCATTTGGGCACAACTTATTCAAATTTTTTATGATTTCTATAGTGGACATGTCATGCAAAAAATTATTAGATTTATGTGGGCTTAATTAATTATTTAAATTAATTAATTTAATGGGAGTCTAATGAATACGATATAATCGGTTTGATTTAGTTCGTCACATGGTATGAGATAGGTTTGATAGTCCTAATTCTATTATGGGTAAGATTTTAGAGTTACAGCAGTATTCTATAAATATTGAGTTAGAGTCTCCACAGCCACAATTAATAAGTTATCTCAGCACCCATTAGTAAGAGACGTCTGGATATCCTTTGGAAGCTGTGGAAGACTGTGATCGAGGGATTTCGATCAAAGCTTGGAGCGACTTGGAGTGTATGAGAATTGGTCTCTTTACAAACAGGTATGTCTTTATGTTCATTGTTTATGGCTTCTCTATTGTGTTTTATGGCAACTGTATGGGATTAGAATGAGTTTAATTGAAACCCTAAACACATAATATTCTAACAGTTGGTATCAGAGCGAACCATATAGACCTAGAATCAATGGAGATGATTATAAAGACTGATAATGAATTGTTAAATTGAAGATAAATTTTTCTCAAGTTTTAAATCGAATCTCGATCAGATTTGTCAGAGTTTTCCCATCGACGAAAATTTTTTCGATCGACAAAATAGGTCAAGCAATATACCGTTGGAAAGGTCTCGAAGAAACGGAGTTGACGATGTAAAAATCACCGACGTCGGCCGCCGGACGTGTCGAAAATCACCAACGGTATCCGCGAGTGGATCTCACTCGCGGGTAGGAGGATTTTAAAAAAAAAGTTTTTTTTTACGGCGGCGTTGACCCGATCATCGCCGGGTCAACTCGACAACCCTAATCGATTGGACAGTGACTCTGACCGAGTCGACCAAAAAAAAAAAAGAGTCACGTATGTGGGTCACATGTGTGACCCGATCATGAAATTGACCACCCGCAACCCGGTCAAACGTGATCCGGTTGCCCGATATTCTGACCCGGCTACTTGACCCAATAACCCGATCCAGTGCACACTTCTTTGGTCCGGTAACCTGAGATTTTGACCCAAATAGCCATATTATTGGACCAGTGGTCGGACCGTTTGAACCGAAGACCAGATCGACAGCTCAAAAGTAACTCGAACCATTCGATTTCAGTCTGAGCCAAAGTAAAAGTAATTAAAAAAAAAGAGGAGAAGAAAATTGAAATATTCGGTTCGGTTCAAATCGGACCAAACCGATCCTGGGCAGACCGAGCTGACCGAGCCAGACCGACCCTGACAGGAATCCTAAGGCCTGTTTGGCTTTTGATTTTGATAAAATGACATTAAACAGTGATTCTGGGAGCTAAGAAGGTCAGATTGACCTCCGATTTATTTCGTTGGACTCTATTTTTAATGCTCTTCAATCTAATACATCAAAAAGGTGCATTGAAAAACATGTTATTATTGAAAAATATCCTATGGGAACACGATTTGTAATGTTTTTACTGATTTTTCTTAAATTTATTGTACAAAATTAATTGATTGAGCTAATATGTATATTTATATGAATGTTTAGACTTGTACAATTGTATTTTAAAGCATTCATGGTTAAATAAATATCTCACATGAGCTGCAGATTGAGATTTGTTCATATCATGGTGGAACTTGGTGTGACCACCAAAGTGGCAACCTGTTTCATTATGATGCGTTCAAATTCAAGGGTCTGTGTTTGTAAATGCTTCAGTTTGATAATGTTCACCCAAATGTGACATTGTTCAAGTTTATTCAAATTAGGATTTGTAGCTATTGTATAAAGATTTTGTGGTGACCACCAAAGTGACACACTTTGATTCTATTATAATATGTTCAAATCTAATATTTATGCATTTACAAACTACAGTAAAGAAGTATCGTGCTCATCCAAAAGTGACACTGACATAAACTCTCACTTTTATAGATACAGCAAAGAACGACACTGTCTACCCAAAGGTGGCGTTGTCTAAGATTATAAAGAACGACACTGTCCACCCAAAGGTGGCGTTGTCAAAGATTACAAGAAACTCATGTTCATGGTTGAAGGATTGTAGTTTTAGGGGTCTTCATCCACCCAAAGGTGGTGAGATTTTTGAAAGTCATTATCTCTCGCAGTTATTGCACAGATATTGAGAGGACCAGTGCACATATTGTCCCAAAGGATGTGTTTGTAGTTCGGTTGACTTTTCAATGATATTAATTAGCTTGCACATGTTATGTATATATATTCTTGCTAGCTAATTTAATTTGATATTAATCTAGAGTTACAATTATTTACATTGTAATATAGTTGTGGACATGTAATGATTAAATACCTTAAGATGCCTATCATTGACAGACAGTTCTATGAATTGACATAGAAATTGAAAACTAGCCTAGGACTGTTTGGCCTAAATGTATTCAACAGAAAATTATATTCTGGTTCTTAGAGCGTTCAATCTCTAAGATCAAGTAAGGCAATGTTCATATGAGGAACATTGAAAAAAGATATCCCTATGAAATTCAAGAAAATGTTTGATATTTCAAGAAGAGGTGAAGAGATGTTTTATTACTCAAATCCATCAGTATCAATTTTTGATGATAATAAGTGGTATTGGAAGTGTGAGGAAGTATAAAGTAGAGCTGTTAACTATTAATGATAAGCTCAAGGATAAATGAATATTTGTAGGTTCATTAAAATCTATGTAGGTGACATTTTAAACTTTTCACTTCCTCACAAGAACTGTATAGTCAGATCTTGGTGACCTATAGTACTTAAAAATATAGTGAACCCTAAATTGAAAAAATTAAGGATAAAAGTTTAAAGAAAAGAGAAAAATATGAATGTCAATGTCATAGTGCATAATATATACCCAGACAAAGGCAAGTTGTAAAAGGGGTAGAGAAACCCATAGAAAGAAAAATATTTTTTCATGGAATAGTCAGAAACTTTATGACAAAGAATTAAACATTAAGAAACTACAAGATAAAATGGATCTAAGTAGAATAAAATTCTTGTAGAGTGACCCAGAAGGGACATGTAAAGAAAAATTTATATAGCTGGACAGCTTAAGTGAAAAAAGAATAAAGATTATGAAACTTCTGAGCAAGAATGTGCAGTATATTGGATACTTAAGAATTAATCGTAGTCTGAACCAATAGAAGTATAAAAATCTTTAATTTATTCTATCTTTAGAAGTTAAACTGTATATTGTAATTTTTCACCCTGGTTATAAGGGTTTAGGACTGTTGTCCAAAGAAAGATTAGAAAGAATAATATTCTGAAATTCTCCTTTCAAGATTTATTACATGTATATATGAGAGAATTAATTAAAAGATAAGATGACAAGATTAAAGTAAGTGAAGGTTATTCACAACAATGATTTATTGGACTTGCTGGACATCGAGATTTCATCTAGGACTTCTTGTCACAGTTTAGTCTATGGGTGTTTTTTCAAATAATAAAAATTAAGATGGAAAAATTTTTATTAAAAAAAATTAAAACTATTGGATCTAAATGAGAGAGTTTTGAGAAACCATATGATACTGGTCTATTCCTTGATAAATTTAAACAAGTGTTTGCAATAGTCTAAGAATGTATTTGATCTTGTAAGGAAAGAATTGATATTGTAGTCTATATTGTTAATAAAGTACTTTGTCAATTTCAGTTTAAGTTTAAGTTTAAGTTATCTTCTTGTTTGATACTGTAGAACTGACATGATTTCATAATACTCATGGAAAAATGATTATTTTAGGACATTGAGTTGTCATATTAATGGATGTCAAATAGACCCAAGAAACTTAAAATTTGATGAGACCACTTGAAAATGGGTGTGAAACAACCAGTTGAGATACGAGAAATGTTACTAGAGTGTAATGAAATGATTATAGAAATATTCATTAAGATCGATGCTTTAGTCATAGTAACAGAGCCAGATGAGGCAATGAAGAGATATACTGGACCATGTAGATCTGTGATTTCATCCAATCACATATTGTACTTCAAAATAGATATTTTTGGTGATGGACAAAAATGAAGATCCTAGTGATTTTGAGTAAGTTGTTAGTAATGAAATTACTTTTGAATGTTTAATGATCATAAAGAATGTGTTATTATCTACGAATAATAACGAGACTTAAGATTTTATGCTTTTATCATTGAGCGGTGTTGTCACACCCCAATTCCGGCTGAACCAGAAGTGTGAGTGAACCGGTAATAAACCACGGTTCACACCAGGATCTCGAAAGACCGTGTCAACCAAACATCCCTGAGCAAACCATCAAAATCCAGAGTAATACTAGCAGCGGAAATAATATATCAATGAGCTGAACTAAATAATAAATTAAAATAATTAATCCAGTTATTCCATCATCCATCAGAATTTAAATAATATTTATTTACAAAGCTTTAATTGAAAAATAATCAAATCAAAGAGGAAAGACACAGAAGGAGCACTCGCATAACGCATCATGCTCGTCCTCCACACTCTGTGTCTCCAGAGCAGCCATCGCACCGTAGGCTGGGGCGGTCACGTAGTCCTCCACCGTATACCCTGCATCCAAATCTGAAAAGGGATATATATATATCGGGGTGAGCTACCACACAGCTCAGTAAAGCACAAGACCAATGCAACATCCACATGCATGAGTTAACATTACACTTTGGGCCAGGTATAACTTGCAATTGTGCTATGGTAAGGTTTGGCGGCCACCGCACCTCCATGCACGAGTGTGGGCACACCCAATAGTCGGGGCTCCTACCACACTACTATTGTTGCCCCACATCACTCACTCCGGTATGGAGATAGGACTCGAGTCTGGCGGGCAGGAAGAACCACAATCCCACGTCCTCCTCCTGATACCCCATACCGTACCAATACCTAAACCCCTATTGGCAAGGGCTTGCAAGTGGGTTCCGTTTCTAACCAGTCCTAGATGTCAATACAAGTAGGCTCCATCCTAGTACAGCCGTCTACGGCATAGGGATAGAGCTAGAGCGTGCGAGGGCCGTGGAGACCACAATACCTCACCTCCCCCGATACCCTACCCGCAACAAGCGTACCAAGATGGAACTATACGCAAGTAGGCCCTATCCCAACATCGCTCCCTATGGCATAAGGATAGAGCTAGAGCGTCATGGCCAGGTCAACGTCGACATCGGAGATCACCATGCCACATCACTGTGACGAGATCAACGTCAACATCGGAGACCACCTGCCATAACCTCCCCCTGATACCTCACCCATACCAAGCATGCTAAGATAAGGTGCTACTGAAGGCGTCGGAGTGAGGAATGATCCCGGGCCCCGGCCCTTCCCATTCCACACTCCAACTAAAACAAACACATGTCTAACATCCATCACACCTAGCATATGAAATGCATGAACAGATAAATCAATAGAATTTACACTACATGACATGTGATATGCACAATCCATCAAACAAGCATATAATTTGATACAGAAAATTAAAGAGCTCTCTAAGGTTTATTATTAAATCTTTAATTTAAGTTCGGGTCTTGTCCCTTACCTGACACGTGGTGTTAATCCTTTTCGGCGTCAGAAGTTTCACATATAAGTCCTACACAACCATATTTTCATGTTAATTTCCATTTATTAGAGTTTTAGAAGCCAAAACCTGGCTTTCCCAGACAAACGAGGGCTCAAAACACATACCGGTCTCGCACATACCCGGTCGCAGGATAGTGAGACCGGTATGGTGAGACCGTATGGGTGAGACCGGTATGCATACCGGATGCACACATACCGGTCTCACTCGGGATCCGACCGAGTGCAACCGGTATGGTGCCGGTATGCATACCGGATGCACACATACCGGTCTCACTCGGATCCGGCTGAGTGCAACCGGTATGGTGCCAGCGGTATGCATACCGGATGCACACATACCGGTCTCACTCAGATCTGGCTGAGTGCGACTGGTATGGTGCCAGCGGTATACACCGCGGCCCATACCGCGGAACTTTCCCACGGATATACCCTACGGCGTGATTTTCCGAGATCGAGGTCTCCACGGTAGCTCCCTAAGGTTTCACCTATCATCTGCTAAGGTCCAGTCTCCGAAGGGTCCTACGGATCTTGGCTAGAATGCCAAAAACCAACCAGATCCGAAAGAAAGATGAAATGAATCTAAGCCTTTTCCATCAGATCTCACGCCGCTACCCGGTATGCCATACCGGTTGCGAGGATAGTGCATCCGGTATGGTGAGACCGGTATGGGTGAGACCGGTATACCATACCGGTTGCACTATAGTGCATCCGGTATGGTGAGACCCGGTATAGTGAGACCGGTATGAACTTAGCCAATTTTACACATTTTTCGTACACTGAAAATGATTGGTTCTTCACCCGGCTTCTTGCGCGGTCCCTTGCCCGGCTTCGCTTTCCGGTCCGGTTATGATTGGGGCACACTGCCATCGCATAAAACCATGGTTAAACCGGGTTTTAAAGCACGGTTCTTACAACTCTACCACCCTTAAAAGAAATTTCGTCCCGAAATTTGCATGCAAGTCTTACAATTCCCCCTCCCTTAAAAGAATTTCGTCCCCGAAATTGTACGTACCTTCAGTCGAAAAGACGGGGTATTCTTTTCGCATGGCATCCTCCTCTTCCCAAGTAATTTCCTCTACGTCCGACTTTTCCAAAGCACCTTGACATAGTAGATATCCCGCCTCGAAGATGTTGTACCTTTTTGCTAAGGAGTTGGATTGGCACTACCTCAAAGGTTAAATCTTCGTCAACTCGGAGGATCAGCAACAAGGATATGCGAAGGATCTCGCACATACTTCTTCAGTAGGGACACATGGAAAACATCGTGGATGCTAGACATTGCCGGCGGCAATGCAAGTTGATAGGCCACTTTGCCGCACCGGGACAGAATTTCATAGGGCCCCACATATCTTGGACACAATTTCCCTTTTACGCCGAACCGCTCAGGCCTCGTGCGGTGATATCTTCAAAAACACTTTATCACCTACCATGAATTCAAGATCCCGCCACTGTTATCGGCATAGTGCTTCGGCCGTCCGAGCTGTCTTTACCCGGCTTCTAATTTGATCCATTGCCTTGCGGGTTTCTTCTACAAATTCAGGTCCAACGATTCTTCTCTCACCGACTTCATCCCATAATAGAGGTGTCCGGCATTTCTTACCATACAAAGCCTCGTATGGGGCCATCCCGGATCGTGGGCGGTAGCGTTGTTGTAGGCAAACTCAATGAGAGATAGCTTCTCATCCCAAGCCCCCCCTTGAAGTCAATAGCACATGCCCGAAGCATGTCTTCTAAAATCTGGATGGTCCTTTCGGTGACCATCCATCCGAGGGGTGGAAGGCTGTGCTAAACTTCAATTTCGTTCCCATTGCCTTCTGCAGTCCTTCCCCGGAACCTGGATGTGAAGCGGGGGTCTCCGTCGGATACAATACTTTACGGGACCCCATGGAGTCGACTATGTTGTCCACATACAACCTTGCCAACTTGTCCATGGTATGCGGGGTCCGACGGGGGATAAATCTAGCGGTTTTGGTTAGGCGATCCACAATTACCCATCTTGCATTCACCGACCTTGGAGTCATGGGTAGACCGGTGGCGAAGTCCATGGTAATACAATCCCACTTCCACGCGGGCTCGGGCAATGGTTGTAGTAGTCCTGCGGGTCTCGTCTTTCCGCCTTGACTTTGGCGGCCGGTTTAAGCATTGGAACACATGTCGAGCCACATCGGCTTTCATTCCCCTCCACCGGTACAACCTCTTCAAGTCATGGTACATTTTCGTGCTTTACCGGGGGTGTATTGAATATGGAGTGGCGTGAGCTTCCAACATAATCCGATTCGGATTTCCGGATCTTCATCCTCGGGTATGCACAAACGCCCACGATATCCCGAGTACCTTGTCCGCATCAAGCGTAAAGTCGGGATTGACTTGACCCTTTTTCCAAATCCTCTTGAAGCGTCCCGAGGTATGGGTCTGTAAAAGCGCTGCCTTTAATTCCTCTTTCGGTCGGGCAAAATCCTTAATCTTTGCAAACATTAAGGTAAACTTGTGTATCAACCCTTGCTCAATGGGATCATCAGCGACTCAATTAGGTGTTGCTCTTCGTCCCCACGATGTTTCGAAACAAGCGGGCCCAATCTTGCATTAGTACTTGGTCCGCCTCGGGGTTCGATGCCCATTTCTGCTTAGTGCATCAGCTACTATGTTGGCCTTACCGGGGTGATCTTGGATATCACGGTCGTAGTCTTTGAGCAACTCTAACCACCTCCCTGCGTCTCATATTCAAGTCCTTACGGGTGAACAGAATCGTCGGGCTCTTGTGGTCGGACTTAATCCGGAACTTCTCACCATACCGTGTAATGCCTCCAAGTCTTGATGGCATGAATGACTCGCGCCAACTCTAGGTCATGCGTAGGGTAGTTCTTTTCATGCTCCTTAAGCTGTCTTGAGGCATAAGCTATCACTGCTCGCCTTGCATCAGCACACAACCCGGGTCCCGGACACGAAGCATCCGTATATAGCGTAAATGGGCGGTCCGGGCTGGAATTGTCGGTATAGGTGCCGATACCAGCCTTGCTTTCAACGTCCGGAAACATTTCTCGCACTCATCCGACCATATGAATTTCTGCCCCTTTTTGGTTAACTTGGTGAGTGGAACAGCAATCTTGGAATAGTTCTCCACAAACCTTACGTAGTAACCAGCCAAGCCCGAGGAAACTACGAATTTCAGCGACCGTCTTGGTGCCTCCCAATTGACTATGGCTGAGATCTTCTTGGGGTCTACCTTGATACCTTCAGTGACACCACGTGACCAAGGAAGGCCACTTCATCTAACCGAACTCGCACTTCGTAAATTTTGCATACGGCTTTTCTTTCCTCGATCTACGTAATGCGGCTCCGAGATGCACCGCATCGTCTCCCGGTCCTTGGAGTATACAAGGATATCATCAATGAAAACTATAAGCGATGTATCCAACATGTCATGGAATACTCGGTTCATTAATTCCATGAATGATGCGGTGCGTTAGTCAATCCAAAGGACATCACAAGGGAACTCGTAGTGTCCATACCGTGTCCGAAGGCGGTCTTTGGAATGTCCGAGTCCTTGATCTTTAGGCTGGTGATACCCGGACCTCGAGGTCAATCTTTGAAAACACACTTGAACCTTGTAGCTGATCAAACAAGTCATCTATTCTAGGTAATGGGTACTTGTTCTTGATAGTGAGCTTGTTTAACTCTCGATAGTCCATGCACAAGCGCACACTGCCATCCTTTTTCTTTACAAAGAGCACAGGTGCTCCCCAAGGTGAGATGCTTGGTCTTATAAACCCCTTGTCCAAAAGTTCCTGCAGTTGGGTTTTTAATTCTTTCATTTCGGTAGGAGCCATCCTGTCGGAGCCTTAGACACGGGCGCCACCCACGGTAGTAAGTCTATCACAAACTCGGTAGCCCCGTCGGGTGGTAACCACTGGTAGTTCTTCGGAAACACATCGGGGAACTCCCGTGCGACTGGATGTCTTCCAATTTCGGTGTTTCAGCGGTCACATCAACCAGCGACACAAGATATCCTACTCCTCCTTTCTCTAAGCACCTCTTTGCTTTTAAGGTGAGAGTATGAGCTTCCTCTTTCTTGGCAGCTTAACCCCTTTGAGCTGGAACTCCTTCCCATCGCTGTCCTTGAGCATCAACTTCTTCTCGGCACATAGCGGGTTTCTTGAGTGTTTAGCTAACCAGTCCATTCCCCGAATAACATCAAAATCGACATCTCCGGTTGGACTAAATTGGCTTCAAGTTCTCGTCCCTCAATACACCTTGGGCAAGGTCCATAATAGTCTTCTAATACCACCTCGATCCCCATTGGTGACCGAACTAGTAGACTTGGTTGTAAGGTCTTGATGGGATGTCCTAGCCCTTTCCCGAAGGATCTTGAGACAAATGAATGAGTGGCCCCGAGTCAAACGGGACCCTTGCGGGTATCCCGCTATATTTCTTGTTCCCGAGGTTGTAAAATTTTCTTTTAGCTTTAAATATGCAACAAGTAATGCAACAATTTAGGAGGAAGTGTAAAATAATACTGTAACCACATGCGGTGATGCGGCTGCCTCCTCGAAGTAACGGCATATACCTTGCCCAACTGTTGTTCCTTCTTAGGTTGCGGGCATGATCGGCATAGTGCCCCACTTGTTGACAGTTGTAGCACTTGATGTTAGGGGCCGGCCCGTTGCTTGCGAGGCCATTGCGGGGAGCTGCTTTGGGAGGTATGGTACTAACTTGTGGCCTGAATGGACGATATGGCTGTTGCCTCGTCCGCCTCCACTTTGGAATTCGGTATTCGGCCTCTTCAAACCTCCGTTCCGGGCCACAAAGCTGTCCCTCCGGCTTGACTCAATGACACGAGCCACATACGGCGTCATTGTAAATGACCAAACCTCGACCTATAACATGTTCTCCGATTGTGCCCCCGATCCCATGGTAAAACGGTGAGTCTTAGTCTCTTCCTCTTGCATCTTTGGTGGGAGCGAAGAAGAACAACTCCTCATACTTCTGCGATACGCCTCTACGGTCATCCGTGATTCTTTGTAGATTTAGGAATTCCCTCTCCATCCGGTCGCGGAAACTCCCCGGGAAGTACTTGTCGAAGAATGACTCTTTGAATATAGGCCGGGTGATAACCTGGTGCTTGGTTTCAAGTACCTACGAATGGAATTCCACCACCCATTGGCCTCTTCCTTCAACATGTGAGTAGCATACAAGACTTTATCCTCATCCGACAGTCCAACAACCTGAAATTTTTCTCCATCTCGCTATCCACCGTGGCGGCCACGGTGCTTTCCCGAACTTCCCCGTAAAAGTGGGTGGTTTAAGTTTCAAGAACCCATCCACTTGCCTTAGCAAGGCTGTTACGAGCATACGGCGCCTGTCCATACCAGCGTGGCTGATAAGCGTAGCCACCACTTGCCTCCCACGATAGCCACCATAGTGTGCACCGGATATGGACCTATGGACGTCCCCGATACCCTCCAGTGGTCCCGATTATATCCCGGTGTGCCGGTAACGGGTGAGGCTCAGTGACGGGGTGGTTCTTGCTGTGTTGGTATTCCGGTGCTGTGTTTACCCCCACAGGTGTTGCTTGAACATTTCTGCAGCGGTGACCGGCATTCGTAGGTGCCGGTACGGGCTCGGGTGGTCCGAGCATTTTGGTTATCTCTTCGAAGAACTTCTTTTCTTTGTGCCGCCATACTAGACATGAAATTTTCCATCTTTGTTTCGAGCTTGAAGATGGCTGCCCCTGGAATGGCGACTCTTCACTTGCCCGCCTTAAATTCTCGGATGCGTTCGGGGGGTTCTGCTCTTCCCCACTTATCCTCTCTTCTTGCCCTTCAGAATTCTCGCCCTGAACTCCTGTCTACCGCAGGCGTCCTTGAGCAATGACGTCTGCGCGGAAACCTACGACCATTACCTCTTGCCATTGTACTTTACTCTACCTTGTAAGAACCTGAATACATCAAAACACATGGAGCAATTTAGAAAAATGTATCCCAACAATTTATAGCCTCAACATGTGCATCTAGTATTTAACAAGAGTGGCAAGGAAGAGAAAGAGTAACAAAAAGTAATCAGGCTAAATTTTCAACTTTACCCGATAACCCTCTTTTCACCAACTTACACCGTCATAGGGTCGAAAAACCCTCCGTTCATAAAGTTTTTGATATCAATTTGTACAATCCAAATACCTGCGGGGTTTCATGGCAAGGTACTGGACTTTCGGGAGAGAAAAACCCCTTTTTGCCCATCCCGGTCGGACCATACCTTTGGGAGGTACCGGTCGCGGGATAGCGCAACCGGTATACCTCACCCAGGTACCGGCCGCACGGTACCGCGAGGGGTACCGGTCGCGAGGATAGTCGCGACCGGTATACCAAAAGAAGAAAATCTCTTTAAAAATCGCGATTTTTCTTGTCTTTTCCTCATTCTCTCTTTGGGTTTCTCTCCGGTGGCGATTTCTCTCCGCTTCTCCGAGTTGCTACCAGTGCATCCAGAGTCCTAAGAATCGGTTCTCACTCTTGCAAGAGTCTCCACGTCGACTAAAAAGGTAAGCTTCTTCTCCCTTTCCCTCTTTAGATGATTTTTACATCGTCTTTTTTACCCAAAACCTAACTTTTCTCAAATCGAAGAATTCCAACCGTGGAAAACTCTTATTGTTGCTTGGAAAAGGTTCTTGGGGTACCTTTGAGTGAAACCCCTCAACCTATTTGGAGTTCCATCGGTTGGTTTGCAAGAAATCAACAAAAATCGATTTTTAACCTAGGTTTTGGGAAAATTTTGATTTTCTTGAATTTGCTTGATTTCTCCCAATTTTTCACCCGATATGCCTAAGTTTGGTTTGATGGAAGAGAGCGGGGGTTACATAAGTCCTCCTCCCCAAACTTTTGGGTGAGTTCGAGGCTTTTACACCATTTACCACCGTTACTCTGCGAAATTTCTCGGAATTTAATACTAACCGTTACAATTTCTTGATTTCACGGGTTATATATATTCCACACTTCAAGGAGACGTTCCATCAAACACAATGAGCAGCACGCCTCCCCCGGCCACCTCGTATAACGAGAGGTATTTTTCGTTCGGCGACGGCCGCCTCACGGTTTGATCGGTTTCGGTCCAAAAACATAGAATCCGGCCCGGTGACGTCAACTGGAGCATCTCCATCGCTTTGATGTAAGCGTCGGCATTTGGGATTTTGGGGTGGTTACCCGTCATTCGATATCGAGAACGCACCTGCCCAAATCGGTAAAGCTATTCTTCTCCAACCTAGAGGTGGAAGGAGATGTGGATGACTGGGAGAATGCTAGAGTCCGCGCATCACAAGCTATGTGAAAGGGGTGGTGATCTCCTTCAACACAAGCGAGCTAGCCGTTCTACTAGGGGTTCCAGACGATGGGGACCTCGTTTCTTGTGCCCCCGGGGTCAAAGGGTACCTAGATGAGTACACCGGGCGATGATAGCCGCGCGGATATTAATACCCGGGACGGGTTATGTCGGCCTCAAATCTTTATCCCTTACCTCGCCTATATTGCCGGATCATTCAAGATAATATCGTCCCTCGAGTGGGCATTATGGAGAGGTATCTCGGTTGACCCGGTTCATTACCTACGACGTTGCCTCCGGTACCGGGTTTGTCGCCCTACCGATCATGCGGGTTATGATCCTGCGGCGATGCCCGATATGTCGGGTAATCTTCCATATGGTAGGTTGATTACGGCACCTACGGCGCTTGGGTGTCGGTATGCGGGGGAGGCACCTAGGGAGGTGACCATGAACTCGGATATTGATCTTGAGGCCATCTACAAGATGCGGATGGACACCCTAGAGCTCGGTGATGAGGAGTTACGAGGCTCGTCCCCTCACGCCCGAAACCATGCGGCTCTTGCCGCAGCAGATGTTGCGAAGCGGCAGATGTCGCCGAGATGGGGGGCGATGGGGACACCCACATGGAGGACATCCCGGTATCCGCACCTCGGCATTCACCAGCAGCGAGTCTTCCGGGCCGTCGGACCCCAGGTACATCTAGATCTGATCCCATTCCCGAACCGGCGGGGTACACGTCGACTACGGCACCACCAACGTCCCTCTACAAACCCTACGGGTGCTGGCACTTCTAGACCCGCTCCGGTTCCTAGATCGGCTAGGCGCATGCCGCCACTCGCTTCCACCCCCTTCATCTTCGGACCTTTCGATTCGCATGCTCACCGAGCTCGGGGACACCCGAGAGAGTCATCCCGGATACTCGGAGAGACATCCCGGTCTCACGGCGAGAGATGGGTCGGGAGTTGGGGCGCGGCACGCAGCTTACGGGTCACTCGGGACCAGGTCCACCGGCTCGGGGGAGGTATACGGCGAGACTATGATATAACGGGACCCGGTCCCATCCGGGCCCGCTTACTCCACCATAGCCCGATTAGAATTTTGCTTGATGTTTAGCGTTTTATTTTGTTAATAGAGTAACCGTCCGGACCGTGGACCGTACTCGTAGTACACTTTGTATTTATTTATGTTCTCATAGTAAAAGAGTTAGTTGGTATTGTTTAAAACTTGTTGCTTAAAATTTCTCTTCATTATTAGTATGTTATGCAATCTTTCTTATGTCTCGGGCATCAAACAAGCTTATGGTGTGTTCTTATTAATATTTTATTAATTTTTCCTAACTCGGCTCATTGGGCACGGGATGGTGAAGAATGATTATCGGGACGAGCCTAGGGCTCGATACCAAGTTGTCACACCCCAATTCGGCTGAACCGAAGTGTGAGTGAACCGGTAATAAACCACGGTTCACACCGGGATCTCGAAAGACCGTGTCAACCAAACATCCCCTGAGCAAACCATCAAAATCCGAGTAATACTAGCAATGGAAATAATATATCAATGAGCTGAACTAAATAATAAATTAAAATAATTAATCCAGTTATTCCATCATCCATCGAATTTAAATAATATTTATTTACAAAGCTTTAATTGAAAAATAATCAAATCAAAGAGGAAAGACACGGAAGGAGCACTCGCATAACGCATCATGCTCGTCCTCCACACTCTGTGTCTCGAGCAGCCATCGCGACCGTATTAGGGGGGCGGTCACGTAGTCCTCCACCGTATACCCCGCATCCAAATCGAAAAGGGATATATATATATCGGGGTGAGCTACCACACGGCTCGGTAAAGCACAAGACCAATGCAACATCCACATGCATGAGTTAACATTACACTTTGGGCCGGGTATAACTTGCAATTGTGCTATGGTAAGGTTTGGCGGCCACCGCACCTCCATGCACGAGTGTGTGGGCACACCCAATAGTCGGGCTCCTACCACACTACTCTCTGTTGCCCACATCACTCACTCCGGTATGGAGATGGGACTCGAGTCCGGCGGGCGGGAAGAACCACAATCCCCGTCCTCCTCCCGATACCCCATACCGTACCAATACCTAAACCCCTATTGGCAAGGGCTTGCAAGTGGGTTCCGTTTCTAACCGGTCCTAGATGTCAATACAAGTAGGCTCCATCCTAGTACAGCCGTCTACGGCATAGGGATAGAGCTAGAGCGTGCGAGCCAGGTGGAGACCACAATACCTCACCTCCCCCGATACCCTACCCGCAACAAGCGTACCAAGATGGAACTATACGCAAGTAGGCCCTATCCCAACATCGCTCCCTATGGCATAAGGATAGAGCTAGGCGTCATGGCCAGGTCAACGTCGACATCGGAGATCACCATGCCACATCACTGTGACGAGATCAACGTCAACATCGGAGACCACCTGCCATAACCTCCCCCTGATACCTCACCCATACCAAGCATGCTAAGATAAGGTGCTACTGAAAGGCGTCGGAGTGAGGAATGATCCCGAGCCCCCGGCCCTTCCCATTCCACACTCCAACTAAAACAAACACATGTCTAACATCCATCACACCTAGCATATGAAATGCATGAACAGATAAATCAATAGAATTTACACTACATGACATGTGATATGCACAATCCATCAAACAAGCATATAATTTGATACGGAAAATTAAAAGAGCTCTCTAAGGTTTATTATTAAATCTTTAATTTAAGTTCGGGTCTTGTCCCTTACCACGACACGTGGTGTTAATCCTTTTCGTCGAAGTTTCACATATAAGTCCTACACAACCATATTTTCATGTTAATTTCCATTTATTAGAGTTTTAGAAGCCAAAACCCGGCTTTCCCGGACAAACAGGGGCTCAAAACACATACCGGTGTCGCACATACCGGTCGCGAGGATAGTGAGACCGGTATGGTGAGACCGGTATGGGTGAGACCGGTATGCATACCGGATGCACACATACCGGTCTCACTCGGATCCGACCGAGTGCAACCGGTATGGTGCCGGCCGGTATGCATACCGGATGCACACATACCGGTCTCACTCGGGACTGGGTGAGTGCAACCGGTATGGTGCCGGCCGGTATGCATACCGGATGCACACATACCGGTCTCACTCGGATCCGGCCGAGTGCGACGGTATGGTGCCCCGGTATACACCGCGGCCCATACCGCGGAACTTTCCCACGGATATACCCTACGGCGTGATTTTCAGAGATCGAGGTCTCCACGGTAGCTCCCTAAGGTTTCACCTATCATCCGCTAAGGTCCGGTCTCCGAAGGGTCCTACGGATCTTGGCTAGAATGCCAAAAACCAACCGGATCCGAAAGAAAGGCGAAATGAATCTAAGCCTTTTCCATCGGATCTCACGCGCCCGCGGCTCCGATCCGATAAACAACCCTACGGGAAGGAAGAGCACTTTACCGATAGCGGTTGTCGGTTGGCGGCGAGTTCCTCCACCGACAGCTCCTTCCTTGGCGGCGTCAACCTCCTTAAACCCTCAACTCCTTCTCGAACAAAGGGGTTCACGGAGCGTCTCCCCCTCTATTAATAGAGGGAGGCCGTCCAAAACACGCTCCCCCCTCA
Source organism: Protea cynaroides (assembly GCA_028583415.1). Taxonomy (NCBI): domain Eukaryota; kingdom Viridiplantae; phylum Streptophyta; class Magnoliopsida; order Proteales; family Proteaceae; genus Protea; species Protea cynaroides. The sequence continues at coordinate 109,851,292 of CM053276.1, forward strand.
TATGGAAACTTTAAGTTTCCATTTTTGGGAGAAACACAGCTCCGAACACATACCGGTCTCGCACATACCGGTCGCAGGATAGCGAGACCGGTATAGTGAGACCGGTATGCCATACCGGTTGCAGGATAGTGCATCCGGTATGGTGAGACCGGTATGGGTGAGACCGGTATACCATACCGGTTGCACTATAGTGCATCCGGTATGGTGAGACCGGTATAGTGAGACCGGTATGAACTTAGCCAATTTTACACATTTTTCGTACCTGAAAATGATTGGTTCTTCACCCGGCTTCTTGCGCGGTCCCTTGCCCGGCTTCGCTTTCCGGTCCGGTTATGATTGGGGCACCTGCCATCGCATAAAACCATGGTTAAACCGGGTTTTAAAGCACGGTTCTTACAGGTGTACTCATAGGCTAAAAATAAAAATATAAAAAAACTACGTGATTCTAGTGGAAAAATTGATTGCTACAAAGTAAGACTTTTAGCAAAGTGAAATCATACAAAGAGAAGAGAAAGAGAACTTCAAATTTTTTAGGTCTTAGTTGCGCATTTTGTTTTGAAATTGCACTGGATAATGGTATTTGAAGTTTGACAGGGTTGTATCTTCTTTCAACTTTATTGAGATTGTCATTGACCATTGTATATATCTATATGTCAATAGGAGTAGACTCACTTTCTTGTCATGTGTGTTGATGATTTTCATTGGCCTGTAGTGACATGATTTACTAGTTGAAATCAATATTTTTCTATCTGATAACTTCGACATGTAAAACTGTATGAGCAAGTACCTTTGTACTTGGTATTGAGTTTGCTCGTGACAGAAAAAACAAAAAGATTTATCTTAAAGTATAAATACTGTTCGTATTTTTGAATGGTTCAGTATGCATGTATAACTAGTAAGTTGTGGATGCTAAAATCAGTATATGAGATAAATTGACAGAATTATAGACAAATAATGATACTGAGTGTTAACATCTATAATGCAGTAGAGAGCTTGATATATGCTTAAGGTTGTAATCATTTCATATATTATTTTCATTGAGTGTTATGTGATGTTTTTAGTTGGATGCTAGTATAGTTTATTGGACAATGAGGAAAAGGAAGGTCATGCGGTATATGCAGAGGACCAAAGATTACATGTTCATTTATGAAAGTAGTGACACTCTAGGCTATTTTGATGCAATTTTAATGTTTGCATTGATGACAAAAAATCAACCTCAAGGTTCAATATTATGGTGGTAGGATTTTGTAACTCTATGTGAAAATAACAAATAAGGTATCTGGTGTAAGAGTTTCTTTTATAATTTGAAGGTTATAGACTCTACTTCTAGACTATTGAGATATGTTGTGACAGTGGTTTAGCTATGTTCTTCTCAAAGAATAATAAGAAATATAATATTTCACAGCATAATAGAGATCAAATCTCTTCAAGTAAGAAAAATATCAAAATATTTTATATCATTGTAGATTCTCGGACGAAGGTTTGTCAGTGAGAGTCTTTAAAGGACGGTACGTCCAATATAAGAATGGTTGAAAACAATTAATTTTATCAGAGACTTAAGTGGCCAAAGATCTGGGAATAAGTGGGAGTCTTTAGATATGCTTAATCAGTAGGAGACTCTTTATGTTTATACTTGTGTTTTCACATTGCTTACTGTGTTTGATTGTATTGCTCATGGTTTGATGGGTATAATTTTTGTAACTATGATTTTGTTTACATTAGCATTTGCGCTATTGCTATTTTGCATACATAGTTATGTGTTTGACATGTCAAAGATAAACCAGGCTGTATTTAGTCAAAGATAAATCAGGCAGTATTTAGTCGAACACCAAGTAGTATTTAGCCAAAGGACGAACAAGATAGTATTCAGCCAGATATATAAGACAGTATTTAGCCAAGATAAGAGACGGTATTCAGTCATACAAATAATGACGGTAAGTCAAAGTGCGGTATTAATCCAAGCTAGAGGCGGTTTGCCATAAGAGGATAATATCAAAGAATAAAGGCGGTGTCTAGCCATAGTATGGTATTATATTTTTGAATTATTTAAATATCATGTTTTAGTTGTCCATAAAGGTTTTGGGGTACTTTGATTAAGGTTCTTTAATCAATTTTGGACTCGCATGGGAGTTTACTCTCGTACATTATCTCAGACAATTCATGTATTGAGTAGACCTCTGTTGTGGCTGACAGAAGTTTGTACATCATATGTTGAGGTGTATTATTCGCTGTTGTTCACATTGGGAAGCTTGATGGATATTTCAAAGTTAGTGATATTTTAGTGTGTTGAATTTCATGGTCACACTGGTTGACGGTGGTTTTGTAATTAATATAACCCAAGTGGGAGATTGTTAGATTTATGTGGGGCTTAATTAATTATCTAAACTAGTCAATTCAGTGGGAGTCCAATGAACACTTAGAACCGATTTGGTTTTGTTCGTCACATAGTATGAGATATGTTTGGTAACCCTAATTCTATTGTGGGAAGGGTTTTAGGAATACAACAGTATTCTATAAATACTGGGTTAGAGTCCCCACAGTCACAATTAATAAGTTCTCTCTGCACCCATTAGTAAGAGACGTCAGGATATCCTCTAGAGGCTGTGGAAGACTGTGACCGAGGGATTTCGATCAAAACTTAGAGCGACTTGGAGTGTATGAGAATCGATCTCTTCGCAGACAGGTATATCTTTATGTTCGTTGTTCATGGCTTCTCCATTATGTTCTATGGCAACTGTATGGGATTAGAATGAGTTTCATTGAAACCCTAAATATATAATATTCTAACAAAAATTAGTAGAGAAGATTATTTTTCAACTCCCCCCCACCCCACCCCCCCACCCCCACATGATTGAATATCAAAACCATTCCCTAATTATCCAAGTATAGAATGACCATATCATTTTTTCGTTTGGGCATAATTTACTCAAATATTTTTATGGTTTCTGTATATTGGACATGTCATGCAAGAAATCAATAGAGAAGATTATTTTTCAACCCCCCTCCCCCCCGGATCCACATTCTCTCCCGCCTGAGTTTGGGCGGGAGACTTGGTAGCCCGGATGGATGGCCGCCACTTGGCTCTCTGGTGGATCCGAGCCCTCCATCCGAACCGACACCCCTGTCGGCTCAGCTTGTTGGCTCAGGTGTCGGCTCAAATGGAGGACTCGGATCCATCCGAGAGCCAGGTAACGACCATTCATTCGGACCACCAAGTCTCCCGCCCAAACTCAGGCGGGAGACGATTTCTATACCCCACCTTTATTTTTTTTATCTTCTTATGATTTTGTTTGTTGATGAGAGAGAGAGAGGGGTTTGATTGATTGATTGATTGATCGATTTTGTAGAGAGAGAGAGAGAGAGAGAGAGAGAGAGGGGTTTGATGGATTGATTTTGTTATTTTTAATTATGGGCCCATATTGTGTTGAAATTTTTTTAAGATTGATTCGCGCCAATTGGAGAAACTTTAACGTGATCAAAGCTGAATTTGGAAGATGGCATTGATTCACTTTTGATTTTATTGAAACTAGCATCCATGTTCTGGACAGTTGAGCCGCGATTGACAAAACATACAATATCATATTTTAGGGCCGGATGGTTTTTTAACTTTCTCTACTTCTATCAATTCTTCTTACATCTTTTTCAGCTTTTGATTTTTCATATGCCTCTTTTGGTTTCTAGCGATCCACATGTGATTTGGATCATCTGGTGTCGTCTAATCGTATGATTTGTTCATTGTATGGGTTGGGCTACAAGGGAGAATCTTTTTCTATGAACATATTGGTCGATAGATTTTAAAAAACATAAATATATCCCTATTTGTTAAAACTAACTTTCAAATTCATCAATATTCTCCTTATAAAACTCTTTTTTTTCTAAAATATCTAAATTAACTTTTGGCAAAAAGTCTCGTGTGTGTGACCGTGTTTTCAACCATTGGATGGAACAAGGAGAAAGAGGTATAATCTTAAGATTTTCCTCTCTTATTGATAGAAGCCCTGACCATGCACATGCACTATCTATATATAAAAATCGTACCCATATAACAATTAGGTCCACATATATCGATTTAATAATGCCTTGTCCCGCTATTTTATGTTCGAATGAAGTGAAAACTATTTAGTAAATGAGATATGTCCCTTTCTCCTCCCCAAAACGTAGGCCTTTCTACATATGAACCATGTGGTGTCCCCTTCGACACTTCCATTGGCTTTGGACGTAAATGTTATTATACAACTATAAAAAATAGTATAGTTATATATATTATACTAGGAAGATTTCACATTGTTTCAAGGAACCCAATGTGGTGGCAAATCAGCAGACAAAACAATCGGCTCGATTGAGATTGTTTTTTTCACTTGCTTTGTCTCCTTCATATATCAAGAGTTCTGAACACCTGTATGTATTTATTTTTTTCATGGGATTTTATTACTATGGATGTGGTGTAGGACCCACCTCTAAAATATGGGACTATTGAATATGGACGGTGATGGAATCCCAAAGAGAGTACAAGTACATGCAAGTGAACTATTCTCGATTGATGTTGTTTCGGATGGATCTCTGCATCCTCGTTTCATTTCTATCAGTTTCTGGTGTAAGATTCTCTTCTTATGACAATGCCGTAGATGGAGATTCCTTCTTTGAGTTTTGGGTTGGTTGTTTGCGTTTGGGAAGAAAAGAATCCTCTCCCATTAATAAGAAAGAGTCAAACCTCTGCCCTCAATCAATGAAACACAAATCAACTAGATTAAGCAATTGTTCACGGAAGAAATTTGTTTAAGGAAGGGTTGGTGGTTTTGGACTGTAACTTTACCATAAAGGTTGGAATGGCCGATTGAATGTTAAGTAAAGACTAGAGAGAGATGGAAAAACTATTATTTTAGTTTCTAGAAAAGAGTCATGCACCTAGGATTCCATTTCCAAGTACCATGGCCAAAATGAATTTCTGCTTTCATCATCTCTTCCAAATTGATGTTCCAATATCTTCTTGTCATTTCTCCCCACATTTCTTTTTTTTTTAAGAGACAAAATACCTTGAATTAAATAATTGTTCCAACTGAACTTTCTACCAGAGATTGGCCACCATGGCAATATAAGGTTAAATCTCACTACTTTTTTCTTTGATTTTGTTGAAAAGGGTTTTATTTTTTATTTTTTATTTTTTATTTTTTGTTGTTGTTAAATTTTGTTGAAAAAGGTTAGACTCTTCATTAATTTGAATGTTAAGTAGAGACTGGCGAGATGGGAAAGTATTATTTTACTTTCTAGAAAGGAATCATCATGATCATGGGAATAAATTAAGGGTTATGTCTCACTCTTTCTTTTTTTTTGGTTGAAAAGGGGTTAAGTATGCAGTTCATAGATGACAGATGATCGCACTAGACTTGGAAACACCATACCCAAAGTCAATGGTATTTTTTCATAGACATTTTGTAGCAACGTTTAATCGGAACAGGAAGTTTGGTTAAGCCGCCTGAGTTTATTATTTGGTAGGGTGTCTTTTTCAATAACATATATAGGATGCTACATTTGAAATTTGGTGTTAGAAGACTATTTGAGTAAACTAGGGACTTTAATCTCCTTTTATACAGCCTTACTTTTTGCAATGCGGGTCACCACAAAGACCTAGATTTATGTACAATATCCTCAGGTCTCATATTCTGATGTTAAATTTCAGGCCCAATAAAGTTGGCAACTTATGATATTATAAAGCTTTAAAACGCCAATATAGGGTTAATTAGGTGGTTCATCTGGCATGCTTTGGTGATTAGATGGAGTTATTTTATTTCTATGTGGGAATTTTTTAACCATGTCCATCAACCAAAACTATCTAGTCAACAAAATCCATACTAAATTTAAAGGTTGAGTCTAAATGTAACAGGGGTCCCTTGCTACATTTAGAATTATAAAAACACAATGAATGTATTAAAGAGAACCTCAATTTATAGGGAGAATTGTTTTTCTTTTGTTTTAATGTTTTGATCATTTATTCAAGGGATAAACAGGGGGGAAGGGAAGAAAAGGATACTACAATAAGCCTCAAGAGATACAAGGCTGGGGCCAACCCAAGACAAGAGGGGGACACCCATCCAACTGCAAGCCCAAAGGAGAAAAATAAAAAAATAAAACCCTACAACAAACCCCAAGCTGAAATGTAACAAGGCTAATTTAACAATGATAAGACCCTTGTTAAACGTTAAATGTAACAAGGGCTTGCTACAAGGAGAATTTCCTAAATTTAAAGACTGTCTAGTTGTTACCCACACTGTTTACAATCAAACATTATCTTAACATCTCATCCTCTTAAATACCAAAGACCCCCCTATTGGATGTAAAAACTAAAGTGACTAAATGATGAGCAATGGTTACAACTGTAAGAATATTATTGTGGGCTATATTAATTATATGGTTAATTGGTTCAGTGAGAGTCTAGTTACAAGTAGACCAGTTTAAGTATGATTAGAGATGGACCAACCTGGTCCACTGTGGGACTAGTCCAGGGATGGGGTGGTATTATATATACCAATGGTTAGGGTCTCAGCAGCCACGGTTATTTTTCCTCTTCTGTTCCCATTCGCAGAAAGAAGCAAAGGGATTCCCGACAGGCTACGGAAGACTCTGGTCAAAGTATTCAAAGCTACAAGAAACGATTGAAAATCAATCTACAGCAAGATGTATGTGTCTTATCATCTCCTTTTAATACCCATTGTGTTCTAGTAATCTGTGTGGTGTATTTGTTATGATTCACAGAAAATTTCATGTAAAAACCTAAAGAGAATAGAAAAAGTCTTACAATTGGTATCAGAACCTCCCACATAGATCTAGGATCGATGGGTAAGTATTCTAGAGACTGTAAATTTGAATGGATTGAAAAAAGAGAGATTTTTCTTTCAAATTCTTTGTACGAACCTGTCTAGGGTTTTGACTTTCGAAATTTTTTTTTTACTGGTAAAAGATGAAATAAACTATATATGATTGTAGATCTCGGAGAGATGGAGCTGGCGACATAAAGTAGGTCGCTTGAAGTATCTAGAAGAGCCCTCACGCGCCGCATGAAAAAATGCGTGAGATCCACGTGTCGGCGCTACTCTAAAAAAATAAAAAAATAAAAAAGGCCTGATGTCAGATAGGGTTAACTCGGAAACCCTAGTCGGTTTGACCGAGTTGACCCAAGACCAGGCCCGCGTGTCACACGTGTGACTCTGGTGCCTAGTCAAAGATCCGAAGACTCTTTTAACATGGCCCGAATTGTGACCCGACAACCCGACCCCATGGACCCACCACCATGATCCGAGAACCAGACTTGGTGACCCAAAAAGTTAACCCGTAAACCCAAATGGTTGGACCGATTAGACCGGATGTTGAACCGCTGGTTAGTTCACTATTTAGACCGCGGTTCAGTTTAAAACAGACTGTTTGGTTCAGTCTGGACCAAGGTATTTCAAAAAAAAAAAAAAAAACAAAACAAAACAGGTTTAACAGTGGGTTCTGTCCCCCCATAATGGAACCCAGCCAGACCGAACCAAGCCAGGGTGAACCGGCTAAAATCGGTTCAAGATGCAAGAATGCATGTGCTGACTTTGATCGGCGATTATGGGTGCTAGGAGCGTCAGATTTTGATGCTGCTTTTTGCGCTATGTTCGTATTTTCATGCTCTACAGTTTGGTACATAGTTTGACACAATCTGATGATTTGGAGAATATGATTTTGACTAAAAGGTACCCCAAATTAGTCCGATTTACAGTTTTTCTGCTTGTTTGTCAGTTATTTTTGTATCAGATGTTTGTAGATGGTTATATGTGTATAAGGTTTTGTTTGTTGACCCACATGGTGCTGCAAAGTAGGATTTGACGATATCATTGTGGGATTAGGTCGATCGCACCAAAATAGTACACTTAGTTTCATCGTGATATCTTCAAATTCAAAGTTGAATATATATGTAAATGTTTGTGTAAAGGTGATGTACACTGAAAGGTGACATCATTAAGTGTTGTTCAAATGAGAGTTTGAGGATATCATGTAAAGATTGGATAGATTTCACCAAAATGGTATACTCAGTTCCAACATGGTGTTCTCAAATCCCAAGTTATGCATTTACATATATAATAGAATGATACATTATACACTATTCTCCCAAGTGTGAAAAACAGCTAAGAAAGGCAACGTTAGCCCAAAGGTGACATTGTCAAAGATTAAAGGTATATTCATGCACATGATTTGAAAGGATTTTGGCTTTAGGGGTCTCATTAGCCCAAAGGTGATGGGATTCCAAGAGTCATTGTTCTTTCGCAGTTACTACACAGAAACTGAGAAGACCACTCCATGTTTATCCCAAAGGAGAATGTATAGTTGGTTAATTCTTGAAAAAAGATATTTACTTGCATAGATATTTTGATATGATTAGTGCAAGTAAAAGGTGTGTGTATGAGTCTTCTGTTGTTTGATATTATGTTTAGACTCATATACTGGTATATTCGCCTAAGAATGACTATCCCAAAGAATGTTTTGATATATTAGATATTTCATTCCTTGCTAGAAAAATATGTTCAGGTCTAGGTGACTTGCATTACTAAAAGGGAGAGATAGGGCCAGTGATAAGGTTATTATTAGCTAATTTTAAGGTACATTGCTTAAAGATTGGTAGATTAACCAAAGATAGATTAACCAAAGATAGGTGGTTCGACGAAATACTGTTACGTCAGATAGGCATAGCTAGAAAAGAATAAAAATTCTAGGATTCCCTAGGTATTTTGAGTAGGTTGGTTCTGAACACTGTTGGCTTGAATGCGAGTTGGAATTATTTAGTTTCTTTATGTTCAAATGGTTTTTCCACTCTTTTGGTTTTAATTATTTAATTTGTATTTATATTTTTTATTTGACTAAACATTTTGTTTTCTCACATTGAAATTGTGATTGTTGTTACTTGGAATATCAGATTAAAAGTTTTTCTCTTCAACTAATTAGAATGAAGTCATGCTGTTCTGGTGCTTATGATGTTGTAAGATAAATGAATGCTTGTAATGTTGACTATATTTGTTCTGAATTGTGGTGAATAATTTTTCAAGGTTAGATTGTGAAATCTTAGGTTCTCTAGTTGTACCAGTCATAGTGTTGATCTCTAGGGCAATGTAAGGACAGGTTAAGGTAGTTTCTTGGAGTGATTGGAAAAGGTTTTGTCAGTGAGAGTCTTTAGATTCTCTTAGTCAGTGGGAGTTCTTTTGATCTGATTGACTAGTGGGAGATCAGGTATTTGTTTATTTATCCATGTTTGATTAAATTGCATATGGTGTGGTGGCTGGTTTATTGGTGAGCGTGGTTATTTTTACTTGAGCATTTATTTTATTGCTTGTATGCATTCATTCACAAGACATGTCAAAGTTGCAAGGCGATATTTAGCCAAAGAAGACGGTAAGCCAAGGTGTGATGTTAGTCCAAGCTGGAGGCGTTTTGCCTATAAGTTGGATAATGTCAAAGTACGTTGACCTAAAAGGATTTAAAGGTAACGGGATAGTAGTTAGTCGATCATTGGACTCATTTTTCATCTCAAAGTGATTTATGTCATTAAGTGGACCTTTGTATGTGCCTGACGGAAGGGGGTACACCATTTGTGTTGGAGTACTTTCCGCTGTTGTTCGACATTGTTACGCTTATGACTGAATTAAAGTGATCGGATTTTGTGTAATAAGATTTCATGGCCACACCGGGTCAATGATGACTTTATAATTAATGTAGCCAAAGTGGGAGAATGTAAGAATATTATTGTGGGCTATATTAATTATACGATTAGTTGGTTCAGTGGGAGTCTAGTTACAGGTAGACCAGTTTAAGTATGATTAGAGATGGACCAACCTGGTCCACTGTGGGACTGGTCCAGGGATGGGGTGGTATTATATATACCAATAGTTAGGGTCCCCACAGTCACAGTTATTTTTCTTCTCCTGTTCCCATACGCAGAGAGAAGCAAAGGGATTCCCGACAGACTGTGGAAGACTCTAATCAAAGTATTCAAAGCTTCAAGAAACGGTTGAAAATCAATCTACAACAAGAGGTATGTGTCTTATCATCTCTTTGTAATACCCATTGTGTTCTAGTAATCTGTGTGGTGTATCTATTATAGTTCATGGGAAAACCTAAAGAGAACAGAAAAAGTCTTACAACAACATCTCCCAAGACAAATTACAAAGAAAACGAAATTATCAGAAAAGAAATCTCGACTTGAGTAAGGAATTAGTAGAAGTGACATTGTCACCTTTGAATATAATGAAATAGAATATTAAGATCTAATGGCATAAAGACCTGATAACAACATATGCGTAATCGATTACAACCAATAATCGAAGGTAACATTTTCTCATCCCTATCCTGCATTGTACGAAATCCTTCCAGAGTGACATCTGATGGCAAAGAAAACAATAAATTTCTCCACTGTAGGTGGAGAAAATTGGGATTGAAATCCTCTCTCGTGCGCTAGCCCGCCAGCCAAACATCTGACGGGCTGGAGTACATCGGTATGTATGCTGGTGTATTCCAGCCCATCAGATGATTGACTGATGAACTGACGCATGGGAGAAGATTTTTTTGTAGAAAACTGAGTCCATGGAGGAGAAAACTGGGTCCATAAGATATTTTGAGTTCTTCGATGAATCTTATGCTTTACAATGTTTATAAAGGGAGATTAATTTGTGCGGTTAGAGAAGAGAGAAAAATATCAAATATTGTGGGAGGACGAGTACTATTGGTAACGTGTACATCACCTTCCATTATCAAGTTCCGCTTCTTCTTTTCCTTCATATATTTGAATTGAGATTACCATAAAATAGAAGGTATGTCGCTACCACACCAGCTTGAGTCAAAGAAGCTTTGACACTTCAAACAAAAATGGGAGGTAAGATGAGAAATTCATAAATACAAGGTAATATGGACAACTTCATAAAAAGAACTAAAAAGAAATAGAATGAGAACTTTCTAAATAGAAAAATGTTTTTGCTTGAGATGAATGACACCCGAAACGATGTCATTGACATTAACCCAAAATATAAAGCCAAAAGTGACGACTTCACTCAAATTATTAATCAGTGAGAGGCAACTTGTTTTTTGTCCCATTATTAACTTTCAAGGGATGCGTTTTTAGGTAACTATACTTAAACATCGATCCTGTCTAGGTTTGAATTTTGAAATTTTGCGTTCGGCGAAATGAGTTTAGATTACTTGTATATATATGGATAGAAATCCTTTCTATCAGTCCAATTGTGTCCAGTCAAACATCGAATGGTTAGGATACATCGGATACACATCCTGATGTAATCCCGACCGTCCAATGTTCCGTTGAACAACTAGACGGATAAAAAGATTTATGTGCATATATACATATACTCTCTGTGAGATCTCATTATTGTAAATATAGTGTGAGATGCACTTCTAAAGTATGGGATCCACCTGATATGAATAATGATGATATTTCAAAAAGAATACAATTACTAATAAGTGAACTAAACTTCATTTTCATTTCATCCATTGGACTTGCCATTCTTGCTTCCCTGGTGATATAGTAATTGGGAAACCACATGCATGAACCTGTGTGGAGCCAATCTTGGTTTGCTCTGGCTGATCATGAACGTGTCACAATCTCAACTGTCAGAAATCCACTTGGCATAGTGACATGTAAGTGGTGTGCTCTACGTCAGTACAGTACACTGAAGGCCAACTGAATCTCACTGTTTAAGTATAGATTCATTGATTGATTTTGCTGCTTATTCCAATATTGGAAGCTCAATGATGCAGGTCAGGACTTCAACGCATATATTGTCACGATTGATCATGACACACTACTTTTGAGCTAGTTCTCGGGATTCAGTGTATTCACATTATTGAGTTCAGACTTCAGAATCGTGATGGATCAGTACACTGGAAGAAAATTACGGTCAGTATTTGCTAGCTCGTGAACTTAATGTACCTTGGGTTTGCACATTCCTTGTCCACCTTAGGAGGTAGGTTGCCACATTCCTTGTCCACCTTAGGAGGTAGGTTGGCACATTCCTTGTCCACCTTAGGAGGTAGTATTCATAAGAAAAAAATCTTTCAGGAGAAGCTTCAATCCTGAAATTCGGATCCGGATTCTCTTGTTTCAAAAAACTACCTGATTCTTTTTTCTTTTGTTTTTCTTGTAATCTACAATGCTCACTGTGGAGGCAGGTTAGGGAATTAGGTGGCTCTTTTGAATACAAATCTTGGTAGGGGTAGGACTCGAATCCCAGTCTTTGGATTCATGATATACCTACTGAATTGATGGGCTACTTTCATTAAAAAAAAAAAAAAAAAAACCTGATTTAGACTATCTTTGGTATGTATTATAAAATTAATATAATATATTATGACATATATAATTGTTTGGTATGATTTATAATATTTATTTATATTTAAAATAAATTAATAAATTCTAAAATCTATAAATAAATTGGAAGGTGTTTATCAATAATTATTGTGATAATCTATTATTAATTCTTTTTGTCTAGTGGTATTAAATAATTATTATTTATGATCTATAATTTATTCTTATAAATAATTTATTATAAATAATTGATAGACATAAACATAAACTATACCAAAGAGAACCTTAGATTGTTTTCTTTATTTTTATAAACTAATATTCGCCCATACAAGATATACTTGGCATGCGAATTAAACCCATAAATTGTGATTGGGCAATTGGGTTCATGAGACACATTGAATTGTGAGTTTAGCTTGTGTTTTTATTAATATTGCAAATGTTTCCTCCATGATCTGGAAATAGTACAAGAGGGGTTTATTTAAGTCTGCCAGATGACAACTTAATTGGATTCCAAATTTTATCGATGCTCAACCTCTCATTGATTCATATATGTAAATGTTAGACTATCTGAATGACATCTCTATAAGTATGTTTAGAATATGTTACCTTCTTTTAATTCAAAGGTAAAAAAGGTTCTTCACAAATATTTTGAAAATGACTTATGATTATATCATTGTCAAAAATTATCATTGTTAACTGTTTTTTGATAGACATGTGAAAGGATAAAGTTTTCTCTTATTTATAATAATAAATAAATAAATAAATAAACAAATGTATTTTGGTAAAAAGGTGTCAATAAGAAGGTCCCTATATGTATTCACTTTCAATATTCCAAAAGCTTTATAGCCCATGGTACAATGTTACCCCAAATAATAGAATTTGGTTTCAAAATTTGATAAATGACTAAACCACATGACCATCTTTGTGGGATCCGATGAATGTCAAACCCACGGTGTCAACTTAAGAATATCCCTGTAAGATATTTTTATGGGCTTAATTAATTATAAGGTTAGTTGATTCAGTGGGAGTCTAGTTACGAGTAAACCGGATTAAGTATGATTGGAGATGGATCAACCTGGTCCACTGTGAGACTGGTCCAGGGTTGGGGGTGGTATTATAAATACCAATGGTTAGAGTCCCCACAGCCACGGTGTTATTTTCTTCTCCTGTTCCCATACGCATAGAGAAGGTCAAGGGATCCCGACAGGCTGTGGAAGACTTTGATCCAAGCATTCCAACATTCCAAGCATTCAAATCAAAGAAGGTAAACGGTCGAAAATCAATCTGCAGCAAGAGGTATGTCTCTAATCATCTCTTTTCAATACCCATTGTATTCTAGTAATCTGTGTAGTGTGTTTGTCAGGGTTCATGGGAAATCCCATGGAAAAACCCAAAGAGGATCTATTTAAATTGCTTACAGTGGTATCAGAGCCTCCTACACAGATCTAGAATCAATGGAAAAGTATTGTTAAATCTTTATGTTTGATTGGATTGGAAAGGGGAGAGATTTTTCTCTCAAAATTCTCTTCGAACCTGTTTAGGGTTTGGACTTTGAAAAAAAATTTTCGGACCATTAAAAAGCAAAATAAATTATACAAGATTGTAGGACTCGGAGAGACGGAGCCGGCGACATAAAGTTGGTTGCCGGAATCTACCCCACGCGCCCTCACGCGGAGCCTGAAAAGGCGAGTGAGATCCACGTGCCGGGTTGGAAAAGTTTAAAATAAAAAAAAAATTATTCAAACGGCGCCGAGTCATCGCCGGGTTGACTCGGCGCTAACTCGTGAACCCTAACGGGTTGGCTGGGTTGACTCGGGCGGAGTCTACCCAGCCCCGGCTCGCCTGGCCCAGACTAGTTGGGCCAGGGCTGGCCCAGCTCAGGCCCAGTCCGGATAGGGGGTAAACCCAGCCAGGCCAAATAAATAACCCGAACCGCGCGACCCGGGATTTTGACCCGGTAACCCGGCCCTGTGACCCGTGATTTTGACCTGGTAACCCGACCCAGTGACCCGAAAATTTGACTCAGAAACCCGATCCATTGCCCCAAAAACCCGGATTGTGGATTGTTTGGGCCGGTGTCTGGACCGCCGGTTTACGGTTCGGTTTAGGTCCAGACGGTTTTGGTTTGGCCTGGACCAAACCATTTAAAAAAAAAAAGTTTCTGTTTTGTGGGTTCGGTCCGCCCATAGCCGAACCCGGACAGACTGAACTGAACCGGATGAACCGGTCCTAGCCGGTTCAGGATTAAAGAATGTTTAAGCCAACTTTGAACGGCGATTGTGAGAGCTAGGTAAGAGCGTCGGATTTTGATGCGGTTTTTTGCGTTGGTTTTGTATTTTGATGCTCTATAGTTTGGTACATAGTTTGATACAGTTTGGTGATTTGAAAATTTTATTTTTGATTAAAAGGTGTCCCAAATTAATCCAATTTGCAGTTTTCTGCTTATTTATCAGTTATTTTTGTACCAGATGCATGTAGAAGGTTATGTGTGCATGGAATTTTATTTATTGACCCACAATGTGCTGCAAAGTAGGATTTGAGGATATCATTGTGGAATTGGGTGGAACCCACCAAAGTGGTACATCTAGTTTCATCATGATGTCTTCAAATTCAAAGTTCATGTATTTGTAAATGCTTGTGTAAGGGCGATGTACACCCAAAGGTGGCATTGTCAAGTTTTAATCAAATTAAGGTTTGTGGGTGTCATGTGATGATTGGGTGGAATCCGCCAAAGTGGTACACTCAGTTCCATCATGGTAGTCCTAAAATCCTAAATTTATACATTTACATATATAATAAATGATATATTTGAATACACTATTCTTTATGGTGTGAAAAGCAGCTAAGAAAGTCAGTGTTAACCCAAAGGTGACATTGTCAAAGTTAAAGGTATGTTCATGCACATGAATTGAAAGGGTTTTGACTTTAGGAAGTCTCATTAACCCAAAGGTGATGGGATTTTCAAGAGTCATTATTCTTTCGCAGTTATTGCATAGAAATTGAGAAGACCACTGCATGTTTATCCCAAAGGAGAATGTGTAGTTGGTTAACTCTTGGAAAATGATATTTATTTGCATGAAAGGGTTTTGACTTTAGGAAGTCTCATTAATCAAAAGGTGGTGGGATTTTTGAGAGTCATTATTCTTTCGCAGTTATTGCACAGAAACTGAGAAGACCACTGCATGTTTATCCCAAAGGAGAATGTGTAGTTGGTTAACTCTTGGAAAATGATATTTATTTGCGTGAAAGTTTTATATGGTTAATGCAAGTAAATGGTATATGTATGAGTCTTCAATTGTTTGATACTGTATTTAAACTCATACACTGATGTGTTCATCCAAGTATGACTGTCCCAAAGAATGTTTTGATATCTATTTTTTTTCTCTTCCTGGGACAAAGAATAAAATTTATTATGAAAAGGTTGGAGACTAGTCTAGGATCGTTTGACCTAGATGTATCTTTCATAGTAGTTTACATAAGTTGTGAGGTATTCTACTATTGAGGTTATGTGTAGCAGTATTAAGATGAGAAATATTGCAAAGGGATTATCTAAGAAAAATCCAAAGGATAAGAATAATATTTTAGAGGGGGTCGAAAGATAGTTTATTAACCTATTTCTCTAGTATCAGTTATGTTGGAAATGGTAATGTGAAAAAGTATTTTTGGGAGCTGTTAACTATCATTGAAAAGCTCAAGGACAATGTGACCAATGTAATCGATATATTAAATATATTCCATTCCTTGCTAGAATATATATATATATATATATATATATATATATATATATATATATATATATTCAGATCTAGGTGGCTTACATTACCAAAGGGGAGAAATAGCTAGTGATAAGATTGTTGTTGGGTAACTCTAAGGTGGATTACTCATAAATGGGTAAATTGACAAAAGATAGGTGGTGTGACCAAGTACTGTTAAGCCGGATAAGTATATCTAGAAAGAGATAATGGTTCTAGGACTCCCTAGGTTTTTGGGGTAGGAGGGTCTTGAAGATCGTTGGCTTGAATATTGTAAAGTTTCTTTTACATTCAAATGTTTTTTCTGCTTTTGATTTTACTTTGTTTTATGTTTATTGTTTGACTTAGCATATTGTTCCCATATTAAAATGTAATGATATTATTTGAAATATCGGAATGTAAAGTTTTTATTTTCAATTAAATTGAAAGAAATTATGCCTATGATGTTGTAAGGTAAATGATTGCATGTAATGTTGATTGTATTTGTTATGTGATGTGGTGAATAGTTTTTCATGTTTGACTGTGCGATCTTAGGTTTGACTAGTTGTACCAGTCATAGTTGATCTCTAGGGCAATGTAGAGACATGTTGAAAAGGTTTTCTTGGAATAGTTGAAAAGATTTTATCTGTGGGAGTCTTTAGATTCTCTTAGTCAGTGGGAGTGTTTAGATCTGCTTGATTAGTGGGAGATCTAGTAATTGATGGTTTATCTGTAATTGATTGTTCTGTCTGTGGTTTAATGGGCAGGATTATTGGTGAGCATTTATTGATTGTATGTATTTTTGATTATTTAAGACTTGTCAAAATTGCAAGGCAGTATTTAGCCAAAGAATGCGACATTTAGCCAAAGAAGGCGGTATTTAGCCAAAGAAGGCGGTAAGCCAAAGTAAGATATTAATCCAAATTGGAGGTGGTTTGCCTATATAAAGTTGGATAATATCAAAGTGCGTTGACTTATAAGGATTTTAAGGTAACGGGATCGTGGTAATTCGATCATTGGACTCAAGTATTCATCTCAAAGTGATTTATGTCATTAAGTAGACCTCTGTATGTGATTGACAGTAGGGGGTACACCGGATGTGTAGGAGTACTTTCCGCTGTTGTTCGATATTGGTAGACTTGATAACTGAATCAAAGTAAAGGATGGTTTTGGTGTAATTAGATTCCATGGCCACATTGGATCAATGGTGAATTTATAATTAATATAGCCCAAGTGGGAGATTGTAAGATATTTTTATGGGCTTAATTAATTATAAGGTTAGTTGATTCAGTGGGAATCTAGTTACGGGTAAACCGGTTTAAGTATGATTGGAGATGGACCAACCTGGTCCACTGTGGGACTGGTCCAGGGTTAGGGGTGGTATTATAAATACCAATGGTTAGAGTCCCCACAGTCACGGTGTTATTTTCTTCTCCTGTTCCCATACGCAGAGAGAAGGTCAAGGGATCCCGACAGGTTGTGGAAGACTTTGATCCAAGCATTCCAACATTCCAAGCATTCAAATCAAAGAAGGTAAACGGTCGAAAATCAATCTGCAGCAAGAGGTATGTCTCTAATCATCTTTTTCAATACCCATTGTATTCTAGTAATCTGTGTAGTATATTTGTCAGGGTTCATAGAAAATCTCATGAAAAAACTCAAAGAGGATCTATTTAAATTGCTTACAATCCCTTCATTAAAATAAAATGTCATATTTTTTATATCTTTTTGTTGAGGAGAACCATCATAGTTAATTATCTGAGAAGACAAATCACAAGGATCAACCACACCTGAAAAAGGAAATACAATCAAGAGACGGGTGTTATTGAAACATTCTTCAATCTATTTTTTTCTTTCTTTTTTCGTTAAAGTCAATAAATTCCATTGATAATAAAAATAAATAAATAAATAAAAAAACTGTACCAATGAAAGTAAGAAAGGACCCATCCGCAATGCAACCAGCAGGAAAGAAAGCCAAATTCCTTATGGCTGCTTCTTTCCACATGACATGCTTAGTTTGGTGTCTGTGCACCATGCAGCGTGGTGGAGGCGTTCCTAATTGCTTTCCACTAATCACGCGTGGAAAGCGGAAAAGCTGATGGTGATGCAATAGGCCTGAATCAATTATTTCTAAACAAAAAGCTCATTTTGAGGGTAGAGAATAAAGCGCTGGTTACGTGTCTAATTAACATTATCATCTTTGTAGTATGCATGTAACGCATTATATATAGTCTTGTGCCTTTCTCTCTCTTTACCCTAGCTAACAGTCCTCTCTTTCCCCCCACCATTCTACTATAAAGAGTGGTGCACTAACCAAAGTAGATGAGGTTTAGGGGATCCAAATCGTCTCATCCTTGAGATTCGGGAGGTATGGCGGCGACTCCACTGGATGGTCGCCATGTGGAGGTCGGATGAATCCGACCCCTCCGTTCGAGCCGACAAGTCGAGCCGATAAGAGAGTGTCGGCTCGAACAGAGGGGTCGGATTAATTCGACCCCCACATGGCGACCATCCAGTGGGGTTGCCGCCACGCCTCCTGAATCTCAGGGATGAGACGATTTGAACAGAAGTTTAGGTGGGTCCATGCAATATAAGACTTTACACCCATCTCATTATTGATGATTAATTAAGTTTTAACTCAATGAAAGTGCATCAAAGTTGAATCCAAATTCAAAGTAAATTATAAAAATACCACTATTTTCCGGCATACAAATGTGGCACTTCTAATTTAAGAAACTTTGGTCTCACTTGATCATTTCCCTACCTTATTATGGATTGAAGATTGATGCATGAGATGGGTGTGGAGTTTGGGCACTATCACATGACCATGCCTATGTTTATCTTTGCAAGTGTTGGGCCTTCTCACATTAACTATCAAATAGCCTTTATATTAGTGTATGCATTTATACGATTACTTGAGAGTTTCTCTAATTACTAATAGTGTAAAACAATAAGATGAAAATTTAACAGGACACTGATGTGCATAAATGTTATCAATAAATAGGTAGCCAACACGTAGCATGAAAAATGTCAGTCTCCCAACTCGGGGGTATATCTGTCCTTCTATGTCTAACCCAGGAGCATATTCGTCCTTCTATGTATAAACCGGGGGCAGATCCAACCACGGCAATTCCAGATGCTAGTTATACTACAAAGACAGGGGCATAATCGTCCATCCACATTTAAAACAGGGGTATATATTTAGAGTGGGACCCACATCAGGACAATACAGAAGGAGCTAACGGACCAAGGTCAAGTCACTTGACTTTTCTTTCTTTTGATAAAGCACCACGACCATAGATAGAGAGAGAGAGAGAGAGAGAGAGAGCGACACCGAAGGGTTGTTGATTTTCAGAGAAGCATCGGCTCTGAATTGAAGAAACTCAAACTCAAAGAGGGGCAACCAGCCTTAGAAACATCCCATCTCTCCGACGAGCCTCATATTTAAACTAATGAATGGTCACTTGACTTTTCATACCATAATTATTTCTCTGTCACACTCTCTCTCTTACAGTTTACTGCTGTGATCCCAGAATGGATATACCCTTGTATCTTGAGTTTAACCACCCTTATGCTCGTTCATTATACGGTACAGATCCCACCTTAAAAGTTCAGTCCAGAATATCCTAAAGGCAAAAGCCAAACTAAATATCCTTGTTCACATCTTGTATTTCAACGCCTCAACGCCTCCTGTTGCATGCGTTAGGCTAAAGCTTTAGCAGTAGAATTTTGAAGGTGATTTTCTGTTGGATTTTATGTTATTATTGTTGGTAACTTGACTGATGTGACAGTGTTTGTGAGTATTCAGTCGGAGAAATGAGGAGAGAGAGTATCAGTGCAGTGGTAAAATGGAGCAACCTTGTATTTGTGATTCTATAGTGTTCTACATCTCTTATAATGTGTTTCAGATGGTTTACAGCGAGTTAAATGACATTCTACATCAAGTTTGATGAGAGAGAATGTTTGTGGAGCCCACTGGTGATGTGGCACAGTTTCTCTGATGATGTGGTCGAGTTTCTGATGATAAGGCAGTGTTGTGGCATCTTGAAGCTTAAATGAAGAGAGAGAGACTGTAGAGAGAGAAAGAAGAGAGAGGATGAGGAGAGAGAAAACCAATGGGTGGGACCCACTGTACCAAGGTGGCATGCCACCATGGCAGCCAGCCTGGCCGAGGGCCACGGCACCATAGTGGCAGCCAGCCACATGGCCAGCCGCATGGCACGGCCATAGGCTGACACCAGTAGCTGTGCCATGCACCAAGCACAGCAGCAGGCCCGCACAAGCAGCAGCAAGCCCGCACAAGCAGCAGCAGCCTACAGGCCATGCCGCATGCCAGTAGCCGAAGCCACCAGCAGCAGTAGCCCACAGGCCATGCCGCATGCCATGCACCAAGCACAGCAGCAGGTCCGCAAGGCAGCAACAGCCGCAAGCTCACTGCCACATGCCCATGCGCATGGCCCCTTGCCGCACGCCCCAGCAGCACCCTTACTGTTCGCCCTCCATGTGTTCAACGAAATGCTAGGTGAGAGGCACCAGTCGGTCAGATTTGGTTATAGAGGTCTTTATGAAGGTTGTTTAGGGGTAATTTTGTCAAGAAAAAAGGGTGAAGATGCGAGATCGGTGACAGGAATGAAGCCACGTCTCTCAGATTCCAATCCAGTGGATCAAATAAAGGCGGGCTAATGTATATATGCATCAGATATGTCAGATTCTCCAGCACAGGTTTTAATTGGATAACCGTAGATTAATAAGTTGCGTCGCGTCATATTGAAACAGCGCCTTGATTCTGTGTGGCGCACGCGTGGTACTACGTCAGATCAGATCCAGATCTTGCGGTCGAGATTGAAGCCGATCGCGTCATACGTGATTTGTGCGTATCCTATGGTCCTTGTTTAATCCCGCCATTAACCGACAGATCCAACGGAGATTAAGACAGATCCCTTGTGTGCCAATACGATCTCGACAACGCATTGGCGAGTCGCGGCTACGGTGCGGCGCGGGTGCGTGGTTATGAAAGGAAAGATTCTATTTTGAATGTTTTGGTTGATCGAACTTCAAACTGCTATAACTTTGTCATCCAAGCTCCAAATCGGTCCGTTCAAGTTGCACTTTCCATATTTTCGGATGCTCTATACATTGGACATCGTTGAGAGTAGTAAAAATAAAGAGAAAAATTTTAAATAGCATTTTGAAGGCAGGGAGAAGGATTTTTAGGATTTTGTGCCCTGTGGGAGTGATCAATCACCAACTACCTCTTCTCTGTGCATCAATGGAGTGCTAAATCCCTGTGAGAAGTCAGTAGAGCTTTTATTTTTATATTCATGGTGGTTATGGGTTGTGTGGAAGAGATTGAAAGCCTGTGAGCGAGGTGTACTCTGTGAATCGATCTCTATCATCATTGAAGGCTGTTGGAGAGTACCTGAGAGCAGTGTGAAGCTTCAGAGAGATTGTTGGCCATTCGAAAGCAGTTGTGAGGTTTTTTAATTCCCTATTTATTTGTTGCTTTCAATATATTATATGGTAGCGTAAGTGAAAATTATTGAATACCTAGCTAATGGGGGAAAATTGTAAGGCATAATTATAAGCCTAAAAAATTATTATTTGCTTCTCGTGGGTGCGAGTTAAGCGTGGTGTATTCAATGGGTGCTGGACACTGGCTGTTAAGCCTGAATCTTGGCGTTGGTGCACCCTCTCAGTTTTATGCTGGAAAAATCTAGGGTTGATATCCTTGTCTTGTTAAAGACTAAAAATTGAGTGTTGAGTAAATACGGAGCCCATTGGGCATTACTCCGTGGACTAACCATTACACCCTGTATTGGTGAACCACGTATATCTTGTGTTGTGGACTGTCTTTATTTTTCTATATATTTTAGAGTGCGTGGAATGGCTTGCAGGATGGGTGTGCAAATCTGGTAGACCTGACTACTGAGTGGTAGCGAGGTAGATTTGCATGCGCTTGTGTGTGTGTGAAAAGTTAGGTCTCCATCAGCTCTGGACAGCAGTGAAATAATTAGGGAGAATTTTCAGATACTGATTCACCCGCCCTCTCAGTGTAATATCAAGTTCATCAATTGGTATCAGAGCACCAGGTTTAGTGACCGCTTAATTAGCAACTGAGAAGATCAGAATAAAGATATGGCACCAGGAGAAGGTTCTAACAAGCCCCCATTATTTGATGGGATAGAATTTATATTTTGGAAGAGAAGAATGGAGATCTATATTGGGTCTCTTGGGTTTGATGTATGGGTTTCTATTGAGAATGATTACACTCCTCATGATACGAATGCTCCCACTATAGTAGACAAATTTTTTTTTGAAAATTATAGAAAGGCTTTTAATGCTATTCAAGTGGGACTGACAAACAGTGAACTTACTAAAGTCATGGACTGCAAGATAGCAAAGGAGGTTTGGGATAGATTAATTAATATATATGAAGGAGACAAGAAGATCAAGACTGTCAAGCTGCAAACATTCAGAGGCCAGTTTGAGAACCTAAAGATGTATGAAGATGAGACCATTGACCAGTACATGAACAGAGTTAATGAAGTGGTTAATTCCATTAGAGGACTTGGTGAAGACCTAAAAGATCATATTGTTTGTTAGAAAATCTTAAAGTCTCTTACTCCCAAATTTGAATCAAAAGTATCAGCTCTTGAAGAGATCAAGGATTTAGAATAGGTGATTATTGATGAGATTCATGGAGCCTTGACAGTTTTTGAGATGAGAGTTGATCCAGGAACTACTAGTGACAAGCAGGTAGCTTTCAAGGCTATGAAGAAGCTGAAAATTTTTGAAAAACCAAATGAGGAAGAAAGTGAAGATGAGGCCACAGCTCATTTCACTAGGAAATTAAAGAAGGATACAGGAAAGTATAAAAACAAGCTTCCATTCAAGTGCTTTAATTGTGGTGAGGTTGGACACTTTGCTGTAAAATATCCAAAGAGGAATAAATTTGATAGTAACGATGAAGATGACATCAATGACAGTTACAAGGCCAAGAGCTTCAAGAAGAACAAGCCTAAAAGAAAAAAAGCTTCATTTCCAAGAGAAACAATGACACTTCGGATGATGACTCAGATGATGTTTCAGAGGGTGAGCCTAGTGAGACTTTATTCATGATTTTTCTTGAAGAACGAGAAGAGAATAAAAATAAAAAATCAAGCTCAAGCTGTGATGAAGAAGGTGAAATAAATTTTGAAGCAGAGTTTCAAGCAGCTATGAAGGAACTTAACAAGGAACGGAAGAATAACAAATTTGTCTCAAGAGAACTTAAAAAGCAGAAACAGTTAATTCAAAACTTGAGAGTTCAAGATGTAGAGTCCAAGAAAATTATTGACAGTCTCAAGACTCAGCTTGAACAGGTATCTACAGACCACTCTACAGTAATGACTGAGAATGCAGGTTTGAGAGCTCAACTTGAAATACAAGCCCCTGTGATGAGTAAATTTAAAGAGCTTGAGAAAGAATTTATTCTGTTAAAAGCAAAGGTGACTGAGTATGAAAAAGAAAAGCTTGAAATACAATAAAAATTGAATCAACCTAATGAGCTAAGCAATACTACAGTGCACCCTAGTAGAAGCAAGCTAGATGGAATTATAAATTCTAATAGTGCCAACTCAAAAAAGAAAGGTCCCATCTCTTTTGTGAAAGAGAGTGGAAAGAGCAAAGCTCCTATGGTTTATGTTCAAGAAGAAAATCATGTTCCTATTCTACAGACTACTAATGCAAGACAAGGTAAGAGAGTGAAACAGAGTAACTTCTATGGAAGAAATTATCCCAATGCACCACAGAGACAGATGAGGTACTGTCACACCCCAATTCTGCACCAACTAGAATGGTGTGATGAACCGTCAATAAACGAACGGTTCAACCAGAATCTCGAATAGGCTATCCCACATATGATAAACCAAAACACATTCCACATTAATCAGAGATAATAAAATAAATAGCGGAAGTTTTACAAATAATGAACTGAGGTCTAGTCATGATAAATAATTAATATTTCATTTATTTCCAAATAATCAAAACATAACTTAATACATATTACAATATCCAAATACGAAGTCTAAACACTAAACATATCCACAGTTGAAAGGCTCTCTTAACGAACCATGTTCGTTCTCCACAGCTTGCTCATTCATAGCCTCCACCCGTTCATATGTTGGTGTGTAGACATAATCTTCAATCATAGTACCTGCAACATCAGAAACTAAAAGAATTGTGCGTGCGAGGATCAGCTCTCCAACTTGAGCTCAGTGAGAAAACAAAACAATGCAATAAACATATGCATGCATTCAATTCATATCTTTGGTCTGGTAAATAAGTTTGCAATGTGCTATAGAAAGGATAGGTGGACAAATGTCACGTTTATTGACGCCGCACCTCTATACACGAGTGTGTGGAGCCGCCCAAAGGTAACGTTTATTGTCATCCCACATGCACCCACCATGGACAATGTACACACAAAGGTCATGTTTATTGCTGTACCCGTTGCCCATACCAACACGTAAGCCCCTGCTGGCGAGGGCTCACAAACTGGGCTCGCAACTAACCAATCCTAATGCCAATCAGTGTATCTAAGGCCTCACCCCAACATCCCTCAATACGTCCATAGAAATTGGGCTAAGGCCCCCCGGCAGAGCCAGAGACTACACGGTCCGAGACCACCTCCCCTCATACCCTACGACGTAATAGTTCTACTAAGGTAATGATGATACCACGATGTCAGTGGGCAAGACTTGAGTTAGAGATAGAGCTAGAGTGCTGAGGCCCCGCCTATGACACCGCCCCCTGATACTCGCTCACATCAAGCACACCAACCACACACATACATCCACATGCCTATTGCTCTCATCATCATCATCATCATGTTATAAACAATAATTAAATATGCATGAACAGTAATAATAGAAATATTGGATGACATGTTGAATGCACATAACAATATTACATGCATAAAATCAATCACGGCATTGGACTCAAGAGTAAAACAGTTTATTATTAACCAATTAGTTTAGGTCATGTTCCCTCACCTTTGCTTGATTGTAGATCCTCTTTTAAGCTTTAAGAATCACTTTTATATCAATAGGAAACCTAACAAGTCGATAGATTTTAGTTAGAATTCATTCCGATAATTTTTGGCTTGCTGTTAACTGGGGGTAGCAGGACGGGTAGCAATTTTCTGTGACCCCCAGGGGTAGGGTAGATGCCTAGGGTCGGATGTTGCATCGACCCTGGGTGCGACCACCCCTTTCCTGGACTTTCCGAATGCTGGGGGTCGATGCTAGGGTCGGATGTTCCATCGACCCTAGGTGCAACCCCTCATGGTTTGAGTCGAAAATATCAAATTTCATCCATTCTTTCATGTTTGGGTCCTATGGCTTCCTTCTATAATCCATTCCATACATGTTCTATGGTTTAGAACTATTCTTTATTCACCTACATGGTTTCAATGATCTCCTCCATGGTTTCCATTGAAACCTAACCATGGATGGATGATTTGGGTTTCTCCTAGATCATACCCTCTTCATAATCTACTCTAAGGTCTTAAGAAATTCATGGAAATAGTATCCATACCTGAGAAGTATGCTTCTTTCTCCGAATCCCTTCTCTTTAGTTTTTTTCTCCACTTTCATTCTCTTCTCCTTCTCTTCCTTCTCTTCTCTTTCTCTCAATCCAATTAGGATTGTAAAAGGAGTGAAAGAGGCTTAGGGACGTCCTATTTATAGAGTAAAACCTCCCAAAATAAGTCTCATTGAGTTTAGGAAAGGTTCCAATCGAAATTAGGAAAGTTTCCAAATTTTCGGTTCGTGCTGTTTTTGCTGATTACCGGGGGTCGATGGGGGGGGGGTAGGTCATTTCGAGACCCCTGCGACACTGGTCATGGGTCGATGGGGGGGTCGATGGGGGGGGGGGTCGGACCTGCCTGTTTAGGCATGCAACCCTACCCTCATTTTGACTGTTTTTGAGTAAAATTTCATATTGGGTCTTGGGTTTCTTCACACACTTGGTCCACTTGGCTTGACCATGATATGTAGACGGGTCACGACACGAAATGTAAGGTTAGACCGGGTTCGTGGTGTGCGGGTCTTACAGGTACATGGCACCTTCTAGGCCAAAATCTTATTTTCAGGGATATTGCTATAATGCAATGCTTATGGTCACACGATAGCTACCTGCAAATTCAACATGAGAAAAATCAGATTTGAAAGCAGAAATCAATTTGTTTTCCTTGAAGAAAATTTTGTTGAGTGCTACAATTGTCATAATTATGGGCATATTGCAAGTGAGTGCAGAACCATTTTTCCATTTACACCACCTCGACAAAGAGTTGTAGGAAGAAGACCTCAAAAAGTGTCACAACAAAGGGAGAGTGGTCAAAGAAAGGCTAAGCAGACAATGAATAAAAAGACCAGTTGTTAGAAAAGTGTGAAAAAAGAAATTCATTGTAGATTTTGTAGAAGGACAAAGTAATGATGTTGTATGCTTCGAGACAACTCTCAAGACACAAGACAAGCTGTCTCCTTGTATACTTGACAGTGGATGCTCTAGTCACATGACTGGTGACAAGAAAATATTTCAGGAGCTTCAGGATTATGAGGGAGATACAGTAAAGTTTGAAAACAATGAAGGGGCCAAGGTAACTGGAAAGGGTTCTATCAGCATCAACAAAGGAAAGGTGAAACTCCATGATGTGTGTTTTATGTGTCAGGACTCAAGCACAATGTTCTCAGCATCAGTCAAATTTGTGACAGAGGGCATGAAGTGATCTTCAACAAACAGGGATGTGAGATCAAAAGAGTTGACAGTGGCAAGACTGTGGCTTCAGGACAGAGAACCTTGAGAAACTCATACACTCTAACAGAGAGTGTCGAAGATTCATGCATGACCATGCTCACCAAGCAGTGAAGTGCTTGGTGTAAGACCCGCACTCTGAAAACCCAGTCTAAACCTTGGTTTTGTGTCATGACAGGTTTTCCGATCATCACTGGGTCAGACGGGGTAAGCGGATAACAAACAGGTACAAAATCGGACCGAAGTCGACCAATTATACCAGATTTTAGGTATACCGGTCGATGGTACCGGTCTTGGCTCCGGTCGACCGGTATGGCCTGCGCAGCTATGTGCGGGAATCTGGAAATTGGTCTCTGCGGGTCCCGCTTTCCTGATTTCGAATCCTAGAAGTTTCCTAATCCTAGTAGGGTTACTAAACCCTATTTCTAGCCTATAAATACACCCTTAAACCTCCTCAAATCCTTTCCATTGTCTCTCGCAAACCCTAGAGAAGAGAAAGAGGTTGGAAAGGAGAAGGGGCTAGGAAGAAAAAGGAGGTGCCGCCATTACCGTTCGACGACGCTCTCATTACGCCAGTCAATGGTAAGTGCTTGAATCCATCTTCTTATCCTATGTTAGTTGTGTGGGTGGATCAATACCATGCAAAGTAGGTAGTATTGATCTAAAACCCTAATTTGGCCAATAAACCCTAAGTTGTCGTCAAACCCTAGATTCGAGTTTCGAGATGATATTTATCGAAACGAGACTTGAATGAGTTGGGAATAACTCTAACTCAATGATTAAACTTAGAATGGATAGGAGAAACCCTGAAAATCCATGGAGGATGATCGACGGCAGTCGAAAACCCATGTATGGTCTTTCGGAGACATACCGGTCGACTATACCGGTTGCACATGGTGCGACCGATATGTTGCCACCGGTATCCCTCGGGAGGCTGGTCTGTGGGGACCGGCTGACCATACCGGTCGCCAGTCTTTCCCACGAGCTGCGACCGGTACATGCCACCAGTCAGCTCTGTGAGGGTATTTTGTAATTTATGTTGGTTTCCGACCAACATGAAACTCTAAGAATGTTATTTTAATGAAACCCTAATAATATTGTAGGACTTTGTGACTTATCGTTTGGATCTTGCGACGTGGAGCAAGTTATTGAACGAGCGTCAGGTAAGGGAATCTGACCTAAACCTAATAATTAATGGACAGTAAATTGTTGTTAATCACCTAATTATATGAGATGTGTTGTTTGTGCATATTCACATGCCATCCTTTACTTTCAGTTATTATTACTGTTCATGCATTGATAGGATGTGATTGTTAGGCATGTGATTGTTTTCGTTAGTGTGTGGAGTGGGGCATGGGCCTGGGATCACTCTTCACATTAGCACCTTTTGTAGTATTCTACCTTAACATGCTTGGTACGGGTGGGGTATTAGGGGAAGGTCGTGGTACGGTGGTCTCCGATATTGATGTTGTCCCGGCCATTGTTATGTGGCACTGTGGATTCCGAGTCGACGCTGGCTTGTCCACGATGCTTTAGCTCTATCTCTATGCCGTAGGGAGTTATGTTGGGATAGGGTCTACCTGCGTTATGTTTCTATCCTAGTGAGTTAGTTGCAGATAGGGCATCAGGGGAGGTGTGGGAATGCCTTAGCTCTATCTCTATGCCGTAGACGGCTGTGCTGGGATAGAGAATACATTGATGACATATAGGATTGGTTAGTTGCGAGCCTAGTTTGCGAGCCCTGGCCAGTAGGGGCTTAGGTACTGGTATGCGTAGAGTATCAGGGGAGGTACGGGGGTATCTTAGCTCTATCTCTATTCCATGATAGGTGCATGTGGGCCAATGGGGGTGTGATCCATGAGGTGCCACACACTCGTGTATATAGGTGCGGGGGCCACCAAACCTTTCTATAGCACATTGTAAACTTAAAACTAGACCACAGCATAAAATTGATTGTTACTCATGAATAATCTTGTGAAACTGTCTTATTGTCTTACTGAGCTGTGTTGTGAGCTCACCCTTTGTACGTACATTATTTTTAGATGTTGATGCAGGATACACCGTGGACGACTACGTGAACGCTCCGGCGTACGGTGGTGTGGCTGCTCTGGATGTACAAGCAAGGGGGGACGAGCATGATGCTTCATGCGAGTGCCCTTTCTGCGTATACTTGTGATGGATTTTTATTTAGTTGTTCCCGTTATTTTTGTTTGGTACTAAGAGATGTAAAAGATATTATAGTTTATGTTTGGATTTGAATAATTGGATATTTTATTTAAATTATCAATAGTTACTCAGTTCATTCTATTTAAAGTCTTCCGCTGTAATATTTATATCCTGATTGTTGGTTATGTGTAATGGTTTATATGAATGGACACGGCCTATTCGAGATCCTGGTGTAAACCGTTGGTTCAATGACGGTTCACTTACACCATTCTGGTTGGACCAGAATTGGAGTGTGACAACTTGGTATCAGAGCCCTCGGGCTCTGTTCCAACAAACCATATTGCACTTAACTGAGTCGATGAACTGAGTTAGGAAAAATTAAAAATCTTAATACAAAAGCACCCTAAGCATTGTTTGATACCTGAGACTGATTAAGAAAAAGAATAATGTACTATTCTAATTTTGAAACTTAACATGTGCACATACACTAGTTTGGTGAAACATAAATTTTCATAAATCAAGAAATGAGTATCAAATGAAATAGTGCTACAGGGTACCGTCCACAAACCGGACAGTTACCCTGTTATATAAACAATCGTATGCAAATGGGAAGAAAATAAAGAGGGACAATCATGGGGTAGGGGGCCTGGGAGGAATAGGGTATGCTATATCATAGTCTCGCTCGTAAGCGACCCTGAGCCAGTGCACCTGATCCTGTGTGACTCGGAGGCTGCGAGTCAACTGTGCTAAGTCACGGCTCATCTCCCGCTGAGGGTCCCTGATCTCCATAATCATACCCATCATGGTGTCGGAGGGAGGCGGAGATGGTCCAGCGGTAGAGGTAGATGGTGGTGTTGTTGGTGTAGGCTGTTGAGCTGGCGCTGGTACTACACAACCGATGCAGAGTAGCCCAAGGCCGATGGGCCAAGCACAGAACGTACCACCACCGCATCAGTTTCCGTGGCCTTCTACGTACCCGGGAGCCTATCCGTATCCACCACCATGGTACGGAATGAACACTCAGGGGCAGCATGATCTGAGCAGGTCAGTGGACAGATTCTTGAAGTTGAAACCTTCATCGTTCACAGGTAGGACAGGGAAACCATTGTGGCCAGCACAGTGGGTTGCAAAGATGGAGAAGAATTTTCGTCTGATGACATGTACAGAGGAGGAAAAGGTTTTATTTGCCACTCATATGCTGAAAGAAGACGCAAACGCTTGGTGGAATTCTACTCGGACATATCTAGAAACCAAGTATACACTGGTTGATTGGGAAGTGTTTAAAGCTGCTTTCTTCGACAAGTATTTTCCAAAGAGTTTCAAGGATCAAATGGAGAGAGAGTTTCTCAATCTGCAGCAGTCTCAGTCGACCGTAGATGCTTATCAGCAGAGGTACGAAGAGCTATTCTTC
Organism: Protea cynaroides; assembly: GCA_028583415.1. Classification (NCBI taxonomy): domain Eukaryota; kingdom Viridiplantae; phylum Streptophyta; class Magnoliopsida; order Proteales; family Proteaceae; genus Protea; species Protea cynaroides. Next base: position 109,881,722 of record CM053276.1, read on the forward strand.
TTCGCACCGGCCAGTATGCAAGAGGAGGAGACCAAGACACGTAGGTTCACCATGGGACTACGTGGAAGCATCAGAGAGCACCTCTTGGGTCTGGACAAGAAGATCTACAACGAGGCGGTGCAGGTTGCGAGGGTGATAGAGTCCAGTCAGAGGGGCAGCTTCTTCGCTCAGAACAGGGGAGTGAAGAGACCTGCTAGTGAGAGTTTGGGTGGCACTAACAACAGACCCTTCCGCCCATACAGGGCACAGACCGCTATAGCACCTGCGAGAAACAACCCGACACCACATTGCCACGGTATTTGGACACAACCCAAATATCAAATGTTATAACGTCGCCAGCTGGGACATGTCGCAAGGAACTGCCCTCTACCTAAGAAGCAAGCTCCCCAGCAAGGAAAAGTGTATGCGGTCACCACTGAAGAGGCAGCCGCATCACCTGATGTGGTAACTGGTACGACTCTATCCCTTACTATTTGGTTTGTTCTTTCATTTTGCATGAGCATGTAGATCTAAGGGGCAATAAATTCCAGGGATTGTAAATGTAGCTGGCATACCCGCCAGAGTATTATTTGACTCTGGGGCCACGCACTCCTTTGTTTCTATTTCTTTTGGGAAGCGAATGGAGTTACCAATCAAGCATTTGAACCCAAGCTTGATAGTTCGCTCTCCACTAGGAGTTGAAGTGGCTTTGACCGAATATTATGGACCATGTACTGTATGTATTGAGGGCCGAGACTTAGAAGCAAGCCTAGTACTACTTGAGATGGCAGACTTTGATGTCATCCTAGGGATGGATTGGCTAGGCCGTCATTCAGCCATCCTAATATGTGGTGAAAGGAAGCTTGTGCTTCTTGACAAAGAGGGAAAGGAGTATAGCCCATTTGGGACTAAGTTACCTAGGAAGCGAAAACTGATTCTCTCCGCCCTAAAAGCTAAGAGATGCTTAGAGAAAGGGGGAGTGGGGTATCTAGTATCTGTAGTCAACATAAATGCTGAGGTGCCAAAGATGGAAGATCTAGAGGTGGTACGAGAGTTTCCAGATGTATTTCTTGAAGATCTCCCAGGTTTACCACCAGACAGGGGTACAGAATTTGTGATAGACCTTATGCCAGGTTCGGCGCCGGTGTCTAAAGCACCATACAGGATGGCCCCGACCGAGTTAAAGGAGTTGAAGACCCAGTTACAAGAATTATTGGATAAGGGTTTCATACGACCTAGTATTTCACCTTGGGGAGCACCTGTATTATTTGTCAAGAAGAAGGATGGAAGTGTACGTCTATGTATTGACTACCGTGAGCTGAACAAGTTAACGATCAAGAATCGGTATCCTTTGCCTAGGATCGATGATTTGTTTGACCAGTTACAGGGTGCAAAGGTGTTCACGAAGATTGATCTCCGATCAGGGTATCACGATCGAAGATCAAGGCCGGAGATATTCAAGACCGCCGGGACGAGGTATGGGCATTATGAGTTTCTAGTTATGTCTTTCGGGTTGACCAATGCTCTAGCGTCGTTTATGGAACTGATGAACCGAGTGTTTCATGATATGTTGGACACTTCGGTCATCGTATTCATCGATGACATATTAATCTACTCTAAGGACATGGAGACTCATACAACACATTTGAGGGCAGCCCTACAATGGCTGAGACAGGAGAAGCTTTATGCAAAGTTCAAGAAGTGTGAGTTTTGGCTGAAGGAAGTGGCTTTCTTGGGCCATGTTGTATCTGAAGACGGTATCAAGGTTGATCCAAGTAAGATAGCTGCTATAGTAGGATGGGAAGCACCAAAATCTGTTGCGGAGATTCGTAGTTTCCTTGGGTTGGCTGGTTATTATAGAAGATTCGTGGAAGATTACTCCAGGATCGTGGTGCCACTCACCAGATTGACCAAGAAGGGAGAGAAATTCATCTGGACAGATGAGTGTGAGAAGTGTTTTCAGACTTTGAAGTCAAGACTTGTCTCTGCACCTATCTTGACCATCCCAGAACCAAGCGTACCGTTTACTTTATATACGGACGCTTCGGGGTTGGGTATTGGGTGTGTATTGATGCAAGGAGAAGGTGATTGCTTACGCATCAAGATAGTTAAAGGAGCATGAGAAGAACTATCCTACGCATGACTTGGAGCTAGCAGCGGTTATACATGCAATCAAGACTTGGAGACACTACTTGTACGGTGAGAAGTTTCAGATCAAGTCAGATCACAAGAGCTTAACTTATCTTTTCACTTAGAAGGATCTGAATATGAGACAGAGGAGATGGCTGGAATTGTTGAAAGATTATGACTGTGACATCCAGTACCATCCGGGTAAAGCAAATGTTGTGGCTGACGCCTTAAGCAGAAAGTGGGCATCGAAACCTGAGGCTGGGCCAAGTACAAATGCTGCATTATGTGCCGCAGCTTCAAGTTCAATCGAAGGTGATGAAGAGTATATTATAGAGACTGCAGAAGATCCAGTTGAGCAAGGCTTGATTCATAAGTTCACTATGATGTTCTCAGCTTTGAAGATCTCACCGGATCTAGTTGATGAAGTCAAGGCAGCAATCCTACAGGATCCATATCTCAAGACAGTGCAAGAAGACTTAGAGAAGGGTACGAGCAATCCTGACTTTACCTTGGATTCGGGGCAAGGTACTCGGGTATCGTGGGCGGTTATGTATACCGAGAGTGAAGACTGCGATATCGGAGATCGAGTTATGGACGAAGCTCATTACACTCCATATTCGGTACATCCAGGAAGTACCAAAATGTACCATGACTTGAGAAGACTATATTGGTGGAGGGGTATGAAAGTTGATATAGCTCGGTTCGTGTTCCAATGTCTGAATTGTCAACAAGTTAAAGCAGAAAGGCAGAGACCCGTAGGCTTACTACAGCCATTACTGGAACCTGCGTGGAAGTGGGATTGTATCACCATGGATTTCGTCACTGGCCTACCTTTGACACCAAGGTCAGTGGATGCAGTTTGGGTTATAGTAGATCGACTCACCAAGACAGAGATTTCAAAGGAGCTTGGGATGAGAAGCTATCACTTATCGAGTTCGCTTACAACAACAGTTATCAGGCTACAATTCAGATGGCCCCATATGAAGCACTCTATGGGAAGAAGTGTCGTACACCCCTGTTATGGAACGAGGTGGGGGAAAAAAGAATTATAGGACCAGAGTTTGTTGAAGAAACTTACCGAGTGATTGATCAGATCAAGGAGAGAGTAAAGACGGCTCAAGTCTGACAGAAGCACTATGTGGATAATCGACGTCGAGATCTGGAGTTTGCAGTGGGTGACAAAGTATTCTCGAAGATATCACCAGTGCGAGGTCTGAAACGGTTTGGTAAGAAGGGGAAGCTTTGCCCCAGGTATGTGGGACCGTATGAGATATTGACCCAACGTGGTAATGTAGCATATCAATTGGCTCT